>NC_069472.1:23379092-23542192 GCF_026875155.1 Cherax quadricarinatus
AGAGGAAAAAGTGTTGGAACACACCATGTGGAGCACAGGTATGGAGTGTGTAGATTTTGTTTTGAAAATGGAGGCTGTGATTGTATATTCTGTACATATCTATTGAGAATACAGTTATATTTTTATAGTAGTAGTTTACATAACCTGTGAAGAGGGCTGGTGAAAGGGTATCAGAGACACTCAAGATGATCAGCCATGATGTAAGTATTACCCTTAGACAAATAAGGCCATTAAGTAAAAGCTACCCCACACTAGAACATGTAGTGAGAACCTTACCATCCAAGAAATAAGGGAAACCAACGTAACACACACACACAGCTGCTCCTGGCGGGGCCGGGAACTGTGAATCGACCCCTACAACCATATGTAGTTAAGTACACACACACACATTTTTTTTTGACGATGCTATTATGTGTCCTTGTTTGATAATATTAATGTTTGTTTCTCTGCCTGACACACTTAGTGTGTCTTCACACTTCATTTCAACGCCCGATATATTAATTCCACAATAAAGGCAGACAATAAAGTCTACGGACAAGGCACATAATATTTGACTTACTCTACCACTGTCTTAGTCACTCAGTTGTGATTTCGAGGATCAGATCTCGTCTTTTGGTCCCGCCTCTTACACTATAATCACCCGTATTATATTTTAATGGGATTGTGGGCCCTATTATACCTACTATTGAAACTGTGTATCTAGTTTGTCTCGAACACTTCGTTATCTCTTTCCATTTGCCACCCAGAGGCTGAAAGAGTAATTCCATACGTCTCTCTGCGGCTCATCTGTGTATTTTGCTTCCATATATTACCTATCGTCCCTGTTCCTCGTATTTCAAAATGTTTCTCCCTGACTAGTGTCAAATCTTTTGAGTATCTTGTATGTCGTAAGCATGTCTGCTCATAATCCTTCTCTCCTCTTTGGTCTCCCCTCATAATACAGTGCCACCGACTCAGGAATTAATTTTGTTGCAAACACCTGGACCTTTTTGAAAGAGAGAGAGAGGAGAGAGAGAGAGAGAGAGAGAGAGAGAGAGAGAGAGAGAGAGAGAGAGAGAGAGTGTGTGTGTGTGTGTGTGTGTGTGTGTGTGCCAGACACAGACAGACAGGTGACCACAGAGAATGGTATCGATCGACAAATATGCATTCCTCAGGTGTCGGAAACCCCCTCTTCCCCTCTCTTCCCCTCCCGGTGATTACGAGAGAGAGAGAGTGTGTGTGTGAAAGAGACAGACAGGCAGAGACAGACAGACAGAGACAGAGAGAGACAGAGACAGAGAGAATATCTGAAATAACATAGTGGAAAGGTAGGGAGCTAATACCCAGAATGACCTCCCCCTCCTCCCCCTCCGCTGACCCAAGGACGAGGATATCAACCGAGAGAAAAAGAGAAAGGGAATGGAGTGTAGTAAAGACAGAGTGTTGGAGGTATTTTATTAGTCAGTAAAGGGAACAAAGATTTCCAAAAGCGCCTCTCAGTCCTGTGTTGACTAGTCAGCTCACTGCAGTTCTGGGTCTCCTGACGGAGACTTCGCACTACCGTGGCAGTGCAGTCAGTAAACAGTAAAAACCACATCACTTGATGTGGATCAATAAAGAGGAAAGTGTGGATAAAGTAAATTGCAGATGAAGACCACATCATGTGATGTGGATAAATGAAAAGAAAAAGTGGACAAAGTGGATTTAAGAGGCTAATAACATCCCAAGCAAAAACAAAACACTGAAAACGGAAATAGTGTTATCAGAGCTCTCGATTATCCGTGATTATCTTAGTTTTAGATCGATTAAATAATTACTTGACCACGCCTGCTTGAGAGGTTATTACGAAGAATTATTTAATAATTTAAAGTAATTGCTGGTGGTCACAGAGAGGAATAATATTCGTGATATTAATACCATATTAGGTTTAAGGGGTCATAGATACATTTAAGGAACAGTGCCCGCTAACTTCTAGTTAGGTTCAAGGGGATTTTCTCATATTTTGGGATATTTTTTTATATTTTGTGAATTTTATATTTTTATGGGAAAATTTATTATTATAACTCTCAGTGTATAAATCCATTACCCTTATTAATTTCCCCGCAGCATATTTATTCAATACTGAGTCATCGTGCTCGAACCCTCCTAACTTCACAGGAAACCCAAACAAACACGCCAATAAGGTTCCAGGTATTAGTAAACATTTATGTCTGGCCAGGACAATAAAATACCATTAATGGCTCGCTGGTGTCGACAGAATGCCTTTTGACACATGACTAGACGTCATGAATGTTGTATAAATATCTATCTTATCTTAAATGAATATCTCGTAGATGGGAGACTGATACATAACTGATGTCTCTACAACATGTATTATAGAGGAAGTGTAAATCACCCAGTTAACGACCTAATGTAACCCTATTTCCCCCCTAGCAGTAAATAGGCATCCGTGTATTAGCTGACTGTTGTAGGTGACATCCTGCAAGGGTTGCTAATATACTTTAGATAATCCTGGTCTTCGATATTAGCAGATCATATAACAGACAACTCTTACAGAACCAGCATAAAATACAGACAAGAAGGATATAGACAGAAAAGCATCCATAATGCTCTCCTTTATTCACAACTTTTCGCCCATGCAGTGGGTTTTACAAGTACACTGCATGGACGAAGCCTTGTCAATAAAGAATCGTATTAAACTGCATTTCCGTCTTTATCCAGGCAGCTCATAGCTTGTAAATTCAAGAGTTTACAAAACAAGGCTTCCATTTACATTCCAAGCCCTATTACCTCAGTTTATTTCAGAGGCCACTCATATCTGAGGTATGTTGCCACCACCAAGGCTGCCGCCTGCAATATTCGACTAACACTCATGTACCTACTTATTACATATCGAACGGGTCCTGCAGTGGGTAAGGAGACTTACCCATACGTCTCGCCCTGCCTGAAACCAACCCAGGTTCACCTCACCCCTATCAAATGTTCCATAAATATTTCGTAAAAGCCCACTTATATTTGATTAAGCTTGTCGCTTCCATTAATTTATTATTTTGTGCCACATATTAAAAATTATAAATTACAGAAAATCCTCAAATGCTATTTATAAGCAAGAAGTTATAGTTCAAGGTATTTTTTAAATATATACGTAATTAAGTATGGTTCATTGGGAAGAGCACAGGTTGAAGTGAGGAGGTGTAAATAATGGGAGACAGTGAGAGAAATAGTCTTCTACAGCCCCCAAGAAGACTGGACACACAAATTACAATACGACGTTTTTATCTGTACGATGTTTTTATCTGTAGGTGCCATGAAAGATTGCCTCCATTTACACTATTCCCTTACTTTTACCCCTTATTAATTTTCTCTTCTCTCTCTGTCCATTTTTTCCGCGATTGTTCCCATGCTCCTTCTCCATACCATCTACCGTGTGTAGCACCTATAATTCTCTTTTCTCTGTCCCACTTTCTGCTCCCCTGTAGTCCCTTTCTTAACCCTTATATTGTTCTTTCCTTCCTCTCTCCCCCCTTACCTTTGTTCCTTGAATCCATATTTTCTTTACATATCTCCTTACCTCACTCTCTTTCAATCCTTTCCTATCCCTCTCCCTTCCTTTCCAACTCTTTTACATTCAATTTTTCATTTTTATTTCTCTCTTTCTCCTAGTCCTTCCTTTCTCTAATTCCTTGCCTTCTCCATTTCTTCCTTTCTCCCATTCCTTTCAGGGTATCGATCACGAACGCTGGACGTGCAAAAGGACCCAGGTCCGACTTACATAAGGAAAGATTGCAACCCAGGCTGGTAATCACACAGACAATACCAAGTGGTATTGTCTGTGAGATTACCGACACTGATCCCTGATGTGTTTCTGGGAGTCGAACCCAGGAGCCGCGGGTGGAGTGGAAGACAGAGTGTGCAGGAACAATCTTTGGCAATTGGAAAAGCATACAAATTGCGACTAGGTGAAGCAAATGGTACTCAGATTTAGTGAATATATTTTTTTTACCACAATGTTTTGCTCATACAAAGGATACAACTATTAACTACAACGTTTTGCCCTCACAGTGGGTTTTATCAGGTCAGTAGAACATACGTGAGCAATAAGAATACACATGCACGTTCACAAATAACCCACATTTTCGAAAGAAAACTGACGGAGGTCATAAAATTTTTGATGGTATTTAGTCTTCATCAATACAAAGGCTTTCAGTACAGCGGCTTTTCATTTTTGTACTTCCTGATGGACAATAGCTGCGATCTTCTGACACTCCCCTAGCAGGTGTGTATGCAACAGTGCTGCCCTATGTTGTTTAGGACAATTCAGTGCAGCCGTCTGGTTACCAATGACTTGGAAATACAGACCCAGGTCGACTTCACTGAGATCATCACCGCTTCATTACATTTACGAAATCGTTTCTGCGAGACTTGATTTTCTTCGTTTTTACTCATATTAGACACTCCCTGGTCATGGACCGGGCCGAGAATCTTTGCCCCGAGACACAATTTCCAGGTAGACTCCTAAACCTCTTTCATGTCTCAAGTCTTCCCTTTGCCGATGATCTGCAGCGAAGTCACGATCCATATCCAATGGTAGTTTTTATTTCCTTACTATCGTTGCAATTAAGTCTCTAAAATACTTGAAGGGAATCTGCCGTCGTTCCCTTTTTCCAGATTTCTGGTGTCGTTGTCAACCTCACCACAGTTTACACTGCATTACTGTTAAACAAATAAGTCCCTCTTACTAAGGTAAAGTCTTCCAAGAACTTCATATGCTATTCTGTAGCACAAACCACAAATATTTATGAGAAATTGTTGAAGTTAGCTTTCAAGGAGAGACATCACTCGGAACACCCACACAACCAGTACCAATTACATTGTCTTCTTCAGCCCATTTTCACAAATTCAAATGCATTTAAACATATCTTAATGCTCGAATTTCACCTCAAATTTACTTTCACGTCTTCTGTACTATGTTTCTAATCAAGTTAATCACTCTTGCAAGGTTAACTATTAATGTAAATAACTTAAGACTTGCTTCATTCATAACGCTTAAGAATTAGTTAAGACTTGGCCCCCATATGGCTCTGAGGATCTAATGGTTGGTTGATTAACGAAGTTTAAAGACTTTTAACTACAAGAAAGTCATTAAGGCTGCTCGTAACCCTTTCACCACAAGAGAAAAATAATTTTTAATCTTAAAAATAGGGTACAAAGTAAACTCTTAATGTATACACGCTGAGAGAAATACACCTCTCAGTGTATACATCCTGTAATACAGTCCAGACACCAAGAGAAAAGAAAACATAGTGAAAACAAAATGGCAAAAATTAAAGTTTGTATTAATGGTTTTCTAAAAGTGTTTAAGAAGTGTATTAATGCGGTAATAATTCCGCTGAATAATAATTAGCTATACTCACGGAACCTTTTTTTAAGCTGTTTACAACTCGATTATATTAGATGTAAATGAGAATGAGGTAACTTAGTGAAGAGTTGAAGCAGTGTTAGAAATGATGACCATGAAGGGATATGAAAGTATCGTCTGTACTGGCTGCCACTCAGGTGTGTAGTTAAGATGTACCACTCAGGTGTGTAGTTAAGATGTACCACTCAGGTGTGTAGTTAAGATGTACCACTCAGGTGTGTAGTTAAGATGTACCACTCAGGTGTGTAGTTAAGATGTACCACCCAGGTGTGTAGCTAAGATTTACCACTCAGGTGTGTAGTTAAGATGTACCACTCAGGTGTGTAGTTAAGATTTACCTCTCAGGTGTGTAGTTAAGATGTACCACTCAGGTGTGTAGTTAAGATGTACCACTCAGGTGTGTAGTTAAGATTTACCACTCAGGTGTGTAGTTAAGATGTACCACTCAGGTGTGTAGTTAAGATGTACCACTCAGGTGTGTAGTTAGAATTTACCACTCAGGTGTGTAGTTAAGATGTACCACTCAGGTGTGTAGTTAAGATTTACCACTCAGGTGTGTAGTTAAGATGTACCACTCAGGTGTGTAGTTAAGATGTACCACTCAGGTGTGTAGTTAGAATTTACCACTCAGGTGTGTAGTTAAGATGTACCACTCAGGTGTGTAGTTAAGATTTACCACTCAGGTGTGTAGTTAAGATGTACCACTCAGGTGTGTAGTTAAGATGTACCACTCAGGTGTGTAGTTAGAATTTACCACTCAGGTGTGTAGTTAAGATGTACCACTCAAGTGTGTAGTTAAGATGTACCACTCAGGTGTGTAGTTAGAATTTACCACTCAGGTGTGTAGTTAAGATGCACCACTCAGGAGTGTAGTTAGGATGTTCCATTCAGTTATTTAGTCAAATCGTACCACTCAGTTGCGTAGTCAAGAAGCGTCACGCACTCTCCTCGACCTCCACTCCATCAACTCTACCATCATCCAAGAACTTACCTCAAGGAAGGATAATTTACCCTGGAGGTGACTGACCGAGGTGCTTACCTTCCCTCAGTCTTTACACAGATTACAACCACCAGCAACTAACGCCTAGTTAATTCCGTGTGATTTGAAGAATTCTGTTTATGCAATTCTTACAAGTATAGTTACGTTATTTTTCATTAGTAATTAAGAGTGACTCGAATAAGGTACACAATACGATTTAACGAGCGCTAGTACGACCATTTACACTAAACACTCACTGCGTTAAGCAAAAAATAATCTCACCAATACTTTGAAAGAAAAAAAAAACGATAGATACCGACACGATATCATGTCACAATTTGTTTTAGACAAGTCAATTTTTACAAGAGTTGTTATCTTACCCCAGCTTATTTCAAAGCTCCAGCCCTATCTGAGGTATACTACCCCCCAGGATGCCACCCATACCAGTCGACTAACACCCAGGTACCTACTTACTGCTAGGTGAACAGGGGATAATAGGTGTAAGGAAACATGCTAGGTGTTTCCATCCGTACTGGAGATGGAACTCCAGACACAGTGTGGGAGCTGAGTGCGCTACCAACCAAGCCACGTGATTTGATAAAGGTCACTGTATGAGCGAAACGTGGTTAGTAAAGATCACATTACACTACATTTATGTCTCTTCTTCCAACGTGAAGGTATACACAAGAGGATTATGCAAGATTTATTTCAGTTATCTTAATTATGTTACTAAATACGACAAGCCTAATACACATACACACCCCGTATTTACCACGTACAGTACACGTACACGCCACGAAGACACCACGAACGTCTTGCGTGCATAGCAACCCGGAAGTAAAAAAATCATCACTGGTGCAACGTGGCCTGACCTGACCCCTCCCTCCTTGATAGGTCAGGAGGGAGAGAAGGAAGGAAGGAAGGAAGGAGGGAGTAAGGGAGAGATGGAGTAAGCAAGATGGAAGAAAGGGCAAAAAAAATAGACACGAAGGCCGTAATTACACTCATGGGGAAGCGCTAAATCCATAGGGAGTCAAAGAACCCCTGGGGAATGGTAGTCAATCAGGTTTGATCCAGGATCAAGACCCGTCATCCAAGCCACTTAAGAAAAGATCGCAATAATAATAATAATAATAATAATAATAATAATAATAATAATAATAATAATAATAATAATAATAATAATAATAATAATAATAATAATAATAATGCCCAGGATGCCACCCACAAAAGTCGACTAACACCTAGGTACTTATTAACTGCTAGGTGCACAGGGGCAGCAGATGCTAGGAGACTTTCCCATAAGTCTCTTCTAGCTAAGGAATCGAACTCAGGTCCATTCAGTAGCAAGCAAAACGCTATTTCAGTGACTCCCCGCTCACCCCATTAGGGACATAGGGGGGTATATTATATATATATATATATATATATATATATATATATATATATATATATATATATATATATATATATATATATATATATATATATATATATATATATATTATGGTGTGTAAGTGGTATATACGAGGTGTGTGTATTGTACATATGTGTATTATTTTTGCTATGTTTAGTAGCAGAACGAAAGTATCTAAAAATAACTCGAATAAAACGTATACAATGTTAGGTAACTAAAGTAAAGAAACGTTTCGCCCACCAATGAGAAGGAGAACGAAACTACTGCGCAACATGTAGCTCCTAGGGAGCCCAGTGAGACGCTACCTACCTCCCCAAATAGCGCCCCAAGGACGCCAATTACACAGCTTTTCCACCCTTACTGAAGATTACCAGCGCTGCTCCCCAGTTATAACACTGTATTGATCCTATGAGCGCTGGAGGAGGGCCTGGCCAGGGGGAAATGACTATCATACACAGGAGTATGTTCCACTGTTGCTAGTTATACTTGCATGCTTGACTATTGGTTCGTCCTTGAAGGAATAATGCGTTAACACTAATCTCTGGTCGAAGGAGACTCGACCCTACGTTCGAGTCTCCTTCGATCAGAAATTAGTCATTTTGCCTGTTCTGCGAATTCTAAACATATATATATGTGGTGTGTGTGTGTGTGTGTGTGTGTGTGTGTGTGTGTGTGTGTGTGTGTGTGTGTGTGTGTGTGTGTGTGTGTGTGTGTGTGTGTGTGTGTCCAAGATAAGTCGTAATAAACAAATGTCAATGAATTAACATAAGATGGGTAAGGACTCGAACCATGGCCCTTTCATGTAGCTTATAATAGGATGGTTTTATGAGTCATGTTTATATGCGTGTAACTTTGGACGGAGGTCAAATTCGTGGCTTATTGTATACGAATCTTGTGTTCTACCACAGCCATGTTGGTTAAAATAGGAAGGCGACAACCTATCACATTTAGGCAATGTCTGCATTGCGTCACCATCTGCAACGTCAGTTCCATGTTTTTTAATAGCCACCTTTCCCTCACCAACAACAGCACCACAGGTGAAGATCTAGCTCTTGCCCCTTTAATGCCTCAAGTTCGACTGCCGCCCACTTTTTCTTGAATTTCATTTCCGTCGTTCATACGACTTTCCACGTCTCCTTAGGCAGGTGTGTGGCAAAAAGAAACTGCTAGTGTGGACTTCTACAGTCGGTGGTGACTAGTGACATAGATGAGAATGTGGAAGCCATTGCCTCTGTGGCTGAAGATCGACCAAATTTCACGTCTAAAAATGCAAACTCTCTACCCTACATTTGCCAGGCGAGGTAGGTCATGTTTACATGATGTATGCAGACAGGAGACACAAGTCACCTGGGGAAGGTGAGGTGAACAATTAACCCCAGGCGACATGACTTACAGTGGGAGGGCCCTGCAGATGAACGAGGGAAGTGACTTGACTGAAGGCTCGCTTGGGGACTCCAGACTACATAATTAACTTTATTATAGGACTGAGGTAACAAGTAATGAATGGTTAGGAGGGAGACGAAGAGAAAAAAAAGGCCGGAGTGGGAAGAAATTAGAAAACAAATCACGAAATTCTCACAGCCATGTTAGCTAGAGCACTAAACCGGTAGTTTTTTTTCCTATCAGAGTAGTGCTATGATTCAACAGGCTGTTTAAAAAGCGGAAAATCAACTACCACAAAATCAAAGCGGTAATTATAGACACTGACACAAACAAAAAATCCATCAAAAATAAATAAACCTCATTGATTTCTTGCAAACATTCAAGGTCTTAAGCCAAGCGAAAACAATAAAATATATTTTGTAAATCACGTCATTGTTGCATGTGTCTGGCTGTATTTTCATTCAGAAGAAATATGTAGGCCGCTTTACGTATGTCCTACTTTCTATATTTTGACGAGTTTGCTGCCTAGCATTGTGCGTCCACTCAAAATAACAATGATCTGTGGTTGTTCCAGCATTAGATGTACATATTTATTTCATTGTATTGGGCCCACATGTGGACATTCTGACAGCTGTCTCAATTATTGCTAGCAGTGAAACTTCGGGTACTTGAGTAAGCCTAATCTAGTTGTATATTAATATATACAAGGTTACATCCTGGCGAGGTACACCTCGTATAGTGTATTCACCTTCACTTGCCATCAAGGTTACCTCCTGGAGAGGTACACCTCGTATAGTGTATTCACCTTCACTTGCCATCAAGGTTACCTCCTGGCGAGGTACACCTCGTATAGTGTATTCACCTTCACTTGCCATCAAGGTTACCTCAGGGCGAGGTACACCTCGTATAGTGTATTCACCTTCACTTGCCATCAAGGTTACCTCTGGGTGAGGTACACCTCGTATAGTGTATTCACCTTCACTTGCCATCAAGGTTACCTCCTGGCGAGGTACACCTCTCACCTGCTAACCAGAAAGTAGCAGCCACAGGCATTAACACTGTCTTACTATTAGCTTAGGAGTCCATCTAATGCAAAGGCTAATTTGCTATAAGTAATAATGTATGTATAGCCATTCTTGAGCAGAACCAAGGCTGCCTTTATATAACAGAAGCAAAAAGTAGGTTTCATAAGTATTGTCTATTTTAATTCGTTCGTTTAGACCTAATCAATAAATTTACAAAACGCACTGATGAAAACTAAGACTACTGTCTTACAAGGTCTTGCAACACTCATCACTGAACGAAATAATCTGCATGGGATGACAAAATATAGATGTTGGGATATATTTGTATGAGATACGACAGAAAAAAAAATCACAAGGTGAGATAGTTCGATACGTTAAAAGTTCTCATATGCTTTGAGTCCGCCTAACATCACACATAATGTAGTCGAAGCGCTGGAAGTGGAAGTCGAAAAACAAAATTTGTTTATTCTTGTATACAAGCCACTAGATGTAAATTCACAATGCGTTAGAGATCATTTACGATAACTTTACAAACTCAGCGGCAAACATCATCTCGGTTTGTGAATACAATTTAAAGTATCCAAGTGTACATGTATAGGTAGTAGGTTGGTAGACAGCAACCGCCCAGGGAGGTACTACCGTCCTGCCAAGTGAGTGTAAAACGAAAGCCTGTAATTGTTTTACATGATGGTAGGATTGCTGGTGTCCTTTTTTCTGTCTCATGAACATGCAAGATTTCAGGTACGTCTTGCTACTTCTACTTACACTTAGGTCACACTACACATACATGTACAAGCACATATATACGCACCCCTCTGGGTTTTCTTCTATTTTCTTTCTAGTTCTTATTCTTGTTTATTTCCTCTTATCTCCATGGGGAAGTGGAACAGAATTCTTCCTCCGTAAGCCATGCGTGTTGTAAGAGGCGACTAAAATGCCGGGAGCAAGGGGCTAGTAACCTCTTCTCCTGTATATATTACTAAATGTAAAAGGAGAAACTTTTGTTTTTCCTTTTGGGCCACCCCGCCTCGGTGGGATACGGCCGGTGTGTTGAAAGAAAGAAAGAAGTGTACATGTTAACAGCAGTGGGCTCCGGATCCCACTGGTGCCACCAAGCATGCAAGGAAACTTACCAACAACAGTGGGCTCCAGATCAACAAAGACCGCCCTGGGGACGTGCTTGCCATTTCTAGTCTCACTGAAGAATGTGTTGAACGAGTCATCACCGTAGCCGATCGTCTCATCGGAGGGCATCATTCCGTCTGGCTGGATGCCATGTTCCAGGCAGTAAAGCTCCCAACAGGCATTTCCCATCTGCACCCCGGCCTGTCCCACGTGGATGCTGATACATTCTCGCTGGCGGCAGGAAGTTAAAGACGTATCGTAATCATCACAACTTGATAAATCTTTTCCTGAGCTAAATTTTGTATTAAGTAAAGATAAAACAAGTAGCATTGCATTCATAGGTACATGAAGCAGGATGGAAGGGAAGCGAAGTCAGGGAAGCGGCAAGGTCCCTTAAACTGAATATTTTAATGGAAGAAATTGAGTATTTTCAGGGTGGTTATTTTTAGGAAGATTCTTTGATAGTCCACTGGTTATTTATGTTTGAGATGGGTTAACTGATCTACTTTGTTACATAAACGAAAAGGTCTGTAACGTATGTCAGATACTGTTACTTTTGTGCTGTTGTAGGCCAGATATAGTGGTTATATGGAAATCAGGGCTCTCTTAAACAATCAGGCAGATCCCTTCCACTCCCCCACACAATCTAAAGCGCCTATGTGTGAAGATGGTAAACGTAGATGTCTTTAGCGAGCCGCTCCTAGTAATTATCATGTGCTTCCTTACCTACTGAAGTACCTAGTGTGTGTGTGTGTGAGAGAGAGAGAGAGAGAGAGAGAGAGAGAGAGATTATTTACTAAATTTCATCACTTCCTCATAAAGGTCGTTCCACTTGTTTACCACCACAAGATTGAAAAGTATTTTCTAACTTCTGCCCTGGCTCATGTGTCTCTAGCTTTCACCAGTGACCCCTAACCCTTGTGCCTCGCATTTCAATAGTTTGTTCGTATCTGCAGATTTTCCGAGTATCTTCTACTTCGTAATTACGTTTCCTTTAGTCATTCTATCTACTAAGGTCATCACAATGAATCATTTTAATCTCTCCTCGTAGTTCGATTCCTGGAGCAGTCTTGTTTCAAACCTCTAGTCCTTATCTAGTCTGAACATGTTTGGTCAGATGAGAGCTCCAAGCTGGTGTTACATACTTCTTGATAGACCTAATACTTGCAGTGTACAGTACCCTAAAAGATTCCTTGTTAAGGCCTCTAAAGGCAGTTTCAAAATTAGCTAACCTCGCATATAAGAACATAAGAACATAAGAAAGGAGGAACACTGCAGCAGGCCTGTTGGCCCATATGCTGCCCTTATTATGCCGTTTATGTACACTTCTGGCGATATGTTCAGTGAGATGCTTACTTCAAGATCTCTCTCCTTGAGCGATATTTAGAGATTTCTCACCTCTGAAGCTGTATTCCGTCACCGCTATTCTCTCTCTCCTTTGCCCAATTTTTATGGCCTTGCGCTTATTTAACTAGAACTCTGGTAGCCATTTTTTACTGTATTTAGAGCTTGTCCAAGGCTACCTGGAGCTTGTTACTAGTCTTAAGCCGTCGCCAATTGTACTAACAACCGTGGTTTGTGTACTCACCTAGTTGTGGTTGCAGGGGTCGATTCACAGCTCCTGACCACTGTGTGTGTGTGTGTGTGTGTGTGTGCTACTCAGAGATATAACACTGAACCATTTATAAATACTAATGCACTATTTCAGTTACTATGAACAGACCACTTTCAAATGCACAATGTATGTATAATGCAAAACACTGAGTAATGCCCGTGTGGTGGATGGAACGTAGGTCTGCCAGTGTAAGAATGTTAATCAATGCACACGTAATACCTTTGCAACAACAACTTGAAGTCTCCACACACACACACACACACACACACACACACACACACACACACACACACACACACACACAGGTAACTCTCTCTAACTCACCCCTCCGCTGACCATCTTCAAACTCGTCAGGGAAGTGTCCTGGACTTAGATCAGCGATGGAAGTATCCGTAGGTCTGGGGAGAATGTATTAGTGTGTGCCAGGGGAGGATTGGGGAGGAAGGCACTTGTCGCTGGGTGAGCACTCCGCTGACTGGCACTGCTGCCACTGGCACTGCTGCCACCCACACACCCTTGCCACCCTTACCACCGTCCACACCTTACCTAGCCGCCCAGCCAATCAAAACCCCTTGCCCTTACTCTCCACCAATGAGAAGTCGTGATTGAGCATTGTGGGGCGGGGCTTGAATAGACAGTACCTACATATTTTCACTAGTGTCTTCAAACATAACTGACTTTGCAAAAGAAAAAATCATAAAATTGATTAGGGAATTTACATTATAGATCAAAAGTATTTTTTTTCCATCAACTGGTGTGTGCAAGATAGAACAATTGGCATTAAAAATGTCATTAAAACAATATAATTTCTCAAAAAAATCAAGGTTAAAATAATCGTTTCTTCAGCATGTTCAATCGTTCCAAATTCCAGAAATTCGTGACCTGGTTGTGGTGTATTGTGCCAGAACGTTAATGTAAGTAAAACACCTGCAGAAGAATGCAGCAATGTGACAGAGATGGAGTGTGTGGACCACTGACACAGTGTGTCAGAGATGGAGTGTGTGAACCAGTGACACAGTGTGTCAGAGATGGAGTGTGTGGACCACTGACACAGTGTGTCAGAGATGGAGTGTGTGAACCAGTGACACAGTGTGTCAGAGATGGAGTGTGTGGACCACTGACACAGTGTGTCAGAGATGGAGTGTGTGAACCAGTGACACAGTGTGTCAGAGATGGAGTGTGTGGACCACTGACACAGTGTGTCAGAGATGGAGTGTGTGAACCAGTGACACAGTGTGTCAGAGATGGAGTGTGTGGGGCACTGACACAGTGCGTCAGAGATGGAGTGTGTGAACCAGTGACACAGTGTGTCAGAGATGGAGTGTGTGGACCACTGACACAGTGTGTCAGAGATGGAGTGTGTGGACCACTGACACAGTGTGTCAGAGATGGAGTGTGTGAACCAGTGACACAGTGTGTCAGAGATGGAGTGTGTGGACCACTGACACAGTGTGTCAGAGATGGAGTGTGTGAACCAGTGACACAGTGTGTCAGAGATGGAGTGTGTGGACCACTGACACAGTGTGTCAGAGATGGAGTGTGTGAACAAGTGACACAGTGTGTCAGAGATGGAGTGTGTGGACCACTGACACAGTGTGTCAGAGATGGAGTGTGTGAACCAGTGACACAGTGTGTCAGAGATGGAGTGTGTGGACCACTGACACAGTGCGTCAGAGATGGAGTGTGTGAACCAGTGACACAGTGTGTCAGAGATGGAGTGTGTGTGGACCACTGACACAGTGTGTCAGAGATGGAGTGTGTGGACCACTGACACAGTGTGTCAGAGATGGAGTGTGTGAACCAGTGACACTGTGTGTCAGAGATGGAGTGTGTGGACCACTGACACAGTGTGTCAGAGATGGAGTGTGTGAACCAGTGACACAGTGTGTCAGAGATGGAGTGTGTGAACCACTGACACAGTGTGTCAGAGATGGAGTGTGTGAACCAGTGACACAGTGTGTCAGAGATGGAGTGTGTGAACCACTGACACAGTGTACTCACCTAATTGTACTCACCTAATTGTAGTTGCAGGGGTCGAGACTCAGCTCCTGGCCCCGCCTCTTCACTGAACGCTACTAGGTCCTCTCTCTCCCTGCTCCATGAGCGTTATCATACCTCGTCTTAAAGCTATGTATGGTTCCTGCCTCCACTACATCGCTCGCCAGACTGTTCCACTTCCTGACCACTCTTATGACTGAAGAAATGCTTCCTAACATCCCTGTGACTCATCTCAGTCTTCAACTTCTAAGAATGACCCCTTGTTTCTGTGTCCCCTCTCTGGAACATCTTGTCTCTGTCCACCTTGTCTATTCCACGCAGTATTTTGTATGTGGTTATCATGTCTCCCCTATCCCTCCTGTCCTCCAGTGTCATCAGGCCGATTTCCCTCAACCTTTCTTCATAGGACATTCCCCTTAGCTCTGGAGCTAACCTTGTCGCAAACTTTTGCACTTTCTCTAATTTCTTAACGTGCTTGACCCGGTGCGGGTTCCAAACTGGTGCTGCATACTCCAGTATGGGCCTGACGTACACGGTGATACAGTGTCTTGAAAGATTCCTTACTTAGGTATCGGAATGCTAATCTCAGGTTTGCCAGGCGCCCATATGCTGCAGCAGTTATCTGGTTGATGTGTGCTTCCGGAGACGTGTTCTGTGTTATACTCACGCCAAGATCTTTCTCCTTGAGTGAGGTTTGCAGTCGTTGGCCACCTAGCCTATACTCTGTTTGCGGTCTTCTTTGCCCTTCTCCGATCTTCATGACTTTGCATTTGGCAGGGCTGAATTCGAGAAGCCAGTTGCTGGACCACGTGTCCAGCCTGTCCAGGTCTCTTTGAAGGACTGCCTGATCCCCATCTGATTTAATTCTCCTCATTAACTTCACATCATCTGCGAACAGGGACACCTCTGAGTCTATCCTTTTCATCATGTCATTCACATATACCAAAAATAGCACTGGTCCTAGGATCGACCCCTGTGGGACCCCGCTCGTCACAGGTGCCCACTGTGATACCTCATCACGTACCATGACTCGTTGTTGCCTCCCTGTCAGGTATTCTCTGATCCATTGAAGTGCCCTTCCGTTATACGCGCCTGATCCTCTGGTTTCTGCACTAATCTCTTGTGAGGAACTGTGTCGAAGGCCTTCTTGCAGTCCAAGAAGATGCAATCAACCCACCCCTCTCTCTCATCTCTTCTGTTACTTTATCATAAAACTCAAGGTTTGAACACAGGATTTGCCTTCCATGAAACCGTGCTGGTTGTTATTTATACTTTTGTTCCGTTCCAGGTGCTCCACCACTCTTCTGATAATCTTCTCCATGATTTTGCATACTATACACGTCAGTGACACTGGTCTGTAGTTTAGCGCCTCTTTTCTGTCTCCCTTTTTAAAAATGGGAACTACATTTGCCGTCTTCCATACTTCAGGTAGTTGCCCATTGTCAAGGGATGTGTTGAAGATTGTGGTTAATGGGACACACACAGCATTTCTGCTCCCTCCCTGAGGACCCACGGGGAGATGTTGTCCGGTCCCATTGCCTTTGAGGTATCAAGGTCACTTAGCAGCTTCTTCACCTCCTCAGTTCTGTGTATGCCATCCAGTACTTGTTGGTCTATTCCCTGTTGGTGTTTCCCTCTGTCCTGTCTTCCCAGAGTCCTTCCTGTCTCCACTGTGAATACTTCCTTAAATCTCTTGTTGAGCTCCTCACATACCTCTTCATCGTTTCGTGTGAGTTCCCCACCTTCTTTCCTCAGCCTGATCACCTGGTCTTTGACTGTTGTCTTTCTCCTAATGTGGCTATACAGCAGTTTCGGGTCAGACTTGACTTTTGATGCTATGTCGTTTTCATACTGTCGCTGGGCCTCCCCCCTTATCTGTGCATACTCGTTCTGGCTCTTTGACTGATTTCCTTATTTTCCTGGGTCTTTTGCCTTCTGTACCTCTTCCATTCTCTAATGCACTTAGTTTTTGCCTCCCTACACCTTCGGGTAAACCAAGGACTCACTTTGGTCTTCCCATTAATTCTGTTGCCCTTGGGAACAAATCTTTCCTCTGCCTCCTTGCATTTTGGTGTTACATATTCCATCATTTCGTTCACTGACTTTCCTACCAGCTCTCTGTCCCACTGAACCTCCCGCAGGAAGTTCCTCATACCTGTATAGTCCCCCTTTTATAGTTTGGCTTTTCCCAATCGACTCCTGTTACCCTCTTCACTTTCAGCTCTACTATGTAATCAAAACTCAGAACCACGTGATCGCTAGTTCCAAGGGGCCTCTCATATGTGATGTTCCCAGTGTCTGAACTGCTCAGGGTGAACACAAGGTCCAGTCTTGCTGGTTCATCCTCCCCTCTCTCTCTGGTAGTGTCCCTGACGTGTTGATGCATGAGGTTTTCCAGTACCACATCCATCATCTTGGCTCTCCATGTGTCAGGACCCCCGTGAGGCTCCAGGTTTTCCCAGTCGATCTCCCTATGGTTGAAATCACCCATAACCAGTAACTTTGCTCTGCACGATTGAGCTCTTCGTGCCACCTCAGCCAGTGTGTCCACCATCGTTCTGTTGTTCTCTTCATATTCCTCTCTTGGCCTCCTGCAGTTCTGTGGTGGGTTATACATCACCTTATGTTCCCCAGACTGAATTGTAGCTACTATGTAGTCCCTTTCTCCAATCTCGCCCACGCTCTCCATTTCCTCAAAACCCCATCCGGTTTTTATGAGTAGTACAACTCATCCTCCCCCTCTGCTCCTTCTGTTTTTCCTCAGGATCTGATATCCCGGTGGGAAGACTGCATCTGTTATTGTCTCAGTGAGTTTCGTTTCTGTGACTGCTATGATGTCTGGGGACTTCTCATTGATTCTTTCACGCCACTCCTCGTATTTATTTGATAATCCATCTGCGTTCGTGTACCACACCTTCAACTTCTTATCTATCACGGTGGTCCTGGGAAAATATTGGGGTTGGGGGAGCGGGAGCCTTGGAGGGGGCCTATGAGGGTTTGCAGTGTGGGTGGGGTTTGTGATTGGGGGGTGAGGGCAGAGCCTATGGGGAGCTGCTGTAAGGGTGGGGTTTGTGATGTAGGGGGTGGGGGGAGAGGGAACAGTGTGTGGGTTTTGGTTTAGATTGGTCAGTTGCTTTGGGGTTGTCGTGGTTGGAGTCCTTCTGCGGGTGTTTCTGTAAGGTGTGTTAGCCCTTCCACCTGAGTCTGGGTTCTACTTTTTATTTATTTATTATCACACTGGCCGATTCCCACCAAGGCAGGGTGGCCCGAAAAAGAAAAACTTTCACCATCATTCACTCCATCACTGTCTTGCCAGAAGGGTGCTTTACACTACAGTTTTTAAACTGCAACATTAACACCCCTCCTTCAGAGTGCAGGCACTGTACTTCCCATCTCCATCAATGCATCTCGTTCCTCCTTTCGTCTTCGCACCCCCTCTCTCAGTATCATCCCTTCTTCTTGTGTGCCAGAGATGGAGTGTGTGAACCACTGACACAGTGTGTCAGACACGGAGTGTGTGAACCACTGACACAGTGTGTCAGACACGGAGTGTGTGAACCACTGACACAGTGTGTCAGACACGGAGTGTGTGAACCACTGACACAGTGTGTCAGACACGGAGTGTGTGAACCACTGACAGTGTGTCAGACACGGAGTGTGTGAACCACTGACACAGTGTGTCAGACACGGAGTGTGTGAACCACTGACAGTGTGTCAGACACGGAGTGTGTGAACCACTAACGCAGCCGCAGGTGGATGATACTCATTGTCTCACAAGACAAGAATCTATCTCAGAATATTAATCAATGTTGTTTCTACGAATCTCGTGATTATGGTTGAAGAATGTCGCCTGAGGACGCTGGTCCCACGATACAAGTATCCAAGCATGGTAAAAGTTATATCAGTGTTGAAATATTGTTTTCCATCTTTCTTCCTCCAGGGTTTCCATGCGATAACCTAAGAAACGCCTCTTCGGATAGGATTAAACTTTGAACTTTAGTGGATCTTTAGAAAGTTTCTGATAGTGCTTATATTATAGGTGCTTTTATTTGTTTTCCTTCATTCGTTTTAAGTTTTGGTTCTTTATTCTTTGTTGGATTTATAAGGGCCACTGACAGCATAAGCCGTATTAAGTTTTGGTGTCAACTGCGACAACTCTCTGTAACACAGAAAATGGGTGATGGACCACCTGACATAAGGGTAGCGTCATGTGCAAGTTGTATCATGTAGAAATAAATATCATCATTATTATTATTATTATTATTATTATTATTATTATTATTATTATTATTATTATTATTATTTACTAAGGCTGCTAATACAAGCCAAGCCTATGATCGAGGGAGGGACATAAGTAGGTGACATGAGGAGGGAGGGGGGTGAAGGGGGTTTTGTGTGCTAGGGGCTTGGACTTCCAGCAAGAATGCGTGATCATGTTAGATAGGAGCGAATGGAGACAAATGGACTTTAGGACTTGACGTGCTGTTGGAGTGTAAGCAAGATAACATTTATGAAGGGATTCAGGGAAACCAGCAGGCCGGACTTGAGTCCTGGAGATGGGAAGTACAGTGTCTGCACTCTGAAGGAGGGGTGTTAATGTTGCAGTTTTATAACTGTAGTGTAAGCACTCCTCTGGCAAGACAGTGATGGAGTGAATGATAGTGAACATTTTTCTTTTTCGGGCCACCCTACCTTGGTGGGAAACGGCTGATATGTTAATAATATTATAAATAAAATGAAAAACACTTCTAAATATACATACTGACTTACGCCCTCAACAAATAAGTGACTATCAGACTATGTTAAATGAAAAATGATAAAGCCAGTGCTGACAGCCAAACGTAAACAGAGGAATCAGTATTAAAAAGCAACATCATAACGATTGAAAATGTTTATTAAGAAAGATGTTTAATTATGTAGAGTGCAGTAGAGGGTGTGGTGAGCCAGGGTGAGGTCAGTATATGCAAGTGGTACAGTAGCTGGTTCTCAAAGTAAGCGGTACAGTAGCTGGTTCTCAAAGTAAGTGGTACAGTAGCTGGTTCTCAAAGTAAGTGGTACAGTAGCTGGTTCTCAAAGTAAAGCGGTACAGTAGTGGTTCTCAAAGTAAGCGGTACAGTAGTTGGTTCTCAAAGTAAGCGGTACAGTAGCTGGTTCTCAAAGTAAGCGGTACAGTAGCTGGTTCTCAAAGTAAGCGGTACAGTAGCTGGTTCTCAAAGTAAGCGGTACAGTAGTTGGTTCTCAAAGTAAGCGGTACAGTAGCTGGTTCTCAAGTAAGTGGTACAGTAGTTGGTTCTCAAAGTAAGTGGTACAGTAGTTGGTTCTCAAAGTAAGCGGTACAGTAGCTGGTTCTCAAAGTAAGTGGTACAGTAGCTGGTTCTCAAAGTAAGTGGTACAGTAGCTGGTTCTCAAAGTAAGCGGTACAGTAGTTTGTTCTCAAAGTAAACGGTACAGTAGCTGGTTCTCAAAGTAAGCGGTACAGTAGCTGGTTCTCAAAGTAAGTGGTACAGTAGCTGGTTCTCAAAGTAAGTGGTACAGTAGCTGGTTCTCAAAGTAAGCAGTACAGTAGTTGGTTCTCAAAGTAAGCAGTACAGTAGCTGGTTCTCTAGGTGGTACAGTAATTGGTTCTCAAAGTAAGCAGTACAGTAGCTGGTTCTCTAAGTGGTACAGTAGTTGATCTTCAAAACTCTCAAGTACAGGAGTTGCAACTCACTTCTCCCAAGAGTTCTCAGAGCTATGATTTCACTTACCCCAGAGATCCAAGATTACCACCCTCACGAGGCCCAGGAGCTGGAACTCAACCAGTCTCAAAATATATGACGAATAAAATGAAACTGGGAGTGTCATCTACATAGACTTATTTTCTTCACTACATTGAACTGGACTCTCAGGTAACACCCATGAGGGTGAGAGGGAAGAGTGAGGATAGTGGAAGAGAAGTGAAGGGAAGGAAGGGTATGAGGGGTGAGGGGAAATAAATAACCGGGGCTAGACCCAGCCACATGGCGATGAATGGACATAGTTGAATATGAATGGTATACAGTACAGACAAGATGAAAATTAGACACATGTGCAACATCTGGGTATCTTCATTGTGGACGTTCTGCCAACCAGCGGCTCTATCAATACAAATTCAGGGATATAGTTGGAAGACATTAGTTAAAGGAAACATGATGGTTGCTGTGCTGTTTGCTTCCTTTTAGTAACATGGACGGGCTCGGGTGGAAGACCTCGGTGGTTGGAAGTGCCAGGGCGTCATGTGCATGATTTTCTGTTTCTCCAATGCTGTGGTAGGTGGAATGGGGAGGGATTGGTTTTGATGGCATGAAAAGGGTGCTTTTAAGGTCCACCCTTGAAGAGAGGCAGAAAAAGTTAGAGACTAAGTATATACTAACCATACCACGGGTGGGGTTTGAACCCGCGATCACAGTCTCAAAACTCCAGACCGTCGCGGGTTCAAACCCCACCCGTGGTAGGGTTTGTTTGCAATCGTGTCATTACAATTTCGTGAGTCTAGTTAGGTATATAATACAGAAAGTGTTGGTCACAGTAGAGTGTTATTTACTGCACCCACACTAAGTGTTGAAGTTGAAAACTCAAATAAGTCACAGGGATGTTAGGAAGTATTTCTTCAGTCGTAGAGTTGTCAGGAAGTGGAACAATCTGGAGAGTGATTAATGTAGTGGAGGCAGGATCCATACATAGCTTTAAGAAGTACGATAAAGCTCATTGAGCAGGGATAGAGTGGACAAGTAGCCACCAGCGAAGAGGCGGGGCCAGGAGCTGTGAATAGACCCTTGCAACCATAAATAGGTGATCACAGTAGGAGAGTTGTCACTGAATATTCTCACAAGCATATACAAAAAAAATAATAAGCTTAATTTTTTGAACTATGAGATTACATAGAATGCTTTAAAATGACTGAAAGAAAACATGTAAATTCACCTATTACTCGAAGCACTATCAGACATATTCTATGAGATCTACTAAAGTTCAAAGTTTAAATCCGATCCGAAGAGGCGTTCTTAGGTTTTTGCATGGAAACCCTGGAGGAAGAAAAAAGAAGGAAAACAATAATTCAGCAGTGATATAAGTTTCTCATGTCTACTGTGTTTGAGTGAGCCTTAGCTTACGACGCTTGAGTGGGCCTTTGTCCACGGCACTCGAGTGGGCCTTTGTTCATGGTGCTCGAGTGGGCCTTAGCCCATGGTACTCGAGTGGGCCTTCACCCATAATGCTTGAGTGAACCTTCACCTATGGGATTCGAGTGGGCCTTCGCCCTCAGCGCTTGAGTGGGCCTTAGCCCACAGCACTCGATTGGGCCTTCACCCACAGTGCTCAAATGGGTTTTCACCCACAGGGCTCAAGTGGACCTTAGCCCACAGTGCTTGAGTGGGCTTTTGCCCAGTGCCTTCAGGAATGGACCCTGCCAAGAGTGCCTTCAAGAGTGGACTCTGCCAAGAGCATATTCAAGAGTGGACACCCACCAGAGTGCCTTCAAGAGTGGACACCCACCTACAGTGCCTTCAAGAATGGACACCCACCCAGAGTGCCTTCAAGTATGGACATCTGCCCAGAGTGCCTTCAAAGAGTGGACACTGCCCAGAGTGCCTTCAAGAATGAACACTGCTCAGAACACCTTCAAGAGTGGACACCACCCAGAGCACCTCAGGAATGGACTCTATCTAGAGAATGCAATCAAGCAACTAGATACCATGGACTTGATCCATATGGCTTATATATTGGTCTGATTGCAATATTATTGGACTTTGTCCATTATTTTTGCACTGTGTCCCATATATTGGACTGTTTGCAATATTACTGGACTGTCCATTATTATTGCATTGTGTCCCATATATACTCTCATATATAACAAAAAAAGGCACAGTACCGTGACTCGACATTACTACTTCCTTCCATCTCCCCCACTACTATTACCACCACTACTACTACTACTACTACTACATGTATTACTACTACTACCACTACATGTATTACTACTACTACCACTACCTCTTCCTGCCTATATATACCCATCCTGCTCTACTTCTCATTAGTGTGACTTTGTAAATGGTCCAAGTTGGACCAAAACATCGTCGTAAGCTCGTCTCTTCTATGTGCGGGTTATTTGTGTATTTTTTTTTTTTCAACAAGTCGGCCGTCTCCCACCAAGGCAGGGTGACCCAAAAAAGAAAGAAAATCCCCAAAAAGAAAATACTTTCATCATCATTCAACACTTTCACCACACTCACACATTATCACTGCTTTTGCAGAGGTGCTCAGAATACAACAGCTTAGAAGCATATACGTATAAAGATACACAACATATCCCTCCAAACTGCCAATATCCCAAACCCCTCCTTTAAAGTGCAGGCATTGTACTTCCCATTTCCAGGACTCAAGTTATTTGTGTATACCCTCATATAATGGAGTGTCAGTAATATTATTGGACTGTTTTCAATCTTATTACATTGTATCCTTATATGATTCAAATCCTTCCTGGCATACATACTTCATACTTTTTTGCTGTAACAATGTTGTCTAAACATCATAATCCTACGGATTTAGCGCTTCCCTATGATTATAATAATAATAATAATAATAATAATAATAATAATAATAATAATGTCTAAACATCATAATTGGTAATTTTCATATTTTGATGTACACACAACATAGTGTTTGCTGGGTTTTCCTCATCCTTCCTTTTCCCCAACCATTATTTGCGCCGCTCCTTGTGGGCTGGCCAGCAGCATGTCACCAGCCTGATGTCCTGGCTGTTGGTGAGTGATTTCTGGTGATAACATAGCTACCACTGGTAATCAACCGACGTAATCTAAGGTGCTTGGTTTAGGGTTCCACATAAAAAATTTCTCTGATAACTTTTGCAAAAACTTTTGGACGATTAACCCTGGCCTGGCTTGACGATCACAGACCTCAGCGTGGTGAGCCAGTGAAACTCGGAACAGCATTTACCTCTTAAGATTAATAGGCATAAGTATATCTTGACTATGCTTATGCTGGGTTACAAGATAAATGCTGTTTCAAGGCTAATATGTGATCCCTGCTCTGAAGAATATTTTTAATAAAATTCTCAAAATAATCTGTTGTATCATTGTCTAATGACCTGTACTGTATAATCAGATATCTTTAAATATAGTTTCATGTCATTGCTTGCTCTCTTAAACCTAGCATGCTAAAACTTGTGCCAACAATCAACTTCTGAGCACTGAAAACAATGTCAGTTTGTGTTGACTGTTCCTTCTCTGTCTTGGATCGAGCCTGAGTACTTAATTTTTCAGGTACTGTTGCCCCTATGGTTTTAATACTTTTCCGATTAAATTAAAAGAAACATAATCTTTTACACTTATATTTACCCTTAAGAATCATCCCTTTGTTGTTGGGTCACTGCATGGAGAAGACTCCTCAAGGGAGGTTCCTTGATGCTGGTGAGGGGCTTTTGATCTAGGGAATTGGATCTATGCTCTGGTTCCCCAAATTAAACCTGAATACCTTCCATCCCCCCCCACGTGCCCTGTATAATCCTACAGGTTTAGCGTTCCCCCATGATTTTAATAGTAATAATGCATGGAGAAGACCTGAGCCAGAACCTGTTCTGGCAAACCTACCTGTATCCCTTTGGCTTGAAGTACTGAATGACTCAAGAGCCTTTCTAGCACCGAAGAAGTGTCTTGATGTCTGTGAGGGGTTCTTTATCCAAGAATTGGAATTATCTTCCCATTTGATTACAGCTGATTATCCCATCCTCAGGTGTTGTATGGCTTCCCTATGGGTTTAGTGCTTCCTCTGCAAATACTATACAGATTTATGCTACATCAGTTTATTCGAGGAAGGTGCCTTGATGCTAGTGAGGGGCTTGATCCAAGAAATTAAACTTATCCTTCCCTTTGGATCCAACCTGATTCCCTCCAATTTCCCACTGGCTTCTTTACAAGGTTTCACTTACTGAAAGCTTTACAGGAGCGAGTCATACAGCACTCAGGAAATGGTAGCAGTAGATAAGATTTGTTTGGGCTTTTTACCTCAAGGGTTAGCCACCCAGGGTAACCTAACAGTAAGTGTCATTCAGGACTGATTTTCATTAGGACCCTTTAATCTTATCCCCAGGATGCAGCAAACAGCAGTCAACAATCATTCAGGTACCTACTTACTGCTAATTGAACAGGGACAGCAGGTGTAAGGAAACAAGTTCAACATTTCTACCTGTGCCAGGGATCAAACCCCAGACACTCAGTATGCGAGTTGAGTGCACTATCAACTGAGCCATGGAATAACTCAATTTTGATACAAGGGGAGGAGTAACTAATTCCTTGAATCACGAATCCTTCACCAGCATCACTGCACCTTAAAGGAAATTTGAGGTGAAAAATGGCATAACATACTAGCAGAGATGAACTATTATCAATAGAATATAACAAAAAAAAAACAGGTCATCGTAGAAAAAGGCAATATATATATTAAATTCATTTATTATCACTTTGAGCAGGTACAATACTTGTATGGGCAGTCTGTTTAGGATGAGTATATTCATGAGGCAAGGGCTCCAACACAGAAAATTTATACCATGAAAGATGAACTGGCAATTTTCAAATAAAATTATCTATGAACATTAACCTCCTGATCCAATGGTAATATCACACTTGAAGCTAATCATCAATTTCCTAAACAAAAGTTTTAATAATTAGCTAGTCCTTAATTAACCAAAATTTGAGTTAAATTACAGAAGTCCTGTACTAAGTAATAAAAATATTAAGAAGTCCTGTATTAGGCAAGGAGGTTGTAACTGTATTGCCAGTGTAAATAAATAGGCCCCTAGACTGCACTCATGAATAAAACATAGGCAGTGGATTACTAATACTATCTGTTTACAAAAGAAACCGGTTTTACTTTTCATTACCATTAATTCTTAAAGCTATGCAAATGCTACATTCGTCAGTAAATCTATTTTTGTGTAACCGTTAAAATAAATAAAGACCTCAGAGGGCACAACTGGAATCGTATATAGTGTTAAAGGAATAAAAATGGAAAAAAATTCAGATGAAAAACTTCTTAAACTTTCTAAATTCTCCTAGAAATGTATATTACACTTTCTCGACAAAAATTAGGGATCGAAAATGTAATCTCAGAATGAACTAGATTCATGCAATATGAATGCTTTGAAAGTAGATTTAGTTGAGAAGTATTACTAAACTTACTACATTCTCCAGGTATTTTTTATTACAATACTATACACTGAAATTAATGCTCAAAAATATAATGAGTTATGTTTAAATGAGCAACTGCAGTATATACAAAATATGCTTGTAAAAATCCATGATTAAAATGAAATCAGAATCTTAGGAATAATTAGAGAATCTAGATGAATACAAAATTCAATTATAAATGTCTAAAGTTAATATCAATTTGAATTGGAAATATTAACTGCTGGCACTGTATAACTGCAAAGTTATTTTTACTATATCTACAACAAATATTTCTTCGCAGATTCCAGAAGAGAGCAACAACTTGCTAGATACTTGTGTTAACACTTAGGAGTTTGATTAAGAAATATTATTGTAAGTGGTAATGTTGTTTAGGTAGATGATTTGAACTCGGGATGACCATCTGAAAAACGCTATACCCAGACAGGGTATTGCAGGTCTTTCAAATCAATAAATATTTATGTGTTTCCATTGGTGAACTGAGGCTTATTCTTGAGAAGGTAGTTTGCCAGCCATTCTATAGGATCTCCAGGTCTGAAATATGAAAGATGACTAGTGAAAAGAACAAAATGTAGTGTGCTACTGGTTCTTCATTGTTATTGTTAAGTGATTTTTTTTTTATCACTAACCCATTTCCCATTGCTGTTCAATATACAGAATGTGACAACTTTTTTTTTCACATACTGTTGCCGTACCATTGTACAGTTTCAAAAGTACTATACTGACCTGAAAAAGGGAAAACACATTCATTCATTCAATAGATGCCTTGCCAAAAGCATGTTGACATCACAGTTTGGATAGCACTAGATACTGCAACATCTCCACCCCTCCTTTAGAGTGCAGGAACTGTACTTTCCACTTC
Organism: Cherax quadricarinatus; assembly: GCF_026875155.1. Classification (NCBI taxonomy): domain Eukaryota; kingdom Metazoa; phylum Arthropoda; class Malacostraca; order Decapoda; family Parastacidae; genus Cherax; species Cherax quadricarinatus. Next base: position 23,406,114 of record NC_069472.1, read on the forward strand.
CAGAACTCTAAGTCTGTCTAACTGGCTTCCATGAATCCCTTCATGATTGTTACCTTTTTCACATTCCAACAGCATGTCAAGTCATAAAAACCACTTGCCTCTACTCATTGGATGTCAAAGCCTCTTAGCACTCAAAACCTCTACCAGATCCCTCTCTCCATATATGGTGTTTTACTGTTCTACATCATTACTCATAAAAGGGAGGAAAAAAAAAACCTCATTGGTGACATGGGTTTAATATACAGGTCTCCCTCAACATTCGCGAGGGTTAGGGGATCAAGAGCCTTGCGAATGGTGAAAAACCGTGAATGTTTGGTGCCCCAATATATTGTAGGGAAATATAATACAATACTGCTTCCTTAACTTGTTGAACCATGAACAATCATAAAATACATGAAAACGTCGTAAATTGTACTAAATATATACATGTTATGCTTTAATAACATGTATGTTATTAAATACCACAGACTCCACCAATGCCTCCACCACTTCCCCAACCACTGCGAGTCCCTACTACCCTCCCTCCGACCCCCGCAACTGGCAGCCAGCCCTCCCACCACTCAGTGTGGTGAGTGTTTTGTTTGTTCATTATTTGCTATTAAACTACAGTATAAATAATGTAAACCCATTCATGACTGCATATTGGAATGGCTATTCGGACAGGTATTGGACGGTGACATCATGTGTTTAGTCTTGAACACAGCAAAGAATCAAACATTTCTGCTACTGCTAATAATAACAATAGTAATAATAATAATAATAATAATAATAATAATAATAATACAATATAATTGAAGAAGGAAATTGTACAAAAATACGAGGGAGTGGTTGACACATCGTCAGTGTGGCTTTGTTTATGCTGGAGTGAACATTAATCTCCCTGCTCTTCCAAACATTTCACAATAATTCAGCGGTTGAGGCAGTGGTATTTAATAACATATATGTTATAAATAATAATAGTACATATTAATAACATGTATTATTATTATTAATAACATGTATGTTATTAAATACCACTGCCTCAATCGCTTCCTCACCAGCTGCCTCACCCACTGCCTCAGTCGCTGCTTCAACAGTTGCCTCAATCGCTGCCTCAACAGCTGCCTCAACAGCTGCCTCAGACCCACTGCCTCAATCGCTGCCTCAACAGCTGCCTCAGTGACCACTGCCTCAGTCGCTGCCTCAACAGCTGCCTCAATTGCTGCCTCAATCGCTGCCTCAACAGCTGCCTCAATCGCTGCCTCAACAGCTGCCTCATGCACTGCCTCATGCACTGCCTCAACAGCTGCCTCAACAGCTGCCTCACCCACTGCCTCAATAGCTGCCTCAACCACTGCCACAATCACTGCCTCAACAGCTGCCTCAATCGCTGCCTCACCCACTGCCACAATCGCTGCCTCAACAGCTGCCTCAACAGCTGCCTCAACCACTGCCTCTACCACTCCAGTCGCACTCAATCTACAAGTACCAAACACAATGAATTATTGTGAAATGTTTATTAGAGCACGGAGACTAATGTTCACTCCAGCATAAACAAAGCCACACTGACGATGTGTCAACCACTCCCTCGTATTTTTGTACAACTTCCTTCTTCAATTATATCGTATTTATTATTATTATTATTATTATTATTACTATTGTTATTATTAGCAGTAGCAGAAATGTTTGATTCTTTGCTGTGTTCAAGAGTAAACACATGTCACCGTCTAATACCTGTCCGAATAACCATTCCAATATGCAGTCATGAATGGGTTTACATTATTTATACTGCAGTTTAATAGCAAATAATGAACAAACAAAACACTCACCACACTGAGTGGTGGGAGGGCTGGCTGCCAGAGTAGTAGGGACTCGCAGGTGGCGGGAAACTTGAATATGATTTGGCGGCTGGGAATTTGGCGGTCGGGAATTCGCGAATGTGTGAAGCCTGCGAAAGCTGAAAACGTGAATGTTGAGGGAGACCTGTAATCACGAATTCTGGGGAAGCAGTTAGCCGAAGTTGAGCCCTGGAGAAGGGAAAGCACACTACATGCACTCCGAAAGATGAGTGGGGAAGTTGCAATTTAGAGGGTAATATGAATTATATGCACACTTCTGGCAAAACAGCTATCGAGTGAATGATGGACTCCTATGCTGGGCTACCTTAGCTTAGTGGGAGATGGCCAATGTGGTAAGGAAATTAAAATTAAAAATCATACTGCTTTTAACACTCAAACAGTAATAGTGAATCCTTCCTCAAAATATGCCACAAAAGATGTGACATTGAGATTTTAAAACCAAGCCACAGTGAATGGATTAAATGTGTACTGTAAAGTGTTAGAAAACGTACTTTTTTGTCAGCAATAAAAGCTTATGTACATAATTCTTTTCTTCCATATCTTTGAGAAAAGTTTATTCCAAAAGAAGACTGCATCAAGGATAAATGGTAAAATTATGGAGCACATGGTACAAAGCATTTAAAGCAAGTTTGTAGCAGTTTAAAAATAGTCATTTGAATGATCTGGTTGATTCTATAGAAAATAAATGGCATATAGTCGTATAATAATGCAGCAAAGCAAACCTTTCTTTGTTGAGCTGCGTGACCGCTTGTAAAAGGATAGGCACCACTGTTTGGTCAAGGTACTGGCGGGTCGGCAATGATGACATATCCACCCTTGGTCTTTTCGCTGAAGATTCTCCATTACTTTCCCCACCACCACCACTTGCTTTCTGTTGAGAAACATTCCATCCTTCTTAATTATAGAAATGAATTAATATTAGTAAGGCTTTATCAAGCTGAAATTTTTGCATTTCACTTCATATTATACATGTATTGGTTTTTGTCCTATATTAGAAATTACAGATTTCACAGCTATTATTCTGAATTGTACCTATCTTCTATACACATTAGAAATAATTCCAAGAGACTGGAAATTAAAAAGAGGTTCATTACATAAAAATTTGACTAAAACTGAATGCATGCCATGGAATACTTATTGGTACTTTTCTCTCACATATTCAATTTTATGCAACTTTCCTAAAAGTGTGAAAGAAAAATAAAATTACAAGAACAAAACCATTAGTTTGGATTACAAAAACAAAAATGTAATAAAGTTGGTAGAATTACCGACAATATGTAAAGTAAAAGGACACAAGTGCAACTAATGTACTTGTGTCTTTTACTTTACAAAAACAAAAATGTTGATTTTTAAGCTGCTGCTGTTAAAAGCCACCATAACACAAGTTGTGAGCAACTTTAGTAGGTAGCCATGCAAGCATGATACACGAGGCAGTATATGCAAAAGGTAATTTGATAAGGATGCTGTATCCCAAAGACCTGATAGGATATGTTCAGAAAGGCTCCTATCTAATCAATGAGGTATTGTGAAAATATTTGTTTGAGGAAGAGGAGCGCATAGGAGTAGCCCTCATAGATTTTGACTAGGTCCACCACTAAAATACTAAATGTAAATACATTGAGAAGGAAACTACCATATCCTTGTAGAGAGCTGATAAGCACAACCTCATCTTCATGAAATTTACTTCCTAAGATGCTATGATATTTACTTTCTTAGATGCCATCTTCCTGGAGAATGTTTGAGACCTGTTGAAGGAATCTTGAATGAAGTTCTTCAGAACCTTTTTTCACTGGTGGAATTGAGTTTCATCCTGGCCAGCTTATGATTCACTTTACAGCAGTAGCCCAGAAGCTACCCTGCTGTATAAGTGGGCCCTCCTGCACATTATGCATAAATAACAGTGGAGAATGTTGAGAGAGAAATGGAAATTGCAGCTAAAGATAATGCAAGCAAAATGGGAAACAAAATGGAACAACTGAAGTATGAGGTTAAGAAAGTGAAGAGAAATTTAAGAGATAGGATGTGGTGCAAGGACAGAAAGGTCAAATACAGCCTCTCCTCACTTACCGACGTACTCGTTTACTGACGACTCAGACTTACGACAGGGTCTCTAACCAATATGCATACCTAAATAAAGTACATTAGAGCTGATTTCCTCTATTCTGTTTAATACAGTATACAGTACACTACTGTATAAACATTCAAAAATATGCCAGAAATGTTACAAATGGTGCAAAGGTGAAATTAAAACAATATCAAAGATGATTGACACAAACCCACTACCATTATAGTATGCTCCTCACTTAGTGACAAATTTGTTTACCAACGTGGTCTGAGGAATGAAACTCTGTTGTTAAGCGAGGAGAGGCTGTATAAATGTACTGTGGAGTACATGGAATTGTTTATGAAAGACATTAGCATGAGATACATCATGCACACAATTACAAAAACAGTAAGAAGTAAGATTAGATATGATGAAAAATTTGTGCATGAAAGAAAACAATAATTAGGGGCATGGGAAAATGATCATCAGTTGGGTGCTTCAAGGGCCTGTTCTTGCTCTGAAACTATTTCCAATTTATATAAATAGTACCATAGTGCTATAAATGACTTTCTAGGAGGAATAACGAATTATTATACATTAGCAAAGGATGCAAAATTTGTAAGCAAATCAGAAAATAAATGGCTGTAAAAACGAACGATATTAAATTTGCCAATGTTGGGAGACCAAAGAGTTAATATGATAGTCACTCAAGAGCTTGCAGGTGGCTAAGATGAGAGAAATTGAAAATATCTCTTGGAATTAGCAATAGTGAAAACAATTGTAAGCTGTGGAAGAAAAGGAGAAAAAATTACAAATCAAGTAGTTGATGGATGCTGAGAGTGCAACAGCTATTGTAAAGTACATAAAACATGGGAAACCACAAGAATAGTTATACTCTTGTGGTAACAAACTGGTATTATAAATTTAATTACTATACACATATATACAGCATAACAAAAATCAACACTAAAATTAACATGATAAATGAGAATTAAGTTAAAAAAATAGCAATGATAAGCTGTACTGTACTTGTGCAAGTGATGAATGATTCAACTCTACTAAACAATTACCTCCACAGCATCACTTACAACATCTGAAGACTCTGCTTCGGAATCCATTCTTTGCTGCCTTCCTGTAATATATAGCATCATTTAATTTCTGTATTATTATTATTATAATCAAAAAGAAGCGCTAAGCCACAAGGGCTATACAGCTTAATTTCTGTAACATTTATTTTTATCTATAGAGAAACAGTTCTCACATTCACTTATGTAAGTTACCATTAGAGCCATAACAATTATTTAAATGACATTTCAGTCTGACCAGGACCATTATTAAAATTTACCTTCAAATTGTGGGCTGTGAAAAGAGATAATTTTAACATGAGAAATGAAAGACAAACAGACTTAGAAATCATCAAAAACAATCGACATGATGGCTATGAGGGTCATATCAGGTGTAACAAAGGAACACAACCATTAATGTGCATTTTGTTATTGTTCATAAATTAAAAGAAAATAAATAAAGAATCACATCGGAGATCCAACTGATGTTATAATAAAAACAATATAAAATGTACACAGTATGTTTGTGGTAAAAAAGTGTAATATGCTCAGTCCAAGCCCAAGATGCAAGATTAAACTTCAACACATTGGCACAAATTTTATGAATGACTTAAATAGGTAATGAAAAAGAGCTGAGAGACAGGAGAAACAGGATACATAAGAGAGAGAATATGAGAAAGAGAAAAAAACAGAGAGTAAGAGAAAGGAGAGAAATATATTTGTACAATATTGCTAAAAACTATTTGACTGACAGTAATATCATCTGTTATTGTAAACATTCACACTTCATTTATCCCTCTAATTTGCAAACTATTAGACAACTTTGCCCAACTTACAAACCATGAACTAACAACCTAGTTTGCAAACCATTATGAAAATTCACTTGCCTGCAAACAATTAGGAAGCATACCCAGTTGCACATTCAGATTTAGATTATTTCAGATCACTGCATATACTAAATATACAATAATGAGAAAGTAAGAGGATGCATAGTTTTTTTTTTTAGAAAAAAAAAATTAACTAACAGCCTATCCAATAAACATTTAGCTAACGCTAGTTTCTAAACCATTATGAAGCGAAGACTTATTTGGAAATCATTAGTTATGTACCTCTGCTTACAAGTCACTAGTCTACCAGACATGCACCTTATGCTAAGAACTGTCATTTGTGCCTAACAACATTTTAATACATGTAAACTAAATTACTTGTAATACTTCAGAAGAGAAATAAATTTATTATTATTATTATTATTATTAGCCAACACCATCATGATAAGGGAAAGCAAGTTTATTTAGTCACAGGTACACTTAAGTACAGTTATCATACATAGTGTAAATCACCCAGGATAAACCCCAAAAAAGTCGAAGTGACTTATTTCCATTGGGGGTCATAACTTATTTCCATTGAGGTCAATGCAGTAACACAAATGATAAGCAGGTAAATAGGGAAGGTTATTTAGGTACAGGTACACATCAGTACAATTTTCATACATAGTAACATATGTGTAAATTACCTAGGACTCCAATAGAAATAAATCACTGACTTTTTTTTTTTTTTAGGTTATCCTAAAACATTTATACTATGATAATTGTACTTATGTGTACCTGTGCCTAAATAACCTTCCCTATTTACCTGCTAATCATTTGTGACTTATTAACATTAGGGTTAAATTCCAACTAACAAAACTGGTTTAAAAAAAAAAAAATGTAGTAGAGGTGAATGAACTGACAAATGTCACTGAAGTCATTTAGGCAGCTTGAAAAAAAATGGTTGTTAGATGTATGTTTCAATGGTTAGACATATGTAGGATCAGCCTATCATGAGCCAGTAGGCCTACTAATTATTTCACTCACGGGGAAGCGCTGAACCCGTAGGGGTCACACTGCGCCTGAGGAATGTGAGGTAATTAGCTTTGATGTGAGGAAGAGGGAAAGATACCTCCAATTCCTTGGATTAAGTGCACTTTAACGCCATGAATTCACCTCCTCCCCCCCCAAAAAATAGGCCTATTGAAATAACACTCACATTCAAAACTAATTATTTACATAGTTGATCAACCTTTTCTGAGTGTATATGAGGGTTCTCCTCAACCTCACACACTGTAGCGTACATCTTGACCCACAAAACTACACACACTCCTCATTTTGACTCACAAAAAAACCATAATAAGGAAGAGATACCTGTTGTGTCTTGCTCACGTCTCTCAGTCAAGTGACTCCACTCACCGTCTTGTTAGGGCCAAGTTATCTCTTCTCCTCTTCCATATTTATAATATATGTATCTTAAATAAATGTATATTTAACAAATAATAACATTAGTTTTTTATTATTCATTGTTGTAAAGCTATTTTAATGTGTGTATATATTAATCAGGCTGTCTGGGCATTTTAGAAATTCTGCAAAACTCTGTATTTATTGCTTATTTAGGAATGTGCCTGAATTTGAGCATATATATCATTGATAAAACTAGAGTAAACAAATACAGTAATTTATTTAATAAAGTTAAAAAAATAGTTTTTTTTTTCTTCTTGCTTGTAGAGCGTTCGTGTAAATTATAAACAAAGGTGATGACGTCACAAGAACAGCTGAGGATTTGTTTACTAGCGCGAGGAGAGTTGCTATTGGCCGCCGGGGGGAGGCGGAGCCGCATTGCAGCCAATCAGCGGGCGTGTTGACATATCCGAATAAATCCGACTTATTACATGCAATGAAAGAACTTGCTTTATTATATTCAATTATCTAATTTGGTAACAAAAATTTAGGGTAGATCCCAGGAATCGGAACTCAACTATAGCAAGATTCAGCAAGATAAAATTATAAATATGGAAAGAAGTTAAAATAATATATCAATTCTGTATTATTTTCTCGATGCGAGTTCCTTTGTGACAAATAACTGAATTAATAATAATAATAATAATAATAATAATAATAATAATAATAATAATAATAATAATAATAATAATAATTACTACTCTCAGGTGACTTCAATATAAATCTCCTGCAAGACCAGGACCCACACGTTACTGAATTCACAAACACTATGAGTAACTGCATGTTGCTACCAACAGTAACAAAACCTACAAGAATTACAGAGACTAGAGTCTCCCTACTAGACAACATCTGGACCAACACCATATCCCCTTTAAAATCAGGCATAATCACAGATAATACCACAGACCACTACCCTACCTTCCTCATAACTAATCTAGGCAAATTACCCCCAGACACTACCAAAGTCACTTTCATACTTCACAATGAGGCAGCTATCAATAACTTCACAACAGCAGTGACAAACATTGACTGGCACACTGAGCTAGAAATCTATACAGATATTGACGAATGTATTAATAATTTTCTATAAAAGACCCAATACCTCTATAACAAGCATTGCCCTAAAAAACTAAACAGATGACGGCTAAGAGACTGAACAGTCCCTGGCTAACACCCAGTATCCTCAAATCCATAAATACAAAGCACCTATATGAAAAACAGTACAGAATGGGTCACATAACCAGAGACCAAACAAAATGTTACTCGTCAGTCCTAACCAACCTGATAAGAAGGGCTAAAAAATTGTATTATGAGAACAGATTATTCAACTTAAAAGGTGATATAAAAAAGACCTGGAAAACCCTATCAGAAATTCTAGGAACAAAAAACATATCACAAAATAGCGCAATTGAACTAACAAAACCAGATGAACCCCAACTCCCACCAACTGAAACAGCAAACAGACTCAATGATTTCTTCTCCACTATAGGAAAAAACCTTGCCAATAAAATCCCAAGCTCAAATACCCCACCTAATGACTACCTCACTGGCAACTACCCGAACACACTGTTCCTAGCTCCGACTAACCCAACAGAAGTCTCTCTTATTATCAACACACTAAAAAACAAGACAGGAGATTTAAATACCTTACCACTCTTTATATACAAAAAAAGCGTTGCAAGTGCTGTCACCAATCATTGCAACACTCTTTAACAAATCCATTGAATCCTCTACCTTCCCTACAGTTCTCGAAATAGCGAGGGTCACCCCGATCCATAAAGGAGGAGACCAAACAGACTTGAATAACTATAGGCCAATACCCAACTTACGCCCTCTCTACAAAATCTTCGAAAAATTTATTCATAAGCGAATCTATTCCTACCTCATCTCCCACAACATACTCAATCCCTGTCAGTTTGGGTTCAGGCCTAATAAAAATACGAATGATGCTATTATACACATGCTAGAACAAATATACACTGCAATAGAGAAAAAAGAAGTCCCACTGGGGATCTTCATTGATCTACGTAAAGCTTTTGATACAATTGACCATGATTTACTCCACATAAAATTGTCACACTATGGTATAAGAGGGCACTCCCTCAACTAAGCCAATATGTGTACACAAATGGAGCAAACTCTTCCGTACAGCCAATTACAGTTGGTGTCTCACAGGGAAGTGTCCTTGGCCCTCTTCTCTTTCTTGTTTACATAAATGACCTACCAAATGCATCACAACTACTCAAACCCACACTATTTGCAGATGACACTACATACGTCTTCTCTCACCCGAGCCCAGTCATGCAAGCCAATACTGTGAATACCGAATTACAGAAAATATCTGCCTGGATGCTGACTAACAAACTTACTCTCAACATTGACAAAACCTACTACATTCAGTTTGGTAACAGAGCTACAGATGTCCCTCTTAACATAATGATAAACGGATCACCTATCACAAAACTCACAGAGGGAAAATTCTTAGGAATCCACCTTGATAAAAGACTCAAATTTCAAGCACATTTACAACAAATTTCCAAAAAAAATTCCAAGATCGTAGCCATACTATCGAAGATACGGTACTACTATGTTCCACAGTCAGCCCTCCTGGCCCTATATCACTCTCTTATTTACCCCTATCTCACCTATGGAATTTGTGCATGCGGCTCAACAACAATAAACCATCTCAGACCATTAATTACCCAACAAAAGGCTGCAGTCAGAATGATAACAAATTCCCACTACAGACAACACACTCCACCAATATTCAAAACTCTAAACCTACTCACCATACAAACCATCCATACTTATTATTGTACCTACTACATACATAGAACACTTAACTCTGACATAAACCCTCCCCTCAAACATCTTACCAGCCTCAACAGAACACATGCGGGAGAGATACATGATTATATACACCTGGAAAATCCTAGAGGGACTAGTACCGAACTTGCACACGAAAATCACTCACTACGAAAGCAAAAGACTTGGCAGACGATGCAACATCCCCCCAATGAAAAGCAGGGGTGTCACTAGCACGTTAAGAGACCATACAATAAGTGTCAGGGGCCCGAGACTGTTCAACTGCCTCCCAGCATACATAAGGGGGATCACCAACAGACCCCTGGCAGTCTTCAAGCTGGCACTGGACAAGCACCTAAAGTCGGTTCCTGACCAGCCGGGCTGTGGCTCGTACGTTGGTTTGCGTGCAGCCAGCAGCAACAGCCTGGTTGATCAGGCTCTAATCCACCAGGAGGCCTGGTCACAGACCGGGCCGCGGGGGCGTTGACCCCCGGAACTCTCTCCAGGTAAACTCCAGGTATGACCATAACACAAGACACAGATCACTCTTTGATGTTCCTCGTGTCCATCTCACACTACGCAAAAACTCAATGGCAGTCTTCAAGCTGGCACTGGACAAGCACCTAAAGTCAGTTCCTGATCAGCCGGGCTGTGGCTCGTACGTTGGTTTGCGTGCAGCCAGCAGCAACAGCCTGGTTGATCAGGCGCTGATCCACCAGGAGGCCTGGTCACAGACCGGGCCGCGGGGGCGTTGACCCCCGAAACTCTCTCCAGGTAAACTCCAGGTAAACATAAAAGCCCCTAAAATCTGGAACTCATTACCTGTGAATATAAAAGAAACACTGTCTGTTTATAAAGTCAAGTCTTCTTAAAAATCACTTACTCACCCACAACTAAATAAATACTGAATAATTGTTATTTTTTAATTACATTACCTAACAGAATACTCCATTCTACTGAATGCACAGCAACACAGTAAATGACAATAGACCCGTCTTTGAAATACTCATTTGTGCTTAATTATTATTTGTTTACAATAATGTTTACCACTGAGTATATCATTGCTTGGTTAATCTTAAGTTAATTTTAAGCCTGCCCATAATGCTCTGCATACAAGGGACTTTGACATGTTACACTTAACCACTGTATTTCCTTGTACTTCTATGTAACATGTTCAAATAAATAAATAAATAAATAAATTATTATTATTACTTATTATTATTGGGAAAAACGCTAAACTGGTAGGGCTTATACAACACCTGGAAAATGGGAGGTAGACAGGTTTGATCCAGGGAAGGCGAGAATAGGTTCCTAATCAGTGGATCAAGAGCCCTGCATCAAGACATCCTCTTGGAAGGGAGGAATTAACGACATGGATGATGATGATGATAATAATACCTGGAGCTTACCTGGAGAGAGTTCCGGGGGTCAACGCCCCCGCGGCCTGGTCTGTGACCAGGCCTCCTGGTGGATCAGAGCCTGATCAACCAGGCTGTTGCTGCTGGCTGCACGCAAACCAACGTACGAGCCACAGCCCGGCTGGTCAGGAACCGACTTTAGGTGCTTGTCCAGTGCCAGCTTGAAGACTGCCAGGGGTCTGTTGGTAATCCCCCTTATGTATGCTGGGAGGCAGTTGAACAGTCTCGGGCCCCTGACACTTATTGTATGGTCTCTTAACGTGCTAGTGACACCCCTGCTTTTCATTGGGGGGATGTTGCATCGTCTGCCAAGTCTTTTGCTTTCGTAGTGAGTGATTTTCATGTGCAAGTTCGGTACTAGTCCCTCTAGGATTTTCCAGGTGTATATAATCATCTATCTCTCCCGCCTGCGTTCCAGGGAATACAGGTTCAGGAACCTCAAGCGCTCCCAGTAATTGAGGTGTTTTATCTCCGTTATGCGCGCTGTGAAGGTTCTCTGTACATTTTCTAGGTCAGCAATTTCACCTGCCTTGAAAGGTGCTGTTAGTGTGCAGCAATATTCCAGCCTAGATAGAACAAGTGATCTGAAGAGTGTCATCATGGGCTTGGCCTCCCTAGTTTTGAAGGTTCTCATTATCCATCCTGTCATTTTTCTAGCAGATGCGATTGATACAATGTTATGGTCCTTGAAGGTGAGATCCTCTGACATGATCACTCCCAGGTCTTTGACGTTGGTGTTTCGCTCTATTTTGTGGCCAGAATTTGTTTTGTACTCTGATGAAGATTTAATTTCCTCGTGTTTACCATATCTAAGTAATTTAAATTTCTCATCGTTGAACTTCATATTGTTTTCTGCAGCCCACTGAAAGATTCGGTTGATGTCCGCCTGGAGCCTTGCAGTGTCTGCAATGGAAGACACTGTCATGCAGATTCGGGTGTCATCTGCAAAGGAAGACACGGTGCTGTGGCTGACATCCTTGTCTATGTCGGATATGAGGATGAGGAACAAGATGGGAGCGAGTACTGTGCCTTGTGGAACAGAGCTTTTCACCGTAGCTGCCTCGGACTTTACTCTGTTGACGACTACTCTCTGTGTTCTGTTAGTGAGGAAATTATAGATCCATCGACCGACTTTTCCTGTTATCCCTTTAGCACGCATTTTGTGCGCTATTACGCCATGGTCACACTTGTCGAAGACTTTTGCAAAGTCTGTATATATTACATCAGCATTCTTTTTATCTTCTAGTGCATTTAGGACCTTGTCGTAGTGATCCAATAGTTGAGACAGACAGGAGCGACCTGTTCTAAACCCATGTTGCCCTGGGTTGTGTAATTGATGGGTTTCTAGATGGGTGGTGATCTTGCTTCTTAGGACCCTTTCAAAGATTTTTATGATATGGGATGTTAGTGCTATTGGTCTGTAGTTCTTTGCTGTTGCTTTACTGCCCCCTTTGTGGAGTGGGGCTATGTCTGTTGTTTTTAGTAACTGTGGGACGACCCCCGTGTCCATGCTCCCTCTCCATAGGATGGAAAAGGCTCGTGATAGGGGCTTCTTGCAGTTCTTGATGAACACGGAGTTCCATGAGTCTGGCCCTGGGGCAGAGTGCATGGGCATGCCATTTATCGCCTGTTCGAAGTCATTTGGCGTCAGGATAACATTGGATAGGCTTGTGTTAATCAAATTTTGTGGCTCTCTCATAAAAAATTCATTTTGATATTCGACTCTCAGTCTGGTTAGCGGCTTGCTAAAAACTGAGTCACATTGGGACTTGAGTAGTTCACTCATTTCCTTGCTGTCATCTGTGTAGGACCCATCTTGTTTAAGTAGGGGCCCAATACTGGACGTTGTTCTCGACTTTGATTTGGCGTAGGAGAAGAAATACTTTGGGTTTCTTTCGATTTCATTTATGGCTTTTAGTTCTTCCCGCGATTCCTGACTCCTATAAGATTCCTTTAGCTTAAGTTCGATGCTTGCTATTTCTCTGACCAGTGTCTCCCTACGCATTTCAGATATATTGACCTCTTTTAGCGGCTCTGTTATTCTTTTCCGTCGCCTGTAAAGGGAGCGCCTGTCTCTTTCTATTTTACATCTACTCCTCCTTTTTCTTAGAGGAATAAGCCTTGTGCATACATCGAGTGCCACCAAGTTAATCTGTTCTAGGCATAAGTTGGGGTCTGTGTTGCTTAGTATATCTTCCCAGCTTATATCGGTTAGGATTTGGTTTACTTTGTCCCACTTTATGTTTTTGTTATTGAAGTTGAATTTGGTGAATGCTCCCTCGTGACTATTGTCATTATGTCGGTCTGGGGCTCCACGCATACATGTCTGAACCTCAATTATGTTGTGATCTGAGTATATTGTTTTTGATATGGTGACATTTCTTATCAGATCATCATTGTTAGTGTATTCTCCAGTCTAGTAGGCTCTATTATTTGCTGGTTTAAATTGAATTTTGTGCAGAGATTTAAAAGCTCGTGTGAGTGTGAGTTTTCATCAGAGCTGCCTCCTGGTGTTATTACTGCAACAATATTATTTGCTATATTCCTCCATTTTAGGTGCCTTAAGTTGAAATCCCCCAGGAGCAAGATGTTGGGTGCAGGAGCTGGAAGATTTTCCAGACAGTGGTCAATTTTTAACAGCTGTTCCTGGAATTGCTGGGATGTTGCATCCGGAGGCTTGTAGACTACCACAATGACTAGGTTTTGGTTCTCGACCTTTACTGCTAAAACTTCCACTACATCATTTGAGGCATTCAGCAGTTCTGTGCAAACAAGTGACTCTGCAATGTACAGGCCAACCCCCCCCCCCCTTTTGCCTGTTCGCTCTGTCACATCTGTATAGGTTGTAATCTGGGATCCATATTTCGTTGTCCAAGTGATCCTTTATGTGGGTCTCAGTGAAAGCCGCGAACATTGCCTTTGCCTCTGCAAGCAGTCCACGGATGAAAGGTATTTTGTTGTTTGTTGCTGGCTTTAGACCCTGTATATTTGCAAAGAAGGTCATCGGACTGGTGGTATTGTTGGTACTGGGAGGGTTTTTTTTTTCCGGCTTTAGTATCTGTATCTGCTGGTTTGGAGTGGAGGCCATCGACTGTGGTTCCACTCCAGGAATGACTGGATTTGGTGTACGATTTCTGCCATTTCCTGTATTATTACTACTACTACACTGCTGCTGCTGCTGCTGCTGCTGCTGCTGCTGCTGCTGCTGCTGCTGCTGCTGCTGCTGCTGCTGCTGCTGCTGCTGCTGCTGCTGCTGCTGCTGCTGCTGCTGCTGCTGCTGCTGCTGCTGCTGCTGCTGCTGCTGCTGCTGCTGCTGTGCTGCTGCTGCTGCTGCTGCTGCTGGCTGCTGCTGCTGCTGCTGCTGCTGCTGCTGCTGCTGCTGCTGCTGCTGCTGCTGCTGCTGCTGCTGCTGCTGCTGCTGCTGCTGCTGCTGCTGCTGCTGCTGCTGCGCTGCTGCTGCTGCTGCTGTGCTGCTGCTGCTGCTGCTGCTGCTGCTGCTGCTGCTGCTGTGCTGCTGCTGCTGCTGCTGCTGCTGCTGCTGCTGCTGCTGCTGCTGCTGCTGCTGCTGCTGCTGCTAATAATAATAATAATAATAATAATAATAACAGTAATAATAAACCAAGGAACGGGTGGGTTTTGAACCTATGGCGAGTGAGTCTGGGAGAACAGTTCAAGGTCTACATGCCACATAATAGCTCTTCCACCTGAGAAAATTACAATGTAAAACAAAACCTCACTTACATCAGTGTAAAAAATCCAGGGGAAAAAAACATTAATGACGTCATTGATGACATAAAGAGTTCTCCCGCTGTTGCTCAGGAAAGTTTATCCTCCATGGTGGCCAAGAGTGCTCAGCACAAAGTGTTAAAAATGTCGATTTTATTAACTAGGTCGAGTATTGTGAGGGTGAGTCATGTCTTGCTCCGGGATAAGGTGTTCAACACGCCATTATTGACGTGATTGTCACAGTGTTTCACTGTAATGGCGGGTTGTAAAATGGCAGAAGGTCATGGTAGTGGAGGTAGCTCTTATATATATCTTTTACTGTATTGTAAATATATTTTACTGTATTGTGAATATATTTTACTGTAGTGTGAATATATTTACTGTATTGTAAATATATTTTAATGTATTGTAAATATATTTTACTGTAGTGTGAATATATTTACTGTATTGTAAATATATTTTAATGTATTGTAAATTATTTAATGTATTGTAAATATATTTTACTGTATTGTAATATATTTACTGTATTGTAAATATATTTTACTGTATTGTAAATATTTTTACTGTATTGTAAATATATTTTACTGTATTGTAAATATTTTACCGTATTGTAAATATATTTTACTGTATTGTGAATATATTTTACTGTATTGTAAATATATTTTACTGTATTGTAAATATATTTTACTGTATTGTAAATATATTTTACTGTATTGTGAATATATTTTACTGTATTGTGAATATATTTTACTGTATTGTGAATATATTTTACTGTATTGTAAATATATTTTACTGTATTGTGAATATATTTTACTGTATTGTAAATATATTTTACTCTAGTGTAAATATATTTTACTGCATTGTGAATATATTTTATTATATTGTTTCCTTCGTGAGAGAGTGAGAGGTTTTTTGATGCTTGTGAAGGGCTTTTGAGCCGAGGAATAGGCGCTGTTATTCTCTTCAATTAATAAGCAAATTTATTTAGGTTCAAGTACACATAAATAGTTACATAAATTATAATACATAACATATATGTAAATTACCCAGGATAACCCAAAAAAGGTCAAAGTGACTTATTTCCATTAGGGTCCTTGTAATATATTACTCTTTAAATCTTAAAATTGGATTAGCACTTCTTTTTAATTATAATAAGTTAAATCTTAAAAGTTAAAACAAATAAGCAACTTAACTATGTGAAAAGCAGTTACAATAAAAGGATATATATACCAGGGATAAGATAAACTGAATTATTTACATTAACATTAAAGAGAGGATCAGATGACAGTAATAGGTATATGTATGTTAGCTATACAAGAAATTAATCTCCTCCCTTTCAAATAGTTAAGTTAATTAGCTGTTTTAACTGTTAAGGTATAAATAATAAGCTATTACAAGGACCCCGATGGAAATAAATCACTTTGATTTTTTGGGGGTTATTTTAGGTAATCTACACATAGGCTGCTATGCATGATAATTTGTAATAATGTTGATAAAATTACCAACAATATGTAAAGTAAAAGGACACAAGTGCAACTAATGTGATATTTTATTGTGGCAACATTTCGCTCTCCAGGACCTTAACGGCTTGACAAAGCTCCTGGAGAGCGAAATGTTGCCACAGTAAAATGTCACATTAGTTGCACTTGTGTCCTTTTACTTTACATGATAAATTGTATGACCGTATTTATGTGTACCTGCACCTAAATAAACTTACCTACAGCAGTCAACTAACACCCAGTTACCTCCTTTACTGCAACTCATGGCCTGGTGGCTAGAACTCTTACTTTACACGGTGAGGGTCTGAGTTTGATTTCCAGTGAAGGGGTAGAAACATTGGGCATGTTTCCTTACACTGGTTGTCTGTGTTCCCCATCAGTAAAATGGGTACCTGAGTGTTAGTCGGCTGGTATGGGTCACATCCTGGGACAAAACTGACCTAATTTTCCCGAAATGCTCTGTATAACAAGCGGCTTTCTATATAGTAGTATGTCATTGATGTCAGCTAGGCCTGTATACCTTGTACATGTACTTGTACAAATGAAGATATTGTTATGTTATATTACTGCTAAGTGAACAGGAGCAACAGGTATACTGAGGCATGTTCAACTTCTACACCCTCAACAGGCTCAAACTCAGGTCTCTAGCTTGATCCAAAATTGCTACTGTTAAGTTACGAACCTCTGTGCTAACATATTTTTCCCAAACTGCAGAGTGGTCAAACCATATCAGCCTGTTGGTCACGGTTCTGCCACAGTAAGGCTGGTTTGGATGCGGAATGGGCCGAGTTGGCAAAGAAACAGCTTAAAGGGACTGACCCTGCGAAGCGGCTGATGTGGAAGACCCCAGAGGGCATCACGCTCAAGCCTCTCTACACAATCAAGGATGTTGAAAAGTTTGTGGACATGCTCTTTTCTTATTATCCTAGGTATCTTTTTCTTCCATAAACCCAAATCTATTTTCAGCTAAAGCAAATAGCTGTTTAAAAATACACACAATAAAGTACAGTGGACCCCCGGTTAACGATATTTTTTCATTCCAGAAGTATGTTCAGGTGCCAGTACTGACCGAATTTGTTCCCATAAGGAATACTGTGAAGTAGATTAGTCTATTTCAGACCCCCAAACATACACGTACAAACGCACTTACATAAATACACTTACATAATTGGTTGCATTGGGAGGTGATCGTTAAGCGGGGGTCCACTGTACAGTAGACTCTCACTTAATACAGTAATTAATTTCCTGGAAACTGTTTTACATGAAGTCTCTGATATGTGAAGTGAAGTAACTTTTGCGAAAAATAATAATACTTGCTTCCTGAGACCTTCAAAATAGGCATAAAAGATTACTTAGATCAGTTTTTCTTAAATTAAATTCTGATTGTTGGTGATTGTAAGTTTTGACATGCATGGAGAGAGTTGGTGTGGTCCAACTGTGCCGAGGTGGTTGGTTTTAGTTGTAGGCTTTAGGTGGATGGTTGTGGTTCTTGACCTTTGGTGGATAACTGCAGTTGTCTAGATGATTTTAACAGAATTTTCAGTAATGGATGGGTGTTCTGGAGTTGACAAGTGTTCTGTTCTGCATCTCTGTGCTGTTTTACCCTGCATTTCTTTATAAAACTGAAGATAAGGCATAATATGCTCCAAAGCACAGTTTACAGCACTGCTTCTAGTTGTTATGGTCTTTTTTTGTTTTCTTTTGTTTTTAGGGTAAAAGTCATTTTCCTGTATATTCTCAAAACACCTCACCTGGCACTGTCCTAGGTAAATTCACAATTTTCTATACCTAACTGTCTGTTGAGGGAAAAGATCTGTGCAGTTGTTCACCATGCTAGGTCAGAGTCTTCCTCAGCTTCATTTGGTGTTGTAATAAAGATGTCATATTCTGTGGAAAAAGCTCAACCTTAACATTTGAATCAAGAGACTGCAAGATTTTGAGGATGGCTATGGGAATTATCTAGGGTCAGGAAACCTTGAAGGAGAGTTTCTTTTGGTACAGGTACATATTGACTAAAGGAATGTAATAATGCTTGAACCACTAGACAATCAGGGCCTGTCATCGTGCTGTCTTTTTCATCTGTCAGATAACAGACAAAGTAGTCTTGCCTTTGCCATTTAAAGTATGGGGATTCTGTGAATGATGAACTACCATAGAAAAGTGCAGGCACTGCCCCTCCCACCTTCAGGACTAGAGTCTGGCTAACCAGTATCCCTGAATCCCTTCATAAAGGCACCTGCTCACACTCCAGCAGCACACCCATTAAAAACCATTTTTTCCCCATTTTCTACTATTTTTTTTTTAACAAACTGGCCATATCCCACTGAGGCAGGGTGACCTAAAAAGAAAAACAAAAGTTTTACTTTTAAAATTTAGCAATTTATAAAGGATGTGTTACTAGCTCCTTACTCCCTACAGGTATTATTATTATTATAGTAAGAAGTGCAAACCCCATATGGGTTAAACAGCACTTGAATGTGTAGCAGAGGTCCATGATTTTAATGCTTGAGCATAATAACTGTAGCACTAACAAAACTAGGAAGAAAAAACTGAAGACATTCATAAACTATTAGATAATGCACAATTTGTTGAGTAAATCAGTTAATGAGACCATTCTCTAATAATATGCTTTTTTTCTGTAGTCTTCTGCAAGAATTACCCGGCAAGTTTCCCT
This sequence comes from Cherax quadricarinatus, assembly GCF_026875155.1. NCBI lineage: Eukaryota > Metazoa > Arthropoda > Malacostraca > Decapoda > Parastacidae > Cherax > Cherax quadricarinatus. The sequence goes on from NC_069472.1 coordinate 23,425,452, forward strand.
ACACTCGGGGTCCATATCCAACCATGTATGCCAACCGCCCCTGGACCATTCGACAATATGCAGGCTTCAGTACTGTGGAAGAGAGTAACAAATTTTATCGAGAAAACATTAAGGCTGGACAGCAAGGTTTATCTGTTGCCTTTGACCTAGCCACTCATCGAGGGTATGTTTTATATTTAAGGAGAAGGAGTGAGAGCATTCATGCACACCATATATGTTCACAAACAAATGGCTCTCTTGTTTTACCATTGGAATAATGTTTACCTGTTATGATTAAGAATTAATGCACCCATTATCCTTGGAAGACTGCCATCCACTGGAAAATGACTATGTAGAGTACTGTGTTAGCTTTTATTTTTCTTTTACTGAGTGTAAATCACCATAATTGTCAAATTTTGTAGTACATTCTGTATAAGTATAAACAGCACAACATATGTAAAAAAATGTTTATCAAAATTCATCTTGATTACAATTACTATACACATTGTACGGAATACTGTACAACAATCTGAAACCTATGGAATACCAAGAGATTTCTAAAATACAGTACAGTACTGTATATTAATTGTTTTTTTACTTCTTTTACAGGTATGACTCTGACAATGCCAGAGTTCATGGGGATGTTGGTATGGCAGGAGTTGCCATAGATTCTGTAGAGGACATGAAAACCTTGTTCAGTGGTATTCCTTTAGACAAGATGTCGGTGTCAATGACCATGAATGGTGCTGTTATCCCAACCATGGCAATGTTTATTGTGGCTGCGGAAGAACAGGTAAGATTTACTTGTTTAGATAAGAATATGCAGTAATCTCATGTGGGTTTCTCATGTACAGGTGTCCCTCCACATTCGTGAGTTCTACTTTTGCGAGCTTCGAACATTCGCGAATGCCCAGCCGCCCAGTCATATTTATACTTCTCGCCACGTCCCTGCTACCCTCCCACTTACCCCCTCAACTGGCAGCCAGTCCACCACTCAGTCAGTCATTGTCCAGTTACTCTTCATGTTGGTCTGTGTTGTTTGTGTTGGTTTTGGTCCTCAGGAAAAGGCTAACAAAGCTGTGAGGAAGAGAGTTAGCAAGGCTAGTTGGTGGTGAAGGGTTCGAGGACATGTAGGAGAGTGAAGTGAGGTGCATGTTGAAGAACATGCACTGGGCCTGAATGATGAAGAGTTGTTGGAGATTGTGCTGGCAGAGAATGAAGATGAAGAGGAGAGTGTTGCTGAGGCCAATCAACCTCAAGCCCTCACCCTTGAAAAACTAGGCAAGCGATCAGAATGACAGCACAGCTCAAAAAAATTTTTTACGACATAGACCCATTGATCTTGAGGGCTTTGAAGGTGATGATTGATAGCAGCATAATTCCCTACAAAACTCAGTTTGTAGATATGAAGAGGAAACGGTCTCAGTTGCCCATCACAATGTTCTTTACAAGGAAGCCTGCCACTACTCCTGTTGCTAACTCTGACTCTAGCGATGTCGATGATCCACCACCTATTGTCGACAATGACGCTGGCAGTGAAGAGTTAGAAGCCACACACTAGACTCGTCATGGCATGCAGTTACACTCCATATAATCACCTTCATTAAACTGTCATCAGTAACTGCATGGCTGTCATCACCATCATCATCATCATTGTCATTATTATCACAAATCATCAGAGTTCGTTTGCCTAACTTTGAGTGGTGAGTGTTTTGTTTGTTCATTATTTGTTATTAAACCATAACATGTATGTATATACAATACATGTATGTATTTTACGATGTTTTCATGTGTTTTATGATTGTTCATAGTTCAATAGGTTAAGGAAGCAGCTTTGTTATGCTAAGTAAATGCTATTACATGTATTATATTTCCCTACAATATTGGTGCACCAAGCATTTGCAAATTTTCAACATTCGCGAGGTTCTTGATCCCGCAACTCTCGCGAATGTGGAGGGCCACCTATACAAAATGTATCCATAATGGTCTTAGGTTGTAGCTTGATAAATCCTCATTGTTTGAGAGTGTGTATTTTTTTGAGAGATATAATATGCTTTTAGGTACATACTCAACACATTGTGATATTTCTGATATTTTATCCTTGTCTATGTACTGTACTGTGCTATTTTTTCTTTGTCCTTGTGCCATTTAGTGTTATTGTCCCATCCTGAATGTCACATTCTCAAGCTTCTACAAAAATAAAAAATCCGATTATTTTAACACTTGGAACATCTCCCACCATTTTAATTAAGTTTAAAATATACATGTATTTACCTCTAATTATTGAACAGTAAGAGTACGTATATGCAACATACAGAATTATCTTCTGTAAAAAAAATGAAATTATTTGTTGCTGCACCATCTGGTTTTTTCACATGCAAATATTCCAGCAAAGTACTGTACCAAGAATTTAGTTTGCCTGTTTCATAATTGTTACAGGGTGTGAAGCAAGAGCTGTTGTCAGGCACAATTCAAAATGATATCCTGAAGGAATTCATGGTGCGCAACACATACATATACCCACCAGCACCGTCTATGAGGATTATTGGAGATATCTTCAGCTATACTGCACAGGTTTGTGGCTACAAGTTAAACTTTTTGTAGATCATGGTAATGAATATGATATTGTGTATATGGACTTCAGTAAGGCTTTTGATAGAGTTCCACATCAGAGGCTTTTGAGGAAACTTAGGCACATGGAATAGGAGGAGAAATTTTTTCCTGGGTAGAGGCATGGCTGACAAATAGGCAGCAGAGAGTTTGCATAAATGGGGAGAAATCAGAATGGGGGCACGTCACAAGCGGTGTTCCACAGGGGTCAGTGTTGGGCCCAATGTTGTTCACAATTTACATAAATGACATAGATGAGGGAATAAATAGCAACATAAGCAAATTTGCTGATGACACCAAAATAGGCCATTCAATTCATTCTAATGAGGACACTAGAGCACTCCAGGATGATTTGAATAGACTGATGCAATGGTTGGAGAAGTGGCAAATGCAGTTTAATATAGGCAAATGCAAAGTTCTAAATGTTGGACAAGAAAATAACCATGCCACATATAAACTAAATAATGTAGATCTTAATACTACTGATTGCGAAAATGATTTAGGAGTTCTGGTTAGCAGTAACCTAAAACCAAGACAGCAGTGCATTAGTGTTTGCAATAAAGCTAACAGAATCCTTGGCTTCATATACAGAAGTATAAATAATAGAAGTCCTCAGATTGTTCTTCAACTCTATATGTATATCCTTGGTTAGGCCTCATTTAGATTATGCTGCACAGTTCTGGTCACCGTATTACAGAATAGATGTAAATGCTGGAAAGTGTACAGAGGAGGATGACAAAGTTGATCCCATGTATCAGAAATCTTCCCTATGAGGATAGACTGAGGGCCCTGAATCTGCACTCTCTCGAAAGGCGTAGAATTAGGGGGGATATGATTCGAGGTGTATAAATGGAAAACGGGAATAAATCAAAGGGATGTAAATAGTGTGCTGAAAATTTCCGGCCAAGACAGGACTCTCAGCAATGGTTTCAAGTTCAAAAAGTTCAGATTCAGGAAGGATATAGGAAAGCACTGGTTTGGTAATAGAGTTGTGGATGAGTGGAACAAACTCCCGAGTACAGTTATAGAGGCTAAAACGTTGTGTAGTTTTGAAAATAGGTTAGATAAATACATGAGTGGGTATGAGTTGGACCTGACTAGCTTGTGCTAATAGATCGGATGCCATGCTCCTTCCTTAAGTGGAAGTGACCTGACTAGGTGGGTCATTGGGCTAATCTGGGGGGCAGACACAGACCTGCTTCACATGGGTCAGTAGGCCTGCTGCAGTGTTCCTTCTTTCTTATGTTCTTATGTTTAAACAATTATTTTTTTTAACACATCAGCCGTCTCCCACAGATTTAGGGTGACCCCCCCCCTAAAAAAAAAAAAAAATTAATTTGCTTCAAAAATTTATTTCAGCACATGCCTAAGTTCAACAGCATCAGCATCAGTGGTTACCACATGCAGGAGGCTGGTGCTAATGCTGTGCTGGAGATGGCTTTTACTCTAGCTGACGGCCTGGAGTACTGCCGCACTGGTCTTTCGGCAGGACTCAACATTGACCAGTTTGCCCCTCGCCTTTCTTTCTTCTGGGGTGTTGGCATGAATTTTTACATGGTAAGCTGAGTTATTGTCTGGAACTTGAATGAGTGATGATTCTAATAGCAGATTTTTTGCTGAATAACAATATAAATTTGCTGTGAGAATGATCACTCAGTTAAGCTTCAGACATCCTTTGATCAATATGCAAAATATATAAACTTACTGCTGTGCATACAGTGACCAGTGCTTAAAATGAAAATACATTATAGACCCTTATCTAAAAGTAGTCACTACGTTGTGCGTATTGTGCTTTTTTAAATATTAAATTGGATTTCCCAAGGAAATTCCTGTTTGAAAACTTAATTGATTTTGATTCGAAGTTACATTATTTAAAATCAGTTCTAATCATTGGAAAGGGGAAAATGTATCTGCTAATAATTCTGGCATTTTGTAGGAAATTGCCAAGATGAGAGCCGCTCGTCGCCTGTGGGCTCGCCTCATTGAGAGCAAATTTTCCCCCAAGAGCAACAAATCTACTATGTTGAGAACTCACAGTCAGACTTCGGGATGGTCTCTCACTGAACAGGTAGAGTACACTGTATATGCTATAATTTTTTTTTTTCAACAAGTCAGCTGTCTCCCACCGAGGCAGGGTGACCCAAAAAGAAAGAAAATCCTACGTAAGCCATGCGTGTCGTATGAGGCGACTAAAATGCCGGGAGCAATGGGCTAGTAACCCCTTCTCCTGTAGACATTTACTAAAAAAGAGAAGAAGAAAAACTTTATAAAACTGGGATGCTTGAATGTGCGTGGATGTAGTGCGGATGACAAGAAACAGATGACAAGAAGTTGGATGTCCTGGCCCTAAGCGAAACAAAGCTGAAGGGGGTAGGGGAGTTTCGGTGGGGGGAAATAAAAGGGATTAAATCTGGAGTATCTGAGAGAGTTAGAGCAAAGGAAGGGGTAGCAGTAATGTTGAAGGATCAGTTATGGAAGGAGAAAAGAGAATATGAATGTGTAAATTCAAGAATTATGTGGATTAAAGTAAGTAGGAAGGTGGATCATAATGCGTGTATGCACCTGAAGAAGAGAGGAATGTAGAGGAGAGAGAGAGATATGTATAGGAGCCTTTGAACCAAGTGAGAGAGTAATTGTGGTAGGGGATCTGAATGGGAGTGATTATGTCGGAGGATCTCACCTTCAAGGACCATAACATTGTATCAATCGCATCTGCTAGAAAAATGACAGGATGGATAATGAGAACCTTCAAAACTAGGGAGGCCAAGCCCATGATGACACTCTTCAGGTCACTTGTTCTATCTAGGCTGGAATATTGCTGCACTCTAACAGCACCTTTCAAGGCAGGTGAAATTGCTGACCTAGAAAATGTACAGAGAACTTTCACGGCGCGCATAACAGAGATAAAACACTTCAATTACTGGGAGCGCTTGAGGTTTCTAAACCTGTATTCCCTGGAACGCAGGAGGGAGAGATACATGATTATATACACCTGGAAAATCCTAGAGGGACTAGTACCGAACTTGCACACGAAAATCACTCACTACGAAAGCAAAAGACTTGGCAGACGATGCACCATCCCCCCAATGAAAAGCAGGGGTGTCACTAGCACGTTAAGAGACCATACAATAAGTGTCAGGGGCCCGAGACTGTTCAACTGCCTCCCAGCACACATAAGGGGGATTACCAACAGACCCCTGGCAGTCTTCAAGCTGGCACTGGACAAGCACCTAAAGTCAGTTCCTGATCAGCCGGGCTGTGGCTCGTACGTTGGTTTGCGTGCAGCCAGCAGCAACAGCCTGGTTGATCAGGCGCTGATCCACCAGGAGGCCTGGTCACAGACCGGGCCGCGGGGGCGTTGACCCCCGAAACTCTCTCCAGGTAAACTCCAGGTAAAGTAGGAGAAACTTTTAGAGAGGGTGTGGTAGGTAAGTTTGGGGTGCCAGGTGTAAATGATAATGGGAGCCCTTTGATTGAACTTTGTATAGAAAGGGGTTTAGTTATAGGTAATACATATTTTAAGAAAAAGAGGATAAATAAGTATACAAGATATGATGTCGGGCGAAATGACAGTAGTTTGTTGGATTATGTATTGGTAGATAAAAGACTGTTGAGTAGACTTCAGGATGTACATGTTTATAGAGGGGCCACAGATATGTCAAATCACTTTCTAGTTGTAGCTACACTGAGAGTAAAAGGAAGATGGGATACAAGGAGAATAGAAGCATCAGGGAAGAGAGAGGTGAAGGTTTATAAACTAAAAGAGGAGGCAGTTAGGGTAAGATATAAACAGCTATTGGAGGATAGATGGGCTAATGAGAGCATAGGCAATGGGGTCGAAGAGGTATGGGGTAGGTTTAAAAATGTAGTGTTAGAGTGTTCAGCAGAAGTTTGTGGTTACAGGAAAGTGATTGCGGGAGGGAAGAGGAGCGATTGGTGGAATGATAATGTAAAGAGAGTAGTAAGGGAGAAAAAGTTAGCATATGAGAAGTTTTTACAAAGTAGAAGTGATGTAAGGAGGGAAGAGTATATGGAGAAAAAGAGAGAGGTTAAGAGAGTGGTGAAGCAATGTAAAAAGAGAGCAAATGAGAGAGTGGGTGAGATGTTATCAACAAATTTTGTTGAAAATAAGAAAAAGTTTTGGAGTGAGATTAACAAGTTAAGGAAGCCTAGAGAACAAATGGATTTGTCAGTTAAAAATAGGAGAGGAGAGTTATTAAATGGAGAGTAAGAGGTATTGGGAAGATGGAGGGAATATTTTGAGGAATTGTTAAATGTTGATGAAGATAGGGAAGCTGTGATTTCGTGTATAGGGCAAGGAGGAATAACATCTTGTAGGAGTGAGGAAGAGCCAGTTGTGAGTGTGGGGGAAGTTTGTGAGGCAGTAGGTAAAATGAAAGGGGGTAAGGCAGCTGGGACTGATGGGATAAAGATAGAAATGTTAAAAGTAGGTGGGGATATAGTTTTGGAGTGGTTGGTGCAATTATTTAATAAATGCATGGAAGAGGGTAAGGTACCTAGGGATTGGCAGAGAGCATGCATAGTTCCTTTGTATAAAGGCAAAGGGGACAAAAGAGAGTGCAAAAATTATAGGGGGGTAAGTCTGTTGAGTATATCTGGTAAAATGTATGGTAGAGTTATTATTGAAAGAATTAAGAGTAAGATGGAGAATAGGATAGCAGATGAACAAGGAGGCTTTAGGAAAGGTAGGGGGTGTGTGGACCAGGTGTTTACAGTGAAACGTATAAGTGAACAGTATTTAGATAAGGCTAAAGAGGTCTTTGTGGCATTTATGGATTTGGGAAAGGCGTATGACAGGGTGGATAGGGGGGCAATGTGGCAGATGTTGCAGGTGTGTGGTGTAGGAGGTAGGTTACTGAAAGCAGTGAAGAGTTTTTACGAGGATAGTGAGGCTCAAGTTAGAGTATGTAGGAAAGAGGGAAATTATTTCCCAGTAAAAGTAGGCCTTAGACAAGGATGTGTGATGTCACCGTGGTTGTTTAATACAGTGGACCCCCGCATAACGATTACCTCCGAATGCGACCAATTATGTAAGTGTATTTATGTAAGTGCGTTTGTACGTGTATGTTTGGGGGTCTGAAATGGACTAATCTACTTCACAATATTTCTTATGGGAACAAATTCGGTCAGTACTGGCACCTGAACATACTTCTGGAGTGAAAAAATATCGTTAACCGGGGGTCCACTGTATATTTATAGATGGGGTTGTAAGAGAAGTAAATGCGAGGGTCTTGGCAAGAGGCATGGAGTTAAAAGATAAAGAATCAAACATAAAGTGGGAGTTGCCACAGTTGCTCTTTGCTGATGACACTGTGCTCTTGGGAGATTCTGAAGAGAAGTTGCAGAGATTGGTGGATGAATTTGGTAGGGTGTGCAAAAGAAGAAATTAAAAGTGAATACAGGAAAGAGTAAGGTTATGAGGATAACAAAAAGATTAGGTGATGAAAGATTTGATATCAGATTGGAGGGAGAGAGTATGGAGGAGGTGAATGTATTCAGATATTTGGGAGTTGACGTGTCAGCGGATGGTTCTATGAAAAATGAGGTGAATCATAGAATTGATGAGGGGAAAAGGGTGAGTGGTGCACTTAGGAGTCTGTGGAGACAGAGAACTTTGTCCTTGGAGGCAAAGAGGGGAATGTATGAGAGTATAGTTTTACCAACGCTCTTATATGGGTGTGAAGCATGGGTGATGAATGTTGCAGCGAGGAGAAGGCTGGAGGCAGTGGAGATGTCATGTCTGAGGGCAATGTGTGGTGTGAATATAGTGCAGAGAATTCGTAGTTTGGAAGTTAGGAGGAGGTGCGGGATTACCAAAACTGTTGTCCAGAGGGCTGAGGAAGGGTTGTTAAGGTGGTTCGGACATGTAGAGAGAATGGAGCGAAACAGAGTGACTTCAAGAGTGTATCAGTCTGTAGTGGAAGGAAGGCGGGGGAGGGGTCGACCTAGGAAAGGTTGGAGGGAGGGGTAAAGGAGGTTTTGTGTGCGAGGGGCTTGGACTTCCAGCAGGCATGCGTGAGCGTGTTTGATAGGAGTGAATGGAGACAAATGGTTTTTAATACTTGACGTGCTTTTGGAGTGTGAGCAAAGTAACATTTATGAAGGGGTTCAGGGAAACCGGTAGGCCGGACTTGAGTCCTGGAGATGGGAAGTACAGTGCCTGCACTCTGAAGGAGGGGTGTTAATGTTGCAGTTTAAAAACTGTAGTGTAAAGCACCCTTCTGGCAAGACAGTGATGGAGTGAATGATGGTGAAAGTTCTTCTTTTTTGGGCCACCCTGCCTTGGTGGGAATCGGCCAGTGTGATAATAAAAAATAAATAAATCAACAGTTTCACCTCACTTACACATAATCACTGTTTTTGCAGAGGTGCCCAGAAACAACAGTTTAGAAGCATATACTTATAAAGATACGCAACATATCACTATAATTATTTTATAGTATTTTAAACCTCTACTTTCTGTGAAAGGCAAATTTGAAGTATAGAGGGTTCAAACTCATAGAGGTCCTCTGCAAGATATGTACATTCAGAAATGGTTTTCATACTAGTTCTGCAAGGTTTTCCACTTCCTCATCTTCATTGTATGCTTGGTTTGAATGTTCTTTTTTTATTTGTTATATGCCTGTGACTAATTTCTAGAGTTTTCCTATTCCTGCAGGCTGGCCATGGGCCAGACTTGTCCAGTACATACCTGGTCAACCAGGTTGCTGCTGTTGGTGGCCTGCTGGCCCAAATATCCATTACAACTCAGTTGATTTATAGAATAGATATTCTGTAACGTTTCATTTTAAAAGACAGTCATGAAATGTGAATATAATTTTGGCTTGTAAGTGTTAGTATATGTGGTTGTATTTTTTGTCAAAAATGCTGAATGATCCCATAGGTCAAAGTGCTTCTTAAATCCACACATTACCTTCTATCTTTAATACAATACTGTTGTTATATTAAGCAATTAATGTGTTCACTTATTGCAGGATCCATACAATAATATCATCCGTACCACAGTTGAAGCGATGGCTGCTGTTTTTGGTGGTACTCAATCCCTTCATACAAACTCATTTGATGAAGCACTTGGTTTACCCACCAAATTTTCTGCACGCATTGCTCGCAACACACAAATTATCTTGCAAGAAGAGACTGGAATTCCAAAGGTCAGTTTACAATGACTATTAATTTTGAATCTTTGAGATTTCTGCTTATTGTTTAAGTTAGAATAACTTTGGCTGTTTGGAGTGACATCTAAACTGTCATATCTTGGCACCTCTGCCCAGATATGACAGTTTAGATGGTGAAAGTGAATGATGGTGGAAGTGTTGAATGATGGTGAAAGTGTTTCTTTCTTTTTGGGGTCATGCTTCAGTGGGAGATGGCCAATGTGTTAAAAAAAAAAATGCTCTGTTTAACAGTACAGCTGAACATCAAAACTTTGGAATCTGATACTTCAGAGAATTGTAAAGTTCATTTTGGTACTTGGAAAATGATACACAAGCTGTGGTCACTTAGTTTGGAGTCTGATACTTTGATAAAGTTCAGCCATCAGCTGAACTGCTGACTTGATATGATTATGCTTGAAGCTTGTATTTTGGAAATTTTTCCTGAACCTTAATCTTATACACTGCCAGTATTTAGAGAAGTGTTGTGATTTCGAAATTTTTCTATCTATGCATCTTGCTAATAGTTTTACCATGGCTGTTAATATATATTTGAATACAGTATTAGTATTGATTATCACTTTTTTATTATTTTTAACATTCTGGCCATCTCCCACCAAGGCAGAATGACCCGAAAAAGAAGAAAACTATAAAGTATATCTTCTTTTTATGTTTAGTAATTTACTTGAGAGAAGGGTTAATAGCCCCTTGCTCCTGGCATTTTAGTCACCTCTTATGACATGCATGGCTTATGGACGAAAAATTCTTGATTATCAGTTTAGTTTATTATAATAGGCATGATTATTGTCATGCCCTAGCAAAGATTCCATATTTTTCAGATAATTGACCCATGGGCTGGCTCGTATGCTATGGAGGCTTTAACAAATGAAGTGTACACAGCAGGAAAGGCTATTATTGATGAAGTAGAAGATATGGGTGGTATGGCAAAAGCTGTAGCATCTGGTGAGTTTATTGTGGCATCAGTTTTCTTTGTTCCGCATGATAATTATCAATTGGTTTTTATTTTTATTCTAGGAGGTATCTCTTAAATTGCTTTTGTCAAGAGTAAACAAACTGCAATGTTAAAAGTAAATAGTACACAGATAACCTGCACATAGGAGAAAGAAACTTTTGATGACATTTTGGTCCGACACGGATCATTAACTAGTCACAGTGTGTGTGTGATGTCATCATAAAATTTCTCCTATGTGTGGGTTATTTGTGTATGGTTCCAGTCATGATATTGTGCCCTTTTATTCTTCCTAGAGGAAATAGGCTATTTTTTTGTGAGGTAATCACATACAATCATTTAAGGACAGGGAATACTATGGTTATTAGTATAAAAACATGGGGCATCCTTGATTCATTCTTATTTATGGTACAGTTTTATTCATTACAGGAGGGCCTTACTTTACAGCACTTTGCTTTATGGTGTTTTGCTAATACAGCAGTTTTCAGTTATACCCATTCTTCATTTATTCCTACAATAAATATATTCATCAGTCACTATAATCTAAGGATGAAAATATTTTAAAGCCTAGCTCTGTTACTCACTTAATATGATAGTGTATAATCGTGTTATCAGGCTTTTTATATGCATTTGAAAGTTAAAGAAGGCTATGTTATGTTTCACTTTACAGTGATTTTGTTTTACAGCAATAACCCAGAACCTAACCTGCTGTATAAACGGGGCCCGGAACCTAACCTGCTGTATAAACGGGGCCCGGAACCTAACCTGCTGTTAAAAAAATGTTTTGAAGCCACTTGGCGGAGGTTATTTTGGGTTTCGTTGTCATATAAGTGACTTATAATAAAATTCATTTAAATCATTAAGCTGATAGATTTCTAAAGATATTTTGTATCTTTTTTTAGGGTGGGCAAAGTTGAAGATTGAAGAATGTGCTGCTAAAAAACAAGCTATGATTGACAGTGGGAAAGGTAAGATTTTTTTTTAAAGGTTAATTTTTTCATTATTTTGAACTCTTTGGCTGTTTCCAGGGCAGCTTAAATAAGAAAACTCAAGTCATTATCATGTCATCACTTGATAATTTTAGTAGACAGACATTACAGTCTGTTGATGATTCACTTTAATTAAACACATTCACCCTGCTTTCATAGTGCAGCCACTGTATGTGCTTCCCAACCTTCAAAACTCCAGTTAATCAGTTTCATAGATTTTTTTCATATATGCTCTTTTTTTTTTTTTATGGCTTGACATGCTGTTGGAATGAGAACAGAAATAACGTTTATGAACGAATTCATGAAAACCTTTTAGGCAGCTTTGAGTCCTGGAGGTGAGAAGTACAATGTCTGCACTCTGAAGATGTGAGGATGTTGCAGTTTGGAGGGTCATTTGAACTGTGATGTCAGCTCACTTCTAACAAGATAGAAATTAAATGAATGATGGTGATTAATAATAATAATAATTATTTATTTATTTTATTAACACATCGGCACCGATTCCCACCAAAGCAGGAAGGCCCAAAAAAGAAAAACTTTCATCATCATTCACTCCATCACTGTCTTGCCAGAGGGGTGCTTTACACTACAGTTATAAAACTGCAACAGTAACACCCCTCCTTCAGAGTGCAGATGCTGTAATTCCCATCTACAAGTACATGTACATTGAATACATGCCTAGCTGACATCAATGATATACTGCTATATAGACAGCCCCTTGTTATACAGAGCATTTTGGGCAAATTAGGTCATTTTTGTCCCTGGGATGCAATCCACACCAGTAGACTAACACCTAGGTAACTATTTTACTGCTGGACTGAGTTTACTCTTTATTGGGTCTCCCTACCTCATTGGGAGATGACCGGTGTATTAGAAAAAATTAAATTCTATGAGCCACTTGCATTCACTCATTCTCATTATCACACTGGCATGTACCTGTTGAAGGTTCAGAACTGTAATAATTACCAACACTGTTTCCCACCCACCTTCTAGCCCTTCATTGGAAACTCTCTACATGTTCTTCCATCCTTCTACGGTTTATATATTGTCTTTATCAACCAATCTTGTTCCATTCAGGATAACTGGCAGTGTTGAGTATGTCACTTGGCCTAAGAGCCACCTGCTATCTGGAATAATATTCTACAATGACAATCTTGCAGTGTCTATTACCTTTCATTATATTTACTGTAAAATCATGCTCTTTGATTTAAGCATTTTTTGAAAAGCTCATTAGGAATCTTTGTCTAATATAATAATTATAATTTTTCAGAAATTATTGTTGGTGTCAATAAATACAAGCTGGAAAAAGAAGAGACAGTTGATGTACTTATGATTGACAATAATGAGGTTCGAAGCACCCAGGTGGAGAAATTAAGAAAGGTTTGTATTTTAGGGCTACAAACACCTTAAAACATTTAAAACTTAGAGGTACAGAATGCTTATTGGCTTGAGGGTCAGATACTTATTATACAATATATACAAATGTAAATAATAATCAGTCATATTTTTAGATTTCATTAGATAAAATTTTTATATAAGCTGTAAATCCAAATTGTTAAATTTTCTTCTTGTAGATAAGGGCTTCTCGAGATACTTCAAGAGTTGAAGAAGCTTTGGCAGTGCTGGAGGCAGCAGCACGAGGGGAGGGTAACTTGCTGGCCGCTGCAGTGGAGGCTGCTCGAGCACGTGCTTCTCTGGGAGAAATCTCCAAAGCCATGGAAAATGTATGTCAGATCAGATCTAATGAATTATTAATGATGAACATTTCTCTTAGGCAGTAAGAGTATCATAGTGCTGTATGCTTAGGTAGATTACATGGAAACCTTAGAATGAAATATGGAGGAGAAAGCACAGTGTTAAGACAGTTAATTATGATTGGCTCTGCTGACCTTTTTTAATAATTCTAAAGAACTGTGACTGGAACAGAACACAAATAACCTGCACATAAGAGAGAGAAGCTTATGAAGTCATTTCGGTCCAGTTTGAATCATTTACAAGTCACACTAACACATGCAGGTGAGGCAGCCATTATACATGTATACAGCCTCTCCTTGCTTAGTGACATACTCGTTCACCGATGACTTGGACTTACGATGGGCTCTCTGACCAGTATGCATGCCTTGTTAAGTGAGGCGAAGCTGTATAGGAGAGAGGGACAGAGATGTCTAAGTACATAGTTGTTGGCATTGTTAGTATTAATGAAGTTTTTGGTTTTACATACCCAGTTTCCCACACTGTTAGGAGTGATCCAAAGAATGAAACACATTCCTCATCACTTTTTCAGTATCTGTCTGCCAGAAAGTACACTAACATCACAATTTAATCTCCATAAACATTTATGATTCCAGTAGGTAAATAACAAAAAGGCACAATACCATGACTGGAACAATACAGAAATTACCCACACATAGGAGAGAGGAGCTTACAATGATGTTTCAGTCCAACTTGGACCATTTACAAAGTGAGTGTGACTTTGTAAATGGTCCAAGTCGTACCAAAACATCATCATAAGCTCCTCTCTCCTATGTGTGGGTTATCTGTGTATTGCAGAAGGTTACTTTAAATGCATTTGTTGCATCTCATTACCGGTAACAAAGATGAAAATATATACAGTTTTGAATGTGAGGTCTCGGGTAATAACCAAAGACTTCTGTAACTTCTGGGATAGAGAACTATTCTAGTGAGATTTCTATGTTCAGTTGGAAGTTTATTAACCCAGAGTTTTTATCAATAATTATTTATGTTTGTATTTTAAGGTTGTTGGAAGGGTTCCATACTTCTAATGAATAGTGTAGGGTCATATTGGCAGTTAATGGTCTGTTCTCAGCCTCTGAAGACTGAGCACAAGATAAAGTGCATGATAAATTTCTGTTATAGTACCATCCAGCTCGGGGACAACAGCTATACTAGGAAAAAAGAGGAGTATTATTGGTGCACATTTTTATGCCTTGTGGGATCTAATTAACTATAGAATGCACTTAGTTTCTTTCTTCCTTTTTCTCGTTCTTTTTCTTTCCCTCTCTCTCTCTCTCATTACAACCCTAAAGTGCTACATATCTTGCTTTCCACTTCACATCTGGTTACTCTGCCAGAGTAGCTCATTACTAGTTAATAATAATTATGAGGAAACCCCCAACTTGTAGGGGGTCATACAGTGCACCAAGGGAATGAAAGATAAACAGGTTTCTTTCAGGAAAAGGGAGGGCATTTCTATTTCTTGGGATCAAGAACTTTAAAAGACCTGCTCTTGATAGCATTATTTGCAATTTAATGCAGTTCCAAACACTCCCCGCATGCTTGTCTCATTTCTTATATTTACTGTATTGTAATACCCTAAGAGATTTTCAAAATTGGATGAAAACTCTTATTTATTTAATAAGGATGCCAAAATTTGGCTGTTGGCCATAGTCTGTAATGATTTATCTAAGGAAAGGAAACCCCCTTTTTCTGATGAGTGGTTATCTAGAGAAGTTCTTTGATTTCCAGGTATTTGGTCGGCATGTTGCCTCGGACAGGTTGGTGTCAGGTGCATACAAAACAGAATTCGGTGATCAACACGAGCTTGAAGCAGTGACAGCCAAGGTAAAAATATCTTGTATCTCACTGTATTGTTACTGTTTTTCTCTACCCATTAAATTGTTTTCAGTACGTATTTGTATTAGTTGTGATGAACTACTGAGAATAAAACATCTTAAGAACACCAGTTCAGGGCCTTCCCACCTCTTAGCTCAGTATGCCTTCTTCTGGATTCCAAATTTCTTTATTGCCATGGGATTGTCCTGGTGACTGCAGCTTATTCTACAAGCAGCCAGTGTTAGTTAAATGCCTCTTCTTCATATCCATTAGGGAAGATTTTTTGTTGGTCAACAGTAATGTTAGACAACAGTCTAACATTACTGTTGCTTAATAACAATTAGTAATGTAGATGGAGAGAGAGGCATAGACAGATATCAGTGAAAGATTTGATATTCTTTTCTTTATTAACACATGGGCTCTGGCCTGGTGGCTAAAGCTCTCGCTTCACACACGGAAGGCCCGGGTTCGATTCCCGGCGGGTGGAAACACTCCGACATGTTTCCTTACACCTGTTGTCCTGTTCACCTAGCAGCAAATAGGTACCTGGGTGTTAGTCAACTGGTGTGGGTCGCATCCTGGGGGACAAGATTGAGGACTCCAATGGAAATAAGTTAGACAGTCCTCAATGACGCACTGACTTTCTTGGGTTATCCTGGGTGGCTAACCCTCCGCGGTTAAAGATCTAAACGAAATGTTATCTTATCTCATCTTGTCCCACCAAAGCAGGGTGACCCAAAACAGAAGAAACACTTTTCATCATCACTGTCCTGCCAAAGGCATGACAACACTACATTTCAAATAAAAGAATACCTATTTATTTAATTTGTTAGTGCAGTATGTAATAAGGTGGAATTTATTATCTCCTGCAGATTAATGAGTTTGTTGAAGTTGAAGGCCGCCGCCCAAGAATCCTGGTTGCAAAGATGGGCCAGGATGGCCATGATCGCGGGGCTAAAGTGATCGCCACTGGGTTTGCTGACCTCGGATTTGACGTTGACGTTGGACCATTGTTTCAGGTAATACCTTAAGATGATCCTTCATTTCCAGTCATTTTAGTATTCTTTATTTATGTGCCATTATCTTTATTTGGTTATCTGTTTCCATTCAAGTCTGCACAAAGAAATGATGGTATGATAACACTTCAAGTTGCCAGTTTTATGCTATAATAAGTGCTGCACTGGGTCACAACTGATTTGAATTGTTTGCCTCTAAATTAAGCTTCACAAGTTTCATGGGGATTCTGGTACCTGCCTCTTTCATGCCACTGTTTATCTGTTATCTGCTTGAAATGTTCTGCTGAACCAAGGACTTTTCAAAAATGTACAAAATTGCAAAAAGAGAATTTCTAAGTAATTCGATGCATTATTCCAACTCAGCATAGAAGAATGGAGCAGTAGGTTTTGAAGTTAACAAAATTGCTCAAATGTTTCCAGCTAATTTATTATTATTATTCATTTTATGCACCAAGCCTGTATGGGTCATACAGTGCTATAGATGGAGGGTAAGGTATAGTGGAGGTGGGCGTTTCTCCCTGCACGAGTTTTGTGTGCCTTATTCACAAATGTGTGAGAGTAGTTTACCAAACTTGACAGCAGTGGGAAGATGATGGTCAGATTCCTGATTTTGTGATAAAAATGGTTTGTTGCATTCTGACTTGTTGCCAACAGTTTCAGAGTTGTGGAGAAAGTACTAAAAATAATCGGGGAAAGGAATAGTAATAATGGTAGAATTGCCAACAAAATATTAGGTAAATAGATACAGATGCAACTAATGTGACATTTTATTTTGGCAGCATTTCGCTTCCCCAGCTTTGTCAAGCCATTACTGGCTTGACAAAGTTCCTAGAGAGTGAAATGTTGTCACAATAAAATGTCACATTAGTGACATTAGCTGGAGGCAGTGGAGATGTCATGTCTGAGGGCAATGTGTGGTGTGAATATAATGCAGAGAATTCGTAGTTTGGAAGTTAGGAGGAGGTGCGGGATTACCAAAACTGTTGTCCAGAGGGCTGAGGAAGGGTTGTTGAGGTGGTTCAGACATGTAGAGAGAATGGAGCGAAACAGAGTGACTTCAAGAGTGTATCAGTCTGTAGTGGAAGGAAGGCGGGGTAGGGGGTCGGCCTAGGAAAGGTTGGAGGGAGGGGGTAAAGGAGGTTTTGTGTGCGAGGGGCTTGGACTTCCAGCAGGCATACGTGAGCGTGTTTGATAGGAGTGAATGGAGACAAATGGTTTTTAATACTTGACGTGCTGTTGGAGCGTGAGCAAAGTAACATTTATGAAGGGGTTCAGGGAAACCGGCAGGCCGGACTTGAGTCCTGGAGATGGGAAGTACAGTGCCTGCACTCTGTAGGAGGGGTGTTAATGTTGCAGTTTAAAAACTGTAGTGTAAAGTACCCTTCTGGCAAGACAGTGATGGAGTGAATGATGGTGAAAGCTTTTCTTTTTTGGGCCACCCTGCCTTGGTGGGAATCAGCCAGTGTGATAATAAAAATAAAAATAAATTAGTTGCATCTCTGTTTATTTACCTAACAGGTTGTGAATAACTGACCAAGCAGCTGAATCTTCTTGTTCATTGCTCTGAACACTGGCATGTGCAGGAATCCAGCAAAAATTTTTTTTTGAGATTACTAGAAAAACAACATAACCAGGGTTAGAGAATATCTGGGTTGGTTACTAGTAGTACAAGCATGTGTCAATGGCTACAACAATATGACAGCACATTTCTTTATTAGGAAGCTTGGCCGATTGGTAGTGCCTTTCATTTGAAAGTGTGTTCATACCATCTGCTGCAGCAAAAGCATTTTAAGGCTGTTTGCTTGAGGGAAACATTAGAAGGAGGTTCGAATTTCCAATTCTAAACGTATAAATTGTTCTTCATGGGTTATCTTTGATTAGACAGTACAGCACATCTCTTTCAAGGTAAATTTTTATTCCAGTTGATTTCAGATAACTCAAAAAAATTCTATCATTTAAATGCAGTTCACAAGTATTTTATCAAGTAGTTAGATAAGATCATCTCATGCATGATCCAAAAATTCTGACATGGCAGTAACTTGCTGGAATAATTCATAAATAGTATTCCACACCTTTGAGAAGTAATATTTTGTGAAGGGATTCAGGGAAACCAGTTAGCTGGACTTAAGTCCTGGAAATGAGAAGTACAATGCCTGACTTTAAAGGAGGGGTTTGGGATATTGGCAGTTTGGAGGGACGTCTAAACTGTCATATCTGAGCGCCTCTGCCAAGACTATGATTATGTATGAGTGATGGTCAAAGTGTTGAAAAGTTTTTTCTTTCTTTTTGTATCACCCTGCTGCGGTGGGGAATGGCTGATGTGTTAAAAAAAAAATGGAGAAAACATTGGACAATATTTTGGTCTTTGCAGGACCATCATTAAATCAGAGCTGAGCAAGATTGAAATATCATCAAAAGTCTCTTCCCATTGTGGGTTATTTGTAAATCCCACTCCATTATTATTATTACTGTATTCATAGGGGGAGCACTAAACCTGCAGGGGTCATACAGTGCCTGGGGAAGAGGGAGGCATTCAGGTTTGATCCAGGGAAGTAGATATAGGGCCCAATTCCTTAAATCAAGATTATTATTATTATAATCAAAAAGAAGCGATAAGCCACAAGGGCTATACAGCGCTGCACGGCAGGAAGGAAGCGAGGGCATCAGGTGGCAAAAGGGAGGTGGATGAGTAATAGGTTACGGATAACAGCGGAGCATTGGATGGTGAAAGGGTAAGGGGCAGCAAGAGATTGAGCTAGAAAGGGCTGAGGGGAGTGCGTAAGGTATCATCATCAGAGTTTGTGGAGTAAATCAGTTGTTGTCAAGAAGTCAATGAGAGAGTCAGGATTAAAGGAGGGTCCATCAGCAAGAAGGGAAGGTAAAGAGAGAGTAGTAGAACGAAGACGGCGTTGGAGGTAAATTCTGCGTGCTCGTTGATAGAGAGGGCAGTCTAACAGAATGTGGCTAATCGATACTGGAACTTGACACTGCTCACAGAGAGGTACAGGGTGCCTCTCCATGAGATACCCGTGAGTAAGACGAGTGTGGCCAATGCGAAGACGGGAGAGAGTGGTCTCCCAACCACGGCACTGATGACAAGAAGACGGCCAGTAACCTATGCTCGGTTTAATAGAATGAAGTTTGTTACCAAGCAGAGCTGACCAACGTTGTTGCCAACGGGCGTGAAGGTGGGTAGCTATTGCAGCAAAAAAAGTCCAGAAATGGAACACCTCTATAGAAATTGGTAGGTCATATACTGCTGACCGCGCAGCAGTGTCTGCCTGTTCATTGCCCTGTACGTCGACATGACCAGGGACCCAACAAAAAACAATATCTTCATGCTTCATAGAGATACGGCGTAGCCAAAGTTGGATACGGAGAAACTAGGGGGTGGGATGTATTCCAATTTTTGAATAGCCTGTAGAGCACTAAGGGAGTCTGAGGGCTACCAAATGATGACACAGGCAAAAGATGCGATACGAATAAGTGCTGCAAGAATGGCATACAGTTCAGCAGTAAAAATGCTAGCCCAAAGATAGTAAATTTCCCCCCCACGATGCTGTCCGGGAAAAACTGCTGCGAATCCGACGCCGTTGAAGACTTAGAGCCATCTGTGTACACAGCGGTTGGGGATGAGAATGGGGGTGGAAGTGATCAAGAAAAAGAGAGCGGGAAGCCCCGTAGGCAGTTGAGCTTTCGAGCAAGGGAGTGAGAAAGAAAAGACCCGAACACTGGAACTTCCCGGGGGTTTGAAAGGGAAAAGTGAGAGCTACATGCAATAAAGGTGGTAACTAAAAAGGGAAGGGGCCCGGGGGGAAATGTAGGCGAGAAAAAGGGGAGGGAAAGGCAAACAGGGGGGGTTGAAACAAAAATAAAGAATGTCTACTAAAAATTGGGACCATTCTAAAAATTTGGAAGGTTTTGGGGAATCGTGAGAGCGTACATAGTAGCGAAGGAAAAAGGGATCACGGCGACAAACAAGGAGGGGAACATTGCTTCGGGCTTTGAGGCCTAAACCGGGAAAAAGAGCGAAAAGCCCCCAAGGAAACAAACGAAATCCTTGGTATGGATAGATTTAAGGTAGAAGAGTAGGGGAAAAGGCCGCGGAAAAAAATCGGGTCACCAAAATCGAGTTTCTTTTAAAACGAGGGCTGAATTTGGGGCGAAGCAGAGTTGCGATCAGCCCCCCGGAAAGATGAGAAAGGGTTTTAAAAAGGGTTTACCGGGCTGTGAAAAAGTTGCCTTCAGAGAGGTAATGTGAGGTTTCCGGGAAACCTACGGTCAAAGAAAAGGGCCTAAAAACCTGACTGTACCCGGGTTTGGGGGAAAAGGGAAAAGCCTTAGGATACAAAGATAAATCGGGGGAGACAGAGCGTTTAGTGAAATTTAATTTGGGGTTTTGGTTTTTTAAAAATTTTAAAACCCATGCTGGGGGCCCAAGGGGAAAACCCCGGGCACCGCTTGCTGGAGAAAAACCCCTGAAAGGGAGATGACAGTCAGGGGCCCTGCCCCAGCTTTAGCAAGGGTCATCAACATAGAGTGATGGAAAAATTTTTGGGGGGAAAAACAGAGGCCAAATATTTATACCCAAGGGGGAAAAAGTGTTGTAACTAAAAACCCATCCCCGAGGGACCCCCCTTCGTTGGAGGAAAGCCCGGGGGAAAGAACTTTATTAAATCGAAAGGGAAATGTCTGTCAGTTAAAAAGTTTTTTAAGGGAAGGAGGGTAGATTGCCTGGAGGCCTAAGGAAGGGCCCGGGGCCAAAAATTATTAAAACCTCCAAGTTGTTCATATCCCCTTCTAAAGGTAAAAAAAATAGGGGCAATAACTGAGTGATTTTTCGCAAAGGCATTACGAAAACGAAATCCAAGGGGAAGAAAGGGGGTTTTGGGAGAACGACCCTTAGGGAAAGCCATATTAAATAGCGGAGGGAGGTTGTGTGTCCCAAAATACCACTTTAAAAGGGCGTTTTACGAGACTTTTCCACACTTTGCAAACGGGAAATAGTAAGAGAGGGGACGATGGGGGAGGTTTCATGTCCTTATTAACCCCGGGTTTGCGGAAAGGGGAACAATGGCAAAATTCCCCCACAGCTGGGGAAAAAAATCCTTGTCCCCAATAAGATTAAAGAGGGAAAAGAGGACTAAAAGGGCTGACGATGTAAATGTTGTAACATACAATATAAACGCCCGCAGGTCCAGCTGCCGTTGTTTTCAGCAAGCTGAAGCGTTGCCTCTATTTTCTTAAAGGTTTTAAAAGGCAATTATACTGTTCTTTTTTTGAGAAAAGGGAAAAACCCAAAGGGGTACTAACTCTCGGGCAGACTTTGGGAAAGAAACGGGGGGCTAGATGGACCCCCGGGGGGAAATATGGCCCAAAATGTTTTCCAAATTTTCAATGGAAACTCGAGAGGGTTTTTTAAAATTTCCAACCCAGGGCCCCGTTGAACGGAAAGGGGGTCAGGAGGTTTTTTCCCCTAAATTTTTCCCATTTTTTTTCCAGACTGCACTCATAGTAGCAGGGGGTGATGGGGGGAAACATAGTCTCGCCAACAAGTGTTTTTTAGTTTCACGGATGAAAACGGGAGCGATCGCACGTTTCCCCGCTTAAAAATCAAGAAGTCTCTCAGGGGTTTTCTATTGTACCGGTCCCTTTCCCCCAAGCACGCGTTTAAAACGTACGCAGGGCCCAAAGAGGAGACCCCCAAGGCACGCACTTCTGAAAAAGCTCCCTGAGGTTTTGGGGGTAAAAGTTTGAGAACCCCTTTTTAAAAAATTAACGTCGAAAAAGGGGTGTAGGAGCTCTTTCAATGGAGGTTTAAAAAAAAGGGGAACCTCACAAAAAGCAGTAAAGGTGTGAGAAAAAGACCCAAATTTTCCCCATCAAATTCCCAAAGCGAGGGTTTCCGGAAAAAAAAAAGGGGGGGGGAATGGGAAAAAGAAAGGGAATAAAGGGGAAAAATGTTCACTGCAGGTAAGCCGGTAGAACAGACCAGGGGGAATTCTGGGCATTTGGAGGAAGAGCAACGATAGATCGATGCAAGAGGGGGTATGAGTACGGGGAAATAAAAAAAAATGGGGGGGAACCCGATTTAAAACATGGGGGGGGTGAGAGGCGAGAAAAGCCCCAATGGATCCCATTTGAGTCACAAAAAACCCCCCCCCAGAGGAAATGGGGGGCTTTAAAAAATCCCCAAGTAACGAAGTGGGGGGTGGAAAAGGAGGGAAACAAAAAGGGCCCAAAGTCGGGGAAAAGGGAAAATGCTCGAGAAGGGAGGGGTATAAAAAAAACCCAATTGAAAACCCCTTTTAAATTAAAGTGGATACAGGTTTGCAGGTAAGGCAGAAAGGGTTGGACAAATATTTGACAGAAAGGAATATCATTGTGTAGAAGAAGGGCATTTTCTTTAAAAAGGCCCCATCTGGAAAGGGGATCCGAAGAATACAATAAATTATAGCCGGGAAAAAGGGGTTGGAAAAGGGGTTAAAAAAATAAAACCAGGGTGGGGGGCATTGGAAGACTTTTCAATTAGCGAAGGAACGGAGGGTGCGAAGAATGGGGTTGTGAAGATGGGGGGGGAGGGAAAAAGAAAAGGGAAACGGGAAATAAATTCGGCCAAATTAAAGGGTTTTTGGGCCTGAAAATTATGAAATCTGAAATGGTTTCCAGTTTTTTCTGTTTTCAAAGATTTTGGGGAGATCATATTGGAGATAAAAGGGAGGAGGGGGGAGTAAAATTTGGGGACAGAAAATGGCCCCCCAAAAGTAAGGGGGGGGGAAAAGAGGCAAGGGTTTTTTATTTTTTTTTTTTGGAGTTTAAGTGGGGGGGGGGGGGCAGAAGGGGCAGAAACCTGGGGGGTGGCAAAAGAGGGAGAAATTTGGGGAAAGGGGACGGGGGGGGAAAGGGCATATACGGGGAGGAGGGTGAATCTCCCAATTTAATAGAGCCAGAAAAGGGGGGAAGAACTAGGTCGAGGGCTGGGAAAAATAAAATGTGGAGGTGGAAAAAAGGAAGGAAGGGGGGAAAGGGAAAATTTGAGCAATGTGGATTTTTTGGGCTTTGAGAAGTAGAGGGGCGATTGGTATTAGGTGTCGTAACCCAAGGGCTTGTCGATACTGGGGGTTTGAGGGAAGGGCGCGAAAATTGAGAAAAAGACTGAGGGTTTTAGTCGGGAAAATCAGAGCCAAAGGGCAGCAAAAGGATTGATCCGGGGTGGGAGGGGGGGTTTAAAAAAGAGGAGGCTGCAGAAGATGGGGCCTCAAAGTGGGGGGGGTTTGGAAAAACAGAATAAGAAACCGGGGTAGTCTTCCTTGGGGGCGGAAAGAGCCCAAATTCCATAGCATAAGGGAGACCTTCTGCCTCTTTTAGGCAACGATTTCACGTTTATTTAAGTAACCTGGCAACGGCGGGAGTTGAAGGGTGAGCTTCATGACAAAATTTAAGGGAAAATGGAGGTTTGGGCTGCAAGATGTATTTAAAAGGCGTCGGGACCCCAACTGGGCATTTGGCCAAAAGATCGCCCCAATTTTTTCCTGGGTGGGCCAAAACGCCAGCCCAAATTTTTACATGTTGCGGTGAAGGGTAACACCTTTCGAATTTTAAAAACCCAGGGCCCCCGACATATACCGAGGACGGGAGTTCTCGGCTGTCCCAAAAATTGAACAAACCCATTTTCAAGGGGAACGTCTCCCCCCCCCGGGCAGGGAAAGGGCTAAGTTTACTTGAGGATTTGGGGGATCCCGGGGTTCCCGCTGTTCAAGAATTTTCATTTTCCACATGACTGGAAATTCTGTCCGGGTAATGGTTTTTTTTTTGGGGCAGAATGACAGTACCATACAAAATTTTTGGGGAAAGGGTGTTTTTTTAATAGTGATTGGAAATAGTATCGATATTCGAAAGGAGGGAAAGTCTGAGCTTGGGGAGCATTCTGGACAGTGACGATCCGTACCCCTCTTTAGAGCAGAAATGAAAAAATCTCTACCAACATGAGAGGAGGCTTTGCCCAAAACTAAAGGTCAGAAAAGGGAGGCCCGAAGAAAAGTTGGTCTTAAAGTTTAAAAAATTTAGTCCATTGTGTGGGGCCGAAACTGAGCGTGGAGAGGGATTTCTAGACGTGTCGGTCTTTTCCCAGGAGGGAAAGGGAAAAGGGAACGAAGGAGCTCTCAGGGATTGGGCCCCTTTGGGGTTTTTGGGTAGGGCCGGGGTTGGTCCCCGGGGGTGAAATGGGCGGGCGATTCGAAAAAATTTCCGTACTGTAGAGGGGAACCGGAAGTTTGGGCAAAGGAGGAGCTGAGTTCAGACAAATCGAAGGAGTCGTCGAAAACCCCCGGGACCCGAAGCAGGGGGAGGAAAAAGCAAACCCGTAAAGGTACAGGGGATCAGGAGTGGGCCGGGAAAAATTCTAAACCAAGGCCGGGTCCCCGAATGGGGGGCGGGGGCCTAAAGGGGCCCAGGATAGTGGTTCATGGATTTGGGTTTTCCATGGTTTTGGTTACTCCCTTTTCTTTTTGTTTTTAAGAAAAAAAAAGAAAAGAAGAAAAGAAAATAAAAAAAAAAAAAAGAATAAAAAAAGGGGGGGGCGGGGGGGAATGTTTTCCCCGGGGGAATGAAAGGGCCCAAAACTCCCTCCGCGCCCCGAGGACCTCAGGGCCGCTAGTAGCGCAATGCAGCATGGAACCCGTGCCTTTCCCTACCCTTTATCCAGTAAAACCAGCAAAACCGGGGGTAGGGGAAACCCCCCATCTGCCGAGCACCCCGGGGGACAAAAGAAGGGGGGGGATATCCCCACAAAGCATACCTCCTTCGGGGCCCCCCCCCCCCAAAAACCCCCCGGTCCGAAAAAAGGGGTTCCAGAGATACACCCTCCCCCAAAAGGGGCACCCAAAGCTTTCTCCGGGATACCCGGGGAGGGATCCCGGGCATCCCCCGGCGATCCAATTCCAAGGGAAACCCACGCCCCCGCCCAAAAACTTTAAAGGGAAAGGGGTTTGGGGGCCCCCGGGGTCCTTTCCCCTACCTAGGGAAATAGCCGCCTGTGGGGGGGAAAACCCAGAGGCCAAAAGAGGAAGGGGGAAAAAGGGGGGGGTGGGGGGAGGGGGAGGGGAAAGGAAAAAAAGGGGGGGGATGGGATAGGGGAGGGGGGGAAAAGGGGGGGAAAATTTGTTCGGTTTGAGGGAAAAAACCCACAGGTCTAATTTCCCCAGACCAGAGCCTTTTTCACCACGCCAAGGGGGCCCCCCTTAAAAAGGCCCTTTAAAACAAAAGGCCCCCCACTTGCATTAAAAGGGGGAAATCTCATCCCGGGGAATTAAAATAACCCGAAATTTACTTAATCCTTTCACTCGGAAGGGGGGGTGAGGAAGTTGGGAGCTTTGGGCCATCTGAACTGTGGGGCTTGGGATCCCTTTTTGACAAACCCGTTCCCAAATGACAGTGAAAGTGTTAAGATGGTTTTTTTAAAAACCGATAAGTTTTAAGAATGGAAAACTTGTGCAAAATTTGGAATCTTTATGAAAAAGTTTCACCCCCTTCTTCAACTTGTCGGGTTTTAAAAAACCCTTTTTCCCTCACACCCGTGAGACACTGCAACAACTTTGGGAAACTTTAAAACCTTTGGGTGCAAAAAGTTTCCTTAGTCAAATTCCCCCCTGTTGAAAAATGTTCAATTTTTCGACAGTGAATGTCTTTTTTTTTTTCCTTTTTTTTTTTCATCACCCCTTTCCCGGGGGGGAGACAGCCGGAGGGTTTTTTAAAAAAATTTTTTTCATTTGGGTTTTTTCTTTTTTCTCTTCCATCAGATGCTGTATAAATCCTTATGCAAATCTACACTGTTCTTTCTTTAAGGGTGTATTTTGATACCAGTGAAAGGCTGTTGGTCCAGGAAGCTTGGATCCACCTTCCCTCATGACCTCCCATTCGTTAGGTACTGTTTGCCCTTGCAGGTTTATCGCTCCCCCATGAAATTAATGATAATATTCATTAGCTTTTTTGCACTGCTTTTTTTTTATACTGTTTTAAGGGTAATTTAAAGAAATGCCACTTGTAAAGAATGTATATTTTTGGCTAGCTTGCCACCATTTATCACAAGCAAATATCACATAATACAAATTTTCTTTCGTAGAAATAACTTTGCCTTAGGTTACCTACAAAATAATTGCATAATTTTAACTTCATTATATAAATGAGAACCTTTAAGCCTATTTAACTTTACTATGTACATTAATGTATTTTACAGTGAGCTCTGCAGAACTCTCTAAAATGCTTATCTAGAAATAGAAATTAAAACAGTTTATTCCCACCCTATATTTCTACTTGAAATAAGATAAGAATCAAATTAACTATATGTAAAAGTATAAATATACAAATCTGTTGACATGTGGTCTACCTATTTTGAATTGTATTTACATATTTTTCATAATCTTCATGTAAATTAGAGAAAGCTTATGACAGTTGATGCAGATGCATACACAAGATTAAGTTAAAAGAATCCAATCTGAGGAGTTTGTTAGAAGTAAAGGGTTTATCTAGAGGGATTAGGCATGAGGTAGAAGCCGAAGAGATGTTGACTTGAGGTCAAGTTGAGGTAGGAAGTGAATATTTGTTGTTGAAGTGAGTATTTAATATTAATGGATTAGTGATACACTCTTGTGGAAAATTAGGTTTATGAATGATTTAAGAGAAACACTTTTGCAGGCCTACTATCCCAGATTTGTCAGGTCATTCTCAAATCCAATCCTTCCCATTCACCAAGAGACTTGCTTAATGCAAACTCCCTCTATGACTTTAAAAGATACTAATCTATAGCATTAACCATGATGTTGATTTTACACCTTTACTAACCCTCAACTTTGCTATCCCCAGCCCATTCAACTTTACCCACCTCTTCACTGTATGATCCATAAGAGTTTGCCATATATTGTTAATATAATATCATGGTTGGTTAACATACTTATAAATAAGGTTATAAAAACAGTGAATCTTAGGGTTTTGAGAAGAGGTATGGGATTAAGATAATGAAAGTGGGAATTGTCACAGTTGCTCTTTGCTGATGACACCTTTTGGGAGATTCTGAAGAACTTTGCAAAGATTGGTGGAGGAATTTTGAAGGGTATGTAAAAGAAGGAAATTAAGTGAACATAGAAAATAGCAAGGTGATGGGAGTAACAAAATGTCTAGAAAATGAAAATCAGATTGGAGGGAATATGGAGGAAGTGAATGTATTTGGACATTTTAGAGTGGACATGTCGACAAATGCAGCTTTGAAAGACAAAATGAATCACAGAGTAGACAAGAGAAGAAGATTGGTGGTGTTGAAGTATCTATGGAAAGAAGAAAGTTGATGGAGGCAAAAATGGGGAATATATCAGAGTATAGTGGTACCGACACTGTTGTATGCGTGTGAGGCATGGGTTTTAAACTTTGCGGTGAGGCGGAGACTGGAGGCAGTGGAGATGCATTAGCAATTTTTTTGTGTGGTGAGTATTATGCAGGCAATTAGGAGTTTGGAGATTAGAAGATAGTGTGGAGTTATCACAAGTATAATTCAGAGACTGAGGAAGGGTTGTTGAGGTGGTTTAGGTATTGAAAAAAAAGATGGGGCAGAATAGGGTGACTGAGAGGGTTTATAAATCTGGGGTGGAAGGTTAGGGAACAACTCAATAAGGGCTGGAAGGAGGGAATCAAGATTGAAGTGGAGACAGATAATTTTTATGGCTAGACATGCTATTGAAGTGCCAGCAAAGAAACATGAAGGGATTCAGGGAAACTGGTTAGCCAGACTTGAGTCACAGAGGTGGGAAGTGCAGTTCCCACACACTGTAGGACGGGTGAGGTTGTTACAGTTTAGAGGGTCACCTGAACTGAAATATCAGCAGTGAATGACTTTCCCCCCCTTTTTTTAGGAGGTCACTCTACCTCAATGAGAAAATGCAATGTTAAAAAGATAACAGTATTAATAATAATGATAAAAATAATTAATTATAGAACTGGCATGAAGCTGGCATAGTCAAGCGGAATGAATGAATGGAAATGGCAGATTGAATGAGAGCCATATAACACTGTGGAATATGATGGCTGTCCTGAGGGAGTACATATTCAAGAGGAGTGTCCTGAGGAAATACCTGGGTGAAAGGGATGCACTGAGACAATACCTATACAAGAGATGCTGTAAAATTACTTGTGTGAGAGGGATACTGTGAGGGAGTACCTGCATGAGAGAGAGAGAGATGCTGTTCAGCTGTACATATATTGAAGTGTTGCAGAAAAATGTACCAAGACCAGACTTTGTGGATCCTTTTTAAGCAGTGTAAGGAGACATTAGGCTAACTAGTTAAAAACAAATACAATTGATGTACAGGGTACAGATATGATGTAATTTCATTTAAAAAATAGTGAAATAAAGTTGTCTAGTGAACACCATTCACCCCATTCCCCCCTTTTCTTCACTTGAGAATGGGAGCCCAAATATCTTGTAATATGTAAATATAAAACTTGTGCCAAGACATCAAAATAATGTAGAAAGGGATAAGTTTTATTTTCACCTGACTGTTTTTTGGAGGTAGGCAGTATTTTATACAGGGTGATGATTATAACTGGATTGAGAAATTTCTGCAAAGATGAAGAATATTATACACTCCTACAGTAATATAGAGTAAATAATAAAATAAATACAGGAAATGGAGAAGAGATATAAGAAATCTAATTGCATATCTGTATATTTTATGAAACCTCACTATTATTCTCCCTGAGGTCAAAGTGTTAAATCACTGTGGACAAATCACATAGAATGATTCTGTATAAGCCTTCCCGTCTGTGTGTATCATGACCATGTGTCCTGAGTGAGCATCACTAGTGGTCTGAGTGGTCATATTTGTGGGAGTTTGGACGGCTGTGGACTGAGCAACGGTCACATGTGGAGTTATGACATGACTGGCAACTTGGGTGACTGCTGGAGTTGATATGATATGACTGTTGCTGGGAATGCTATGTGAAGCTCCACTGTTTGCTGAGATGGTATGAGCTGTTAAGTTACCTTGAATGTTATGCGTACTTACGCTATTTCCTGAAATTGTATGTGTTGCCATGGTATTGGCTGAGATAGCTTGGGCTGTCATACTATTACTTTGAATAGTGTGGACTGTTGCATTACTGTGTGATGGTTGAAGGCATGTCCCTAGAGTTGTTAGGGGAAGATTAGTGTTTATTTGATTATTAACTTGAACTGCATGCGTAAAAGAGCTTAAAGCCTGTGTTGACTGATGTGGCTGGTGAGCGGTTGCATTTGATGTAGACGATGGTATGGGTGTAGATATGTTATTAGGCGTAAGGTAAGGTGGAGTCAACCTGTCACTGTGTTGGTTATGTATACCAAGAGGCTGTTGATGAGTGGGACAGGACAATACCTTAATGTAATTGATCATATGGTCTATGAGAGCATCCTGTTCATCTGAATAATTATCACTGGCTGACTGAGGCGTGTCTAACACTGGAAGACGAGTTGGTCTATCATATAAAAGTTTAAATGGGGAGCCAGGAGTATTTTTTTGATGAAATGTTCTATATGCTAAAATTACATGATGTAAGTAAATATCCCAGTAATACTGATTTTGATTGCTGTATTTGATCAAGGCAGCCACACAAAGGAGAATTATAACAAGTGGTTCAGGATACCCGTTTTGATTTGAAAGGAGTAGAGCAGATATTCCGTAAGAATGGCCTGCATTGTTGTACACAATTTTTTCTGTTAACCAAGCACAAAATTCATCATGATTGTGTTTCGTCATTATTTCTTCAATGGACCCGTGACGGCATATAGTTTCAGCTAGGAAATTTCCAACAGTGTCTGTTGTAAATTCAGATACTGCCAGTGCTTCTACCCACTTTGTCACACAGTCTGTCAATATGACAATATATCTTTTTCCCTTGTGTGTTTCACTCAGTGTTCCAATAACATCAAGACCACAGTGTGCCATAATGTGATCTCTGAGCACTAATGGCTGTTGCATAGTTTGCTGTGGTACAGCAGTTTCACATTTAAATACACTACATACAGGTTCCTGGGGAGACGGAACACTGGGTTCTAAAATATTACCAATTACATCTAGTCCTATCTGCTCAATGGCCTTATCTACAATTTTCTCCGTTGACTTTAGATAGAGTCCTCCATCAGATTCTGCTTGAGCTGTGCTGGCATGTCGCAACGAATTATTTTGCTGATTACCTTGTTCAGTACAGGTTTGACATTCTATCTTGACATATCATAACATCTTTTGCTATTTGACTTTCCAGTAGTAGTTGGTGCTGATTTTTTTAAGTCTGCAAAGATATACAAATATGGAAAAATATGTATTAAATGTATCATTGAATAAAAGAAAGAAATATTTCCTATTATATTGGACACTGAACTGCAATTTCTAATGTGAAGCATTTTGCATTACAAGCTGACCATATTGCTACAATACTCATTAAACAGGTTATGTGCTATTGCAGTATTTTTATATTATTTTTTTATCCAACTGAACACAGATTTTAAAAAACTGGAGGATCATTTTAAGTAAAAATAATAGTGCAGGATATTAACTTTTAAGTTTAGATTACTGTCGCCAATACATTATGAAAAAGGGGTTTATTCCTCAGTTAAGCAGCGCGGGGATGGGGTTGGGTCGGGGCTGTATTGTTGGCGGGGCCGAGGGTGGGGCGAGGATAAGTCGGGGAGCGGAGAGGTGTGCAGAGACGATATAATGGGGGGGGGCTGGTTGTGGTTTACAGGCGGGTGGGATGACTAGATGATGGTTTTTATTGTATATGGTGGTGTAGTATATGAGATGATATTATGGTGTATTCTGAATTCAGGGTACAGGGAAAGACAGGGGGCACATTAGCATATAATGCGTAATAATCATGTGAATCGATTAGGACCAACTCTATGGCCGGAGCGCCGCCCTCTGGCTGTAAGTGGTTAGATTCAATTATTTTTCTTTTATCCTTGACGCCCCGTACTGCTTCAAGCGCCCCATACTTCTTATGGTTGTAATAGAGCTGGTCCTTACAGTACGTAAATGGTCGACACTTCTTTCGCCAGTTGCTGCGGCTGTCTTTGCTCTTGATGTTCTCTGGGTATTTGCTCTTTGAGAGATAGGTCAGTATCTCGTCAAATTCTTGTTCATCCATTGCTGTGGATCCATGGAAATTGTGGTATGTAATTAAATCATTTCTTTATATATGCAGCTAACATACAATCTTTATTAAAAAAAGCTATTTTAAGAACATAAATGAAACTATTTGTGAAACAAAGATTTTTTTTAAAACCGGTAAAACTAATCAAGAAACATTCAATTATTTTAGAAACTATCATTAAACTTTTTGATGTTTGATTATGCTTCTAAAATACAACAACTTTATCAGGCAAACACACAAAGTATATTAAGTACGAAAAATTTAGTCTAAACTGTTAATTACATTGTAATCTTAAGTTAGCCTTAAGCTTGCCTGAAATGCTCTACATAACTGGGTTTTCTGCATGTACAAATAAATGCTACACATCTCTGTACAAATACCTGGAGAGGGTTCCGGGGTCAATGCCCCTGTGGCCCGGTCCGTGACCAGGTCTCATGGTGGATCAGGGCCTGATCAACCAGGTTGTTACAAACACTATCATGCTGAAATAAAATTATTTAGATGACTGTCAGCTCAGTAGTAGAGCATTCCATCTCAAAACTGAAAATGCTTGGGTTCATATCCGGAGCATGGCAAGACATAGAGTTCATACATTGGCTTGTGTACAGTCAGCAGTAATAGCCTGGTTGATCAGGCCCACCAGTATACCCCAGGTATACTCTAGGAAGAGTTAGTAGCCTAGGATGCCACAAGAAAGCTAAGCAGTGTGGCTCATTTACAGTGGGATCCTTCAGGATGTTTATTGGGCCCTGGTAGGCAACGCTCTCACCTCACACACTGAGTGTCTGTGGTTCAATCCCCAACCAGGTGGAAACATTGGGTGCATTTCCTTACACCTGCTGTTACTGTTTACCTAGCGAGTTAGGTACAAGGGTGTTAGTGGACTGGTGTATTATTTACAGTGCCCCGTAGCCTGGTGGCAAAAGCTCTCGCTTCATACGGTGAGGATCCGGGTTCAATTCCCGGTAAGGGTGGAAATATTGGATGTGTTCCTTACACTGGTTGTTTATGTTCACCAATCAGTAAAATAGGTACCTGGGTGTTAGTGGACTGGTGTGGGTTGCATCCTGGGACAAAACTGACCTGCATAACAAGCAGCTTTCTATATAGTTGTATGTCATTGATGTCAGCTAGGCCTGTATACCTTGTACATGTACTTGTAGTAAATAATTGCATTTTTATAATCAAGGGGGGGGGGATGTGGAAAGTATTCAGGCTTAATTCAGGGAACTGGAGCACAGACCCAATTCCCTAGATCAAGAGCCCCTCACCAGCGTCAAGGAACCTTCCTTGAGAGGTGGACTGGTGTAACGTACTGGAGTATACCCGGAGAGTTGTTTCGGGGGTTAATGCCCCTGTGGCCCGGTCTGTGACAAGGCCACAGGGTGGATCAGGGCCTGATCAACCAGGCTGTTACTGTTGGCTACACACAAATTGATGTAGGAACCACAGCATGGCTGATCAAGTACTGACTTTGGGTGCCTGTCCAGAGCCTTCTTGAAAACAGCCAGGGGTCTGTTGGTAATCCCCCTTATGTATGCTGGGAGGCAGTTGAACAGTTCTGGGCCCCTGACATTGTGTTCTCTCTTATCATGCTAGTGGCGCCCCTGCTTTTCATTGGGGGGATGCTGCCGAAGTAGTGTACTCACCAGTACACGAGTGAGGGCAGCAGCAGGCAGCCCTCCAGGTGAGTTACATGGAGGTAGTGTACACTCACCAGTACATTGAGTGAGGCAGCAGCAAGGCAGCCCTCCCCAGGTGAGTTACATGGAGGCAGTGTACTCACCAGTACACGAGTGAGGGCAGCAGCAGCCCTCCAGGTGAGTTACATGGAGGTAGTGTACTCACCAGTACATGAGTGAGGGCAGCAGCAGGCAGCCCTCCAGGTGAGTTACATGGAGGTAGTGTACTCACCAGTACATGAGTGAGGGCAGCAGCAGGCAGCCCTCCAGGTGAGTTACATGGAGGTAGTGTACTCACCAGTACATGAGTGAGGGCAGCAGCAGGCAACCCTCCAGGTGAGTTACATGGAGGTAGTGTACTCACCAGTACATGAGTGAGGGCAGCAGCAGGCAGCCCTCCAGGTGAGTTACATGGAGGTAGTGTACTCACCAGTACATGAGTGAGGGCAGCAGCAGCCCTCCAGGTGAGTTACATGGAGGCAGTGTACTCACCAGTACACGAGTGAGGGCAGCAGCAGGCAGCCCTCCAGGTGAGTTACATGGAGGTAGTGTACTCACCAGTACATGAGTGAGGGCAGCAGCAGCCCTCCAGGTGAGTTACATGGAGGTAGTGTACTCACCAGTACATGAGTGAGGGCAGCAGCAGGCAGCCCTCCAGGTGAGTTACATGGAGGTAGTGTACTCACCAGTACATGAGTGAGGGCAGCAGCAGCCCTCCAGGTGAGTTACATGGAGGTAGTGTACTCACCAGTACATGAGTGAGGGCAGCAGCCCTCCAGGTGAGTTACATGGAGGTAGTGTACTCACCAGTACATGAGTGAGGGCAGCAGCCCTCCAGGTGAGTTACATGGAGGTAGTGTACTCACCAGTACATGAGTGAGGGCAGCAGCAGCAGCCCTCCAGGTGAGTTACATGGAGGTAGTGTACTCACCAGTACATGAGGGCAGCAGCAGGCAGCCCTCCAGGTGAGTTACATGGAGGCAGTGTACTCACCAGTACATGAGTGAGGGCAGCAGCAGGCAGCCCTCCAGGTGAGTTAAATGGAGGTAGTGTACTCACCAGTACATGAGTGAGGGCAGCAGCAGCCCTCCAGGTGAGTTACATGGAGGTAGTGTACTCACCAGTACATGAGTGAGGGCAGCAGCAGGCAGCCCTCCAGGTGAGTTACATGGAGGTAGTGTACTCACCAGTACATGAGTGAGGGCAGCAGCAGCAGCCCTCCAGGTGAGTTACATGGAGGTAGTGTACTCACCAGTACATGAGTGAGGGCAGCAGCCCTCCAGGTGAGTTACATGGAGGTAGTGTACTCACCAGTACATGAGTGAGGGCAGCAGCCCTCCAGGTGAGTTACATGGAGGTAGTGTACTCACCAGTACATGAGTGAGGGCAGCAGCAGGCAGCCCTCCAGGTGAGTTACATGGAGGTAGTGTACTCACCAGTACATGAGTGAGGGCAGCAGGCAGCCCTCCAGGTGAGTTACATGGAGGCAGTGTACTCACCAGTACACGAGTGAGGGCAGCAGCAGCCCTCCAGGTGAGTTACATGGAGGTAGTGTACTCACCAGTACATGAGTGAGGGCAGCAGCAGCCCTCCAGGTGAGTTACATGGAGGTAGTGTACTCACCAGTACATGAGTGAGGGCAGCAGCAGCAGCCCTCCAGGTGAGTTACATGGAGGTAGTGTACTCACCAGTACATGAGTGAGGGCAGCAGCAGGCAGCCCTCCAGGTGAGTTACATGGAGGTAGTGTACTCACCAGTACATGAGTGAGGGGCAGCAGCAGGCAGCCCTCCAGGTGAGTTACATGGAGGTAGTGTACTCACCAGTACATGAGTGGGGGCAGCAGCAGGCAGCCCTCCAGGTGAGTTACATGGAGGTAGTGTACTCACCAGTACATGAGTGAGGGCAGCAGCAGCCCTCCAGGTGAGTTACATGGAGGCAGTGTACTCACCAGTACATGAGTGAGGGCAGCAGCAGCAGCCCTCCAGGTGAGTTACATGGAGGTAGTGTACTCACCAGTACATGAGTGAGGGCAGCAGCAGCCCTCCAGGTGAGTTACATGGAGGCAGTGTACTCACCAGTACATGAGTGAGGGCAGCAGCAGGCAGCCCTCCAGGTGAGTTACATGGAGGTAGTGTACTCACCAGTACATGAGTGAGGGCAGCAGCAGCGCCTCCAGGTGAGTTACATGGAGGCAGTGTACTCACCAGTACATGAGTGAGGGCAGCAGCAGGCAGCCCTCCAGGTGAGCTACATGGAGGTAGTGTACTCACCAATACATGAGTGAGGGCAGCAGCAGGCAGCCCTCCAGGTGAGTTACATGGAGGTAGTGTACTCACCAGTACATGAGTGAGGCAGCAGCAGCCCTCCAGGTGAGTTACATGGAGGTAGTGTACTCACCAGTACATGAGTGAGGGCAGCAGCAGGCAGCCCTCCAGGTGAGTTACATGGAGGTAGTGTACTCACCAGTACATGAGTGAGGGCAGCAGCAGGCAGCCTCCAGGTGAGTTACATGGAGGTAGTGTATTCACCAGTACATGAGTGAGGGCAGCAGCAGGCAGCCCTCCAGGTGAGTTACATGGAGGTAGTGTACTCACCAGTACATGAGTGAGGGCAGCAGCAGGCAGCCCTCCAGGTGAGTTACATGGAGGTAGTGTACTCACCAGTACATGAGTGAGGGCAGCAGCAGCCCTCCAGGTGAGTTACATGGAGGTAGTGTACTCACCAGTACATGAGTGAGGGCAGCAGCAGGCAGCCCTCCATGGTGAGTTACATGGAGGTAGTGTACTCACCAGTACATGAGTGAGGGCAGCAGGCAAGCCCTCCAGGTGAGTTACATGGAGGTTAGTGTACTCACCAGTACATGAGTGAGGGCAGCAGCAGGCAGCCCTCCAGGTGAGTTACATGGAGGTAGTGTACTCACCAGTACATGAGTGAGGGCAGCAGCAGGCAGCCCTCCAGGTGAGTTACATGGAGGTAGTGTACTCACCAGTACATGAGTGAGGGCAGCAGCAGCCCTCCAGGTGAGTTACATGGAGGCAGTGTACTCACCAGTACATGAGTGAGGGCAGCAGCAGCAGCCCTCCAGGTGAGTTACATGGAGGTAGTGTACTCACCAGTACATGAGTGAGGGCAGCAGCAGGCAGCCCTCCAGGTGAGTTACATGGAGGTAGTGTACTCACCAGTACATGAGTGAGGGCAGCAGCAGGCAGCCCTCCAGGTGAGTTACATGGAGGTAGTGTTGTGTCTCCTGAGTTTATTCTCCCGTGGCCCTCCAGCGCTGCCAACCCCGTCAGCTCCTTCCTGTCCCTGCTGTTCCTTCCCTCTCTCACGCTTGCCTCCATGGCGGCGTATGAGTATGTGCAGTAAGGTGAGGGAGGAGAGAGGGGTGAGTTAGGGTGGGTAAGGTGTTAGTTAAGGTGTGGGGGGCCGAGGGTCGGGATGTGACAAGGTTGGCATGACATCACTACGCCGCCGCCATTGGTCCTCACCCATCACCACTACCAATTCCTCTTTTAAACTCCTCACACTACCACACGCTTCACGTACCTTCTACCTGTCTACCCAAGATGCAGGTAGATATTCTACACTCAGGAATAGTAGTACTAGCCGATTGTATGTCGGTTAAGGTCAGATTTTAAGACGTCTGGCCAAGATGATGTCTTTGGTAATGCTGATTTTCTAACAAGAATTTAGCCCGATGTTAAGTTTGCGTTTACACCTATAATACGCAAAATAAAATTAATTTTACACTTTTTAATTAAGCCTAACATGCTCGTCTTATAGGCATAAAATCCTTTATAACTAGAGCCTAGGTAAACGGAATATTGTTAGTTTCTATTGTGTTATTGGTCTTGATTACAGTATGGTGGCTGTGTTAAGTTCACCCCCGAGCCAAGACGCTCACTTCACAAATATTCACTATTATTATTATTGTAATCACAGCTAAGCCCTAAACCCAGAAGGGTCATACAGCGCTGCTGGGTGGTGTGTGTTAAATAAGAAATATGCGAGGATCAGAGACCAGTGAGGAGTGTGCTAGGGGCTAGAGGTTGTAGGAGTGCCAATGAGAAAATATAATTAAAATCGCAGTAATAAGGCAGTTGGTGTCAAAAAGTCGAACAGGGAGTCTGCGTCAAAGGTGGAAAAATGGGCACAAATGCAGTATATTGCCAATAAAGGCTACGTTTTGCCAACATTCTGTACTTCCTCGAGCACCTTACACCGCCCCTACTAAATCCTCCTCTCACATGTGCAACATCTGGGTATCTTTATTGTAGACGTTTCGCCAACCATTACGAATTCAAGGACATAATTGGAAGACAGCCTAGACTGAGGGATGATTACCTCATCTTTTGTATATAGTTCTACTGTCTTCCAGTAATGTCCTTGAGTTTGTATTGATAAAGCCACTGGAGGGCGAAACGTCTACAATAAAGATACCCAGATGTTGCCCATGTGTCTAATTTTCATCTTGTCATTATTGTATATCATTCATGTACAACTTCCACTGTTGTACTCTCCACCCTCGCTAGTCTCTCATCAAGCATATTAAACTCTAGGAAGCCATATCCTGCAGTGCTGTATGACCCTTGTGGGTTTATCGCTTAGTTATAATTCGACAACATTCTCCACCTGACTCCACCTTATATATAGTCATGTAATCTTTGCCCAGTTAGATCTGTTGGTGACTTGATAAAGTTCACTATGTGGGCGAAACGTCAGTAAAGGATCGTATTATACAACATTTTTGTCTGTTTTTTCATCGTGTTGGTATTTTTTTTTACCATTTATCTCCTGCGTCGAAGGTGGGACTGTCAGCGAGGACAGATGTAGTGTCAGGATGCTGACGTCGTCGGAAGTAAATTCTGCGTATCCACTTGTGGAAAATTGCATTTAGCTGAATGTATCATTATATACATAACAGTAAATGAACACAGATAATTATTATTTATCAGTTAGACAAGTAGGAATTTGGGACACCTAGGTCGCAAAAAATGTCCTCCTTGGATACCTACCACTGTCATATCCACAAGTTGCTCTGGACTTATTAATCATAAATGAAATATACGTCACCAGGAATGCTGATAAATATATAAATTTGTGGACTGTATATTAAATTAAAAAATTATTATATATAAGGCACCTAAAATGGAGGAATATAGCAAATAATATTGTTGCAGTAATAACACCAGGAGGCAGCTCTGATGAAAACTCACACTCACGCGAGCTTTTAAATCTCTGCACAAAATTCAATTTAAACCAGCAAATAATAGAGCCTACTAGACTGGAGAATACACTAGACCTCATCTTCACTAACAATGATGATCTGATAAGAAATATCACCATATCAAAAACAATATACTCAGATCACAACATAATTGAGGTTCAGTCATGTATGCGCGGAGCCCCAGACCGACATAAGGAGATTAGTCCACGAGGGAGCATTCACCAAATTCAACTTCAATAACAAAAACATAAAGTGGGACCAAGTAAACCAAGTCCTAACCGATATAAGCTGGGAAGATATACTAAGCAACACAGACCCCAACTTATGCCTAGAACAGATTAACTCGGTAGCACTCGATGTATGCACAAGGCTTATTCCTCTAAGAAAAAGGAGGAGTAGATGTAAAACAGAAAGAGACAGGCGCTCCCTTTACAGGCGACGGAAAAGAATAACAGAGCGGCTAAAAGAGGTCAATATATCTGAAATGCGTAGGGAGACACTGGTCAGAGAAATAGCAAGCATCGAACTTAAGCTAAAAGAATCCTTTAGGAGTCAGGAATCGCGGGAAGAACTAAAAGCCATAAATGAAATCGAAAGAAACCCAAAGTATTTCTTCTCCTATGCCAAATCAAAATCGAGAACAACGTCCAGTATTGGGCCCCTACTTAAACAAGATGGGTCCTACACAGATGACAACAAGGAAATGAGTGAGCTACTCAAGTCCCAATATGACTCAGTTTTTAGCAAGCCGCTAACCAGACTGAGAGTCGAAGATCAAAATGAATTTTTTTATGAGAGAGCCACAAAATTTGATTAACACAAGCCTATCCGATGTTATCCTGACGCCAAATGACTTCGAACAGGCGATAAATGACATGCCATGCACTCTGCCCCAGGGCCAGACTCATGGAACTCTGTGTTCATCAAGAACTGCAAGAAGCCCCTATCACGAGCCTTTTCCATCCTATGGAGAGGGAGCATGGACACGGGGGTCGTCCCACAGTTACTAAAAACAACAGACATAGCCCCACTCCACAAAGGGGGCAGTAAAGCAACAGCAAAGAACTACAGACCAATAGCACTAACATCCCATATCATAAAAATCTTTGAAAGGGTCCTAAGAAGCAAGATCACCACGCATCTAGAAACCCATCAGTTACACAACCCAGGGCAACATGGGTTTAGAACAGGTCGCTCCTGTCTGTCTCAACTATTGGACCACTACGACAAGGTCCTAAATGCACTAGAAGACAAAAAGAATGCAGATGTAATATATACAGACTTTGCAAAAGCCTTCGACAAGTGTGACCATGGCGTAATAGCGCACAAAATGCATGCTAAAGGAATAACAGGAAAAGTCGGTCGATGGATCTATAATTTCCTCACTAACAGAACACAGAGAGTAGTCGTCAACAGAGTAAAGTCCGAGGCAGCTACGGTGAAAAGCTCTGTTCCACAAGGCACAGTACTCGCTCCCATCTTGTTCCTCATCCTTATATCCGACATAGACAAGGATGTCAGCCACAGCACCGTGTCTTCCTTTGCAGATGACACCCGAATCTGCATGACAGTGTCTTCCATTGCAGACACTGCAAAGCTCCAGGCAGACATCAACCAAATCTTTCAGTGGGCTGCAGAAAACAATATGAAGTTCAACGATGAGAAATTTCAATTACTCAGATATGGTAAACATGAGGAAATTAAATCTTCATCAAAGTACAAAACAAATTCTGGCCACAAAATAGAGCGAAACACCAACGTCAAAGACCTGGGAGTGATCATGTCGGAGGATCTCACCTTCAAGGACCATAACATTGTATCAATCGCATCTGCTAGAAAAATGACAGGATGGATAATGAGAACCTTCAAAACTAGGGAGGCCAAGCCCATGATGACACTCTTCAGGTCACTTGTTCTATCTAGGCTGGAATATTGCTGCACACTAACAGCACCTTTCAAGGCAGGTGAAATTGCCGAACTAGAAAATGTACAGAGAACTTTCACGGCGCGCATAACGGAGATAAAACACCTCAATTATTGGGAGCGCTTGAGGTTCCTAAACCTGTATTCCCTGGAACGCAGGAGGGAGAGATACATGATTATGTACACCTGGAAAATCCTAGAGGGACTAGTACCGAACTTGCACACGAAAATCACCCACTACGAAAGCAAAAGACTTGGCAGACGATGCACCATCCCCCCAATGAAAAGCAGGGGTGTCACTAGCACGTTAAGAGACCATACAATAAGTGTCAGGGGCCCGAGACTGTTCAACTGCCTCCCAGCACACATAAGGGGGATTACCAACAGACCCCTGGCAGTCTTCAAGCTGGCACTGGACAAGCACCTAAAGTCAGTTCCGGATCAGCCGGGCTGTGGCTCGTATGTTGGTTTGCGTGCAGCCAGCAGCAACAGCCTGGTTGATCAGGCTCTGATCCACCAGGAGGCCTGGTCTCAGACCGGGCCGCGGGGGCGTTGACCCCCGGAACTCTCTCCAGGTAAACTCCAGGTAACAGAAGGAGAATATATCTTAATCATAACACTCACCAATTTAACTGGAAATCAAGGTGTATCATACTCAGAAAACCTCTGTCTATACATGAAAATAACTGGCCAGAGTTATAACATAACAGACTTATCTGAGGTTCCTGGAGCTGTCTTGTCCAGTCGCCTGATATCTCAAGTTATGCAGGAATGCACATCCAACAATTTCGTCTCCTATTTGAGAGGTGTCAGCCCAATTTTAACCTCTAGAGCACAAAAATTCCTTCCCATTACACTAACGTTGTATCCAATTCAAATTAACAATGGTGACTGTCCTTCTGTGCAGACGCAGGCTTTCCGTTTTCTATGACATAAATATTATTAAATACAGTATGGCCATCTATTTATCTATAAATTACCGTATTTCCTGAAAATATATACAGTATTTTCCACACCACTCTACTTAAAAACGAAGAATGAGACTTTTGCAACATTTGGGAATCTTTATTGAGGAAACATTTCGACTCTAGGCTGAGGGACTGATTACCTCATTTTCAAACTCTTTCACTATTCTTCTATGTATTGGACTGAAAAAGCCACTGGCTGGCGAAACTTTTCATCAATAAAGATTCCCAAATGTTGTACAAGCGTCTCATTCTTCAAGTTGTCAGGTTTGTAAATTATTACATCACATAAATAAGGAGTACTGCATCAGGCTTACTGGCCCATGCTAGGCAGGTCCAAGTCACACACACTCATCAGGAAGGAAGAAGTTCCTCCAACTACCGCCTACAGAGTGAATATGAAAATGGTATACAGTAACGACAGGTTGATAAGACATATGTCCAATGGTTAGGTATCTTTATTCTGAAACGTTTCGCTTACACAGTAGGAATCTTCAATCAAATTACCCATGGATGGTCATCCTGGTGTCTTTCTGGGTCCCTGGTAATCCTGGTGTCTTACTGGGTCCCTGGTCATCCTAGTGTCTGGGTCCCTAATCATCCTGGTGTTTTACTGGATCCCTGGTCATCCAGGTGTCTTACTGGTTGTCTGATCATCCTGGTGTCTTACTGGGTCTGTGGTCATCCAGGGCAATGAACTTGCAGATTCTTCTGGACATTCCACAGTCCAGGACCTCTCCATCTCTTGCAGGGATAAACCCTGTTCAAACTATTTTCCAGTTTTGCTTAAGAACATTCAGTATTGATGGCAATGTTGCTGATCCAGGTTAGAGGAAAAGCTATTAATTAAATCACAGTTGAGTTCTTGATTGACTTCTTTTAACTGCAGTCACGTTTAGGAAATCCTTCTCCCACAAGTGACATGGAGTGGCACTCAGCACACCTCTGCAACTTATCAGGATTCATTTATAGTCAAACACCTTTTGCTTTATACCATTTATCAGTGTGGTGTCAACTGAGTTCGTTATTTTGAGTTCTTTGAGAAAAGCTAGGCTCGAGTTCCCATAGGCTCACAGGAAGATACCTTCCCCTTTCATTAATAATGAATTATGAATATGGCAGCTTAAGATACCCCACACTAAGAGGTACATGACTTTCCATGTGGGAATGTAGCCAGTAACATGTCCAGTGTACAGTACTCTCCAGTTGTATGTGGAGTGTAGCCTCCAGTTCTTCGATCACCACCAGGGACCTGGTTAATATGTTTGCCACCACCAGCAGATTTCAGTGTAGGAGACTACATCATACACTGTGGGGGCTGCGATAATTTACATGAGAAAGACGAGAAACCTGGAACAACATGGATAATATAAACAATGAATTTCACATGACAATCTGATGAAGTGGGAAAAAGGCCAGACTCAAAATCAAGGAGACAGATCCATAGAAGAGACACTGCTCTGAATGAGCTTAGCTTGGCTGGAATTTACAGCTTGAATACTCTAATCCTCAAATATGCATGTGCACCTTGAGAGTTTGAAAGCTACTAGAGCATTTACTGCAAAATCCTACTACAGAATGAGGAAATTAAGTATTGCTTTCAGGGATGTATCAAGGTTTTTTGTTAGGTGGAAGTTAAGTTTTTTGGTTTATGTCTTGCAGACTGCAGCAGAGGTAGCCCAGCAGGCAGTGGATGCTGACGTGCATGTGGTGGGAGCTTCATCCCTTGCTGCAGGTAAGTGTTGCTCTTATATTCATGGGGGGAGCACTAAACCTTTAAGGCCTTGCAAAGCCTAGGGCATGGGAGGTAATCATGTTCGTTTATTACTGTATATATAAACAATTAAGGATGAGAGGGCATTATTATTATTTTTACTAATTATGACTATTTGCCTCTTCCCCTTGCATAGATGAACATTATATGAGTCATTTATGCAAGGGGTAAAGTAAAACAGCAGATTCTTGGAGAGATTTAAACTGAAGGAAGTCTAGAGACAGGTGTGGCCCATGGAAAACCTGGGCAGAGTTATATTCTAATGTGGGAATTTTTTAATTACCAATAGACCTCTAGCTGTCTTCAAGGGGAGCTGGACAGACACCTAAGTCAGTACCTGACCAGCACCTGGCAGTAACAGGGGTCAAAGCTCCAGTGGCCTGGTCAATGACCAGGCCACTGGAGCTTTGACCCCTGGAACACCCTCTAGGTATACTCCAGGTATCAGTAGCCTTCTGTAGAGTATCCATGTGACTAAGAGATCTGCAACTGTTATGTACCCTCTCTGCCATGGGAAGAATGGCACAATGGCTCTTTCCCTACCATACTATAGTGTAATGTGCTAGGTCACCTGCCAAGCAGGTGGCCTTAGCAATATGAGAAAATGAGATCTGTTTGTTTTATCAGCTGAATCCACTAATTCTGCATCAGCAATGTATAACTCTTGTGGTTTGGCACTTCTTTGTGGTTATAATAATAACTGAAGCTGCATCAGATGAATACTTACCTTCTAAGTGTTGCACTTTTCATATTTCAGGAACAGTGATATTACACATATTAATATAGTATAGAAGGAAATAGTTAACTATTTCCTCTATTCTCCCACTCACCTTGAGGTCAGCTAGGGGAACTTACCCATGTACTAATACAAAGACCTCAATGCTAAGAGGGAGATGTACATTAAATTAAAATTAAATTTTTTATTTGAATGGTAGGTATGCAATATGTGATTTACATGTTATAAAATATTATTAAGTACAAAGAAAGCTGCTAATATGCCTGAGGAACAAGTGGT
Source organism: Cherax quadricarinatus (assembly GCF_026875155.1). Lineage (NCBI taxonomy): Eukaryota > Metazoa > Arthropoda > Malacostraca > Decapoda > Parastacidae > Cherax > Cherax quadricarinatus. Next base: position 23,469,522 of record NC_069472.1, read on the forward strand.
AAATAGTGCCCATACACTGATGCTAGGCAGCAGCTAGCAGAATGCATTGCCCCACTAGACAGTGAAGAGCAGTGCAAGACCAGCTGATTGATTCCCTTGCCAAAGAAGTGTGTTGCCCACCTGAGGGTTGCAGCTTCACTTCTAGGCAAGTGGAATTATTATTAAATGTTAAACCCATAAGGGTCATACAGCACTGTAGGTAAGTGGAAACAAGTTTATGGTTACTGGGCATAGCAGACCCACAGGGCAGTGTTTAGTTAGCCTCTACACATCATGGTCATTGTTAAAGAGTTGAAGCCCACTCAGTGTGGTTATGACAGTGATGACCATAATCTCCAAACTGGGTACATAAAGGACCTGCCATCAGGGAGGTTTTACTAGGAAGTTACCGGTGGTGAAAGGATATATAAAAGATATCAACAGTGTAGATTTCACTTTGAATTAAATTGATTATTATATTGCATTAAAAACTACCATTATCCTGTATGTGGAGGTTTACCATTTTTTTGTTCAATTATCATGATAGCCATAAATGAGATGAGGGGTGAGAGGGGATTGTATTTCATTTAGTGTAATCTGACTAAAATAATGAATGAGATGGTTCTCTTCACAGGTCATCGTACTTTGGTGCCTGAGTTGGTGCAAGCCTTGACTGACCTCGGGAGACCTGATATACTGGTCATTGCTGGAGGCGTCATTCCTCCACAGGATTATGACTTTCTACGCAAGGCTGGTGTAGCTGCCATCTTTGGTCCAGGTGTGTCTTTGAAACTTTTTTTTTTCTACTGGAACTCCTTAAACTGCCAATATTCTATTACACCAAGTTCATTTTGTAAAATTTATCATATATCCACTCTTTACTACATTTTAATATTAAGTGAAAATTGAGAATTTAAGATTTAAATTTGTATTACAATGTTTAGTTTTATACTAGTGCCAGTGAAAGGCTCTAAGATATTCGAGCTATTTTACTTTACCTTGGATCAAACTTTATTATTTGTCATTCCCCAGGCACTGTATGGCCCTTGTGGCTCTCACACTTCCCAGTGATGAATTAGACACTTCCACAACACTTGGGTATCTTTATTGTTGAAATGTTTTGCCAGCCAGTGGCTTCCTCAGTCTAGTACAAAGAATGGTTAAAGATCAGAAGATAATCAGTCCCTCAGATTCATTCTGATATTGAAGTAAATTAATGTCATTACACAGGCAGAGGAGATGAGGAAGCCACTGGTTGGCAATACATTTCCACAAGTGTTGTACAAGTGTCTAATTCATTAACCTGTTGGTTCTTTAAAGTTATTTACACTTCTCAGTGAATGTAATAATAACTATTGCCAAATTTCTTGCCTTTAAGTACCCATTATGGCTTCCACAGGAACACGCATCCCTGTCGCGGCCCTCGATGTGTTGAACCTCATCACCATTTCCCTACAGAAACGAGCAGCAGCCAATTAAACCTGTGAAGAAGCAAAATCAAGAATGAATACACACATTTTCTCCATTTCTTGCATTGTAATTATGTACAGTATATATCATTATATTAAGCCAAATTTCCAATCCTCCCCAGTATTTGAAGTAGGTTTTACAAATACCTAGTAAACCTTGATTTAATGGACCTCTGAAATACAGGACAAATTCTTCAGGGTCATTTGATTCAGAAACAATGGATAGATTCTGTTGTTAAAGAATTGTTTGTTATTGCTACTATGACAGCAAAACAGTTTCATCTCTATAAACCACAGCTGCCATACCTGGTCACCCACTTTTCCCCCTTCCCCCAACAGTCCCTTAATTCAAGGTTTTACTATTCTTATTTGTACGTGTTTGCATCATACACAGATTATAAAATAGTGATGTGATTCTGTATTACATTAATGAAGTCAAATTTAAAACAGTTTGTTTGCATTATAGGGGAGTGCAGAGATACATCAGACACTTCTTAAAAGAATACTTGAGAATATTTAGGTTGTACAGGCAATCTCTTGTAAATTGTAGTAGTCCAGATATGTACATGTATCTTGGTTATTTTATCTGTGATGTACGTAATAATTTTTAATAACTAAACTTCACTTGATCAGAGTATATCACCATGCACAAATTATATGTGGTGTGGATATTTTGGACAAGTTTCCTAGGAATTAGGTTTATTGGCAAATAAAAGACCTTGCAATTAACAGATTTTGGAAATACGGAACAAAATCCACTGTGTCAACTGATGAAGTGAGTTAGTCAAAGAATTGACCATTTTTATTATAATTATGGTAAAATAATGATATTTCTATATACTACATGTGCCATTGCTGGTCACCCACTTTTCCCTATTAGTCAGTAAATCAATGATATGCTGCATTTGGTTGTGTCATAGTATGGGCATATTATTTTTTAACACACTGGGTGTGTCCCACCGAGGCAGGGTGACCCAAAAAGAAAGAAAATCCCCAAAAAGAAAATTCATCATCATTCAACACTTTCACCTCACTCACACATAATCACTGTTTTTCGAGAGGTGCTCAGAACACAACATATCCCTCCAAACTGCTAATATCCCGAAACCCCTCCTTTAGAGTACAGGCATTGTACTTCCCATTTCCAGGACTCAAGTCTGGCTATATAAAAATAACTGGTTTCCCTGAATCCCTTTACTAAATATTACCCTGCTCACACTCCAACAGATTGTCAGGTCCCAAATACCATTCGTCTCCATTCACTCCTATCGAACACGCTCATGCACACCTGCTGGAAGTCCAAGCCCCTCGCCCACAAAACCTCCCTTACCCCTTCTTTCCAACCTTATCGAGGACGACCCCTACCCCGCCTTTCTTCCCCTACAGATTTTAATGCTTTCCATGTCATTCTACTTTGATCCATTCTCTCTAAATGACCAAACCACCTCAACAACCCCTCGTCAGCCCTCTGACTAATACTTTTATTGATGCATTTTTTTTTTTCAACAAGTTGGCCATCTCCCACCGAGGCAGGGTGACCCAAAGATAAAGAAAATCCCCAAAAAGAAAAAAAACTTTCATCATTCAACACTTTCACCTCACTCACACATAATCACTGTTTTTGCAGAGGTGCCCAGAATACAACAGTTTAGAAGTATATACATATAAAAACACAACATATCTCTCCAAACTGCCAGTATCCCAAACCCCTCCTTTAGAGTGCAGGCATTGTACTTTCCATTTCCAGGACTCAAGTCTGGTTATATAAAATAACCGGTTTCCCTGAATCCCTTCACTAAATATTACCCTGCTCACACTCCAACAGATCGTCAGGTCCCAAATACCATTTGTCTCCATTCACTCCTATCTAACACGCTCACGGATGCTTGCTGGAAGTCCAAACCCTTTGCCCACAACACCTCCTTTACCCCATCTCTCCAACCTTTTCGAGGACGACCCCTACCCGCCTTCCTTCCCCTGCAGATTTATACGCTCTCCATGTCATTCTACATTGATCCATTATCTCTAAATGACCAAACCACCTCAACAAACCCTCTTCAGCCCTCTGACTAATACTTTTATTAACTCCACGCTTTCTCCTAATTTCCACACTCCGAATTTTCTGCATATTTACACCACACATTGCCCTTAGACAGGACATCTCCACTGCCTCCAACCGCCTCCTCGCTGCAGCATTTACAACCCAAGCTTCACACCCATATAAGAGTGTTGGTACTACTATACTTTCATACAATCCCTTCTTTGCCTCCATCGATAACATTTTTTGCCTCCACATATACCTCAATGCACCACTCACCTTTTTTCCTTCATCAATTCTATGATTAACCTCATCCTTCATAAATTCATCCGCTGACACGTCAACTCCCAAGTACAGTGGACCCCCGCTTTACGATCAGCTCGCAATGAGACCAATTATGTAAGTGTATTTATGTAAGTGCGTTTGTACATGTATGTTTGGGGGTCTGAAATGGACTAATCTAATTCACAATATTCCGTATGGGAACAAATTCGTTCAGCACTGGCACCTGAACATACTTCTGGAATGAAATATCGTAAACCGGGGGTCCACTGTATCTGAAAACATTCACTTCTTCCATATTACTCCTCCCCAATTTGATATCCAATTTTTCTTTAAATCATTTGATACTCTCATCACCTTACTCTTTTCTATGTTCACTTTCAACTTTCTACCTTTACACATTCCCAAATTCGTCCACTAACCTTTGCAATTTTTCTTTAGAATCTCCCATAAGCACAGTATCATCAGCAAAAAGTAACTGTCACTTCCCATTTTGTATTTAATTCCCCATAATTTAATCCCACCCCTCTCCCATTCCATGACAAAAAAAATTCAAGATAGAAATTGCCAAATGTATGTTGATAGTGCTTTTGTATTTGCCAGTTTTTTACAATTAGACTTTTATAAAGTTATTCTGTATACCAGTAGTGCAAGTGTTTCACAAATGCAATTGAAAAAGACCTCTGCATATTGTACAACAAACAAATATGAATGAAGAGAGATTAGAAATAGAAATTGGAATGTGATTAATGCGAAAATGAATTTAAGTTCAAATTGAATAAATTCTGTTTTGAAACAGAGTAAATCCATAGATTTAATGTACAGTACTAATAGAGGGGAAGCAAGTGGCCAGTAATGGCTACTATGGTGGATAAAGACAAAATTCTTTTGCCGTGATCATAACATTGACAGTTGTGTAACTAATGAAGTCTGTTGTTTCAGAATCAGTTGACCAAGCAAATTTTGTCTTGTTTCTGAAGTCCATTAAACTGAAGGTTTACTTTACAACACTGACATTAAATACAGTTATTTCTTCAATATCAATTACTTTTTAAGTTTAACATGATTAAGTTGCCTGAAAATATGATTATTAAATGTAATAATAAAATAAGTAACAAAGCTCAGTATAGTATATTAAAAGAATTATTATTATAATCATGGGGGAGAGCTAAACCTGTAGGATTATACAGGGTATTACAATTTTGGTTGTAATAATTGCTAGGGAGTACAAAAAATATTGACTTTTGAGTGGGAGTGTGTTGTTTGGAGCTTGACTGAGGGATTATTCTCATAGCAGATTTTTAAGTTATGATTGGTTTTAAGTAATTTGCTGTTGTAGATCACCATGCACTATACCACAAGTATGATTAAAGATTTCGTGATGCTGATAGGTACATCGGCCTTTTGACCTATCCTTCTGTCCATACTATCACTGCTTTCCTCTTAAGTTTTTGAGTTGGGAATATTTTAGAGCTAAAATGTGATACTTGTTTATGTATTAGAATTAGGTGATATTTGAGTGAACCGGGCTAAAATAAAGAATTATCAGTACTCTACTTGCAGCTTTTTTGACAAAAGATAACTGGACAGCTGAAACAAGAAACAGAAATAGTACTTGGTTGTTTGTAAGTGTTGAGATCCCTACTTGTATATTAAAGGTAAAATATATTGATAACTGTGTAAATAAGACAGTATGTGATTTATGGCATACGTATATCAGGAAGACATTCCATCCACACTAATTTATGATATACTGTACTAAGATTTATATATTGTATTCATGCTTGGTTTCTTATATTTGTATGGATTGGTAGTCTTTTCAGTAAATGCCATAAACAGCGTATGTCTTATTCAGATCCCCATTTGTTTCACTTATGACTGGCTCGTGCACCAGTTTCATCTAATTTATCTGGCAATTCAGTCAGGCTGATAAGTGTGATAAAACAATTTACCAAAATAATCTTAAGCTACTGAAAACAAATAATATTAGTTTACAAGCCTGTGCTGGTTCCCTAAATGTAAAAGGTTAGATATTTAATGTATTTATGATATTGCTTAGTTAACTTAACATAGCAAAAAAAATAAACATATTAGTAATAAATCTCGGCTTGCACTTATAGCATTTCACATACTTTAATATGTATATAGGCTTGGTATATGCATTAATATTAACTTGGATGTTCATATAGGAACAGTATATATATGCAGAAGTAAATACTTGAAAATATACAAATTATTCCTGATAATGTATTAACGAATGAAATGCTCAGATTTATTGTATGGTTAAATCTGCATTATATGATTTTGTGTGCTTACTGTATATAATATATTTATATATACGTAGTGTAATTCATGAATTTAGTGTATATAAAACAAAATATTTTGGAATAAACTTTGTTTACCTTTCCTTGTATACAAATCGTGAAGCTGATCAGAACTGTTATTCTTGAAATCACATGGAATCCAATATCTCAATTCATTATTGTTGCCAAACTGGCACTTACACAGTCTAATAAAATGTAAACCTTTCTCTTAGCAACATGCATCAGTGGCAAGAGCTTAAAGCCTATAAAAAGATATTCTTCAGTTCTTGCACAGAAACCTGAATTCTCCAATTTTTTTAATCATTATAAATTTTACAAATTTGAACCCACACAGCCTAAAACTATACAGGGCTCTTGATCTAGGGATGCAGCACTGTATGACCCTTGTGGGTATAGTGCTTAGTGCTGATTATAATAATAGCTGATCCTTGTATCAAACCTGAATGCTTCCCATTACCCCTACTATTTCAGTATACTAAATAAGTATACTGAAGCTTCCTTTAGGTTAAATGTTTTGTATTATTTGGGATGAAGCAATTCAAAAGGAGCATTCTAAAGTTATGGAGCACATGACTCATATGGGTTTAGTGCTTATTTTTTAATATAACAAAGTTATTGCAAATTAATATAATTTGGTCTATAAAACTCGCAAAAGGTGAAGGGTACTTGATCCAAGGAATTGGAGCCACCCTGATTATTCTTGGAATAAATGATTGCCCCTTGTTCCCCATTCTTGTGGAGATATCGGACATCTATGGATAAAATAAAATACCTACAGAAAATGTAAACTGTTATCTAAACAGTTCAAAATGCCATTCTCTTTTCTGAAAAACTGCCATCAAAGTGAGAAATGGCATAATAAAAATATTTTATTTCAGCATGTTACGATGTTTATACAGAGATGGGTGACATTTAGTTGTGCATGCTGAAAGCCCCTAGTTATGCAGAGTATTTCAGGCAAACTTAAGACTAAAATGGCAGCAGGCATGTGTGAGCATGTTAGAAGTGAATGGAGGCAAATGGTTTTTGGGTCCTGACAAGCTGTTGGAGTGTGAGCAGGGTAATGCTTTGTGAAGGGAAATTGGTTAGCCAGATTTGAGTCCTGGAGGTGAGAAGTACAATGTCTACACTTTAAAGGAAGGGTCTGGGCTATTGGCTGTTTGGAGAGAGATCTAAACTGTGGTATCTTGGTACCTCTGCAAAGACAGTGATTTTGTGTGAATGATGGTGAAAGTGTTTCCTTTTGGGTCACCCTGCCTTGATGGGAGACGGCTGATGTGTTGGTATGTGTGTGTGTAGTATGTATATATATATATATATATATATATATATATATATATATATATATATATAATATATATATATATATATATATATATATATATATATATATACAGTGGACCCCCGCATAACGATTACCTCCGAATGCGACCAATTATGTAAGTGTATTTATGTAAGTGCATTTGTACGTGTATGTTTGGGGGTCTGAAATGGACTAATCTACTTCACAATATTTCTTATGGGAACAAATTCGGTCAGTACTGGCACCTGAACATACTTCTGGAGTGAAAAAATATCGTTAACTGGGGGTCCACTGTATATATATATATATATAATATATATATATATATATATATATATATATATATATATATATATATATATATATTATATATATATATATATATTATTTTTTTTTTTTTATTATCACACTGGCCGATTCCCACCAGGCAGGGTGGCCCAAAAAAGAAACTTTCACCATCATTCACTCCATCACTGTCTTGCCGAAGGGTGCTTTACACTACAGTTTTTAAACTGCAACATTAACACCCCTCCTTCAGAGTGCAGGCACTGTACTTCCCATCTCCAGGACTCAAGTCCGGCCTGCCGGTTTCCCTGAACCCCTTCATAAATGTTACTTTGCTCACACTCCAACAGCACGTCAAGTATTAAAAACCATTTGTCTCCATTCACTCCTATCAAACACGCTCACGCATGCCTGAAGTCCAAGCCCCTCGCACACAAAACCTCCTTTACCCCCTCCCTCCAACCTTTCCTAGGCCGACCCCTACCCCGCCTTCCTTCCACTACAGACTGATACACTCTTGAAGTCATTCTGTTTCGCTCCATTCTCTCTACATGTCCGAACCACCTCAACAACCCTTCCTCAGCCCTCTGGACAACAGTTTTGGTAATCCCGCACCTCCTCCTAACTTCCAAACTACGAATTCTCTGCATTATATTCACACCACACATTGCCCTCAGACATGACATCTCCACTGCCTCCAGCCTTCTCCTTGCTGCAACATTCATCACCCACGCTTCACACCCATATAAGAGCGTTGGTAAAACTATACTCTCATACATTCCCCTCTTTGCCTCCAAGGACAAAGTTCTTTGTCTCCACAGACTCCTAAGTGCACCACTCACTCTTTTTCCCTCATCAATTCTATGATTCACCTCATCTTTCATAGACCCATCCGCTGACACATCCACTCCCAAATATCTGAATACGTTCACCTCCTCCATACTCTCTCCCTCCAATCTGATATCCAATCTTTCATCACCTAATCTTTTTGTTATCCTCATAACCTTACTCTTTCCTGTATTCACCTTTAATTTTCTTCTTTTGCACACCCTACCAAATTCATCCACCAATCTCTGCAACTTCTCTTCAGAATCTCCCAAGAGCACAGTGTCATCAGCAAAGAGCAGCTGTGACAACTCCCACTTTGTGTGTGATTCTTTATCTTTTAACTCCACGCCTCTTGCCAAGACCCTCGCATTTACTTCTCTTACAACCCCATCTATAAATATATTAAACAACCACGGTGACATCACACATCCTTGTCTAAGGCCTACTTTTACTGGGAAAAAATTTCCCTCCTTCCTACATACTCTAACTTGAGCCTCACTATCCTCGTAAAAACTCTTCACTGCTTTCAGTAACCTACCTCCTACACCATACACTTGCAACATCTGCCATATTGCACCTCTATCCACACCCTGTCATACGCCTTTTCCAAATCCATAAATGCCACAAAGACCTCTTTAGCCTTATCTAAATACTGTTCACTTATATGTTTCACTGTAAACACCTGGTCCACACACCCCCTACCTTTCCTAAAGCCTCCTTGTTCATCTGCTATCCTATTCTCCGTCTTACTCTTAATTCTTTCAATTATAACTCTACCATACACTTTACCAGGTATACTCAACAGACTTATCCCCCTATAATTTTTGCACTCTCTTTTATCCCCTTTGCCTTTATACAAAGGAACTATGCATGCTCTCTGCCAATCCCTAGGTACCTTACCCTCTTCCATACATTTATTAAATAATTGCACCAACCACTCCAAAACTATATCCCCACCTGCTTTTAACATTTCTATCTTTATCCCATCAATCCCGGCTGCCTTACCCCCTTTCATTTTACCTACTGCCTCACGAACTTCCCCCACACTCACAACTGGCTCTTCCTCACTCCTACAAGATGTTATTCCTCCTTGCCCTATATACGTAATCACAGCTTCCCTATCTTCATCAACCTATATATATACATACATATATACATACATATATACATACATATATTATTACATACATATATATATACATACATATATATTTTACATACATATATATATTACATAATATATATATACATACATATATATATATACATATATATATATACATACATATATATATATATACATACATATATACATACATATATATATACAATATATATATACATAATATATATATACATATATATATACATATATATATACATACATATATTATATACATACATACATATATACATACATACATATATACATACATATATACATACATATATATATACATACATACATAAAATACATACATAAATATATACATAATAAATATATATATACATACATATATACATACATATATACATAATATATATATAATATATATATAATATATTACTATATATACATAATTATATACTAATATAATATCTATATAAATATATATATATATATATATATATATAATATATATATATATATATATATATATATATATATATATATATAACATTACAGGTTCATAAATAATAAATTTTTGGAATTACAAGAACAAACAAACCATCAGTTACTGCCATCCATCTGAAAAGAAGTTCTTAAATATTACACAGCAACCTTGGAGGAAGGACAAAACAGAGATGCCTGACAACCAGTGCAGCTATCCCCCCAAAAAGGATATTGCACCCATGTAAAGATAAATCGTGCCTTAGCAACCCTTGTGCAGTCGACAAGCATTAAACTCCCTCTACCCTCACTCCACTGTGCCTGAGTCCCCTCTGCCTGGTTCTAACAAGCCCGTATTTTTCCTCAGTTAACAAATCAACTGGCTCTAACATCACAAAAAGTATTCCATTCCCCATATATTGCAAACCCCCAACCCGCTCTACCTCAACCCACACAGGAGACACCGTAGCTGTATTTCAAAAACCTCATCAGGAATAAGAACTGCAGCTTATTTCCCCTGAAAAGAAAAAAATACCACAATGTTGCAGATAAAATGGACACAAACACCTATGCATTCCACAACAATCCAATCTTATGTCTAAGCAACATATGCCAATATTGCAAGTTTGAAGCTATCAAAAGAGGCATTCTCACTTTTCACGTGGAAACAAATATCACTTATTAGTCTACAAATTTGACAAAGTGGTGACTGCATAACCCCCTCCTTCACATACAAAAATAAAAAACTTCATTAAGGTACACCTGCAGTAAAAAAATTGAAACCAAGTGGAAAAGGTGTTACCACTCAAAAACTTTAGATCTGTATAGGTCTGTACGAATAGTATCATGTACTTACAGAAATAAAGATTACTGTTGAGGATTTTCACAAGAAACTGTCGAATTAACCTTCCACACGCCCTCAGGGGAGAACTCGACACAAGCAAATTGTACCTTACTGATGTTGGTGTATCATGGATAAGTGTGGGACTTTGGGAACACTGGGGTTCACAACCCCCCCCCCCCTTTTCAATGTCCTCCACCTCAGCTCCCTAACTAGTTTCCAGACCCTGGATCAGGAACATATGGTTCCTGTATACATGCATTATGAAAGTTTATGCCAGTAATACCAAGTGGACTGTATAATTATCAAGAATTTAGGTGGACTTTACTGATTTAGGTAAATTTGTTTAGTTTACTATGCATTATTATAATAAAAAAGAAATGCTAAACCTACAAGGGTTAATATTATATAATTATTAACATTATTTCACATTGCCATAAATTATTACAGCGGACCCTCGGCTAACGAACGCATCGCATAATGTTAAATCCACCCAACGGAGCATTTGAGCGTAAAAATTTTGGCCTGGCTAACGATAAAAATCTCGCCCAATGTGATTTGTCCCAAACCTGTCCATCCAGCCTGAGCACCTCAGCTGCCCTGCCACCATTGTTTACAAGCCAGGGTGGCCGGTTTCATGCATACATTCGATACATTTTGTATTATTTTGTTTATAGTGCTTGCAACTGCTAAATAAGCCACCATGGGCCCAATGAAAGCTTCTAGTGCCAACCCTGTGGTAAAAAGGGTGAGAAATACTATCGTACCATGGTCAGCTGCTGCTGCACCACCATCAGCTGTTGCTGCACCACCGTCAGCTGTTGCTGCACCACCGTCAGCTGTTGCTGCACCACCGTCAGCTGTTGCTGCACCACCGTCAGCTGTACTACGCGAAGATGTGGAGAGACTGTTGTTGGTGTGGCTTAACGAGAAACAATTATCGAGAAACAATTAACCTCAGAGGGTTAGCCACCGAGGATAACCCAAGAAAGTTAGTGAGTCATCGAGGACTGTCTAACTCATTTCCATTGGGGGCCTTAATCTTGTCCCCCAGGATGCGACCCACACCAGTCGACTAACACCCAGGTGAACAGGAAAAAATGCCTGGAACTAGTGCTCATATTGGTGAATTTAAGGCCAGCAAAGGTTGGTTTGAAAGATTTAAGAATCATAGTGGCATACACAGTGTGATAAGGAATGGCGAAGCTGAAAAATTCCAACCTCAACAATGTTCAGTTGTGAAGAAACAGGCCTGTTCTGGAAGAAAATGCCAAACAGGACCTACATTACTCAGGAGGAAAAGGCACTCCCAGGACACAAGCCTATGAAAGACAGGCTAACTTTCTTGTTTTGTTGTAATGCTAGTGGGGATTGCAAAGTGAAGCCTTTACTCTGAAAATCCCAGGGTATTCAAGAAAAACAGTCTCATCACTTATGAATACTCTTCAATAAAGGTAAGTGTCATTTTAACAATTATTTATATAGTTATTGTGTATGTCTTATTGTTTTCTTCATAGGGAAATGTATATTTCATGAAAAAAAAAAATATATTTTTTTAATACTTTTGGCTGTCTTGAACGGATTAATTGGATTTCCATTATTTCTTATGGAGAAAATTAATTCGGCTAACGATAATTTCGTCTAACGATGAGCTCTCAGGAACAGATTAATATCGTTAGCCGAGGGTTCACTGTACTTACCATGGGGCCTATGACGATTAGTGATAACAGCCAACCAAACAGAAAACTGGTTGGGAAGAACTCGTTCGACACTCAAACGGAGCGGACTCGAACAGCCTTTTGGAATGAGTTAAGGTCACATACTGAGGTTCCACTGTATATCTTAATGCCTCCCACAGTAAAATCACAAGAAAATTGGCCAATATCAAGTAACCTTGCCTGTTTTTGTTGTTTGTAATACAAAGTGGAAGACAAACCTAAATTACTGAAATGCACGCAGTAGAGAGCCAACATGGCGTCATCCAGTGTCCCGTTTTCTTCCACATCATCCTTATACCTTGAGTATACTTGGAGAGGATTTTGGAGGTCAGTGCCCCTGTGGCCTGGTCTGTGACCAGGCCTCATGATGGATCAGGGCCTGATCAACCAGGCTGTTACTGTTGACTGCATGCAACCCGATGTACAAACCAGAGCCCGGCTGGTCAGGTACTGACTTTAGGTGCCTATCCAGCACCTTGAAGACAGCCAGGGGTCTATTGGTAATCCCCCTTATGTATGCTGGGAGGCAGTTGAACAATCTTGGGCCCCTGACACTTACTGTGTTGTCTCTTATCATACTAGTGGCATCCCTGCTTTTCATTGGGAGGATGTTGCATTGTTTGCCGAGTCTTTTACTTTCAAAGGGAGTGATTTTCATGTGCAAGTACGGTACTAATCCCTCTAGGATTTTCCAAGTGTATATAATGATGCATCTCTCCTGTCTGCACTCTAGGGAGTACAGGTCAGGGGTGTCATAAGGGGGGGGGGCAGGATACCCCGGGTAACACTATAGAGCCTCTAAAGAAGGTTAAATGTTCTCATTGTTAAACATTAGTCACCGGTCATGGATTTCATGGGGGTGACACCAAAGATGCCACCCTGGGTGACACCAAAGATGCCACCCTGGGTGACACCAAAGATGCCACCCTGAGTGACACCAAAGATGCCACCCTGGGTGACACCAACCCTAGGGACGCCTCTGGTACAGGTTGAGGAACTTCAAGCGCTCCCAGTAACTGAGGTGTTTTATCACAGTTGTGTGTGCTGTGACGGTTCTCTGTACATTTTCTAGGACAGCAATTTCACCTGCCCTGAAAGGTGCTGTTTTTTTTTTTTTATTCGCCGGTATTCTCCCGGCCCGGGTCTGCCCGAAATGCCTAGCCATGCTAGGCGTTCTAGTGGTACCCTCTGTAATCATTATTTAACTATATGTAAACCACACAACAACCAAATTCTGTAAATTCAACATTGTAATCTTTATAGTGGCCCGGTGGCTTTGTGGCTAAAGCTCCCGCTTCACACACGGAGGGCCCGGGTTCGATTCCCGGCGGGTGGAAACATTTCGACACGTTTCCTTACACCTATTGTCCTGTTCACCTAGCAGCAAATAGGTACCTGGGTGTTAGTCGCCTGGTGTGGGTCGCATCCTGGGGGACAAGATTAAGGACCCCAATGGAAATAAGTTAGACAGTCCTCGATGACACACTGACTTTCTTGGGTTATCCTGGGTGGCTAACCCTCCGGGGTTAAAAATCCGAACGAAATCTCTTATAGAGAATAAACTTTGAATTGAATTGAATTGAATTGATGTAGTGGTGACCCGGCCTTGGCTCCCTATCTGGGGAGTGTCTCGAGACCTGTCTCCCATGGGAGGACAGTCTTGGCTGAGTGGTTGAGGGGAGTAGACGTGTGCTGGGGGGGATCTGGACCTACTAATTTGCAGGCCTACCCATTTCTCTCGACTGATAAGTCATCATTAAAACTCATACTGTTGGAAGACAGCTTCAGTGTTGTGAGAACTCTTATGTGTGAGTTGTGACTAGGGATATACCTAGTGAAACACTGGAAATAGTTTTCTGTTTTGAAAAGGCCCTCACAGGCCTCTGCTTCCCCTCTGCCTTTCATTTTACCTCAGCCTTTCGCCTCTATCAACATACAGTGTAGAGGTGAATTTTGCTAGTCCACTGCTACTCGTGCCTCTGAAAATGCGCACAGCTCATCCCTTTACCAACCTGAGGAATAACGAGAGTGTGCAGTCCTATGTGAGTTGGTAACGCAGGTGTGCACACACACTGAAAATTCGTCTTTCATTCCAAGACACGTGTGCTAGAAGTTCTGCAAGTTTGGAGTGAATAACTATTTGTACGAGTATTGCAGTGTTTGGTAACTCTTGAGAAGTCTGCCTCAGTCAGTGACCTTGAGCGAGGCACTGCTTCACCTGCCTGAGACTTTCACCCATATTGACTATGTGAAGAGAGGCGAATGTGCATGCTCAGTTACCCCTACTGTTCTCCTGTATCCCCCAACTCTCCGCCTTTAAACTCAGCCGTTCGCCTCTATCAACGTGCAGTGTAGAGGTGTATTTTGCTGCTCCGCTGGTACTCAAATATCTGAGTTCCGCACAGCTAGTCACCTCTGCCTACCTGAGAAATACGGACGAATCTTCCATCCTGCGTGAGTTGGTTATCCAGACCTGAGGCCTGCCAGATGAATCAGACTGTGCCACTTGTACAAAATGTGTTATATCTGTAACTGAGGAAGATGACCTGTTATTCTTCTATGCACTGAGTGTTTCAGGGAGGAATGCTGCATAGTTGGAACACAACAAGAGTGGTTAAGAACAAATTAACGAGCATTGCAGTACCTGGTAACTCCTTTGGAGATGGCTTTTTAACTGTAACAAGCCAGAGGTTCATCTATAAACATAGTAAGTTTGTGCTGATTTGCTTGTCCACAGAGTGAAAATTTGTCTGTCATTCCTAGACACGTGTGCTAGCTGTGTTAAGTGCTGCGGGTTTGGAGTAATTAACGAGTAGTGCAATAATGGTAACTCTCGAGACGACTGTGGCCCCGTGAATGACCCTGAAAATCGCACTGCGACCCGCAGGCCACTACACCCATATTGCCTGTGTCTAGGGAGGTGAATATCCCTTCCTTGTCCCTTCTATTCACCGGTATCCTTTAACCCATCGCCAGTGTGAAACTCCTGTCAGCTATGAGTATAGCTGATGGTGTTGACGTAGATGATGAAGGCAGATTTGAAACATATTTTAGTAAACAGGCTCGGAAAAAAGAACGAGGCTTCCAGAGAAAGCATGCTGAAAGCAATACAGTGGGCGCACACCCTCCCAAAGCTGTCAGGTTAGATTTCCCTAACAACACTGATCAAGAGACCAAGTGTAACTGGTTTTTCGAAGCTAGTGTAGACAATCATGAGAAAACGATCAAGTTTGTCCACGATGAGGATAACTACGTCTTTGTGCCTAATGATTCAGCATTTATAGACAAACTTCTCACTCGCGAATATGCCAACATCAAACTCCGAGCTGCCCCACCAAGGGCACCTAAAGTGCTTATTGTCATCTACAACGTCAACAAGCACTTGAATCCTCAATATCTGGCGTCAGAGCAAGTTGCAAGCCCTCGTCGACTTTCCAACGGTCGTCTGTCACCTGGCTCCGTTATGTTGACGACATTCTCCTCATAACTCCTAAATGTTTCAATGTTCAAGCTCTCCAAGACAAGCTCAACCAGGTCGAGCCTTCAATCCAGTTCACACTTGAAGAAGAAGCCGACAACACTCTTCCTTTCCTTGATGTTCTGCTCTGCAAAGCTGACCACGAACTTCGTTTTAAAGTCTATCGAAAACCCACCAACCAAAACGACCTTCTCCACTTTTACTCTCACCATGACACCAAAACCAAACGTGGTGTAATTATAGGCTTCTTCCTGCATGCACTCAGAATCTGCAGCAATGAGTTCCTTGAAGAAGAAGGCACCATAATTGAACAAGTATTTTCTAAACTCCACTATCCTCGTCACTTCATCAGAGACTGCAGACGACGGGCATTAAACATCTTCAACACACCCAGAGAAGACACTGCCGAGAAGAGATACATAGTCCTCCCCACCAACTCCATTGCCAAACACGTTTCCAACATCTTTTTCAATACCTCATTTCAAGTATCTACCTCCATAACCACGACCATCAAGGATATTACCAGTGATAGACAGGACAAGCTTCCACCCTCTGCAGGGGTATACATAATCCCTTGTAATGACTGCAACAAGTTATACGTGGGCGAAACATCAAGGGACCTCCAAACACGTATTTCAGAACACCAATACGCAAGCAGGTCTGACGACACAAGGAATGCCTGTGTACAACACCGTAATTCACACAACCACTTGATAAACTACAGAAACTCAAGACTCATCACCACAGAAGACAACACTCAATACCGAAGTATCCTGGAATCATCACTTATTTCTATATCCGACAACTTCAACCAGAATAGTGGCTTCTATAACATAGATGAACCACTTGCCAAGAAACTTCTTCATCGCTATCCCACATAAGAACACTGTAGAAGGTCTGCTCACAAACTTATCCAATCTCATTTACAAGCTACCCAAGATTTTAGACTCTATAACCCCACTCGGTACATCATCAGATGCAGCATTCTCCACCTGACCTCAGCATTCTGAACCTGACTATAAATACTCGCGTCCCTTCCACCCCAGGTAGATCTGTTTGTGACTTGAAAAAGCCCACTGTGTGAGCGAAAGGTAGTCAATAAAGGATCACATTATACTGCATATGTGTTTATATTTCCATTGTGTCGGTATTTTAAACCATTTATTTCCACCGGTCTGATATTAGCTGAGTGGACTGGCCATGGGACTCTGCCACGCTATATTCACTCCTGCGCAGCCCTCAACAGACGCTATTACATTGCATTGTACAGACCTCCTCAACGTCGATGTTATAAGTGTCAACGCTGGGGCCACATTGCCAGGAAATGCTCATCTAAGTCACACTGGTGTGCAGTGTGTGCCAATGCTCATCCTTCTGAACGGTGTTATGGAAAATTTTCTAGGGTGGTTACCTGTATGTACTTCAACATTATATACATACAAGTAATCTCATTGGGAGACAACCATATTGTTTACCATAGTCACCCCGTGTAGACATGTGAGAAAACTTAACCACCCCTGGTCACGGCAAGTGGTTCCTTCGACCTCACAATCTTATCCATATCTATCCGAGACCAGTATGGATTGGATAACACCCACAAGTACGGTGCTACTAATTAATTGTGGACTGTATAGATTATATTAGTTTAACTGAATGAAGGGGGGTGGGGTAGGTTACACATGGATATATCCATCAAGGAAAACACTTGTACTAATCTCACCACTTACCAGATATTCTCGGGTGGTCACTTGATGTAGCTGGATCACCCAAAACCCTATCCAATTACAAATACCTAATGGCCAGTATCAGTTGCTATAACTAGAAGGGTTACTTAACTGTGGGTGATTGATACTCCTTTTTCCCTCCATTCACCATCTCATTTCGATGTCTGCTACACCGACACGGTTCTTATTCCAGCAGGCGAGGGTATCCGTCGGTTTGTCCCGGTTTTAGAAGTCGTGTTTCCCCATAAAGCTTCACTATCCTCGGTACGGAATCACGCGTTCCACTCGGAGCAGGCGATCTATTTCACATCCCGCATTCTCTTAACTTAATGTTATTATCACTGATTACATTCCATTACAAGACGATTTAACGTCTCATAATTATTATACACATTAGAGGTCACTCCATTAAGATCTGAGGCCGATGAGTGAGGATTAACACACGGGTATTTCCCTGGACACACACCATGGCCGCCCCACCAGTCCCCACCCGGTCGAACCATTATTCACTAAATTTTTTCCACCTTTTTTTCGGTGGTCCCGTAAATCACGTTCCCTCACTCTTCACCAGGAACAGTTACGACACTTCCTATTATGAAGTGAGGCCATATTAATCCTTAGGCCACCGTGAACGCCAATTTCCTGGTTCCATGCTTTCCCAGCTCCTCACTACATTCAAAAAAACTCCCGCCCGCATGGGCCCGAGTCGACCTCTCCCCCCGCACATCCGCGCATGCGCAAAGGGAACTCTTGGTTCTATCCTATTGTCAATATTTTTTGACTATATCAACCATTAAAACACCTATTAGGCACTATAGTTTCGGAAAATTAAAATTTTCCACACTGCGGCCGTTTCGGAGGTCGTTGCTATACGACTTACATAATGTGGAGTACAATTTTCCCATCTTTACCCGGCCACCTGGCTTGGGAACTCCAACATTGGTATTTACATAATCACCCATTAATTCTTTCCACCCGTTAACTCCTCAGGTAGAGCTCCATCCAAAGCACACTCAAGCCTCCATGCTTCTGGTATTAACAATTTCCCTCTTATTGTAAGGTGTGACACTAAGTCTATGCTCTCGGGGTTAAATTGTTGGGCATACTGGAATTATGAGACTTTAACAATAACAAGTCTCTCTCAGTATCCCAAGTCAGCCCCAACACATTACTGCATATAGGCACTTCAACTCCATGGCCATCCATATTTATTGATCCCTCAAAATGGACTAATTACTGTTCCATTCTCTCAGGGGCATAAGCCTATGCTCCCTGGGTTAATTTATTGGTCATACTGGAATTATGAGACTTTAACAATAAGTCTCTCTCAGTATCCCAAGTCAGTCCCAGCACCTTACTGCATTGTTTCATTAACCCCTTCACATATCCTCATTAGTTCCTCTTCAGTTGACGTCACACCCGGAAATTGTCCACATAAGATTATTTACCCAATTACTTCGCTCAGTGGACCACCTGTGCACTTAAGGTGTGCATTTATCGTCGCCTGAAGTAAGAACAATTTATTATTTAACTGTTTATTAATTATATCATTATAAGCAGTCAACAATTTTGGTGTCTTGCTCAGTTCGCAGAGCTGGGCCCTTTAACTGCCCATACACCATCCTATAATTAGTAGGTAATTCTGGACGGTTTAGCTTCCACGGAAGTCGCACCCAGTAATGTCCAGATTCACATTTAACATCCTTCAGGTATTGTTCCTGAGTAAAGGAATCATTTGGACTTTCCTCATATATATTAATCCCTATGTTGTCCAGCTCCCACAAATTAGACTGGTTCAACATCATTCTCGATAGAAGAATACTTGTACTGGGTTGACCTTTTATGAGCAAGACACCGTGACTGTATTCACTACTTCTAGTAACTTGCTCAGCTATCAAAACTTTGAGGCCCAGTCCCTGGACCCATTATGTACCTCTGTAATCTTTTGACTACCGCCCACAGGATGGGTATGGGGTGCATAATAAACATATTAAACTAACTAAACCATGGGAGGAGGTACAAGTACCACTGCAGAAGGCTGGAATATTGGTGCTGTTAGTGTGCAGCAATATTCCAGCCTTCTGCAGTGTTCCTCCATTCTTATGTTAAGCTACCTGAAGTGTCGTCATGGGTCCGTTTTTTATATAACATTCACGAACCAGCCCGTTCATATATCACTCCATTCTCCACGTTTTTGCTTCTCCCATCCTTTACTATTTTGTACACATATATTTACTAAAATTTAGTGATCTTTCTGGGTGCGTAATACATTTTCTTTATCAGAATATTAATTCGTACATTACAACAATTCACTTCACTTATTACATAAAGGAATAAGAGAGAATATTTTGGTTCTCTGACTGATCACCTTTCAAAAGTCACATTAACATTGCACACCTGCATTATTATATAGACATTATTATCCCTACCAATTTTCACATTTAAATCGTAGGAAAATTATCAGTTTTCCACAATTAGTATTAGAGAAAGAAATAAAAGAATAATTTCGACACACTATATAAATATATATTTGAGAAGTGACATACATATCCAGAATTATACTATGTTTACTAAGAAGTGTAGAAATATTGGAAGATTGGTATAATCCATAACTTTAACTCACACTCGAAGGCGTCGTCTCCCGCGGTAACTAAGGAGGGAGCGTCCCTAGCAACGGCATCTACAACACTAGTAACAGTAACTTCTTATTCGGGTTTATTATATACCTCATTAACTTTCCGGTTAATATCGCTTGACAGGTAACAAGGACAAATAACATCTGTGCTTTGCGAATTAAGAAACATTCATTTAGTGAAAGATAAGACCTATAGTAATTGTATCCTCTGATACACAAATAACCCGCACATAAAAGACAGAAGCTTACGACGACGTTTCGGTCCGACTTGGACCATTGACAAAGTCACACTAACAGAGGAGGAGCAGGACGGCTATATATAGGCAGGAAGAGGTGGAGGTAGTAGTGTGGTAGTAGTAGTATTAGTAGTAGTAGTAGTACAAGAATTGTATATAATACCGACAGGATGAAATGACACATGCACAACACCCGGGCATCCCCACCGTAGACGTTTCGCCATCCAGCCAGCCACTGGATGGCGAAACGTCCACAACAAAGACAACCAGACGCCGCACATGTGTCTAATTTCATCAGTAGATGTAGTAGAAGAAGAAGAGGAGTAGTAGTGGTAGTGGTAGAAGTGGGAAATAAGGAAGACGAGCCAGTCAAATACATAGGAAGGGGAGCACTGCAAGAGAGCTAGAAACCCACAGAGGGAGAGCAAGCGCACCGAGGTGCGTGAAAGGGGAAGTGGTGAAATAAAATAAAGAAGGAACAGAAACACGAGACAGGAGAGAGAAAGACAACCAGAGGAGAAAAGGAGAGAGGAAAGGGGAAGAGGAAGAAGAAAAAGAAGAAGAAGAAAAAAGAGGATTCAGGTTAAGTCACGGGTGTTCTGAAGTTTGGAGCATTTTACAATGTAGTGGGAGAGGAAGGCATCTACAGAGACGAAGCCAGGGCTAAGGTTCATACAAGGAAAGTTGTGTATAAGAGAGGATTCAACTAAACGGCGACTGTTCGAGTTGGAAGTAGGGAAGACAGTTTTAGCAGAAGACCTGTCTTCCCTACTTCCAACTCGAACAGTCGCCGTTTAGTTGAATCCTCTCTTATACACAACTTTCCTTGTATGAACCTTAGCCCTGGCTTAGTCTCTGTAGATGCCTTCCTCTCCCACTACATTGTAAAATGCTCCAAACTTCAGAACACCCGTGACTTAACCTGAATCCTCTTTTTTCTTCTTCTTTTTCTTCTTCCTCTTCCCCTTTCCTCTCTCCTTTTCTCCTCTGGGTTGTCTTTCTCTCTCCTGTCTCGTGTTTCTGTTCCTTCTTTATTTTATTTCACCACTTCCCCTTTCACGCACCTCGGTGCGCTTGCTCTCCCTCTGTGGGTTTCTAGCTCTCTTGCAGTGCTCCCCTTCCTATGTATTTGACTGGCTCGTCTTCCTTATTTCCCACTTCTACCACTACCACTACTACTCCTCTTCTTCTTCTACTACTTCTACTGATGAAATTAGACACATGTGCGGCGTCTGGTTGTCTTTGTTGTGGACGTTTCGCCATCCAGTGGCTGGCTGGATGGCGAAACGTCTACGGTGGGGATGCCCGGGTGTTGTGCATGTGTCATTTCATCCTGTCGGTATTATATACAATTCTTGTACTACTACTACTACTACTACTACTACTACTACTACTACTACTACTACCACTACTACTACCTCCACCTCTTCCTGCCTATATATAGCCGTCCTGCTCCTCCTCTGTTAGTGTGACTTTGTCAATGGTCCAAGTCGGACCGAAACGTCGTCGTAAGCTTCTGTCTTTTATGTGCGGGTTATTTGTGTATCGTTCCAGTCACGGTATTGTGCCTTTTTGTTATGTATCCTCTGAAGCTGGCGAGAATTTGGTCCAAAGAACTGGACTTCTTCTCCCCTTCCTTGGATCGAACGTGGCTGCCTCCTATTCAACAGGCGCTGTATGACCCCGACGTGTTTAAAGCTTTCCCTTAAATAATAATAATTGAGTCTGATTTTTAAAATTGGAATTATAATGAAATCTTCCAGTTACCTTAGTTTGTAATAGTCAAATCAAATTTTCTTGCTATTTTTTGTAATAATCATTGTGCTTCACGACTGGATGAAGAATGTACTGCTACATCATGGAGAAGTGCTAAACCCTTAGGTCTCGTAAAATAAAACCTAAGTGCTGAACCCAAAAGGGTCATCCTGCATGGGGAGAGGTAATCAGGCTTAATCTGAATTGGGTGGTAACTTAAATTCCTTGGATCAAGAGCTATTCAACCACCATTACTTATAGTGATAGTCATGTTAAGAACAAAGTTTCAGCTGTGACCCGACAATGGTCCTGGATGGCCCGAGCCTCGCCATTAAGGCCTCAGATGTGACTCAAGTCACATTGTAATTTCATTCGTTTTAAAACACCAAATGTTGATTGCGTCCCACAGTGAACAGATTGTGCATTACAGAATAGAGATTGACTCGGGTGACGGCGAGGAAAGAATGTCGAAACGTGAGAAAAAGGAGTCTGGGGAGGATGTTGAGCTGGAAGGTGCAGAGACCCTCCTGGCTCGTCTGAGGCGGCAGTACCGCATGATGGAAAGGAACAGACGTCAGTACAGGGACGAAGCCACAGTTCTCCTGGGCCGACAGAGGTAGGTTCTCCGGCTTTCTGTTTCTATATGGGAAAAGAGAGGTGGTAAAACTGAAAGCCACAAGCAGGCAATGAGTTTGCATGCCTATTAAAACCGAGAGATATGATTTCTAGCAGTATGACTTAAGATACAAACAGATCGAAATGTCTTTTTTTCATTAGTGTCGACAGCACGCCTCCCGTAGCTGAGAAATCCTTAATGTACTATCTGACGATATCTTCCTTGCCTTAAGTCTCCCAGGCTGACTGCTGCAACACAGTACACTATCCTACGTGATGGGATATAACATAGGTACCTTTCCTTCCCACTATGTAACTATCATATAGAATAAGGTAGCAGCACATTGTTGATGTATCCAGTTTTACGAAGACAGTACGCATTTTAAATCCATGAAATTTACTGAGCATTGCAGCCTTGATGATTCTCGAGCAGTCAAAAAGCTTTGGACTGTACCAGCATATAACAACACTATTTAGCAACGATTTGTCATCCATAGACGTAGACTAATTAGTCTCTCAAAGAATCTCAGAAAAAGTAACACCAGCTGTTTACATGCTTCAGGAGGATCCTGGCAGACTTGCAGCAGGAAAAGTCTGACCTGGAAAATCTCTTGTCAGCCATGGCTACGGCGCAGAACGAGACTCGTGACCACAAGACTGTTACTACCTTGGCTGCTACCCTCGACCGTCAGGCTAAATACCAGGAACTTATCGACCAGGAAAAGGATAAGGTGAGTGTCCAACAACTAATCCACGAACTGGAAAAGAAAACTAGTAAATTTTATTGGTCTGTCATGGACCATTATGAAACTCCGAGTAGGAATGAGAGAGAGAGGAGGAGAGAGGAGAGAGAGAGAGAGGAGAGAGAGAGAGGAGAGAGAGGAGAGAGAGAGAGAGAGAGGAGAGAGAGGAAGAGAGAGAGAGAGAGAGAGAGAGAGGAGAGAGAGAGAGAGAGAGGAGGGGGGGGGGGGGGAGGTGGACACTAAAAGAAAGCTAGCATCAGGTAGGGTAGGCTCCAAAACCTGGTGGTCCCTGGTCAAGGACAGACAAGGTTATCTGCCTGATGAACTTATTCCACCTCTAAATCGACAGGATGGGACCACCTCTACTAGTAGTCAAGAGAAGGTAGACCTCTTTGCTGAACACTTTGCTACCAAAATGCAAGTTCCTGATCCAGCAAGGGACCCTCCTTGGCTAGCTGCAAGAACTGTGTCGAAACTGTCAGTGGTGACAATAAGGCAGGAGGAGGTGCATTTCCTTCTTAAATCGCTTGACCAAGAAAAGGCTGTGGGCCCAGACAAGTTGAGCCCAAGATTGCTGAGAAGATGTGCAGACCAGCTAGCAGCACCTCTAACTCGCATCTTTCAGCACTGCCTAGTACAGTGTAAATGGCCCTCTATGGAAACAGGCAAATGTAGTCCCTGTTCACAAAAAGAAGAGCAAAGCAGAAATCAGCAACTACAGACCAGTGTCACTTCTGTCAATCACTGGTAAGATCCTTGAGACAATAATCTCAAGACAAATGACAGAGTTTTTTGACTACCACTCACTACTCTGTGATCGTCAATATGGCTTCAGGAAAGGTTACTCTGCTGCTGATCTGTTGTTAAACCTCTCCACTAAGTGGCACCAGTCACTGGATGAATCCAAAGTCAGCTGTGTGGTAGCACTGGACATTGCTGGCGCTTTCGACCGGGTGTGGCACCAGGGCCTCTTAGCAAAACTTCAAGCACTGGGAATTGCAGGCTCTACACTATGTCTCCTCAGTGATTACTTTCATGGTAGATCTCTAAGTGTAGTTCTCAATGGAACGGAATCAGCAAGACATCCTATTGGGGCAAGTGTTCCACAAGGAAGCGTGCTGGGACCATTGTTATGGAATGTCTACTTCAACGACCTTCTTCATCTCATCCCAGAATCACATGCATATGCAGACGACTGTACACTGACATTCACTTATCCAAGAGAAGAAATGCCAGCTGCTCTAAGCTACATCAATCACCAGCTGAGAGCTATATCAGCTTGGGGAAATAGATGGCAAGTAACATTTACACCTGAGAAAACGCAAATGATGATCGTCTCTAGGCATCATGATGGTAATGCTGGTGCAGTAGTAAGGATGAATGGGAGGGTGTTGACACCTGGAGAAGTTGATATCCTTGGGGAGAAATTTGACTCCAAACTAACCATGAAGAACCATGTTGTAAATCTTGCAAACAAGGCAGCCAGGAAGCTTACAGCACTTCGCCGTATCTCGCATCTGCTTGACAGTAGGGGTTGCAAGATTTTGTACGAGGCACAAGTACGCTCACACCTTGAGTATGCTCCACTTTCTTGGTTTGCCTGCCCCCCCCCCTCATCTACGACTGCTTGACAGAGTAGAGAACAGAGCAAGACGTCTCATCTCTCGCCTGGACCCATCCTGGATAGATCTGTCATTTCAGCAGAGCCTTCAACATAGGAGGGATGTGGGTGGCCTTACTGTTATGTACAAGGCCAATATTGTCAAAGTACCACACATGGATCCACTTCGAGGACAGCGTGAAACAAGCTTTTATGCCACAAGACGGGCAGAAAGCAGCAACTTCACTCTGGCTGTACCCTTCTCCAGAACATCACTCCATCTGAGAGCCTATATACCCAGGATGACTCGAGTATGGAACACATTCGTACAGCATAATGATGTCAACGAGATAAAGTCAGTTGATCAAATGAAAATGCTGGCCCACAGATGGCTCCAACTTCATCCTGTTCCCTACTTGTATGTCTCATAACAATAAAAATGCGTTCAAATGAGCTGATGTAGGTAACAGCTCTTAGCTTGCCAATAAAGCTAGGAATCCTTAACCTGTAAATAGCTTGTCAATAAAGCTAGGGATCCTTAGCCTTGTCAAACCTTGTGAAAGAGAGAGAGAGAGAGAGAGAGAGAGAGAGTCAGGGTGCTGAAAAGTGAAGAAACTAAAAGACGTCGTGCGTATTCTGGAGATTATAGCGTTCATAACATACTGACTTATCTCGGCTTTCTTTTATTTTCTCACTAGTGACTTGATAAAGGCTCAGGACGGCCCAAAAACTCTTCCAGTTTTCCAGCTTGTGGGTTAATTGCGAATTGTTCCTTAGGTCTGTCCTGTTTACAGATCAAAGAACTGGACATCAGTATCACAGCTGCAGAAAGGAGGGTAAGAGAGACCAGGAGACGAGTGCCCTCCGCCAGACAACTCGAGAGCCGAAGACTGGCTGTCCTCAACGCTAAAAAGGCGCTGCAGAACCGCATTCAGCAGGTAGGTTACTGACGACGTGTGAGTTATCATCATTATCATCACTGATCATATTACCGTCATCAGTATCCTCTCACCAGGCGACGGTGAGGCTGAATGCTGTGCTGGCGGATAACCGCGTCCTCAGGACGACACTGGAGAACATACTGAAGGAGCGTGACAAGTTTATGCTTCAGGTAACTTTTAGCATTCATGGTCCCTATGGATGCAAGGTGGGGACTTCAAAACATACAAACAACAATTAATGAAACCCTAAACCCTTTAGTTTCTTAAAAAAAAATAGCAGAGTGTTAGAGAACTTACAGCTATCTTGACTTCTGACAACACCTATGAACAGTTCATAAACCATAAAATATAATCATCAAAATCTACACTAAATATCATTAATGCTGATTTAACTGACCAACTAAAAGTACGTAAAATTTATTAAGGGTAGAATTTCTTTGATGTAGACATTATAAGCCCTGACCTAAGGTGACCCTACAGGCTCATCGTTTGGAGAAACAACTGGCTGTCACAGTGAAGAGGAAGAGTGACATAATGGACCAGGTCACCAAGGCATATTCTGAGAGGTACGTAAGGTTCAAGAGTCCTTCACTAGCATCAAGATAACTTTCCCCCGCCTTTGAAGAGTCCCTGGGTATAGCTCCTGTCCTCTAGATAGCATACTTGACCCATGATGCACCTTACACAATATACAACCCACGGGTTGTGTATTGTGAGTGGAGCAATACACAGGGTTGTGTACTGTTCCAGTCACGGTATTGTGCCTTTTATAATTCTTCATGATATACCTTGGTGTCGTAGAGACGAAGCTCAGACGAAGATGCGTGCCATGAAGGACCGTGGTGAGCGGGACGCCCAGCAGTACACCCACGAGCTGAAGAAACTGCAGAGAGCTCTCGACCACCAGACACACCTCAGGGCCTTCGTGGCTACCATATCTGCCGGCGAAGATGACGATGCTTCACAACGCCGCACTGAGGGTATGTGCCTTACACACGAGGCTATGCCTGTAGAAGAGGTGATAACGATAAATTTTGTTTAAAAAATCACAATATAACGCTATTTAACATTTAAAAATATAAAATATATCATTTCTCATTTAATCTTATCTCTAAACATAAATAAATTATATTCTAAGGTGATAACTAAAGTTCAGAGGTGGAGGCTGCCCTTTCTAACGTCAGAGCCTCGTATGTAATTTTAAAATGGGGTACGAGGTGGATACCCATCTCGGATACCCAACCTGAGTCCGGAGACATTTTCCCTGACGAAAAGGTGTAGGGTATGTCTAAGGAAGTGTGAGGAGAGTGTAAAGTAGGTTTGAGAGGATGAGGCTTGAGCCTATACGAGACACGTATTAGAGCGGTGACTCGGTTAACTGCTGTCTACCAGTCACGGTTTATGTATGAAGAACTCGCAATTTAAGTTTACGGAAGTTAAAATCTAATACGAAAACAATGGTTATCTACAGAGGGTGACTGTAGAGTATGTTTATGTGTGACTGCTTTTATTAGTGTATCTAGTATTATTTAGTATGGTGACGTACCGTGTGTATGTCGCCATTAGCATACCAAAGATCAAGCCTCCACCAGTCTTTACGACGAATGAACCACATGGGTTAACCACTAAACAAAGTACAAAATCTATAAACAGGCAAGTTTCGTTTTAGGTGAGGGCGGAGAGCCGTGGGGCCCAGAGCAGACACTGACGACGTATCGATCATCAGTATCCCATCTTCAGGAGATGAGTGGGGAGGGATCGGTGGAGACCCTCGTTACTAATTACCTGCAGGCTGAGAACGACAACTACACACTCTTCACTTACATCTCTGATCTCAACAACGAGGTAAGACGGTAAAGGGCAAAGTTAACAAGAAACACTTATGTATTTACCTGGGAATTGATCTCAGGGAATAACAGGAACCCCAGTGGAAATCAACGACCCCAATGGAAATAAGTCACTTTATACTTATTTGTACCGGTGCCTAAATGAACTTATTTATTTACTTAATCCCTACTGTAAGATGTGTCCAGTAAACTATGTGCATATATACACTGATTATTATTATTAGATTCACAAAATGGGCTCAACCTACGTATATACATGTACACTGAGATATACACCTCTCAATGCATATAAACTGCTTAGTCTAATTTTGAGAAGGCCATGTAATGAATGGTGGTTGAGGTGCTGATACCAGCTCAGCCACTACTATTGCTACCACCATAAAAAATACATGTGGAGTGCTATATGACTCGTACAGTGTTACCGCTTACAAAGAATGAAAAGACATTACCGTGACCGTAACAATACACAAATGTGCGGGTTTTATGTATATTAGCGCTAATACTTTTAGTTTGATAATAAACTCAATTAAACGTTATATTACATCCTTCGGATGACAGGTCTGATTATTCCATTTTTTAAAAGATTCCGTGAGTCTTTGTTTTTATCCTCAAATGGAACACTGTCAGCAATTTCTTTTCCTAGTCTCCCAGCTACATGACTGCTACTGCTCAGGGGCGGGTCCTGAAATTCTCCAAGAGGATCATCCTTGCCCGTAACAAGGGAAAAAAAAGACAGGCTGCCCCTGTTGGGCAGTAATTTTATAAGTAATATCAATCAATGCCGTGGCATCCCTCCTTGCCCTCTCCCCCTGATGACGCTTCTAGTGTTAAATTTCAGTATATATTTGACCATTTTGACTGTGTTCAGGTCACCAGCTTGACAGCAGAGGTGCGTCGAGTGCGTCAGCAGATCGAGGAGACGGCAGGCAAAGGAGCTGAGAAAGATAGAGACTCCCAACGCACTGTCTCTCAGCTGGAGGTGAGTCGTGTGGTGGTATTGTATTGTATTGTATTGTATTTCCTGAGTTAGATGAGCGAGACATCTTCATCAGTCTTATTGTCGAAACGTTTCTTCGAAGATGATGGACTGATTGCATTATCGTTATATCTCCACTGCTGTTTGCTGACTTCTTTTTGGGTTATTCTAGGTAATGTACACATGTTACTATGATAATTATAATACCTACAGTAATTTCATATAACTGTACGTATGTGTACCTATAACTAGATAAACGTACGGACTGTGTAGGCTAAACGTAGCGACAATAAAACCACCAAAATGTCACACATACTGTTCTACTCGTCTACTCTTCGGTATTAGATACCATTTACATAATTTCCTAAAGTAATGACGACTGGATCCTTCACCCACTAATAGCGGGTTGTTCCCCGACCAATTCAGATACTAAAGCTGGGCAAATATTTTGACTTACTGGCCACATCACCAGCTCAGCCTGCTTATATGAGCAGGCATTCTCACATTAATGAATGTGAGAAGCTCACACATGAGCAGATACTTACATTTTCCAGGTGGGAGATGGCAGATGAAGGTGACCCATACCCTCTTGAGGCACAAATAAACAAGAAACCAAGAAAAGAAAGACTAAATCAGAGATTTCGTAGACTAAAAGACGAGTCACCTGGAACACAGATGGCGCTGACATATACTCACCCAGGCATCAACACAAGAATGAATTAAAGAAAATTGTCCGTCCTGATATCAAGATAAAAACACATACCTAATATGGTTATGTGTCCAGTGTGGCCAGGTCTTGCTGCTAATGACTTCCCAGCACACGCTCCTAATTACGACACAATCGAATCAAACTGAGTTATTTCTTAAAATAGAAATTATTATTATTATTATTATTATTATTATTATTATTATTATTATTATTATTATTATTATTATTATTATTATTATTATTATTATTATTATTATCATAACGAGGCGCTAAACTCTTAAAGGTCATACAGCGCTGTTAAACTGGGTATACTAAATTGTTAACCATAATGGCGTGCCGGACAGAATTCCTTGGCCAGAGCCTATATTTTGTCCGCCCCTGAGTTAGGTGGCTGTAGAATGCCTCGTTCTTGTAGTAACCAGAGTGCAAGTTCTCGGATGAAGCATGATTGTTTAATGGGCCCAAAGATCTCGACATATAATGTAGCAGGTATAGCACAGGAAAGTGTAACTAAATTGGGACCATAATGAAAAAGTCACAATGTAATTTCATTGGGTTATCTTACGTTAAATCGACATAATGTCTTTTTTATGTATTCAAGACATCTGTGTGTTATCGATATCATTGTAAAAAAATGCATGTTATGTTTCCTAAATCTAAATTAAAACCTCACTAAATGCCTTACGGCACACAGTACATTCCTTCTTAAAAAAAAAAACAACATACCACGGGTGGGGTTTGAATCCGCGGTCAGAGAGTCTAAAACTCTCTGACCGCGGGTTCAAACCCCACCAGTGGTATGGTTTGTTTGTAATCGTGTCATTACGATTTCGTGAGACATTCCTTCTTTTCTGTTTGGCGGTGTTTTTGTATATCATTGCTTGACTACACCTTCCTCCTACCTTTCTCCTGTTTCCACCCATTCTATCATTTCAATTACTCAATTATGTTTAAACTCTCAATTACTTTTATTCTTCATCCTCTGTACCCTCTTCTATCACCTTCTCCTCACCTCCCTTCCCTCTACCACATCCATAAGCACCTTACTAACCCCTCTTGTTGTGTTTTATTGCAGTCTGAGGTGCGGTCAGCTGAGGAGGCAGTTGAAGCCTTGGAGAGGGAACTTAGACAAGCTGAGGACACTCTCACAGAGATGAAGACTTCTACACAGGAGTTGTTTGATCTTCTTCAGTGTGACGCTCAGCCTATTGTTGCTATTGTCGGTAGGTCGAGCGGAGCGTATTATTACTACTACCATCACCTTAGACGGAGGATTGATCTTCCACTATTTTTGTGTTGGGTGATGACACATACGAGTGTAATGTTTCATCAAATGTAAAATACAATCTTGGGACGATTTTTTTTTTTTGGTAAATGGTTTCAGGTTGTGATTCCCTTCCCTAATGATGACATATTAAGGGCCAAGAACTAAACCCCTAGGAAGACCTGCAGTATCTGGGGATAGGATGGTAATCAGGTTTGATCTAAGGAAGAGGGGTGACTCAAATAGCCTTAAATCAACAGCCCTTTACCGGAATGGGATTAAAACCCTTGTCAAGCCTTCGTTCGTTCAACCAAATTCAATTGAGCTTATTTCACTCCACTTCCTGGTGGACGCAGGCGGGGGAGAGATTACAAGTGCTAGTGTGTCTGTGTACCTGTCCGTGGTGGAGCAGCGGGTACACGAACTCCTGCAGCTGCGTCAGTTCCTCCTGGCAGAGGACCAAGCCCCAGCCGCCGCCCTCGGGGAGGATGCTCTCCACGACGAAGCCGCAGAGGGCAGATCGTCGTCTGCCTCGTCAGCCAAGGTCGTCGTCCCTCTCGGCAAGCCCCAGTGAGTGTTGTCAAATGTTAATTTGAAAGCCTGAGCATACCGTATTTTCCGGCATATATGGCGAGCCTTTTTCCCCCACAAGAAGTCTTGGAAAAATCAGCCTGCTCCTTATATGCTCCAAGGTCAAGGGTCAAGGGTAGGCTTTGGGTTACGCTCTAGTGTAAAGTAAGAGGGCAGTTAGCCCTGGAATATAATTACTGATTCACCGTCATGGTACCTCTGCCGTGCGTCTTATATGCCGGATAATACCCATGAACCATGGCCGGGTCGAGACAGTCTCTGTTCTCTGTGTCAACGAGTCAACGTTGTAGGTTCGAACTAATGAACTCTGGCAAGAGGCGAAAGTGAATATAATCGGTCATACGGCCGGGTACAAATAGGAACTTCTGTTTAGTGCTCAGCAGACGGAGGATGAAGCCTCCACCACGTCTTGCGCTGAATGACCCACATGGGTTTAGCGCTTAACATGAATTATTTAAATTTACTTTCTCTGCAGACAATTGATAAAAATAACGCACTTTCAGAAATGAACTTTATTAAGACGTTTCAGCTTTATTGAGACGTTTCGGCTTTATTGAGACATTTCACTGCCCGAAGAAGCCTGTCCACAGGCGAAACATCTCGATATTATCACAATCAAAAGAAGCACTAAACCTACAAGGGTCATACAGTGCTGCAAACATCTCGGTGAAGCTCCTCACTGCCACTGTGTCATTTCTCAGCCCATGTCGAAGTTCATAGGTTCGAGCCTACAGCGTTTCAGAAACGTACATATTGAACATATGTTGACGTTGCATCTTGTTGCAGGTTGCCCCACACGGCCCACGTCAACGATGAAGAGTATACCAATGGAGGCCCGCTGACTCACGGTGACCTCCTGGCTACCATGCGCAAGTTTATTCCCAACAACGACGATAACTGAGTCATCTGGACAGCGTCCGTCCCTAATTTTGCCGACAACTACCACTTCTACGTTTATAAGTGAACTGTAGATATGTAGATATAAATCCATATGTGCACCTAGTTTCTAAGCCTTTTGTGTATCCATATGCTCTTGCGCTACCGTCCACAGGATGGATATGGGATGCACAATAAACTAGCCACTTCGGTGGCAAAATCTAAATCTAATCTCTAATAATCTACTACTACTACTATTACTGCTACTATTACTACTATTACTATTGCTATTACTACTATTACTATTACTATTACTACTATTATTACTATTATTGTTACTGCTACTATTACTACCACTATTACTATTAACTATTATTATTACTGCTATTACTATTACTACTGCTACTACTGTTACTATTACTATTACTACTACTCTCTTCTTACCTCCACCCCCTCGCACACTGCCTTCTGGTCTTCTTTCTCTTGTCGCATCTGTTGTGACCTGATAGTGGTTCAGGACAGATCGAAACGTCGTTACAACGTTTCTCTCCCAAGTGTAGTTTATTGCTGAAATTTTAAGGAGGGGGGTGACTTACAAGAACAGGACCGGGAAGTAAAGACACTAAGAACACTTTATTAAGGAAACGTTTCGCCCACTAGGGGAATGTATCACCATAGGAAATAAAGATACAAGACTGTTATGATATTTTAGTTACAGCTTGTTACAGCAACTGGAGGAGCAGCCATCTACACGCGGTGAGCTCTGGGTATTTTGGCTGACTGTAGGTAGTCAGTCAGTGTATATGCTGTCTATGCAATAACATCACAGTAAACAGGTGATATCATAATATGCAAAACCACCACCGTGAAAAATTTAGTGATCTTCCAAGCGTTTTCATGATTTCTCACATTATCAAGGACCTGTGATAATGTGAGAAATCACGAAAGCTCTTGGATGTTCACTGTTTTTTCACAGTGGTTGTTTTGCATGTTGCCTAATTCTGGATAATTATACTCACCTTTCCTGGGATCAAATTTGATCGAATCCACAGGCCCTGCATGATCCTTATGATTTTATCTCTTTTTCTTAAATATAATAGCAACAACCATATATATCACACCCGCTACTTCCTTTAAGATAGCAGATAATAAGACCTAGGAAGTTCAGAAAGCGTAATAAAAGAGTTTGATTATTACTGTATGGGAATGTGAAGTAATCAGGTTCGATGCAAGGAAGGGTGGAGTAGATTAAGAGCCCTTCAACGTCATCAAGGAAGGGTGGAGTAGATTAAGAGCCCTTCAACGTCATCAAGGCAGCCCTTCCCTTCCCCTGAACAGTGAAATTGATTTTGACTGTGGCTTTCCGTGTTTTGGCTTCACATACTTGAGATAATGATGCCAAAGAAACATTCAACCTTGCTCTAGTTTGAAAAATTTAAGGTTTGCTGACTGTACGAGGATCGTTATTGTTGCAAGTGCACCTACGTCAAGTGCACCTATGTCAAACACACATAAGTCAATTATACCTACATGTACGTCATATGCACCTACGTCAAGTGCACCTACAGTACACCTACGTCAAGTAGGTATTTAAGTAAACTCTGAGGTGTATGAACAAGGAAATACACACCTCTGTATACTGCTACCGTTGTATTTCAATTAACCAAAATTCCAATCTTGGGAGAGGAACCTTAGGGCGACGTCTCGGCCGATGCTGGACTATTGTGATTTGACAATGGTCCAGGATGGAGTGAAACGTCGTCATAAGTGAAGGTTCCTGGTGAAGTGTTCCAACCACTGTGCTGTAAGTTAATATTCTTCACGGTCGTGTTTCGTAACTGAGTGTTTTTATACGATAGGTTGGATTATTATAATCAAAAGAAGAAGCGCTAAACCCACTAGGGTCATACAACACTGGGGAAGGGGTGGAGCTCCTTACTAGGTGACACATCTATTGACAAATAACCAAGGCTAGCACTAAACTTTTAACTGGTACGCTATTCATGGGTAAATTGAAACGCAGCTATGACACATTAATCAAAGATTCCAAATAGCTTTGATTTGCTGTGTATTGCAAATCCTCATACATTAATAAGCAATGCTTTGTCTTTCAACACGTCAAAGCAATTAATGAATAAGGTTGCCAAAAGGATTTGCCATATACAGATATATAACTTTGCGATGTAGTTCAGCTGGGCTTGTGAGGTCTCTGGGGAGACCTAATTTAACCAATTATATGGTCACCTTGCCTTGGCAAACGTCTGTCAGAGCCACGCCTTTTCGGCTTAAGTCTCAGCTCCTTTGTTCGTCACTGGCGTCAGATCTCGGCATCAGGTCGTAGCACGTGGTGCACACCCCATTGTGGAGGGTGCTTGGACCACCATATAAGCCCAAGGAACAGCATGATCGGGAGACTTTGAGTGGAGCTGCTGCTGTGTGCAGAGCTCTGAGCAGGAGATTCGAGAGGAGCTGCTGCTGGGGTGCAGGGCTCCGGAGAAGGCTGCTGAAGTCTCTGGAGGAGACTGTTGGAGACATTGGGCAGAGTACTGGCTTGGAGCAATACTCGTGCTGTATAGGTCTTGGGACCTGTGGCTTAGTTCCTGTGGTGAACTGTCCTCTTTACTATATTGTAAGTTATATTAATTTTCGTCAAGTTGATTGTGTTCCCTGTCTCACTGCTTATATGTACCACCCCATTTATCTAAACCCCAATAATGTACCCCTGTTCCCAAATATATTATTGTACAAGGACTTAATAATAAACTGTGTTTGAGTAGAATAGTAATATTTACTCTCCCCGTTGTTTAAACATTTATTCATTTATTTTTATTTCAAGTAGTGAGAGGGTGAGTAGTGTGGTGGGTAGAGTAATGAGAGGTGAAGGTGTAGTCACCAGTGACCTCACATTACTTACCTCCGCTAATCATCTCTCCTACCACCTCGCCTGCCAATCCCCTGCGTACTCCCTCCGTTTACTCACATATTCTCCAATTACCCCTAGCATTTCAATACCCCCCTACATGACAACTTACAGTTGTGCGAAACACGGAACTGGTGGGATTCGAACCCATTGCGAGTCGTAAAATTCGCTTGCCATAGGTTCAAACCTCACCCTTTCCGTGGTTTGTTTACATTCATGTTATTACGGTTTCGTGAGTTCAGTTATACAATTTATAAGGGAGAGATATACAGGTCACAAGGGAGAAAATCAGACATACTTATCCATCGATTTTTCTCTCCAGTTTCTAGATTATTTGTGACTTGATAATGGTCCAGGAGCGAAACGTCTAGTAACGTTTCCTCTCCAAGGTGCGGGTTAATTGTGTATTGTTCGTGTCACAGTATTGCGACTTTATTTACTTACACAGTGTTTAGGTTATACGATGCTAATATTGTGCAATGTTCAGTTTGCCAGTTCTATTTTCAATAATGAGTAGTCAGTAACGATCAAACCAGAATGATTTAGATAATATTAAAGTTTACATGCATGTTAATGAGTTCCTCAAAGTTCCTCAAAGAGCTGGTTGAAAACCTCATCAGAGAAACCAAGGACCACAGGGCGACCAGTTTCCTCTTTCAGAGATTCAGTGTTGCGATCCAGAGAGGAAATGCCTGCAGCATTCTGGGCACGCGGCCCACCGCCGGGGAGCTGGACAAAGTATTCGAGATGTAGCTCTGAGTTGTTATCTATGTTGTTTTACTCCCTATTGTATTTTTGTCAATGTATTTTGTCAATGCATCTTGTTTTTAAATAAAGCATATGTAGAATATATAGGAGGTGGTAGGAGAAAATTAAGTCGTGCCGAATAGGTAAAACTTGAGATTTCGGCTAAAATAGCAACTCTCTTCTTGCTGAATAAAGCAAGCAAAAATTTGAGTATGCAATAATTTCACAAAACTCATTCTGATCCTAACAAAAACTATATTTCATTGTGTTTGTTTATTATTAAATTACTGTATAGTTATCTAAAATACATTTAGTTGGATTAGGCTAAATTAAATTGCGCCTGTTATAATAAGGTTAAGTAAGTTTTCCAAGGTTCTTTTGGTGCAAAATTATTAATTTTTACATTAACATAAACGAAAAATATAGATATTTAATCGTATAAGAGAAAAATTTAGATAGGATTTAATTTTAAATGAGTTCTTGCTAACTGACCAATTTTACCTATTCGGCACGATATATATATTGGGAAGTGGCCACTACAGGAAACAGCAAAGCATTAAGATCTCATTAAAGCATGTGTTGTCACTCTGTCCCAGGGGCTCGTACATGACCCTGGCTCCACACAGGACCGTCCCTGGTACACACGAAGTCCAGTTACTCCAGGTCCCTGTCGAATCTGCCGAAGATACCAGCCTTATCACAGTACTTCCTAGTGGCACATGAAATATTTGAGAATAATGTACAAATATTCATTCTAGTCGTTTTGTGTATATTTTGGCTCTTGCTCTACCATCCCCGGTATAGATATTGTGTGCACAGAAAACTAGCCACTACCATTCACAGGATGGCTATTGGGTGCACGATATGCTAGCCACTTCGGTGGCAATATCTAAAAGAAAAAATCTTTGAGAACGTTTGCAAGGTTTTCTTACTAATTTTGGCACAAAAATTTCCTTACTGATCTACAAATTTTTGTGCAGACATCTGCAAGTAGCATTTATGTACTTTCCTAATCTAGAATTCTCATGTTGCTCGGATATTTTGAAAGAACATGCCCGTTCTCTCTAGCCGAGGTTTATATAAGTAGTGCTGGAGGCGGCTGAGTGGCTCCTGCGGCTGAGCGGTCTCCTTTCCTGAGCGTATCCTCCTGAAAAGGTCTGCGGCTGAGTGGCTTCCTTTTCCTGAGTGGCTCCCTTTCCTGAGCGGTCTCTTTCCGCGCCCGCGCGCCCGCCCAAGCGCCAGCCCGCCCGCGCCGACCCACGACCTTGACCTCACCCTCGACCACCTCGCTCTTAAACCCCCCACCACACCCTTAACCCCCCACCCACGCCCCCACAATCCACAATTTCTTTACCAAAGATTCACTCTCCTCAAGTCTAGATATTTTTCCCGTTTTAACTATTTCATCAGAAAAAGTCTGGCGAATCTTATCTGACCGATCTCAGATAACATCTCAGGTCACTCCCCCACGAAGTAACCTTCTCTCTCTCCTTACCCCTTCTCCCTCCCCCAAACCCTCACTCTCCCACCAACATCTCACAACAAGACACAATTTTCACTCATAACACATAATTTTTTCTCCTTTTAACTATTTCATCAGAAAAAGTCACCACAACACTTACAACTTATAACCAATTTTCGATAAATTCACTAGACACAATTTTACATATTACGAAGTTACCACACACACCCCACACACACACACACACACACCACACACACACACACCCCTTTGAACAACACCAAAAACGCCATCAATTACCTTTGAATACTCCAAAAACATCATTCGAACACAGCCAAAATAACCACTGAATACTCCCAGAGCACCTTCATAAATACTCTTGCACATCATTTGAACACCTTCAAAAACACCTTTGAATAGTCTCAAACACCATTTGAGTACTCCCAAAAACACCACTAAATACTACTAAAACACCACTGAATACAGTCAAAACACCACCAAAATCACCATAAACTAAGATCAACATCACAGACTAACACCCATTTTCACACAAATCCCCTCAAATCACTATAACCAAGACGATTACCAATTTCTATGAGTACACTCACCTCCAATTAAGATATAACATGAGCGCAAAAAAACATGAACACAAACCAAACACACACGAACACTTACAACAGAATCACCTCTTTTTCAGTATCTCTAGTTCGACAACAACGCCCATAATCCACAACACCCACATCCCACAGCACCCACAACCACATCACCCACAACCCACATCACCACAACAGCAACCCACAACTTATAACACTTTTTCGGCACCACTAGTTCGACAACAAACCCACAGCCCACAACACCACAACCCACATCACCCCACAAACCCACATCACTCACAACAACAACCACTTATAACATCTTTTTCGATATCTCTAGTTCGACAACAATACCCACAACCCTCATCACTTACCATTTATTCACAATTTTTCCTCTTTCGATACAAATTTTTCCCATTCTTTTTACTGAATCTTAAATATAATACACATTCCTGCCTACATTACTAAAATTCTAATAAAATCCTCTCCATACCCATCTCCTTGTATCCACATAAATTAATATTATACTCACAACAACTAATCATCTCACTACCCAACTACTGCGGCATGTTTCTACACCCTCCAATATTTTCCAGTGCATCATAACTTTTCACTTCTATAATTTCTTTTAAATATTCACACATAACCTTTATTTTCAGTAAAATCCCCCCCCCATATTTCATTAAAATTTCTAATACAACCCCTCCCCTTACCCCTCTCCATCTCACCACATTTCTTCACATCCACTCACCATCTCCCAACACACCTCTTCAGAACACACACAAAAATCACATTTCACATCAACAAATGCATCTCATCACCCATCTCAAATCCACTAAAATCACTGTATCCAAGATATTCACAAAATTCTATGACCACCTAACTCACACAGACAACTCACTTTACTTTGAACACCTTCAAAACACTCTCATACATCATCATTTGAGACTACCTCTTCTCAATATCTCTTAAGAAATATTCTCTCATCGACAACCTTTATCATCTCACTACAGAACAACCCCAAGATTACTTCGAACACTCACATAAATCATTTGAATACTCACATAAACACCTTTGAACGTTTCCAAACAACATGAAGCACTTCCAAAAAATTTGAAACTCCCAAATAGATTTGTATCTCTAATTTATCTACTTACACTTCATTATGAATTACACTATCCACCATACTACTCCCTCAGTCTCCAGACTTTACGTCAATATCACAAAAACTAACTCATACACTTATGACATGAGACATTTTACCAAAACTAACACAAACACACCCACACACACCCCACTTTACTTTGTACAACACCAAAAAACAACATCAATTACCTTTGATTACTCCAAAAACATCATTTGAACACATTCAAAAACATCAACAAACTCCTTTGAATACTCCCAAAACACTGAATACTACCAAAACAGCACCGAATACTGCCCAAACAACACTAAAAATCACCAGAAACTAAGATCAACACCACCAACTAACACCCATTTTATAGAAATCCACTCAAATCACTATAACCAAGACGATCCCACTCACCTCAGACTATTATATAACATGAGCGCAAAAAAAAAAAAAACATTCTCATAAATCATTTGAATACTCACAAAAAACACCTTTGAACATTTCCAAACAACACCGAAACACTTACAACAGGATCACCACCAAATGAAAACATAACATGTACACACACACTCACACACACACACACACAAAAAAAACTGAGACATCCATCAACTATCATCAATGACCACTCACCTCAAAACACTAAGATCGCAGAAAACACTTATTTTTATAAACATTCACACAAAAAATCACAATCACCAACTCCCCTCACTACCACCAACACATACCAGCACAGATAGGGATACCTCCCATGTCATCACACTCCATCCTATGTTTCCTCGCCGGGTCACCATCTGGAGAAGACCCGGGCCGGAAGTACCGGCAAATCTCTAATTAATGAATGAACTACGTTTACTTGGCGATCAGCGAGGTCACACCCAAACACCTTGTTTCAACCTGTTATATCTCCAATATCTAAGATCACCACAATCAAGACGTTTACCAAATTCTATAACCCCACCACTAAGATCACACATTTTTTTTGTACACATTCTCTTAAAACATCATAACGATCACTAAAACTATCTATACTTTTACTAAGATCAAATAACATTTTGTCTTCTCTAACTCACCCACCAATTTACATTCTCATTCACACTTACACATTTCATTAACCGAAATTACATCTCATCCACCAAACTCCTCTCTCATTCTCCAGACTTTACAACATTAGCACACAAAAAAAAAACTAACTCATACACTTACGACACGAGGCATTACCATAACTAACACACTGACTAACTTTGAACCAACTCTGAGCAACACCAAAACACCACTGAACATCTTCAAAAAATACTCTGCACATCATTTGAACACCTTCAAAAACACTATCAAACACCTCCGAATACTCCCAAAACACTACTGATTATTACCAAATCACCACTGAATACTACCAGAACACCGTCAAAATCACCAGAAACTAAGTTTAGCATCACCAGCTAACACCCATTTATAGAAATCCACTCAAATCCCTATAACCAAGAACTCCCTCCCCATGAGCGCAAAAAAAAAAAAAAAAACATGAACACAAACCTAATACACAAACACTTAGTACATGATCACCATCAACTGAAAACATATCTTGTACACACATAAATCTAAGACAACCACCAACAACAAACACCCATATTCACTTACCTCAAAAAAATCACTAATATCACAGAAAACACTCATTTTTTATAAACATTCACACAAAAAATCATATTCGACAATATCTAAGCGCACTCACCTCACTACCACCAACACACGATGTCACACCTCACAGGACCGGCGAGGTCACCTCCAGTGACGTCACACTCCCATCTGTGTTTACTTGGTGGTCAGTAACATCACACCCAACCCACCTTGTTTCAACCTGTTGTACCCACAATATCTAAGAACACTATAACCAAGACGATTACCAGATTTTATGACCCCACCACTAAGATCACAGAAAACACTCATTTTTATAAACATTCACACAAAAATCACGATCACCAATTCCATATCATGTTTACCATCATCTATCAACACTCATCACCAAGATCACCAAAAATCTAAGATCATGCATCTCAAAACTACTATGATCACTGAAAACACTTATTTTTTAAACATTCGCACAAAAATAAGACATACACAAAAATACCACGACACTTCCACCAACATCTATAACATAACATGAGCACTATAACATATCACCATCACAAAAAAAAAAAAAAAAAAATATACACAGACACCCACAACTTATACATTTCAATCACAAATTTAAGACATGAGACATACACACCAAATCTAAGACATTCACTCCAACTAAAGACATACACATCATAACTAGACATACACCAAAACCTATACTTAACATATTGACAATAAATATAAGATATAAGCACAAAAAAATTTACCATGACATGAGGACATTACCAGAACTAAGTCACACACCTCCAACTAATCACATTCACTTTATAAGTTCATGTTAACTATTCTTCAAAAAAAAATATTATAAATTTACCCTACAATTTATGTTATAATCATCAATAAATTGTTTTACCATTTTTTATAAAACTGAATATTCACACCACATTTTTCATTTTATCTATGTTAATATAATATTTCCTCACATCATCCCTGAAAATCCTTTCTTATTATCCGTATATCACTAGAGATGTTTTACCCGACGACCATCATGACGTAGGAGCCAGAGCAACATCACCACTCCATAACACTAATACCTTGGCTCTAGTTCATGATGGGTCGTTCGGGATTATAAAATCTCTAGGAGATATTACGGATGCAATAGAGGATGTTTCGGGAAGATTGGATGAGAATGTTATTATGTACATTAGGTAATCGTTTAGTTATAGTATTTGAGGGATTTGTGTGAAAATGGGTGTTAGTCTGTGTTTTGGTGGTGTTGTCTGTATTATGGTGTTTTAAGTATTTAGTGGTGCATCTTGGGAGTACGTCAATGGTGTTTGAGACTATAGGTGGCCCGGTCTGGGCTAACTCACGCTTCACACCGGAGGGCCCGGGTTCGATTCTCGGCGGGTGAAATATTTCGAACACGTTTAGACACTGTTTCTGTTCACTGAGCAGTAAATAGGTACCTGGGTGTTAGTCGACTGGTGTGGGTCGCATCTTGGGGGACAGATTGAGGACCCAAATGGAAATAAGTTAGACAGTCTCGATGGGGACGCACTGACTTCTTGGGTTATCCTGGTGGCTATACCCTCGGTGTTAATAATCGAACCGAAATCTTTTAACTTATTTAAAGGTGTTTTTGAAGGTGTTCAAATGATGTGCAAGAGTATTTATGAAGGTGCTCTGGGAGTATTCAGTGGTTATTTTGGCTGTGTTCGAATGATGTTTTTGGAGTATTCAAAGGTAATTTGATGGCGTTTTTGGTGTTGTTCAAAAAGTGTGTGTGTGTGTGTGTGTGTGTGTGTGTGTGTGTGTGTGTGTTTTAATTCGTAATATGTAAA
Organism: Cherax quadricarinatus; assembly: GCF_026875155.1. Lineage (NCBI taxonomy): Eukaryota > Metazoa > Arthropoda > Malacostraca > Decapoda > Parastacidae > Cherax > Cherax quadricarinatus. The sequence continues at coordinate 23,512,503 of NC_069472.1, forward strand.
TTGTGTCTAGTGAATTTATCGAAAATTGGTTATAAGTGTAAGTGTTGTGGTGACTTTTTCTGATGAAATAGTTAAAAGGAGAAAAAAATTATGTGTTATGAGTGAAAATTGTGTCTTGTTGTGAGATGTTGGTGGGATGATGTGAGGGTTTGTGGGGTGGGGAGAAGGGAGTAAGGAGAGAGAGAAGGCTACTTCGTGGGGGAGAGTGACCTGAGATGTTATCTGAGATCGGCCAGATAAGATTCGCCAGACTTTTTCTGATGAAATAGTTAAAACGGGAAAAATATCTAGACTTGAGGAGAGTGAATCTTTTGTAAAGAAATTGTGGATTGTTGTGGGTATTATCGAAAAAAATGTGAAATTATTTGGGTTATCGTGGGTTAAGAGTGAAAATGTGTAATGTTTTCCCTATGTTGTATATGAAATGTGTAATACTGAGATGGTGACGACGAAGAAGATCCAGAACAAAATGCACAGAATTTCTTCAAGAGAAAAACAATTACTCTATGTTGATTTTAGTCAATGAATTGCACCTTTTTTTCAATTAATTTGTATTTTTTTGTTGTTGTATTACCAGAAATGTATATGAAATGCATTGGTTGTATAATAAATAAATAAATGAAAATATTGTGTATTAGTGTTTATCCTGTATTTTAATGTTTGGTCGACAAGATTCAGTCTGTGTGTGGTTATCACGTGACGTCACTGACATAGGGGGAAGTCGACAAGATTCAGCCTGTGTGTGAGGTCATCACGTGACGTCACTGACCGCCGAGTAAACACAGGTGGGGTGACATCACACTTGTTTAGACCTGTAGTAAGAGAAAGTACCATGCCCCATAGGAGGAGTTCATTTGAATGCTTACCCCCAGAGGGGGGAATCCAAAAAACTTGATCCAAGGAGATGGAGTCTTTGTATTATTTGATATCGAGAAAAACTTGATCCAAGGAGATGGAGGAGAAATACTTGGGGTAGAAGTGGATGGTGGGGGAAATCTTTGTATTATTGATATCGAGAAAAACTTGATCCGAGGAGATCATAAGAAATTCGAAACCATATAGGGGGAATCCAAAAAAACTTGATCCGAGGAATTGGAGTCTTTGTATTATTGATATCGAGAAAAACTTGATCCAAGGAAGTAGAGCAGGAATTTTGGGGTGGAAGTGGGTGGTGGGAGGGGTACCCATAGGGGGGAATCCAAAAAACTTGATCCGAGGAGATGGAGATCATAAGAAAATGAAATTAAAAAAAAATCGAAAAATTTGGGATGGGGTGAAAGTGGGAGGGGGAACCTCAAAAATTTGATCTGAGGAGATGGAGAGCACAAGAAAATAAAATTAAAAAAAAATTCGAAAATAATTCGAAAAAAATCGGAAAAAAATTCGGGGGGCGGGGGGGGGATCCGGACGCCGCTGCAGAAGGCGCTGCAGAGGTGGGGCGGGCGCGGGCGGGCGGAGGGCGGGCGTGGGTCGGCGTGAGGGCGGGGCAGGGAGGGGGCGCGGGGGGCGCGGGTGGGGGCGTGGGTGGGGGGTTGAGGGTGTGGTGGGGGGTTGAGGGCGAGGTGGTCGAGGGTGAGGTCAAGGTCGTGGGTCGGCGCGGGCGGGCTGGCGCTCGGGCGGGCGCGCGGGTGTGGAAGGAGACCGCTCAGGAAAGGGAGCCACTCAGGAAAAGGAAGCCACTCAGCCGCAGACCTTTTCAGGAGGAACTGCTCAGGAAAGGAGACCGCTCAGCCACAGGAGCCACTCAGCCGCCTCCAGTACTACTTATATATATTGAAACATATCCTCCGCCTGAAATTACCAGGTTTTGGTTTCCAAATAACCTAAAATAATAGCTCATTTTGGGGTTAGACAAGGTCGAAATTAACGAAATGGAACAAGTTGGAAAATGAAGGAGGATATTTTTAAGATGGAATGATTAAGGATGGGACACAGATATAGGCTTGGAAATTTGTTTACATTCATTGGGAAATATTAAACTCGTAAGGGCCTCACAGCAATTGAGTAATGGAAGGTAATCAGGCTTGATTTTAGTGTCACGAACCTTCTCACCAGCATTTAGGCTCCTTCATAAAGGCAGAGACTACGAAAAATCAGTAGTGTAAGAAAGTGCTACAGCTGGTTAGGCTGTAAATGGTATGGTGATACGGACATGCTGTATAAAAGGGCACTTATGTACGTTGCGCCACGATTGACTTTTTCAATTACTTAGCCACTCGTGGCGAAACGTTTTCTCTCATAAATGTTGTGAATTATGTACGTCTTTATCCTGATGTTCCTGAGTACAATGGTGTGTTGGAAGGAGATACCTACTGTCTGTGACAGTACCGATGCTGCTCAGTACAGTGGTGTCTTGGCAGCGAAACTCGACGTTGTTCAAGGCATCATCGTCCAACTGGCTTCCTATCGGGGGCGCGAACCTGATCTTGATGTTTTGGATGAAGTTTCCAACGCTGCATGTAACTGTGTCTGTGAAACAGAGATGGATGATGATAGGTGAGGCGAGTGGAAGTGAGGCGAGTTGAGGCGGGGTGAGGCAAATGGAGGCGAGGCGAATGGGAGTGCGGTAAGTGGAAGAGAGGTGAAATGAACAGAGGAGATGACATTTGAGTATTAGAAATACCTCTCTTAGTGCCCTGCTGAGCCAAGAGTCATCACACTCGAACAGTTCCACTCGCCTCCCTACTTCTTTTACTCCCTGCAGTATACATATTAAATGCACACATATTAAATTAAATGTATTTTGTATATTTCGCATAACTTGATAGAAATCTTATCTGGTCGAAGTGTAGTCAACATAAGGCCTTATTCAACAGACTCTAATTTTTTCTAAATATGTTGTAGCTGTGGTTATGGTAGTAGATGATGGTGGCAATAGATGAAGGGAGTGGCAGTGATAATAAGTGGAGGAAGGAGAGAGTGCAGGTAGGGATTGTAATTGTAGTAATTTCTGTCATGAAATCCCTCGTTTGGGGAAACTTTAAAAATAAGCCAGAAACATATTTGAGTGAAAAAGGTTGGATGTGAATAAGACCAGCTAAGAATGGACCAATAGACCTGCAGTGTTCCTCCATTATTATGATCTTAGGAAAACTAGTAGTCTCAACACAGTCTGAAGAGGCGCCTCTACTCACCCATCTGAACGCCAGCAGCTACGAGCTGTTGGTAGGAAAATTTTCTCGGGGGGAAAGTTTTTGTTGGGCCCTGCACAGGAACATCACCCCAGTCACACCACAGTCATCTGGCGTCATGCTTGACCCATCATAATAATCATACTGCCAAACACAGAATAGGTTATGTTAATTGGGTGTAAAGCCTATCGACCGCAAGACAGTCATTGTAGTTACAGATAACTTATTCACCAGTCATGAATATTCTAAGCCTTAAATCATGGATTAAAGTACACCTTTCGGTGTGATTTTATATATGGATAATGACAATACATTAAAACACTTTATTCTGACATACTGTGTATATATTTTAATTTCTACATGGTCAAAAATAAAGTATAATGACTTTAAACTTTTTTTATTTTGTTAAAGTTTTTCGTGCTAAAGATTAGTTTAAATCAGCGTAGCTCGAAATTGTGATCTACGTTTATCGAGGAAAGGCTCATGAGCCAAGGCACTAAACCTTACGGGTTTAGTTCTTCTCCGCGCATATATTATTACTACTACTAGGCAAACTGGTGGCAAAAAGCTCTCGCTTCACACAGGACACCATCAGTAAAATAGGTACCTGGGTGTTAGTAGACTGGTGTGGGTCGCATCCTGGGACAAAGCTGACCTAATTTGCCAGAAATACTCTGAGAGCATAACAAGAGGATTCTATATAGTAGTATATCATTGATGTTAGCTATGGTCTGTATACCTTGTATATGTACTTATAGAAATAAAGATATATTATTATTATTATTATTATTATTATTATTATTATTATTATTATTATTATTACAACTACTACTACTAATATTACTAATAATTTAATTATCGTAAAGCTGTAATTGCTGGAAAAAGAGCACTCATACAAAGGAGAAAACAAGAGGCAAATTGTAACTTGTCTTATGTGTAGGTAAATCTGAAGATGTTAGTGAATATCATGTGTGTGTGTGTGTGTGTGTGTGTGTGTGTGTGTGTGTGTGTGTGTGTGTGTGTGCGTGTGTGCATCTTCCTTACTCCACCTCCACAAGTCCTTCACTTACCCACACAGAGTAACCATACACATAGCTGCCAGCCTGACACATCATATCTTGCGACCAGGTGCCCCAAACACCATAGACGTTCTGCCTCACTGGCACCGCTACTGTTGTAAGCGAAAATCTCTAATTAGAACGTATCAGTAGTATATGTTTCTGTTTTATATATATATATATATATATATATATATATATATATATATATTTATAATATATATTATATATATATTATATTATATATATATATATATATATATAAGCAGGTACACATACTACATTATATATTATATATATTAAAATATATATATATATTTTTATATTATATATATTTCATTTTACTACATATACTACATATATATATATATATATATTATATATATATATATATATATTATATATTATTTAAAAATTATATATATATATATATACAATAAGATCACAGTAAGCAGGTGATTTCAGAATATGCAAAGCTTCTGTGACTACTCGCATTATCAAGGAACAATAAAAGTAATGCATCAAAGGAAGGCATATAAAGGGTCTAGACCACACCACACTATCACATCCCACAACAAAGCAACACCTGACGCGCAACTCATAAGAAAGAGAACACTGCAGCAGGCCCGCTGGCCTGCTGCAGTGTTCGACAGGAATGCAATTGAATCTTGTTTCATAAAAAGCAGTTTTGACAATAATATGAATAATTCCTTTGGTTTATATAAATTAGATCCATTTATAACAGAATTTGGGAAGAATTTAATAATACATTGGACAAATAATTAATTTTTAAAAATCTTAATTCTTGGGTAGAATAGTTTGTTCGTGGGTTGTGTGAAGGACCTGTCTAGTTGGGCCAGCGGGCTTCCTGCAGTGTTCCCTTTCTTATGAGTCGTGCATCAGGTGTTGCTTCGTTGTGGGATGTGATGGTGAGGTGTGGTCTAGACCCTTCATATGCCTTCCTTTGATGCATTACTTTTATTATTCCTTGATAATGTGAGTAGTCACGAAAGCACTTGGAATTTCTCTGTTCTTTTACATTGGTGGTTCTGCGTATATATATATATATATATATATATATATATATATATATATATATATATATATATATTATATTGTAGGTAGTAGGTTGGTAGACAGCAACCACCCAGGGAGGTACTACCATCCTGCCAAGTGAGTGTAAAACGGAATCCTGTAATTGTTTTACATGATGGTAGGATTGCAGGTGTCTTTTTTCTGTCTCATAAACATGCAAGATTTCAGCTTCTGCTATTTCCCCTTCCCTTCCTTTTCCCCCTCCCCGAAAGTGATAGTTTGATTGCCGGCTGCTTGTTAAGGTAGGGTCAGTCTAGCTCCTGCTATCCTTTCCCCTCCCTCTTCCCCCCCCCCAAAAGGTGACGTGTGGGGTTCCGGTCAAACAGTAAATCACTCGACTCACAGCTCCCAACACTACTGTAAGTACATGCCTGATCATATTTTAGTGGACTTATTGGTTGAAAGCTTCACTTTTGACCAATAATTTAGTCCATTCTTTATCTGTTAAATGTTTTAATAATCACCACATCTTTTAGGTATTGTACTTATCATGGAGAGTGATTTCTTAAGCAGTGGGTTATCTGTCTCTCATTACAGCTTGGAATGACAGAGAGGGTCACCTGCCAACCAACGAGAAGAATAGAAGGAGACGGACTAACGTCCTGAGACGTCCCATGTTTAGTCTACTTACCTGTTATGTAAGCCAACACAGGATCTAACCCCTCATCATAGCAGTGGTAACAAACCTGTTTCCTGTCATCTGAAGTAATTACACAACGACCATACTTGGTGAGAAACGATGCAGTGGTGGTCACCAAACCTGCTACCCTCCCACATCAGCAACGGCTACTCGATTTTCAAACAACACTCAGTGTCACCAACACTGACCAACTCCCATTACCAAGATATACCTATATAGCGTTGAGTTTCAAATGTAATTTTTTTCATTTCATTTTTCTTTCAATTAGGATACCCATTCATGTTTTATTGTTTTACATTTTCCGTTTCTAAATAATAAAGTGTTTATCATTGTCTGTTATTATTTCTTTTTTATTCATTAATTTTTCCGGGGAGGACGCCTGCCTTATAATACTGATGATGTTGTTACAGGGATGAGGAAGCCTTCACATTACTTCTACTTACACTTAGGTCACACTACACATACATGTACAAGCATATATATGCTACACACACCTCTCTGGGTTTTCTGCCATTTTCTTACTAGTTCTTGTTCTTGTTTATTTCTTTTTATCTCCATGGGAAGTGGAGCAGAATTCTTCCTCCGTAAGGGCATGCATTGCTTGTAAAGAGGCGAACTAATAATGCCTGGGAGCAACGGGGCTAGGAACCCCTTTCCTGTATGTATTACTAAATTTAAAAAAGAGGAAACTTTGGTTTTCTCTTGTGGATACGGCCGGTGATGTTGAAAAGGAAATTTCATTATATATATATATTTATATATATATTATATTATAATATATATATATATATTTATATATTTATATTATAAATTTATATTTATATAATAGGCACATACGGAAACAGAACTCAGGTATATCAATTGATCTGTATATTTCGACCCTTCTTACTGGAAAAAGGATCCCAGAGGAGGGGTCGAAATATACATTAATTATTTGACGCGGTTTAGTTTCTGTCTCCATATTGGTTATTATCGAGCATCTGACTCAATTATATTTTACACGTGTCAATATAATGGTAGGAGAAAAATATATTTATAAGGATTCTAGGAGAAGTCTTCAGTATTTTTCTACCAAAACTATTTTATATACTTGTAAGGTCTGTGGCTCGAGATAAACTACACTCCATATAAGACAAAATGATCAATTTAGGCATAATCCCATTTGATATATTTCATTTTAAAATGTTTAAAAATTAAATTTATATCAAACAAACATAACAAGTCCCCCTGTCCTTGCTTACAATGAATATAGTTTAATTTAACCTAATTCTCCTAAAATTGCCTATTATCATTGGCCATGGATTGACTATTAGTCTTTTCCCATGGGATGAACTTGTCTCACTCTCTTGTCCATGTAGACATCATGCACTTTGTCTGGACGAGACTAACAGCTATGGATACTGGATGAGTTGACAGTTGTGGGGAGGTGTTGACGGCCCCAGTTGAAGGCTCACACTGGGTGCTCATCAGACATACAAGCTGCACAATGAAACCTGTACCCTGATAACATTAACGATAAAAAACTTCAACTTCATTTAGTCATTATCAAAGTGGCAATTTACACATACGTATAAGTTATATGTTAATTACAAAAACAACAACGACGACGACGACGTCAATAATTACATATATAATTTTTGTTTATTAACTTCATCGGCCGTTTCCACACCAAGGCAGGGGTGGCCCCGGAAAAATAGAAAACTTTCATAATCGTTCACTCATCACTGTCTTGCCAGAGGCTGCTTACCTACCGTTATAAACTGCACATTATCGCCCCTCCTTCAGAGTGCGGGACCACCTGTATTTTCCACCTCAAGGACTCAAGTCTGCTGCTGGTTTTCCTGGAATCCCGTCATAAATTGTACTCCTTATCTCCACTGCACTGTCAAGTCCTAAAAACCATTTGCTCCATTGGCTTCTATTTACATGCTCACGCACGCTTGCCTGGATGTCAAAGCCTTGCACACGAAAAACCTTTACTTCTTCCTAGGCGACCCCTTGCCTCGGGTCCCTCACTCTAGTTATTATACACTCTCGAAGTCATTCTATTTCGTTCAAACCCTACTACATGTCCCAAACTACAATCTCAATAAACCCTCCTCACCCCTCTGGAAAATTATTTTTGGTAATCCTTGCACTCCTACTATTCTCCAAACTACGGATCTCTGCATTCTATTCACACCACTCAAGTGCCCTCAGAATGAATCTCCACTGCCTCCAGCATTCTCCTCACTGCAACATTCACCAACATGCTTCACACCAATACAAGAGCTTTTGTATAACTATATTTCTCAGACTTCCCTCTTTGCTTTTATGGACAAAGTTCTTATGTCTTCACAGACTCCCAGTACACCATTACTTTTTCCCCTCATCGATTCTATGATTTACCTCATTTTCAGAGAACCATATCTGCTGGACACGTTCACTGTCCAAACATGATGAATACATTCATCACCTATTCACTCCATCCAATCTGATTTCCAATCTTCCGTTTACCTAAATTTTTGGGTTTTCTCATCACCTAACTCTTTCGGCATTCACTTTTAATTTCCGTCTTGTACGTTACCCTACCAAAGCTCCATCAACCAACCTCCTGCATCTTCTCTTCAGAATCTCCAAACAACAGTGTCATCAGCAAAGAGAAACTGTGACTAACTCCCACTTTGTTGTTAGAAATCTTTATAATTTAACCCCACACCTCTTGCACAACACCCGTGCATTCGCTTCTTTCTTACAACTCCATCCTGATTATATATATTGAACAACGACCGGTGACATCACTCTATCCCTGTCTAGCTACTTTTAGGGAAATAATCTCCCATCTCGCCTGCATACTCTAGCCTGAGCCTCACTATCTCGTAACACTCTTCACTTATTTTCATATAACTACGTCCTATTCCATACATTTGCTAACCAACCTCTGCCACATTACCCTCCCTGATCACACCTATAATACGCCTTTTCCAATCCATAGATGCCAATGAAACCTCTTTACCCTTATCTAAGCGACTGTTGAACCTATACATTTCACTGGAACCACTTGGTCAACACACCCCTACCCTGTCTAAAGCCTCATTGTTTTCTGTCCTGCTCTCCATTTTACTCTTAATTCTTTCAATAATAACTACCATACACTTTCACCAAGGTACATCAACAGATTTATTCCTTTTATAAGTTTTACTCTCTTTTGTCCCTTTGCCTTTATACAATGGAAATACTATGCATGCTCTCTTGCCAATCCATAGGTACCTTACCATATTTTCATACATTTTTATTAAATAAAAGCACTAACCACTCCAAACTTTATTCCCACCTGCTTTTATCATTTCTTTCTTCTATTCCATTCAATCCCGGCTGCTGTTACCCCCTTTTCAGTCTTCGCACTGCCCCCTACTCACTTCTTCACAATTAACAGTTCTCAAAATAATTCCTTCCCATCTTCTGATACCTTCTTACTCTCGTTAATTAACTCTCCTCTCCTTTTTTTATACGGACAATCCCATTTGCCTTCCCTAGGCTTTCTTCAAACCTCCCCCCTATAATTCACTCAAATCTTTTTCTTAATTTTCAACAAAACTTGTTGATAACAGTCTCAACCACTCTATTCATTTGCTCTACTTTTTACATGTTGCACCACTCTCTTAACCTCTCTTTTCTCTCCTCCCTCCTTGCATTACTTCTTTGTAAAAACTCTCTATGTTAAAACTTGTTCGACTTTCTAGTCTCTCTTTATCATCGTCAGTCAACCAATCGCTCTTCTTCTACTCCCGCACCCACTTCCTGTGCTATGATACTCAGATTAACATATACATATAAAGGGCTCATCAGCATCTATGCTGACAATTCCGCCTTTGAACACTCTAACACTATATTCTTAATCCTACCCCATACATCTTTACCCAAGTGCACTATACTCTCCACTAGCCCATCTAGCCTCAACAGTTGTTTGATATCTTCCTGACTGGCTTATATTAGGGTCTATAAACTTTCAACTCTCTCTTAATTGCTTCTTCTATTCCTCCTTGTATCCCATCCACCTTTTTACTCTCTGTGTAGCTTGCAACTAAAAGTGATTGATTTATCTGTGGTGGCCCCTCTATAAAAATGTCATTCATGATGTCTTTCCCAACAGTCTTTTTTTTTTACCCAATGCGTTTAGTCTCCAACAAATTACTGTTCATTACGCCTTATATGATATCTTGTATACGTATCCTATTTTTTTCTTAAAATGTTTGTTTACCTATAACAAACCCCTTTCTATACAATGTTCCAATTCAAATGCTCCCTTTATCATTTACACATGGCACCCAAACTTACCTACCAACCTCTCTAAACGCTTTCTCCTACTTAGCATTTAGATCCCTACCCACAAGATTACTCTCTCAACTTGGGTTCAAAAGCGCGCCCTAACATTTGTTAACATCTCCAAATCTCTCTCTCTCTCTACACTTCCTCTCTTCTCCAGGTGGATACATACTTATTATTACCCACTTTTCACATCCTACCCTTATTTTAATCCACAAATTCTTGAATTTATACATTTATATTCCCTTTCTTCTTCCATAACTGATCTTTCAACATTATTGCTACCCCTTCCTTAGCTCTAACTCATCAGATTGTAGATGAATGGTTCAGAGAACCGACAGTTTGATAAATTGGGACACATGTGCAACTCTTGGGTATCTTTATTGAGGAAACGTTTCGCCACACAGTGGCTTCATCAGTCCATACAAAGGAGAATCTTGAAAACAGGAGGAGAATGAGGTAATCAGTCCCTCAAACCTTGAGTCGATGTGGTCAGTCCATCAATCTTGAATGGGTTGATGGACTGACCACTTCTTTCTCAAGGTTAAGGGACTGATTACCTCATTCTCCTCCTGTTCTTCAAGATTCTCCTTTGTATGGACTGATGAAGCCACTGTTGTGGGGAAACGTTTCTTTTTAAAGATACCCAAGAGTTGCACATGTGTCTAATTTTTCAACTCATCAGATACTCCTGACTTATCCCCTTTATTTTTCCCCATTGAAACTCCCCTACCCCTTTCAGCTTTGTTTCGCTTAGGGCCAGACATGCAACTTTCTTTTCATTTATAACATTAGAAATCATTTCATTGGGGGGGAAAAGTGTTGTCATAGTTTTGAGTCATGGCTGGCCAATAGCAAGCAGAGAGTGTGCTTAAATTGACTAAATCCGAGGGGAGATCTGCAACAAGTGGCATTCCACAGGGGTCGATCTTAGGCCCATTGTTTATAATAATAACATATATAATAATATATAATAATAATATATATCAATGACCTTGATGAGGGAATTACTAGTGATATGCCACGAAGTTAGGTAGGATAATTGATTCAAACGTAGATGTTAGGGAACTTCAGGAGGATTTAGACGAACTCAGTTCGTGGTCAGAAAAGTGACAGATGCAGTTCAATGTAGATAAATGCAAGGTTCTGAAGCTCGGGAGTGTCCATAACCCTAGCACTTATAAGTTAAATGACGTAGAACTTAGCTATACAGATTGTGAAAAGGACTTGGGGGTTATGGTAAGTAGCAACCTTAAAGCAAAACAGCAATGCCTAAGCATACGTAATAAGGCAAACAGATTATTGGGGTTTATATCAAGAAGTGTAAGCAACAGAAATCCAGCGGTTATATTACAGCTTTACATATCTTTACTAAGCCTTTACCTACATTTCGTAGCTCAGTTCTGGTCTTCTGTTGATAATTAGACACATGTGAAACATGTGTTAAAATGTTTCAACATGTCGGTTCTCTGAACATCCATCTACAAATCTGGTCTTCATATTACAGAATGGATATAAAATTCGTTAGAAAACATCAGCGAATAATAATTAATAATAATATAATAAAAATAATAATAATAATAATAATAATAATCTGTTATTGTATTTCAAATTGTCGAAATTATATTTAAGGATAATGATTACTACATCGACTGGAAAATGGTAGGCTATCTGGTTACTCCAAGGAAGAAAGGGTAGCTCACTTACATTATGAAGGGACTATCATTAACGGCAAAAGTCGCCGTTGCTTCCTCTGCCCTTTCCCCTGAAGGGTAAACGGAACTGTTACATTAGACCCCATGTGCAACTCTTGGGTATCTTTATTGAGGAAACGTTTCGCCACACAGTGGCTTCATCAGTCCATACAAAGGAAAACTTGAAGAACAGGAGGAGAATGAGGTAATCAGTCCCTCAACTCCCTCAACCTTGAGTCGATGTGGTCAGTCCATCAATCTTGAAAAGAATACGGCATAAGGCGGAGAAGCAGCTTATAAACCGTAGGCAGGAGAGGTGCAGCAGTTGTAGGTGTTGTCACATTTGTCCAATGTGGAAGTAGGTCGTGCCCAAGGGTTAGGCAAGCGAATAATTCCCAAGTATTAAGATCCCAAGAAGTTGCAGTGTCTGACACGATTGTATATGATGGTTCAGAGAAACCGACACGTTGATAAATTGGGACACAGTGTCTAATTTATCAACGTGTAGGTTCTCTGAACCATTCATCTACAGAACTGTTACTTTGGCCCGAGGTGCACTTACCGCAGCTCAAAAAGGCGAGGAAGTCCCCTTTCAAGCCTGTGGGAGGCGACGCTCTGGTAAACCCTGGTGTCCAGTTGTCCAAGTTGATGATACCCAGAGCACCACCAGGCAGGTGAGGACTGATGTCTTCATTGTCTTTAATAGGGAGACACCTTTCTTCGTTACCTTTTCTTCTTGTTCTTCGTTGCCTTCCTTTGTTTGAGGTGCTTCGTCTAACAGAAATTTAAGCACCGGCTTTTGGGTAAATTGGATTTTAGCAGTCAAGAATATTTCAAGCCTTAAAGTGGGAGGTGAAGTAAACTCTCAGCGCATATACACTTATATACCTCTCAGTGTATACAGGCCCATCTGGGGCACAGTATCACAACAAGCAGAGGACACTGATGACACTTGACTTGCTGCTGAAGGCCACAGTTCTCTATTGCTTTGTGCTTGGCACCCAAGCTTGCTGAATAGGGTGGTATTCAGAGTTGGTCAGGGGAAGGAAGGGTTGCTCCAATTCCTTCGCCATGGATCTGAATAAGCTTCAGAGGCGAGGAGAGAAGCAGGCGACCGTCAGCGATTCCGGGGACGACCCACTGACGACTCCCTCACTGTCCGCCTAGTATATTGATAAAGCCACTGGATGGCGAAACGTCTACATAGTAAAGATACCCAGATGATGAACGCGTGATAGTGTTCTGCCTCGCAGTCTGTGGGCGGAGGATCGAGCCTGAAACATGCCTTGTGCTGAATAGCTTATTCAGATATACCTCTTTATAAATATAAAAATGAGATGCCTATCCACTGCCTAAGGACCCTTCAGGTCGCAGATTCAATGCACACTAAATAAGTAGCATAGAATACTTTTTTTCTAGGGTGAGCATCACACGAGCACATCTCCTGAGGCGTACATCAACCAAATAACTGCTGCAGCATATGGGCGCCTGGCAAACCTAAAAATAGTGTTTTGACATCTAAGTAAGGAGTCATTCAAGACACTGAAACACGTGTACGTCAGGCCTTTTACTAAAGTATGCAGCACCAGTATAGAATCCACACCCACCCACGTGCGACCAACAGTAACAGCCTAGTTGATCAGCCCTGATCCACCGGGAGGCCTGGTCGGGACGGGACGCGGGGTCGTTGATCCCTGGATCCCCTCCAGGTAGGTAGCAACTGGTCAAATACGTAAGAATTAGAGAAAGTACAAAGGCTTGCAACATGACTAGTCCCGGGGGTAAGAGGCATCCCCTAAGAGGAGAGGTTAAGGGAAATCAATCTGACGACACTGGAGGACAGGAGGGACAGGGGGACATGATAGCGACATATAAAATATTGAGAGGAACTAACAAGGTGGATAGAACAAAATTTTTTCAGAGATAGGACTCATCCCTGTGACTCATCTGAAAACTCAGATGAGTCACAGGGATGTTAGGAAGTTGAAGAATTTAGACACTTATGCAACATATGGGAATCTTTATTTTAAGAAACGTTTCACCACACAGTGGCTTCATCTGTTGAGGATAATGCTACAAGCTAAGTCAAAGATTAAAAAGTGGAGTGTAGGGAAACTTATCTTAAAAGACAGCTTTTGCCTACACAGCCGTCCCTGCTGGGGATGTCTTAAGAAGCTGTCGTATACACTTCCTCCGGGCTGGAAAATAATTTTAGGGGTTTGGTATAATTACCCCTAGGGGGTGTTATGTCAGCATATCTCAGAAACTGATTGCTGACTAGAATACTCACATGTGTGGACTCAAAAGTCCGCACCTCACTGCCGACTACAGGTTTGATTTCAAACCCCTTGTGACACAAGACTGTGTAGTCCCCTTTATGACAAGATAGTTCGAAATCTACCTTGCTCTTGTAGCGTGAGCTATGGTGTTCTTTACACCTTCGACAGGTATAGATGACTTGATAGAAGCTGAAGTGTCCTTGGATGTCCACATCTTCCACCTAGGAATACGTACACTGGTAAACTATGTTCCACAAGGTTTGTCTTTATTATTTACAATCTTATCAGTTAAGAAGCTGATCACACTTCTCTGTAAGTGTTGAGATGTGTTCTTCGAGATACTTTTATGCACAAAAATGGCTGATCAGTGTTCTTTGTTCATTATCCCAGCGTCAATGTGCCCCCCAGCAGGGTCAAAAGTAATCTAACCTCCCATCCTCTCGCCCCCCCTCGCTTGTCTCTAGCAAAAAGGGAAAAACTTACGTAGCCATTTCCCCCCCTTCCAAACTTCCACTATGAAGAAATGCAAAAATGCTTGATTCTTGCTGTCTTAACATAGACAAACAATGTACATCTTTAACATGGTAAAAAAGTGGGTGCAGGATTTCCCCTTTAATTGTCCTGCTAAGGATTGATTGTATCTCATTTAAACTACACACTTGCAACACTGGTCTTGCAAAGAGCCCCGTGGGCCATGTAACTGGTACACGCTGGTTAAACATCTGCTGGTAATTAACTTTGACGTAGCAGTAACAAGTGCTTGCCCCTTCTGAGAGGGTTGGGTTCCTCAGGGCTGAAAAGGGCTGAAAGGGGCTGAAGGGGGCTGATACCCCCTCCTGGGAAATTTTTTTCCACATCATCAATCCAATACAAGTAGAAAATGGATAAGGAGAGGAGGAGTTTGAGGTAATCAGTCCCTCAGTCTGGAATCGATGTGTTCAGTTCATCACTCTTGGACTAAAAGAGTGATGGACAAATACTGTAAGAAAAATGCGGTAACATTCACTGACAACTGGGACCTCTTCTATGGCAGAAATAACATGTAAATCAGGGATGGGGTACACTCATCTAGGTCTGGGGTTGGGGTACTGGCAACTGCAGTGGAGGGAGCTGTTGGGACTTTAAACTAGGAATAGTTAATGGTATGGGTTTTGGCGGGAAAACAGTGAAGTCCCAGTGTAGTAATATTATGAGTTCTAGGGGAACTAGTAATAAGCAGAACGAGGTGGATATTGGAATGCCAGTGGTACTAGGTGACAAGGACAGTAATAAGTTTAGTAGAAAAACAGAAATGAGCAGGAAGGGTAAAGAGAAAGGAGGGTCTTTCAAAGCATATTATGCTAATAGCCGTAGTGCTAGGAAAAGATGGATGGTTGAGTTTTGGTTGCTAGTGCGGGGAAACATTAATGTATTTCCCTTTAAACAAAGGACTGGTTTGTTTTCAAAAAGTCGGGGAATGCCTGCAGAATGCCCAACATTCGGGTTTTTAAAATTTTTCCCAAGAAGATTTTAAGTTGGGGAAAGGGGGGGGTGGGGTGGAATTTTTATGTCCGAGATCGCTTGAACTTTTTGCAAAAAAAAAGGGAAATTAAGTCTGAAGTAACACATACAGAGCCCGTTTAATAAAATTTTTCAGAGGGGCATGAAAAATTATTTTAGGTGTAATTTACCTTTCCCCCAAACTTAGATAGGGACCAGGGGAGATACTAGGGGGGGAAAAAATTTGTTAAGGCCAAAGGCACGTAATGTAGAAATTTTAAAGAGATTTTAAACCCTTTTTTTTTTAATGATTGGAATTTCTTTGACGGGGAATTTTAAAATCTAAAAAAATTTTGGGAAAGTTTTTTCCGGGGAATTTTTTTTTTTAAAGGGGGGGGAAATTTAACCTGTTTTTAACTTGGTTTTGGAAAAACAAGGAAACCCTTGTTAATAATTTAGAAATTCAGGGGAAAATTTGGCAAAAAACGATCAGAAAATCAAAAATTTTGCATTGAATGGAAGTATGTTAGTAAAAATAATTTATTAATAGTCTCGATTTTCGCTTAGCAGATTCCCAATGGGCTTAGGGGAACACTTACATCTGTGGCCCGGGGGTAACGAAGGGGACCTACCCGTATGCCCAGTTTTCGTAACAAAATTTTAATGCTCCCCAAAGGCATTTACCCCATAAAAGGAAATTAGATCAAATAGAAAATGACACAAAAGGGATGAATGGGGGCTCAAATTTCTTTTAGGCAGAAAAAAAAAATTTTATAGGCGCACCCAAAAGAGGTGGGGGGTCATCTTATGAATCAGTATTTTGGACATTAAGGGGGCTTTAAAAAAAAGGGGATAGGAAAAGCTAAAGGGGGACTATAAAATTTAAAAGTTGCCAGGGTTTTTGGAAACAAACCCCAAAAAATTTTTTTCCGGGTTTTTTTAGAAAAAAAAGTTAGAGATAGATAGGCCCCCTTAAAATAACTTTGGATTTTCTTTGCATGAAGAATGAAATGTGCTCTATTCGTAATATTTTTTTTTCTCTCTGTTTTCACTCAGAAAGGGACTTGGGGAATTTTATATACTCTGAACAGGGTTTTGTACATCATTAAAAAAAAAAAATCATAAATGCAGTTTCCCATCGAAATTTCAAAAGTATGATCATCGTAAAATAAAATCTTAGCTAGAAAACCCCTAATGGGAAAATTTCAGCTTTAAATTGTGTAGTAATTTGCCACTTTTGGGAGGTAGATTGTTTGTGCCCTTGATAAAGCCCACTGGGTGGGAGAAACGTTCCCAAAAAAGGATAAACATTGCACTGCGTATGTGTTAATTTTTCCCAAATTATGTCGGTTTTTATACCATTTTTTCCCAAATTTAATCCCCTTCTTCCCACTTGTACCCCTTCGATCTTGTCCCCCCTCATAAAATTCCGGGTAAAGACAGGCAAGCTTAAATTTCCTCTGCAGGGGTATACAAAAAATTTCCCTTGTGATGACTGCAGCAAATTATCGTCGGCGAAAAACCAGGGGGCCTCCAAACAGTATTTCAAAACACCAGGACGCGGGGAAAGATCTGACGATTCAGGGAATTGCCTGTTTTTCAACCCCAAAAATTACACACCCTTTTAAATTTAAAACAAACAAAAAACGCAAGATTTTTCGTTTGGGAAAAGGGCAAAAAACCAATACCGAAAAATTTTGGGAATCACCCACTTATCTGTATATCAACAACCCTAAAACCAGAAAAGGGCCCTTGTAAAAATTAGCTAAAATCTCTTCCCAAGAAATTCTTCTCGTATCCCACTTAAAAACAAAGATCGAAGGAAAAATGCAGAAGGAAACCAAATATTTACCCAAATCTTTTTTTAAAAGGGTTTACCAAAGGTTCTAGACTCTATCACCTACTCGGTAGTTTGTCCCCATGCAGCATTCTCCATCAACTCAATACTAAAAAAATATTTAAAGTACCTTCTACCCAGGTATTTTTTTTTGTGACTTGTTTAAACCCCCGCTGCGTGGGCCGAAAACTTTTCAAAAAAAGGATACATATACTGCTTAAGTGTTTTTTTTTCCCATTTCGGTCTACTTTTTTAAACCATTTCATTTTGGTGATGTGATATAAAATAATTTTTTCTTCTTCAGGCCCAATAAAAAAAAATTAATTACGGGTTTATTCTTATTTTCTTCCTGAGTGGAAAAACCCAAAAGAAAAAAATTATTTTAAAAATCGAGCACATTTCAGTCTCCTTGTCATAGGGCCCGGGAAATTATTTTTAGGGGGGACCTATCTTTTTCTTTAACTTTTTTTTCTTTAAACCTGGAAAAAAAACCCTTTTTGGGTTAGTTTTCGAACCCTAGCAACTTTAATTTTTTAGTCCGTTTTGCTTTTCTTATCCCGTTTTTTAAAAAGTCCCTCGTAAAGTCAATTTTACCCATTTACAAGATGGGCCCTAACCCTTTTGATGCGCCATAAAAATTCCTTTCTTTTGCCCAAAGATATTTAGGGTTATTTTTCATCCATTTTTGGGGCATTTCTATTAGAAACTAATTTCTTTATACAGAATAAAATTTTTCGTTTTTGTGAGTTTAAAAAAATGACATTTTTAATTTTGCATTTAAATATTTAAACCAGCAGTTTAAAAATTGAAATGCAGTGTGTCATTTAATGGTTGTGTTGGTGATGCGGCCACTGAAAGCTTTTTTAGCCCCTTCCTTCTGATTTAGCAGCCTTAAAATGAAAAACAAGATACATGATAAAATACAAGCAGAGCAGCAAACAAACTTTCTAGGTGGGTTATGGCGTTATCATCGAATATGAGGGAAAAATTTCCAACCCAGGTTTAGGGAATAATTTTTTTTTAAGAACCCGGCATTTGTGGATTAATACTATACAGTCCAGCCCCCAGGCTTGGTTAAAGATTTGGTGGGAGGGGGGGAGGCTTCTGATATACCCCTGCTTGGGAGGGGGGGAGGGGCTTCTGATATACGCACTTTTTATTTGGATTTAAAAAAAATTTTTTTTGCCCATCATAAATTTTTTTGTGTTTTTTCTATTGTGGTCTCTGGTGGACGAAAGGGAGGACGACATTATGAGCCAGACGCTCCTCTGTATGAAAATGTTTTTTTTTCCAATACACACATAAGAACATAAGAGGAAGTGTGGAAAGGGCGTGTTTTAGTGTACTGTTTGTGAATCTGAAAACCCAAAATGTCCCCCAGGGGGAACAAACCCACCCGCAGCTAAAAGAGGGGGCTTAGGGTTCCCAAAACTCGAGATAAGGGGGATTTTACGGGGAAACAAGAGGATTTGTAGTAATTTTCCTGTTGTGAGTCCTCAGATCAAGAGGGTAACCCGGTTAGGGGGCTGGGCAACATGGAACGAAAACTGAAGATCAAGAAGACTGCTGGGCGGGGAAACAACGAAGATCCAGAAGACTACTGAGATCCAAAAGAGTATTCACTGGGGACCTGTACCCTTTGCTCAGTTTAGGGGTTTTCTAGTTAGTCCCGTGGACTAAACCAAGATGCCTTTCCCCCTGAGCAACTTTACCAGCAGCTTTTAAAGGGGGAACTGAGGGTAGCGATGCTCGAGAAAATGGTGAGTGACGGAGGAAAAAAAAAGAGGATTTTTTAGTTCTCCTGTTGTGAGGGCCTCAGGTTTAAGAAGGGAACCGGGGCAGTGGCCAGACAGTATGGAACGAAGTTAAAATCAAGAAGGGCCCAATGGAGAGGAAGAAAAAGAAATGAAGAAGAAAGAGGTGCGTGGTAAAGTCAAATCCTTTTCTGTGCTACTAAGAATTTAAAGTTGAGTTTGGGCTACTGGGAACATAAAAATGAAGAACAACAAGGGAAAAAGAAAGTTTAATCGCCCCATGGGTCTTCCCGGGAAAGGGCCCAAAAAGCTAACGACAAGTGAAGCCGCAGTTTAAAAAACATACCCGCCCAAGATCATCGAGAATTTTCATGCACACCACCGTAGTGGGAAGAAAAGTGTTTTAAATTGGGGCCCGTCAGATTAAGTTTTTTGGATAGGGCTTTTTGTCTTAGGGGTAGGAAAAGGAGGCGAGGGTAAAGAGAAAGGAGGGTTTTTTTTAAATATAAATTATATAATGGTGTAATTTCTGGAATAAAATGGAGTTAAGATTAGTTGCTTGGCAGGTAAAAACTGATGTATTTTGGCCCTAAAAGGGACATGGTTTAATTCGAAAAAAATCGGGGCATGGTTTTGAAAGCCCCATTCAGGGGTTTTTAAAATTTTTCCAAGTAGATAGAAGGGGGGTGGGGTTGCACTGTATATCCGGATTGTTGAGCTGTTGCATAAAAAAAGGTTTTAAAGTTGAAATAACAAATAGCAGTCTGTTTGGAGGGGGGATGAAAAATTGATTTTAGAAGGTTTTACCGTCCCCCAAAAAATTAGATAGGGGGAAAGGGGGAATACTATGGGGGAAAAGGGAAATTTTTTAAGGCCAGAAAGGGACGATAATGTTTTGTTTTTTCTAGGGGACTTTAATTTTTGTCAAAAAATTTTTTGGGGAAATTTTTTGATGGGAAAATTTTTGATTTTTAACGGGCGTTTTTTGGGAAATAGTTTCAGGAAAAACCCCCCCCCCCCCCCCCCCCCCCCCCCCCCCCCCCCCCCCCCCCCGGAAAATTTTTTTTAAAATTTAAATTTCAAAGGGGAAAACCTTCGGTTTAAAAAAGGCCGGGTTTTTTAAAAAAAAATTGGCCAAAAGAAGGGAAATATAAAAAGTAGGGGGTAATCCAGTAATGGTCCCGATTTTGCTTTGAGTTTTCCCAAAGGGCTTAGAGAACGCTTACCATCTGTGGAATGGGGAACGAAGAGACCTTTCCTTTTGACAGCTTTTTAACATTTACATGCTGCCCCAAAAAAAATTTATTTCCCAGTAAAGAAATTAAAATCGAATAGAAATGACCCAAAATGGATGAATAATAGGCTGGAAAAATCTTTTTGGGGGCAGAAGGAAAAGGGAAATTTTTAGGCCCTATCAAAAAAAAGATGGGGGTCATCTTGTGAATCAGTATATTTTACATTGAGGGACGTTAAAAAGGGGGATAAGGAAAAAACTATAAAGGGGTATGAAATTAAAATTTTTTTGGGATTCGAAAAACTTAAAAACTAAAGGTTTTTCCCGGTTTACTTTAAAAAAAGTCACAGAAAAAATAGGTCCCCCTTAAAAATAACTCTGGGGGGATTTACGGGCAAAGGGGAATTTTAAAAGTGCTCAAATTTTTGATAAATTATTTTTTCTCGGTTTTCACGCAGGAAGACACTAACAATATCGCTGGAGCCTGATGAGCTTTTCTCAAAGGTTCTTAAGGAATGCAAAATGGAAGTCTGTGAACCATTGACTAATATTTTTAATTTATCTTTTCAAACAGGTGTAGTGTCCGATATGTGGAAGATGGCCAATGTAATTCTTATTTTTAAAGCAGGGGACAAGTCGTTACCGTCAATTTACCACCCAATAAGCCCAACCTCAATTGTAGGCAAATTATTAGAGTCAATTATAGCTGATAATATAAGAAGCCATCTTGAAAAGCATAATTTGAATAATGTTACTCAGCATGGATTCACGAGGGGCCGTTCCTGCCTAACTAATTTACTTTCTTCAGTAAAGCTTTTGAGGCCATTGATCACGATAAAAAATTTGATATTGTTTATTTTGATTTTAGTAAGGCTTTTGATAGAGTACCACATCAGAGACTGTTAAAGAAAATGGCAGCTCATGGCATTGAGGGACAAGTGCTGTCATGGATCGAGTCATGGCTCACCAATAGAAAGCAGAGAGTGTGCATAAATGGGGTTAAGTCTAAGTGGGGATCTGCAACAAATGGCGTCCCACAGGGATCAGTTTTTAGGCCCGTTGCTGTTTAAATATGAATCAAGGACCATGAGGGAATTACTAGTGATATGAGCAAATTCGCCGGTGACACGAAGTTAGGCAGGATAATCGATTCAAACGTAGATGTCACAGAACTTCAGGAGGATTTAGACAAACTCAGTACCTGGTCAGAAAAGTGGCAGATGCAGTTCAATGTAGATAAATGTAAAGTTCTAAAGCTGGGGAATGTTCATAACCCTAGCACCCACCAGCTTAATAATGTTGAACTTAGCCATACAGAATGCGAAAAGGACTCCGGGGTTATGGTAAGCAACAATACCTAAGCGTGCATAAGGGAAATAGATTATTGGGATTTATATCAAGAAGTGTAAGCAACAGAAGTTCAGCGGTTATATTACAGCTTTATACATCATTAGTAAGGCCTCACCTAGATTATGCAGCTCAGTTCTGGTCTCCATATTACAGTATGGATACTTACGTTGGTCACACTTCACAGACACGCACATGCATATATATATTATATATATATATATATATATATATATATATATATATATATATATATATATATATATATATATATTATATATTTAGGTTTTTCTCCTTTTTCTAAATAGCTCCTGTTCTTCTTTATTTCTTCTATTGTCCATGGGAAGTGGAAAAGAATCTTTCCTCCGTAAGCCATGCGTGTCGTATGAGGCGACTAAAATGCCGGGAGCAATGGGCTAGTAACCCCTTCTCCTGTAGACATTACTAAAAAAGAGAAGAAGAAAAACTTTATAAAACTGGGATACTTGAATGTGCGTGGATGTAGTGCGGATGAAAAGAAACAATGATTGCTGACGTTAGGGAATGAAAAGAAGTTGGATGTCCTGGCCCTAAGCGAAAAAAACTGAAGGGGGTAGGGGGGGGTTTGGGTGGGGAAAAATAAAGGGGAATTAAATCTGGGAGTATCTGAGAGAAAAGGGAAAGGGGGTTTTAGCATTTAATGTTGAAGGATCATTTATGGAAGGAGAAAAAGAGAACTGAATTGTAATTCAAAGGGTTATGTGGATTAAAATAAAAGGGTTTGGGTGCGAAAAGTGGGGGCAAAAAAAGCGTGTATGCACCTGGAGAAGAGAGGGGTGTAGAGGGAGAGAGAGATTTTTTTGGGGGATGTTTAAATGAATGTACGGAAAACCCTTTTTACAAAGTGAGGGGAACTGGTAGGGGACCTGAATGCCCAAAGAAGGAGAAACTTTTAGAAGGGGAAAGTGGTAGGTAAGTTTGGGGTTTCCAGGGGTAAAGATAATGGGAGCCCCTTTAAATTTAACTTTGTATAGAAAAGGGGTATATTTTAAAGGAATTTCATTTTTTTAAAAAAAAAGAGGATAAATAAGTAAAACAAGATAAAGATGTGGGGCGAAAAACAGTAGTTTGTTTGGGTTTTGTATTGATAGGGAAAAAGAATGGGTTGGAAAAATAGGGCTTCCCGGTTTTCCATGTTTATGAGGGGCCACAATATACGATCATTTTAGTTTGTACCAAAACTGAAGTAAAAGGTAATGGGGAAAACAAAAGAAAGAAAACATCAGGGAAGAGGGGAGGTGAAGGGTTTTTTTAAAAAAAAAGGGAGGTAGTTGGGTTTAAAATAAAAAACAACTATTTAGGGATAATTTGGGGTAATGGGGAGCCAAAGGGCCAAAGGGCTTTGGGAAAATGTATGGGGAGGGTTTTAAAAAAATGTTTGTTTTTTGAGGGGTTTAAACAGAAATTTGTGGTTACAGGAAAGGGGGGTGCGGGAGGGAAGAAAGGAGCGATTGGGGATGATGATGTAAAAGGATAAGGGGGGAAAAAAATCAGCATATGGGGAAATTTTTTAAAAGTAGAAGTTATGCAAGAAGAAAAAGTATTGAGAAAAAGAGAGAGGTTAAGAAAAGTGGTGAAGCATTGTAAAAAAAGGGGGGGCAAATGAGAGAGTGGGTGAGATGTTTATTTAACAAAATTTTTTTGAAAATAAGAAAAATTTTTGGGAAAGAGATTAACAAGTTTAAAGGGAAACCTAGAGAACAAAAGAAAATTTTTCCCTTAAAAAAAGGAGAGGAGAGTTATTAAAGGGGGAAATTTGGGTATTGGGGGGTGGAGGGAATATTTTTTAGGAATTGTTTTAAAAGTTATGAAGTAGGGAAGTGGGATTTGTGTATAGGCAAAAGGGGGGAATAACTTTTTGTTGGAGTGGGGGAAAAAAGCCAGTTGTGATGTGGGGGAAGGGTTTGTTTAGGAAATTTATAAAAAGGGAAAAGGGGTAAGGAACCGGGGGTTTTTTTGGGATAAAAGAAAATGTTAAAAAAAAAGGGGGGGGGGGGGCCCGGGTTTGGGGGTTTAGTTTTGGAGTGGTTGAAAGCATTATTTAAAAATTTTATGGGAAAAGGGTAAAGGAACCCGGGAATTTGGGAAGAGCAGGCAAGTTTTCCTTTTTATAAAGGCAAAGGGGGCAAAAAAAGAGTGCAAAAATTATAAGGGGGGGAAGTCGGGTTTAGTATAAAATGGTTAAAATGTATTTTGGGAATTATTAATTTAAAGAATTTAAGGTAAGCCCGAGAATAGGGTAAGGGAAAATGAACCCAAAGGGGGGCTTTAGGAAAGGTTGGGGGGGGGTGGGGGACCAGGTGTTTAAAAGTGAAAAAAATAAAGTGACAAATTTAGTAAAAGGGTAAAAAGGTTTTTGTGGCTTTATGGGGTTGGAAAAGGGTAGAAAAAGGGTGGATAGGGGGGCAATGTGGGAGATGTTGGGAGCTGTATGGTGTAGGAGGTTGGTTAAAAGAAAGCAGGAAGAGTTTTTTACGAGGAAAGTGGGGCTCAATTAGAGTATGTAGGGGAAAGGGGGGAGATTTTTCCCAGCAAGAGTAGGCCTTTGACAAGGATGTGTGTGGTCACCGTGGTTGTTTAATTAATTTTTAATGGGGTTGTAAGGGGAAGTAAATGCGGGGTCTTGTAAGAGGCGTGGGGTTAAAAATAAAGAAAACACACACAAAGTGGGAGTTGTCACAGTTTCCCTTTTTTTCTGATACCCCTTTTCTCTTGGGAGAATTTTAAAGAGAATTGCAGAGGTTTGGGGGATGAAATTTTGTTGGGTAAGCAAAAGAAGAAAAATTAAAAAATGAATACAGGGAAAAAGTAAGGTTTTGAGGATAAAAAAAAATTAGGTGATGGGAAAAAATTTGGAAAATCAGATTGGGGGGGAGAGAGTATGAAGGAGGTGAATGAAATTTAGATATTTTGGGAGTGGGTGTCAGCGGGTGGGTCTATTAAAGATGAGGTGAATCATAGAATTTAGAGGGGAAAAGGGGGGAGCGGTTTCACTTTGGGGGTCTGAGGAGATAAAAAACTTTGCCTTGGAGCAAAAGAGAGGAATGATAGAGATATAGTTTTACTAACGCTCCCTTTAAAAAGGGGTTGAAAATATGGGTTTATGGAAAGTTGGGTCCGAGGGAAAGGCTGGAGGGAGTTGAGAGTCATGTTTTGAGGGCTTTGTGCTGTGTGAATATAATGCAGAGAATTCGTAGTTTGGAAGTTAGGAGGATGTGCGGGATTGCCAAAACTGCTGTCCATCGGGCTGAGGAAGGGTTGTTGAGGTGGTTCGGACATGTAGAGAGAATGGAACGAAACAGAATTACTTCAAGAGTGTATCAGTCTGTAGTGGAAGGAAGGCGGGGTAGGGGTCGGCCTAGGAAAGGTTGGAGGGAGGGGGTAAAGGAGGTTTTGTGTGCGAGGGGCTTGGACTTCCAGCAGGCATGCGTGAGCGTGTTTGATAGGAGTGAATGGAGACAAATGGTTTTTAATACTTGACGTGCTGTTGGAGTGTGAGCAAAGTAACATTTATGAAGGGGTTCAGGGAAACCGGCAGGCCGGACTTGAGTCCTGGAGATGGGAAGTACAGTGCCTGCACTCTGAAGGAGGGGTGTTAATGTTGCAGTTTAAAAACTGTAGTGTAAAGCACCCTTCTGGCAAGACAGTGATGGAGTGAATGATGGTGAAAGTTCTTCTTTTTCAGGCCACCCTGCCTTGGTGGGAATCGGCCAGTGTGTTAATAAAAATAATAAAAATAATAATAATAATAATAATAATAAAAATTCGTTAGAAAGCATTCAGCGAAGAACGACAAAATTAATTCATAACATTAGAAATCTTCCGTATGAAGAAATAATTAAGTCCCTTAAATTACATTCACTTGTAGATGAATGGTTTAGAGAACCGACAAGTTGATAAATTAGACACATATGCAACATTTGGGTATCTTTAATGGGGAAACGTTTCGCCACACAGTGGCTTCATCAGTCCATACAAAGGATAACTTGGGATCTTAATACAGGGAATTCTTCAACTTGCTTAACCCTTGGGCATGACCTACTTCCACATTCTTCAAATGTGATACCACCTACGACTACTGCACCTCTTCTGCCTACAGTATATAAGCCATCTGTGACTTGATGAAGTCCACTGTGTGGGCGAAACGTACAGAGACACTACTTTATCACTAGAAAGGCACATGGCTTCTTCCGAAAAGAAGAGGTCATGATATCCCATGAACACGATGGAGGACTCGGATTTGGAAATGTGGGGCTCAATTCTAGCGAAGAAGTTGCGAGATCACTTCTTGTCATCAAAGGAAGAGGAAGAGCCTGTTGTAGCAGATCTGACAGCTCCACCCATGGTGCCAGCGAATAAACACCCCATCCCCCGAGAACCAAGAAGGATGGATCAAGGTGCAGGCAAACCAGCTCAACCGACCTTGCAAATTAAAGGTGAAGTCTTGGGGGAGAGAAAATAAATAAGGCGTTGTTACCACCTGGATAGGGGACACCTGAGTTAAAGAAGGGTTCAACCTAAGGGGAGAACGTATGACCCCTTCAGCAAGGAAATGTACCCCACCTTGAAGAGAGTCTGGAGAAGACAGTCTTCACCTTGAAGGAACTGGATTTGGCAGAAGACACCAAGGGTGAGTGACGGTCCCTGTGATATGCCCTCGAGGCAGTAGCGTCACCCCAAAGTGGTGTCAGTCAAGTTTAAGGCAAAAAAGGGAGCAAGCCCAACAAGGCAGGGCCTATTCAGAGTAGGACCCCTGCCCTCCCCGCTGGTCTCGGTTCTTGGGGGAGGTACGTGCGGGACCCTTCCCGGGAGAAATAGTTTGCAGTTTCAATACCAACGTTTGGGCACTGGGTGACTTCCCCAACAGAGTAATCTGGGTGTCTGCACCGCTCCCCCCAACGAGGACGCATCACCAACTGAAAAAAGCTTTTCCACCCCCTCCCCAATGCCCAAATGCAGGCAGAAAAACCCCTTTCCTTTGGGGAAATTTATGCCCAAAAGAGGCTCACCCAAAATTTATGGGGCCCGGAAAACGGCGAATCGGGAGCAGGCTACAGTAAAGCACACTCTCACAAAAAGGGGTAGAGAAACCTTTCCCTACCCAGACTTCTCATCAGGTCAACCAATCAATGCCAGGAATTCCTAAAACCTCGAAACTTCAACCAGGAATGATGGACAGGAGCTTCCTGCCCCCTACCTCAACGAAGAAACAAAAACAAAAGGAACACGCGGCATCAACAGGGAACAGAGACGCACATAAAGGAACACTTGGACAACGAAATATGGATCCCAGGTTACAACCTATACAGATGCGACAGAGTGAACAGGCAAAAGGAGGGGGGTGGGGTTGGCCTGTATATCGCAGAGTCACTTATTTGCACAGAACTGCTAAATGCCTCAAATGACGTAGTTGAAATTTTAGCAGTAAAGATCGAGAACCAAAATCTAGTCATTGTGATAGTCTACAAGCCTCCGGATACAACGTCCCTACAATTCCAGGAACAGCTGTTGAAAATTGACCACTGCCTGGAAAACCTTCCAGCTCCTGCCCCCAACATCTTGCTCCTGGGGGATTTCAACTTAAGGCACCTAAAATGAAGGAATATAGCAAATAATGTTGTTGCAGTGATAACACCAGGAGGCAGCTCAGATGGGAACTCACACACATACGAGCTTTTAAATCTGCACAAAATTCAACATAAACCAGCAAATAATAGAGCCTACTAGATTGAAGAATACACTGGACCTCATCTTCACTAACAATGATGATCTGATACGAAATGTCACCATATCAAAAACAATATACTCGGATCACAACATAATCGAGGTTCAGACATGAATGCGCGGAGCTCCAGATCGACAAAATGGAATCAGTCACGAGGGGCCTTCACCAAATTCAACTTCAATAACAAAAACAAAGTGGGACCAAGTAAACCAAGTCCTAAATGATATAAGCTGGGAAGATAGACTAAGCAACACAGACCCCCAACTTATGCCTAGAACAGATTAACTCTGTGGCACTCGATGTATGCTCAAGGCATATTCCTTTAAGAAAAAAGAGGAGTAGATGTAAAATAGAAAGAGACAGGCGTTCCCTTTACAGGCGACGGAAAAGAATAAGAGAGTGGCTAAAAGAGGCCAATATATCTGCAATACGTAGGGAGACACTGGTCAGAGAAATAGCAAACATCGAACTTAAGCTAAAGGAATCTTATAGGAGTCAGGAATCGCGGGAAGAACTAAAAGCCATAAATGAAATCGAAAGAAACCCAAAGTATTTCTTTTCTTATGCCAAATCAAAGTCGAGAACAACGTCCAGTGGTGGGTCCCTACTTAAACAAGATGGGTCCTACACAGATGACAGCAAGGAAATAAGTGAGCTACTCAAGTTCCAATATGACTCAGTTTTTAGCAAGCCGCTAACCAGACTGAGAGTCGAAGATCCAAATTAATTTTTTATGAGAGAGCCACAGAATTTGGTAAACACAAGCCTATCTGATGTTATCCTGACGCCAAATGACTTCGAACAGGCGATAAATGACATGCCCATGCATTCTGCCCCAGGGCCAGACTCATGGAACTCCGTGTTCATCAAGAGCTGCAAGAAGCCCCTATCATGTGCTTTTAACATCCTATGGAGAGGGAGCATGGACACGGGAGTGGTCCCACAGTTACTAAAAACAACAGACATAGCCCCACTTCACAAAGGGGGCAGTAAAGCAATAGCAAAGAACTACAGACCGATAGCACTAACATTCCATATCATAAAATCTTTGAAAGGGTCCTAAGAAGCAAGATCGCCACCCATCTAGATAGCCATCAATTACAAACCCAGGGCAACACGGGTTTAGAGCAGGTCGCTCCTGTCTGTCCCAACTACTGGATCACTACGACAAGGTCCTTGATGCACTAGAAGACAAAAAGAATGCAGATGTAATATATACAGACTTTGCAAAAGCCTTCGACAAGTGTGACCATGGTGTAATAGCGCACAAAATGCGTGCTAAAGGAATAACAGGAAAAGTTGGTAGATGGATCTATAACTTCCTCACAAATGGACACAAAGAGTAGTAGTCAACAGAGTCAAGTCCGAGGCAGCTACGGTGAAAAGCTCTGTTCCACAAGGCACAGTACTCGCTCCCATCTTGTTCCTCATTCTCATTTCTGACATAGACAAGGATGCAAGCCACAGCACCGTGTCTTCCTTTGCAGATGACACCCGAATCTGCATGACAGTGTCTTCCATTGCAGACACTGCAAGGCTCCAGGCGTACATCAACCAAATCTTTCAATGGGCTGCAGAAAACAATATGAAGTTCAACGATGAGAAATTTCAATCACTCCGATATGGTAAATATGAGGAAATTAAAACTTCATCAGAGTACAAAACAAATTCCGGCCACACAATAGAGCGAAAAACTAACGCCAAAGACCTGAGAGTGATCATGTCGGAGGATCTCACCTTCAAGGACCATAACATTGTATCATTCTTATCTGCTAGAAAAAATGACAGGATGGATAATGAGAACCTTCAAAACTAGGGATGCCAAGCCCATGATGACACTCTTCAGGTTGCTTATTCCATCTAGGCTGGAATATTGCTGCACACTAACAGCACCTTTCAAGGCAGGTGAAATTGCTCACCTAGAAAATGTACAGAGAACCTTCACGGTGCGCATAACGGAGATAAAACACCTCAATTACTGGGAGCGCTTGAGGTTCCTGAACCTGTATTCCCTGGAACGCAGGCGGGAGAGATACATGATTATATACACCTGGAAAATCCTAAAGGGACTAG
>NC_069472.1:23542692-23620758 GCF_026875155.1 Cherax quadricarinatus
GAGGCAGAATGCTTTCACTCCATTTCCCGGGTGGACGAGGCGGAGGAGAATTAAAAGTGCTAGTGTGTTGTGTCCCTGTCCGTGGTGGGCAGGGGGTACAGTCACGAACCCCTGCAGCTGCGTAGTTCCTCTGGCAGAGGATCAACCCCCAGCCGCCGCCTCGGGGGGGATGCTTCCCGACAACCCGCAGTGGGCAGATCGTGTCTCCCTCGTCAGCCAAGGTCGTTGTCCTCTCGGCAAGCCCCAGTGAGGGGTTGTAAAATGTTAATGAAACTTGAGATCCCGTATTTTCGGCATATATGGCGCCCTTTTTTCCCCCCAAGAAGTTTTGGGAAAAAAATCCCCTGCTCCTTTATGCTCCAAGGTCAAGGGTAAGGGGTAGGCTTTTGGGTTGCGCTCTAGGTAAAGTAAGGGGGAAATTACCCCTGGAATATAATTACTGATTCACGTCAGGGTCCTCTGCGTGCGTTTATAGCCGGGATATACCCCGAACCAGGGCCCGGGTCGAGCAGTCTCTGTTCTCTGCGTCAACGAGGTCAACGTTGTGGTTCGAATAATAAACTCTGGAAAGGGGCAAAGTGAATATAATCGGCCATACGGCGGGTACAAAAGGAACTTCTTTTTGTGCTCAGCAGACGGAGGATAAAGCCTCCAAACGTCTTGCGCTAAATGATCCAGGGGTTTTAGCGTTAAACATGATTTTTTAAAATTTTACTTTCTCTGCAGAAAATTTTGATAAAAAAACGCACTTTCGAAATAAACTTTAAAAATGTTCAGCTTTATTGAGACTTTTTCGGCTTTATTGAGACATTTCCCCTGCCCAAGAAGCCCGTCCCCAGGCGAAACTTCGATATTATCACAATCAAAAAAAAGCACTAAACCCACAAGGGTCATACAGGCTGCAAACATCTCGGTGAAGCTCCTCACTGCCACTGTGTTATTTCTCAGCCCATGTCGAAGTTCATAGGTTCGAGCCTACAGCGTTTCAGAAACGTACATATTGAACATATGTTGACGTTGCATCTTGTTGCAGGTTGCCCCACACGGCCCACGTCATTATTATTATTATAATCAAAAAGAAGCGCTAAGCCACAAGGGCTATACAGCGCTGCAGGGCAGGAAGGAAGTGAGGGCATCAGGTGGCAAAAGGGAGGTGAATGAGTAATAGGTTACGGATAACAGCGGAGCAGTGGATGGTGAAAGGGTAAATGGCAGCAAGAGACTGAGTTAGAAAGGGCTGAGGGGAGTGCATAAGGTATCATCATCAGAGTTTGTGGAGTAAATCAGTCGTTGTCAAGAAGTCAATGAGAGAGTCAGGATTAAAGGAGGGTCCATCAGCAAGAAGGGAAGGTAAAGAGAGAGTAGTAGAACGAAGACGGCGTTGGAGGTAAATTCTGCGTGCTCGTTGATAGAGAGGGCAGTCTAACAGAATGTGGCTAATCGATACTGGAACTTGACACTGCTCACAGAGAGGTTTACAGGGTGCCTCTCCATGAGATACCCGTGAGTAAGACGAGTGTGGCCAATGCGAAGACGGGAGAGAGTGGTCCCCCAACCACGGCACTGATGACAAGAAGACGGCCAGTAACCTATGCTCGGTTTAATAGAATGAAGTTTGTTACCAAGCAGAGTTGACCAACGTTGTTGCCAACGGGCGTGAAGGTGGGTAGCTATTGCAGCAAAATAGTCCAGAAATGGAACACCTCTATAGGAAATTGGTAGGTCATGTACTGCTGACCGCGCAGCAGTGTCTGCCTGTTCATTGCCCTGTACGTCGACATGACCAGGGACCCAACAAAAAACAATATCTTTATGCTTTGTAGAGATACGACGTAGCCAAAGTTGGATACGGAGAACTAGGAGGTGAGATGTATCAAATTTTCGTATAGCCTGTAGAGCACTAAGGGAGTCTGAGACTACCACAAATGATGACACAGGCATAGATGCGATACGAATAAGTGCTGCAAGAATGACATACAGTTCAGCAGTAAAAATGCTAGCCGAAGATAGTAAATGCCCCCGCACGACGCTGTCCGGAAACACTGCTGCGAATCCGACGCCGTCTGAAGACTTAGAGCCATCTGTGTACACAGCGTGGCATGAGAATGGGAGTGGAAGTGATCAAGAAAAAGAGAGCGGGAAGCCACCGTAGGCAGATGAGCTTTCGAGCAAGGGAGTGAGAAAGAACAGACCCGAACAGCTGGAACTTCCCAGGGGGGTAGGGAAAAGTGAGATGCTAATGAACATATAAAGGTGGTAACTGAAGGGAAGACAAGAGTGAATGTAGGCGAAGAGAAAAGGGACGGAGCAAACAGGGGCGGCGAACGAATAATGTCTACTAATATCGGTGACCATTCTATAAACGGAAGGATTGTGGAGATCGTGAGAGCGTACATAGTAGCGAAGGCAATGGGCATAACGGCGATCAGACAAGGATGGAACATTTGCTTCTGCATAGAGGCTCTCAACAGGGGAAGAGCGAAAAGCACCAAGGCACAAACGTAATCCTTGGTGATGGATAGAGTTAAGGCTAGAGAGAGTAGCAGGAGAGGCCGCAGAATAAATCTGGTCACCATAATCGAGTTTCGATAAAACGAGGGCTGAATGTAGACGAAGCAGAGTTCGACGATCAGCTCCCCAGGAAAGATGAGCAAGGGTTTTAAGAAGGTTTAGCCGGCTGTGACAAGTTGCCTTTAGAGAGGTAATGTGAGGTTTCCAGGATAACCTACAGTCAAAGAGAAGGCCTAGAAACCTGACTGATATTGTTTCATACTATGGAACAATGCTCTTCTCCAGACTGAGGGACTGACCACCTCAAAACTTTAAGGGTGATGGACTGATTACATCGTCTTCAGTATCTTCTGCTTCTATCAACTTTTCTGTACTTGACTGAAGAAGCCTACTGTGTAGGCGAAACGTTTCATAATATAGATACCTGACTGTATCACGTTCGGGGATACGGGAGCCATAGAGATACAAAGGATGATCGGAGATGACAGAGCGTCTAGTGAAAGTAATTTGGTGAGTTTTGGTACTTGAAAATTTAAACCCATGCGTGGTGGCCCAAGTGGAAACACGGTCGACCGCATGCTGGAGAGAAACTGCAATGAGATGACAGTCAGCGCCTGCACAAGCAATAGCAAAGTCATCAACATAGAGTGATGACCAAATATTGGATGGAAGAACAGAGGCTAAATCATTTATAGCAAGGAGGAAAAGTGTTGTGCTTAGAACACATCCCTGAGGGACACCTTCAGCTTGGACGAAGTCCGGGGAAAGAACATTATTGACTCGAACACGGAAAGGGTCTGTCAGTTAAAAAGTTCTTAAGGAAGGATGGTAGATTGCCTCGGAGGCCTAAGGAATGGGCCTGGGCCAAAATATTATACCTCCAAGTTGTGTCATATGCCTTCTCAAGGTCAAAAATATGGCAATAACTGAGTGATTATTCGCAAAGGCATTACGAACATACGTATCCAAGAGTAGTAAGGGGTCTATGGTAGAACGACCCTTACGAAAGCCATATTGACTAGCGGAGAGACTGTTGTGTGTCTCTAAATACCACATTAAACGTCGATTTACGAGACGTTCCATCACTTTGCAAACTGCACTAGTAAGAGCGATGGGACGATAGTGGGAGGTATCATGTCCTGTAGTACCCGGTTTGCGGAAAGGGAGAACAATGGCAGATTTCCACAGCTGGGGAAGAACTCCTTGTGCCCAAATAAGATTGAAGAGGTGTAAGAGGACTACAAGGGCTGACCGATGTAAATGTTGTAACATACGAATATGAATGTCGTCAGGCCCAGCTGCCGATGATCGGCAAGCTGAGAGCGTTGCCTCTAGTTCTTGAAGTGTAAAAGGCACATTATACTGTTCTTCTCTGAGAGAAGAAAAGTCCAAGGGTACTAACTCTCTGGCAGACTTTGAGGAAAGAAACGAGGGGCATAGATGGAGCCCCCGGGAAATACGGACCAGATGTGTGCCAAGTTCAATGGCAACGTTGAGAGGGTTTACTACATCAACACCAGCGACCCGTAGAACAGGAGCCGGGTCAGGAGAGTATTTACCACTCAATTTCCTCACTTTTTTCCAGACTGCACTCATAGAAGAAGCAGAGGTGATGGTGGAAACATAGTTTCGCCAACAAGTGCGCTTAGCTTCACGGATGACACGACGAGCGATCGCATGCTTCTGCTTAAAATCAAGAAGTCTCTCAGCGGTTCTATTGTACCGGTACCTGCCCCATGCAGCGCGTTTCAAACGTACTGCACGAGCACAAGCAGGAGACCACCAAGGCACGCACTTCTGAGAATGCCTGCCTGAGGTTTGGGGTATAGAATGAGAAGCTGCGGTATAAAATGACGTCGAGAAGAGGTGCAGGAGCTCATCAATGGAGGATGAAGAAGGAACCTCACTAAAAGCAGTGAGGTGTGAGTAAAGATCCCAATTTGCCCGATCAAATTGCCAGTGAGGGCTACAGAAAGGTGGTGAATAGGAAGGAGAAGTAAGAATGATTGGAAAATGATCGCTGTCATGTAAGTCCGGTAGAACAGATCAGGTGAAGTTTAGTGCAGTGGAGGAAGAGCAGACTGATAGATCGATGCAAGAGAGAGTATGAGTACGAGGATCAAAATGGGTGGGAGTACCTGTATTTAAAACATGGAGGGGGTGAGAGGCGAGAAAAGCCTCCAACTGGACGCCACTTGAGTCACAATGAGACCCCCCCCCAGAGGAAATGGTGGGCATTAAAATCACCAAGTAACAGAAGTGGTGGTGGTAAGGATGAAACAAGAAAGGCAAAGTCTGGGGTAGAAAAAAGCTCGAGAAGGAGAGAGATATAAAGAACATATTGTAAACCACTTATTCAAGTGGATACGGGCTGCAGTGTAATGCAGCGAGGTATGGACAAATAGTTGACAGTATGGAATATCATTGCGTAGAAGAATGGCACTTTCATTAAAGGTCCCATCTGAGAAAAGATCCGAAGAATGCAATAAATTATAGCCTGAGATAGGTTGGAAAACAGCCGAGTGAAATTTTGGTTCTTGTAAGCAAGCACCAACAGGGGAAAACCTGGAAAGCAACATCTGAAGCTCACCCCGATTACCCCTGAGGCCACGGATATTCCACTGTAAATAGGCCATGATTGGCGATGAAGAAAATACCAGGAATCTGTAGGTAAAGGCACCTACAGACTAGAGGGGTTAGAAAAGTCAACGTGTGGTGGCATTGGAAGACGTTCAAGCAGCGAAGGAACGGAGCGTTGCGAAGAATGGGGTTGTGAAGATGGAGGAGAGGGAAGAGAAGGAACAGGAAGTGAATCAGTGTCCATTGAAGGTTTAGTCTCTGCAATATATTCTGAAATGGCTTCAAGTGTTTCTGAATTCAAAGATGTATGGGAGACCATATTGGAGATAGAAGGAGGAGGGTGAGTAAAGATTGGGACAGTAATGGACTGTACCAAAGTAGAGGGGGAGGGAAGAGTGTAAGGGACTGGAGATGAAGTGTGGGGGGGACAGAAGAGGCAGAAACTTGGGAGGTGGCAGAAGAGGGAGAAACTTGGGAGGGGACAGGGGTGGAAGGCATAGTACGAGGAGGAGGGTGAATCTCCACACTTGTAATAGAGCCAGAGAGAGGGGAAGAACTAGGTACAGAGACTGGAAAAAGGTTTAAAGTGTGGGGGGTGGAAGAAGGGAAGGAAGGGCAAAGAAGATTTGAGTAATGTGGATTTTTTGGACTTCTGAGAAGTAGAGGGGCGATTGGTATTAGGTGTCGTACGAGGTCTTGTCGATACTGGGGCTTGTGAGGAAGGACGCGAAGATGTGAGAGACTGAGTTGTAGTCGGGACATCAGAGCCAAGGACAGCAAAAGGATTAGATGCCGGAGTGGCTATGGGAGGGGTAACAACAGAGGAGGCTGCAGAAGATGGGACTCCAGAAGTGGGGGGATGTTTGGAAACACGAGAATAAGAAACACGGGGTAGTCTCCCTTGGAGGCAGAGATGAGTAACTGCCATAGCAGAAGGGAGACCTTCTGCCTCTTTGACGCAACGAATTTCACTTTCATTTAAGTAGACCTGACAACGGCGGGGGTACGAAGGGTGATCTTCATTACAATTAAGGCAAGATGGAGGTTGACTGCAAGATGTATTAGAATGGTCGTCGGCACCACAGACTGGGCATTCGGCCATAGATCTGCAATATTTCGCTGGGTGACCAAAACGCCAGCAATTTCTACACTGTTGCAGTGTAAGACTATGGTATGGGGCAGAATGACAGTACCACTACAAGAATTGAGAGAAAGATGTTTTTCAATAGTGATAGTAGTAGTATCGATATTCGAAAGGAGAGAAAGATCATGAGCTTGGGTAGCATTCTGGACAGTGACGATGTGCGTACCGCTCTTGAGAGCATGAAATGAAATATCTCTACCAACATGACGCAGGAGCGCTTTGCCAATACTATGGTCAGAAAGGTAGGCAGAAGAAGAAGTCGGTCTTAAAGTAAAGAATTTAGTCCATTGTGTGGTCCAAAACTGAGCGTGGAGAGGGAGTGCTTGACGTGTCGGTCTTTTCCGAGTAGAATGGGAAGGTAACGAAGGAGCATCATCAGGAGATTGACGTTGGCGTTTAGGAGTAGGACCGGAGTTGGTCCGGCGTGAAATGGGCGGGCAATTCGAAAATTGCCGTACTGTAGAGGGAGAAGCCGGAAGCATAGTCAAAGGAGAGCGGAGTTCAGACAAATCAAAGGAGTCAGTCGAAGCCCCGGTACCTGAAGCGGGTGAGGAAACATCACCAGCACTAGGTACAGGGGCATCAGGAGTGTCCAAAGAGTGGTCTAAACACAAGGCAGGGTCAGAATGGGGGTGCGGTATCAAGAAGGGGCCCGGGGGTAGTGGGTTCATGGATTGGGTTCTCCATGGTTAGGTTACTCCTTTGCTTTTTGTTTTTAAGAAAAAAAAGAAAGAAGAAAAGAAAATAAAAATAAAAAAAAAATAAAAAAGGGGGGAGCAGGGAGGAATAGTTCCCAGGAGGAATGAAAGGGCCGGAAATCTCCCTCCACGCCCAAGAGGACCTCAGCACCGCTAGTAGCGCAGATGCAGCATGGAACCCGTGCCATACCCTGCCCTTCATGCCAGTAAACCAGCAATCCGGGACAACAACCTCACATCTGCCGAGCTACCGCGGTGGACAAAAGAGAGGGCAGCCGGATATCCACCACAAAGCATACCTCCTTAGGCCACCACCCCCGGAATCCGAAAGGTGGCTTCCAGAGATACACCCGTCGCCCGAAAGACACCCAAAGCTACTCCGGGATACCGGAGAGGGATCGGGACATCCCCAGGCGATCCAGATTCCACGGCAAACTACGCCACCGCCAAGAACCTCATCGGAATGAGATGGACCCCGGTGTCCTTTCCCCTACCTAGGAACTAGTGCGCCTGTGGGAGAAATCCCAAAGGCCAAAAAGAGGAAGGGCAAAAGGGAGGGGTGGGGAGGAGGAGGAGGAATGGAAAAAAGGGAAGAAGGGGAGGATGGGATAGGGGAGGGGAGATTGGGGGGTAATTAGGTTCGGTCTGAGGAAGAAGACCGACAGGTCAAATTCCTCAGACCAAGAGCCTCTTCACCACGCCAAGGAGCCCCCCTTGAAGAGGACGGCCCACGTCAACGATGAAGAGTATACCAATGGAGGCCCGCTGACCCACGGTGACCTGGCTACCATGCGCAAGTTTATTCCCAACAACGACGATAACTGAGTCATCTGGACAGCGTCCGTCGCTAATTTTGCTGACAGATACCACTTCTACGTTTATAAGTGAACTGTAGCTATGTAGATATAAATCCATATGTGCACCTGTTAACCTTTTTGGGGTCTAGTTTCTAGGCCTTTTGTGTATCCATATGCTCTTGTGCTACCGTCCACAGGATGGATATGGGATGCACAATAAACTAGCTACTTCGGCGGCAAAATCTAAATCTAATCTCTAATAATCTTCTACTACTACTACTATTTCTGCTATTACTATTACTACTACTATTACTATTATTGTTACTACTACTATTACTACCACTATTACTATTAACTATTATTATTACTGCTATTACTATTACTACTGTTACTATTACTATTACTACTACTCTCTTACCTCCACCCCCTCGCACACTGCCTTCTGGTCTTCTTTCTCCTGTCGCACCTGTGACCTGACAGTGGTTCAGGACGGATCGAAACGTCGTTACAACGTTTCTCTCCCAAGTGTAGTTTATTGCTGAATTTTTAAGGAGGGGGGTGACTTAAAAGAACAGGACCGGGAAGTAAAGACACTAAGAACACTTTATTAAGGAAACGTTTCGCCCACTAGGGGAATGTATCACCATAGGAAATAAAGATACAAGACTGTTATGATATTTTACTTACAACTTGTTACAGCAACTGGAGGAGCAGCCATCTACACGCGGTGAGCTCTGGGTATTTTGGCTGACTGTAGGTAGTCAGTCAGTGTATATACTGTCTATGCAATAACATCACAGTAAACAGGTGATATCATAATATGCAAAGCCACCACTGTGAAAAAATTATTAAACTTCGAATCGCATTCATGAATTCTCACATTATCAAAGACCTGTGATAATGTGAGAAATCACGAAAACTCTTGGAAGTTCACTGTTTTTTTCACAGTGGTTGTTTTGCATGTTGCCTAATTCTGGATAATTATACCCACCTTTCCTGTGATCAAATTTGATCGAATCCACAGGCCCTGCATGATCCTTATGATTTTATCGCTTTTTCTTAAATATAATAGCAACACCCATATATATCACACCCGCTACTTCCTTTAAGATAGCAGATAATAAGACCTAGGAAGTTCAGAAAGCGTAATAAAAGAGTTTGATTATTACTGTATGGGAATGTGAAGTAATCAGGTTCGATGCAAGGAAGGGTGGAGTAGATTAAGAGCCCTTCAACGTCATCAAGGCAGCCCTTCCCTTCCCCTGAACAGTGAAATTGATTTTGACTGTGGCTTTCCGTGTTTTGGCTTCACATACTTGAGATAATGATGTCAAAAAGCATTCAACCTTGTTTTAGTTCGAAAAATTTAAGGCTTACTGACTGCACTAGGATCATTATTGCTGCAAGTGCACCTACGTGAAGTGCACCTACGTCAAGTGCACCTACGTCAAGTGCACCTACGTCAGTTATACCTACATGTACGTCATGTGCACCTACGTCAAGTGCACCTACAGTACACCTATGTCAAGTACACCTACGTCAAGTAGGTATTTAAGTAAACTCTGAAGTGTATGCATAAGGAAATACACACCTCTGTATACTGCGACCGTTGTATTTCAATTAAACAAAATTCCATACTTGGGAGAGGAACCTTAGGGCGACGTCTCGGTCCCTGCTGGACCATTGCGATTTGACAGTGGTCCAGGATCGAGTGAAACGTCGTCATAAGTGAAGGTTCCTGGTGAAGTGTTCCAACCACTGTACTGTAAGTTAATATTCTTCACGGTCGTGTTTTGTAACTGTTTTCATACGAAAGATTGGATTATTATAATCAAAAGAAGAAGCGCTAAACCCACTAGGGTCATACAACGCTGGGGAAGGGGTGGAGCTTCTTTCTAGGTAACACATCTATTGACAAACAAATAACCATGGCCAGCACTAAACTTTTAAATAGCACGCAATTCTCGGGTAAACTCAAACGCATCTATGACAAATTAATCCAAGATTCCAGATAACTTTGATTTGCAGTGTATCGCAGATACTCAAACACTAATAAGGAGTGTTTTGTCTTTTCAACACATCAAAGCAATTAATGAATAAGGTTGCCAAAAAGGATTTGCCACATACAGATATACAATTTTCAGTTCTGCGAAACACGGAACTGGTGGGATTCAAATCCATTGTGAGTCGTGAAATTCGCTTGCCATAGGTTCAAACCCCACCCGTTCCGTGGTTTGTTTACATTCGTGTTCAGGTTATACGATGCTAATATTGTGCTATGTTCAGTTTGCCAGTTCTATTTTCAATAAGGAGTAGTCAGTAACGATTAAACCAAAACGACATATATATATATATATATATATATATATATATATATATATATATATATAGTATATATATATATATTGTCAACGCTAATTGCTTGGGTACTGTTTATTCTGCAGTGTTCCTCCTTTCTTATGTTCTTGTTGCTTGGGTAGCATTGAAAATTGGGGTGGGCATGTATTCTGCTGGTGGGATGGATTGTGGGGGACCTGCCTAGTGTGGGCCGGCAGGCCTACTGAATGTCAAAATGGCATACGGTACCGACAGGTTGGTGGGTGGGACACATGGGCAACAGTTAGGCAACTTTGTTCCGAAGCGTTTCGCCTACACAGTGGCCTTCTTCAGTCGAGTGCAGAAGGTGGGCGGGAGCGATGGAGATGTGAAGACGATGTAATCGGTCCACCCTTTAAGTCGTAGATTTGAGGTTCTCGGTCTCTCTACCTGGAGTGGAGTTCTGTTCTGTGGTCTGAAACAATCTGAAGAAATAAGCGAGACTTATGCTGTCGGAAGGAGGGGTGCAGGCTGGTAGAAGAGAGAATGTAGTCACTGAGAGGTCGCGTCCCTCTCGAGTCAAACGATTCTCACTTGAAGGAGTTGTCCGGGGTGTCTTCTCTTCTGTACCGGGATGCCTTTGTGTTGCGGTGTCTGACGGAGTGGCAAAGTGGTATATAATACCGACAGGTTGGCAGTTAGGCGAAACTTTTCGAAATAAAGTTGCCTAACTGTTGCCTGTTGCCCATGTGTCTTACTTAAGACAAGGACCTGCCTTGTATGTGCCAGTAGGCCTTCTGCAGTGTTCCTCCATTCTTATGTTCTTATATATATATATATATATATATATATATATATATATATATATATATATATATATATATATATATATATATATATATATATATATATATATAAGAAAAGGGTGAGGGGAAAAGGGTGAGTGGTGCACTTAGGAGTCTGTGGAGACAAAGAACTTTGTCCTTGGAGGCAAAGAGGGGAATGTATGAGAGTATAGTTTTACCAACGCTCTTATATGGGTGTGAAGCATGGGTGATGAATGTTGCAGCGAGGAGAAGGCTGGAGGCAGTGGAGATGTCATGTCTGAGAGCAATGTGTGGTGTGAATATAATGCAGAGAATTCGTAGTTTGGAAGTTAGGAGGAGGTGCGGGATTACCAAAACTGTTGTCCAGAGGGCTGAGGAAGGGTTGTTGAGGTGGTTCGGACATGTGGAGAGAATGGAGCGAAACAGAATAACTTCAAGAGTGTATCAGTCTGTAGTGGAAGGAAGGCGGGGTAGGGGTCGGCCTAGGAAAGGTTGGAGGGAGGGGGTAAAGGAGGTTTTGTGTGCGAGGGGCTTGGACTTTCAGCAGGCATGCGTGAGCGTGTTTGATAGGAGTGAATGGAGACAAATGGTTTTTAATACTTGACGTGCTGTTGGAGTGTGAGCAAAGTAACATTTATGAAGGGGTTCAGGGAAACCGGCAGGCCGGACTTGCGTCCTGGAGATGGGAAGTACAGTGCCTGCACTCTGAAGGAGGGGTGTTAATGTTGCAGATTAAAAACTGTAGTGTAAAGCACCCTTCTGGCAAGACAGTGATGGAGTGAATGATGGTGAAAGTTTTTCTTTTTCGGGCCACCCTGCCTTGGTGGGAATCGGCCAGTGTGATAATAATATATATATATATATATATATTATATATATATATATATATATATATATATATATATATATATATATATATATATATAATGAATGTCGTGCCGAATAGGTAAAAAACTTGTGATTTTGGCTTAAATAGCAATGCCAAATAAGGCAAGCGAAAATTTGTGCATTCAATAATTTCACAAAAATCATTCCGAACCTAACAAAAAAAATATATTTCATTGTGTTTGTTTGTTATTAAATTACTGTAAACTTATCTAAAATACATTTAGTTGGGTTAGGCTAAATTAAATTACGCTTTTTATAATAAGGTTAGGTAAGTTTTGTAAGGTTCTTTTGGTACAAAATTATTAATTTTTACATTAACATAAAAGAAAAAAATATATATGTTTTATAGAAAATTTTAGTAAGGACTTAATTTTAAATGAATTCTTGCTAACTGACCAATTTTACCTATTCGGCACGACCTATATATATTGGGAAGTGGCCACTACAGGAAACAGCATAGCATTAATATCTCATTACAGCATGTGTTGTCACTCTGTCCCAGGGCCTCGTACATGACCCTGGCTCCACACAGGACCGTCCCTGGTACACACGAAGTCCAGTTACTCCAGGTCCCTGTCGAACCTGCCGAAGATACCAGCCTTATCACACTACTTCCGGGTGGCACATAAAAGATTTGAGAATAATGTACAAATATTCATTCTAGTCGTTTTGTGTATATTTAGGCTCTTGCTCTAGTCCCCGAAATAGATATTGTGTGCACAGAAAACTAGCCACTACCATCCACAGGATAGCTATGGGGTGCACGATATGCTAGCCACCCCGGTGACAATATCTAAAAAAAAAAAATCTTTGAGAACGTTTTGGAAGTCTTTCTTTTAATTTTGGCACGAAAATTTCCTTACTGATCTATAACTTTTTTGCAAATATATGCAAGTAGCATTTATGTACTTTCGTAATCTAGATTTTTCATACACTGTAATATACAGAGCCGCTTTTTCACGTTGCTCGGATATTTTGAAAGAATATGCCCATTTTCTCTAGCCGAGGTTTATATATCTTGAAACATATCCTCCGCCTGAAATTACCAGTTTTTGGTTTCCCAATAACCTAAACTGATAGCTCATTTTGGGCTTAGACAAGGTCGAAATTAACGAATTGGAACAAGTTGGAAAATAAAGGAGGATATTTTTAAGATGGAATGATTAAGGATGGGAGACAGATGTAGGCTTGGAAATTTGTTTACAATCATTGGGAAATGCTAAACTCGTAAGGGCCTCACAGCAATTGAGTAATGGGAGGTAATCAGGCTTGATTTCAGGGTCACGAACCTCCTCACCGGCATTAGGTCTCCTTCATAAAGGCAGAGACTGAGAGAAATCGATAGTGTAAGAAGGTGCTACAGCTGGTTAGGCTGCAAATGGTATGGTGATACGGACACGCTGTTTTAAAGGACATTTATGTACTTTTCGCCATGAGTGTCTTCATCAATTACTTAGCCACTCTTGGCGAAACGTTTTCTCTCATAAATGTCGCGAATTATGTGTCTTTATCCTGATGTTACTGAGTACAATGGTGTGTTGGAAGTAGATACCTACTGTCTGTGACAGTACCGATGCTGTTCAGTACAGTGTTGTCCTGGCAGCGAAACTCGACGTTGTTCAAGGCATCATCGTCTAACTTGCTTCCCTTCGGGGGCGCGAACCTGATCTTGATGTCTTGGATGAAGTTTCCAACGCTGCATGTAACTGTGTCTGTGAAACAGAGATGGATGATGATAGGTGAGGCGAGTGGAAGCGAGGAGAGTGGAGGCGGGGTGAGGCAAATGGAGGCGAGGCGAATGGGAGTGCGGCAAGTGGAAGAGAGGTGAAATGAACAGAGGAGATGACATTTGAGTATTAGAAATACCTCTCTTAGTGCCCTGCCGACCCAAGAGTCATCACACTCCATTCGCCTCCCTACTTCCTTTACTCCCTGCAGTATACATATTAAATGTATTTTGTATATTTCGTATAACTTGATAGAGATCTTATCAGGTCGCAGTGTAGTCAAAATAAGAGCTTATTCAACAAACTGTCATTTTCTCTAAATATATTGTAGCTGTGTGCTATGGTAGTAGATGATGGTGGCAATAGGTGAAGGGAGTGGCAGTGATAATACGTGGAGGAAGGAGAGAGTTCAGGTAGGGATTGTAATTGTAGTAATTTCTGTCATGAAATCCCTCATTTGGGGAAACTTTAAAAATAAGCCAGAAACATATTCGAGTGAAAAAGGTTGGATTTGAATAAGACCAGCTAAGAATGGACCAATAGACCTGCAGTGTTCCTCCATTATTATGGTCTTAGGAAAACTAGTAGTCTCAACACAGTCTGAAGAGGCGCCTCTACTAACCCTTTTGAACGCCAGCAGCTATGAGCTGTTTGTAGGAAAAGTTCTTGGAGGGAGTTTCTTGTTGGGTCCTGCACAGGAACATCACCCCAGTCACACCACAGTCATCTGGCGTCATGCTTGACCCATCATAATAATCATACTGCCAAACACAGAATAGGTTATGTTAATTGGGTGTAAAGCCTGTCGACCGCAAGACAGTCATTGTAGTTACAGATAACTTATTCACCAGTCATGAATATTCTAAGCCTTAAATCATGGATTAAAGTGCACCTTTCGGTATGATTTTTTTATATGGATAATGACAATACATTAAGACACTTTATTCTGACATACTGTGTATATATTTTAATTTCTACATGGTCAAAAATAAAGTATAATGACTTTAAACTTTTTTATTCGTTAAAGTTTCTCGTACTAAAGATTAGTTTAAACCAGCGTAGCTCGAAATGGTCTACGTTTATCGAGGAAAGGCTCATGAGCCAAGGCACTAGACCCTACGGGTTTAGTTCTTCTCCACGCATATGCTACTACTACTACTAGGCCCGTGACCTGGTGGCAAGAGCTCTCGCTTCACACAGGACACCCTTCAGTAAAATAGGTACCTGGGTGTTAGTAGACTGGTGTGGGTCGCATCCTGGGACAAAACTGACCTAATTTGCCCGAAATACTCTGAGAGCATAACAAGCGGCTTTCTATATAATAGTATGTCACTGATATCAGCTATGGTCTGTATACCTTGTATATGTTGTGTACGAATGGTATATAATACCGACAAGATGAGAGTAAGACACATGTGCAACATCTGGGTATCTTTATTGTAGACGTTTCGCCATCCAGTGGCTTTATCAATACAAATTCCAGGACATAACTTGAAGACAGTAGAACTATGTACAGAAGATGAGGTAATCAGTCCCTCAACCTAGGAGTAGGTGCGAACAGCACCATAGTCGTGGAGATTCTGAAGCAGAAGAAAGAATCATGTACA
The DNA here is from genome assembly GCF_026875155.1 of Cherax quadricarinatus. NCBI lineage: Eukaryota > Metazoa > Arthropoda > Malacostraca > Decapoda > Parastacidae > Cherax > Cherax quadricarinatus. Next base: position 23,557,788 of record NC_069472.1, read on the forward strand.
TAACCTTCACAACTACGACAACTACTACTACTACAACTAACCCATCTCTTTGGGAAGGACCTACTTCCACTGGGGAATCCCGCCCACCAGTGAATTTGCCCTCGTCTGCTTCACCTGACGTTACTATATAAGCGCCAGGATTCTTTCTTCTGCTTCAGAATCTCCACGACTATGGTGCTGTTCGCACCTACTCCTAGGTTGAGGGACTGATTACCTCATCTTCTGTACATAGTTCTACTGTCTTCAAGTTATGTCCTGGAATTTGTATTGATAAAGCCACTGGATGGCGAAACGTCTACAATAAAGATACCCAGATGTTGCACATGTGTCTTACTCTCACCTTGTATATGTACTTATAGAAATAAAGATATATTATTATTATTATTATTATTACAACTACTAATAATAATTTAATTATTATCGTAAGACTGTAATTGCTGGAAAAAGAGCACTCATACAAAGGTGAAAACAAGAGGTATATTGTAACTTGTCTTATGTGTAGGTAAATCTGAAGATGTTAGTGAATATCGTGTGTGTGTGTGTGTGTGTGTGTGTGTGTGTGTGTGTGTGTGTGTGTGTGTGTGTGTGTGTGTGTGTGTGTGTGTGTGTGTGTGTGCGCATCTTCCTTACTCCACCTCCACAAGTCCTTCACTTACCCACACAGAGTAACCATACACATAGCTGCCAGCCTGACACATCATATCTTGCGACCAGGTGCCCCAAACACCATAGACGTTCTGCCTCACTGGCACCGCTACTGTTATAAGCGAAACATCTCTAATTAGAACAGTATCAGTAGTATATGTTACCTGTTTATATATATATATATATATATATATATATATATATATATATATATATATATATATATATATATATATATATATATATATATATAATAGCCCATACGGAAACAGAAGCTTAAGATATCAATTGATCTGTATATTTCGACCCCCTTCTACTGAAAAGGATCCCAGAATAGGGTCGAAATATACAGACTAATTAATTTGCTGAGTTTCTGTCTCCATGTGGGTTATTATGGAGCACTGACAAATGTACATATATATGTATATTACACGTGTCAATATAATGGTAGGAGAAATAAAATATTCATAAGGATTCTAGGAGACGTCTTCAGATTTTTCTCCCAAACTATTTTATCTACTTGCTCAGGCTCTGTGGCTCAGTATACTACACCATATAAGACAAAATGATCAATTTAGGCATAATCCCCATTTGATATATTTAATTTAAAATGTTAAAAATTAAATTTAGCATCAAACTAACATAAACAATTCCCCCTGACCTTGCTACAATGAATATAGTTTAATTTAACCTAATTCTCCTAAATATGCTAATTATCATTGGTCATGGATGACTATCTAGTCTAACTAGTCTTTCCCATGGATGAACTTGACTCACCTTCCTTGTCCATGTAGACATCATAGCCTTTGTCCTGGACGAGACTAACAGCTACTGGATACTGGATGAGTTGACAGTTGTTGAGGGAGGTGTTGACGGCCCAGTTGAAGGCCTCACACTGGGTGCTCATCAGACACAAGCTAGCACAATGAAACCTGTACCCTGAACATTAACGAAAAAAAACTTCAACTTCATTTAGTCATTATCAAAGTGGCAATTTACACATAAGCAATGGTTAAATAATAATAATAATAATAATAATAATAATAATAATAATAATAATAATAATAATAATAATAATAATAATAACCTATTATTGTATTATAAATTGTTGAAATTATATTTAATTTAAGGCTTTACATTTATAAGGATAATGATTTATAAAGCATCTGGGAAATGGGAAGTGATCTGGTTACTCCAAGGAAGAAAATGGTAACTCAATTCCATTTATCAAAGAACTATCATTAACGGGACTATCATTAACGGCATAAGTCCCCTTCCCCTCCCCCTTCCCTTCCCTTGAAGGGTATAAACAACTGTTACATTGGCCCGAGGTGCACTTACCACAGCTCACAATGCTGAGGAAGTCGCCTTCAAGCCTGTGGGAGGCGACGCCCTGGTAAACCCTGGTGTCCAGTGTCCAAGTTGATGATACCCAGAGCACCACCAGGCAGGTGAGGACTGATGTCTTCATTGTCTTTAAAAGGGAGAGACCTTCGTTGTCTTTTCTTCTTTTTCTTCTTCCTGTTTTAGGTGCTTCGTTTAACAGAAATTTTAGCACCGGCTTTTGGATTTTATCAGTCAAGGATATTTCAAGTAAACTCTCGGAACATATACACTTATACACCTCTCAGTGTATGCAGGACCATTTGTGGCACAGTGTCACAGCAAGAAGAGACAATGATGGCACTTGACACGCTGCTGAAGACACAGTTCTCTATTGCTTTGTGCTTGGCACTCACGTTTTCTGAATGGCTGGTATTCAGAGTTGGTCAGAGGAACGGAAGGGTTGTTCCAATTCGTTAGAATCAATAGCTCTTCGCCATGGATCTGAATAAGCTTCAGAGGCGAGGAGAGGAGCAGACGACCGTCAGCGATGCCGGGGACGACCACAGTGACGACCCGACTCACTGTCCGCCTAGTATATTGATAAAGCCACTGGATGGCGAAACGTCTACATAGTAAAGATACCCAGATGATACACACGTGACAGTGTTTCTGCCTCGCAGTCTGTGGACGGAGGATCGAGCCTGGAACACGTCTTGTGCTGAATGGCAAATACAGGTTTTCCTCTTTATATAAATATAAAAATGGGAGGCCTATCCACTGCCTAAGGACCCTTCAGGTCGCAGATTCACCTGCACACTAACTGAGTAGCATGAAGAATACTTTTGTTCTTGGGGTGAGCATCACACCGAGCACATCTCCTGAGGCGTACATCAACCAAATAACTGCTGCAGCATATGGGCGCCTGGCAAACTTAAGGAATCATTGAAGACACTGTACACCGTGTACATCAGGCCTATATTAAAGTATGCAGCGCCAGTATAGAACCCATGCCCACCCACGTGCGGTCATCAGTGAATCAGGCCCTGATTCACCGGGAGGCCTAGTCATGGACCAGGCAGCGGGGGCGTTGATCCTCGGAATACCCTCCAGGTAGACTCCAGGTAGACTCCAGGTAGGTAGATAACAGGTCAAACACGTCAAGAAATTAGAAAAAGTACAAAAGCTTTTAACAAGACTAGTCCCGGATGTAAGAGGTATGCCCTACGAGGATAAGATTAGGGAAATCAACCTGATGACACTGGAGGACAGGAGGGACAGAGGGGACATGATAACGACGTATAAAGTACTGAGAGGAACTGACAAGGTGGATAGGAACAGAATGTTTCAGAGATGGGACACAACAACAAGGGGTCACATCTGGAAGTTGAAAACTCAGATGAGTCACAGGGATGTTTGGAAGTATTTCTTCAGTCATAGAGTTGTCAGGAAGTGGGACAATGTGGAGACTGATGTAGTGGAGGCAGGATCCATACATAGCTTTAAGAGGAGGTACGATAAAGCTCATGGAGCAGGAAGAGTGACCTAATAGCGACCAGTGAAGAGGCGGGTCCAGGAGCTATGATTCGTCTCCTGCAACCACAACTAGGTGAGTGCAACTAGGTACACACATGCACATTCACACACACGCACACACACACACACACACACACACACACACACACACACACACACACACACACACACACACACGAGGTGGCGAGGTGTCAGAGTGGGCTCCTGTGACCAGCGGGGTCCCACAGGGGTCAGTCCTAGGACCAGGGCTGTTTCTGGTATTTGTGAACGACATGACGGAAGGAATAGACTTCGAGGTTTCCCTGTTTGCAGATGATGTGAAGTTGATAAGAAGAATTCCATCGGACGAGGACCAGGCAGAACTACAAAGGGATCTGGACAGGCTGCAGACCTGGTCCAGCAATTGGCTCCTGGAGTTTAACCCCACCAAGTGCAAAGTCATGAAGAATGGGGAATGTGATGAATGTGTCTCAATCTTCAAGAATGGGGAAGGGCAAAGAAGACCGCAGACGGGAGCTAGAGACTACATACCTCACTCAAGGAAAAAGATCTTGGGGTGAGTATAACACCAGGCACATCTCCTGAGGCACACATCAACCAAATAACTGCTGCAGCATATGGGCGCCTAGCAAACCTCAGAACAGCATTCCGACATCTTAATAAGGAATCGTTCAGGACCCTGTACACCGTGTACGTTAGGCCCATATTGGAGTATGCAGCACCAGTTTGGAACCCACATCTAGCCAAGCACGTAAAGAAACTAGAGAAAGTGCAAAGGTTTGCAACAAGACTAGTCCCAGAGCTAAAGGGTATGTCCTACGAGGAGAGGTTAAAGGAAATCGACCTGACGACACTGGAGGACAGGAGAGATAGGGGGGACATGATAACGACATATAAAATACTGAGAGGAATTGACAAGGTGGACAGAGACAGAATGTTCCAGAGATGGGACACAGCAACAAGGGGACACAGTTGGAAGGTGAAGACTCAGATGAATCACAGAGATGTTAGGAAGTATTTCTTCAGTCAGGGAGTAGTCAGGAAGTGGAATAGTTTGGAAAGCGATGTAGTGGAGGCAGGATCCATTCATAGCTTTAAGAAGAGGTATGACAAAGTTCATGGTGCAGGGAGAGTGACCCAGTAGCGGCCAGTGAAGAGGTGGGGCCAGGAACTGTGAATCGACCCTTGCAACCACAACTAGGTGAGTACAACTAGGTGAGTACACACACTACTACGCACAAAAAGGTCAAGTGTCTATCGACAAGTGCCTTCGACGACTAGTAACTACACACACACTGGAGGACAGGAGGGTCAGGGGAGACATGATAATGACATACAAAATAGTGCGTAGAATAGACAAGGTGGACAGAGACAAGATGTTCCAGAGAGGGGACACAGAAACAAGGGGTTACAATTGGAAGTTGAAGACTCATCTGAGTCATAGGGATGTTAGGAAGTATTTCTTTAGTCATAGAGTAGTCAGGAAGTGAAATAGCCTAACAAGTGACGTAGTGGAGGCAGGAACCATACATAGCTTTAAGATGAGATATGATAAAGCTCATGGAGCAGGGGGAGAGTGAGGACCCAGTAGCATTCAGTGAAGAGGTGGGGCCAGGAGCTGAGTCTCGATCCCTGCAACCACAATTAGGTGAGTACAATTAGGTGAGTACACACACACACACACACACACACACACACACACACACACACACACACACACACACACACAAGCAATAGATACTCAGCGACTCACTGTATCGGTATTTCTAAACACAATAGCTAATTCAGATGGGTATAAATCAGAACAAAATTAAGCCAGAAGTTGTCCAACAGTAATTGGCTCAATGCCACCGGGTGCCACCCTAGGGGGAGGGACACGGAGACAATAACAGAGAACAAAAGGCACAATACTGTGACTGGAACAGTACACAAATAACCCGCACATGGAAGAGAGGAGCTTACGACGACATTTCGGTCCGACTTGGACCATTTACAAAGTCACAAAGGCTGTGTTCTGTGCTCACCTGAGGTGAGAATTAACACAGAACACTGTTCAAGGCTGAGGGACTGACCACCTTAACCTAACATCTTCAAGGCTGAGGGACTGACCATCTCAACCTTATCTCTTCAAGGCTGAGGGACTGACCATCTCAAACTTACCTCTTCAAGGCTGAGGGACTGACCACCTCAAACTTACCTCTTCAAGGCTGAGGGACTGACAACTTCATCCTTATCTCTTCAAGGCTGAGGGACTGACCACCTCAACCTTACCTCTTCAAGGTTGACGGACTGACCACCTCAGACTTACCTCTTCAAGGCTGAGGGACTGACCATCTCAAACTTACCTCTTCAAGGCTGAGGGACTGACCATCTCAAACTTACCTCTTCAAGGCTGAGGGACTGACCATCTTAAACTTACCTCTTCAAGGCTGAGGGACTGACAACTTCATCCTTACCTCTTCAAGGCTGAGGGACTGACAACTTCATCCTTACCTCTTCACTGCTTCTGCCGTCCCCAAAGTCTTGTCGCCTCTGTATAAAAATGAAGAAGCCTGCTGAGCAGGCGAAATGTTTCAACAATAAGATACCAAACTGTTGCACATATATCTTACTCATCTATACCATTAATTTCATGAATCAAGAATCTTTCTTGACGTGCAGTATACTCGCGCTGTTGGTCCGCGGACGAGTAAACACGATAATTATATATTAAGTTTTTCAGAGGTAATTATAGTAATGGTGGTGAAGAATAATGACTAGTGCGAACATGAGAGTGCGTGAGTGGTGTGTTAGGTGTATTTGAGGGAAGCAAACATCAGCTTCTTGATCACGATACTGAAACTAAATAATAAATTCTTGTGACGAGACTGCTGTGTGTGTGTGTGTGTGTGAGAGAGAGAGAGAGAGAGAGAGAGAGAGAGAGAGAGAGAGAGAGAGAGTTTACGAAGCCAGACCAAACTGACATGAGTTAATAGAATTATCAAAGCTTATTGCTTGGGTAGAATTGAAAATTGAGTTGGGCAAATATTCTGTTAGTGGGATGGATTATGAAGGACCTGCCTAGTATGGGCCAACAGGCCTGCTGCAGTGTTTCTCCTTTCTTATGTTCTTATGACTCACGAAATCGTAATAGCACGATTGTAAACAAATCACAGTAGGGGGGGGGGGTAAGGTATAATTCAAATTCTGTGGAACGGCGCCAGCCTGAAGCCAACTGCGCGACGCCGGCCGGAAACAAGCGGAGCGTCAGCGGGAAGAGCTCATGAGTCGAACCATCTTGTTGCATTGACTAAGTTGTCACACATTCGTGGGTAATTAGTTGCAAGGAAGGGCGGAACAGAGGGTGGAGACGGGAAGACAAAAAGTTAGGGATGGGATGGGAGGGAGAAAACGACCAATGATCAGTAACTGCTGTATACATCAACAATTCCATGCTTACACAACACACTGGCTGCTCTTGACCTGACCTCCGTGTTCCACTGGTGTTATACTACGAGTAATTAAACCATTATTTTGAGCTAAATAATTGCAGGTTCGATCAATGGAAGCCTCAATCCATTGGATCAGGAGAGCTTCACGAGCATCAAAGTACACATCAACTAATCTAAGAACAAAAGCTAGTTATGACTCCCTATCATATTCTATCACCCTGGTAGCGTCACATACATCAACTTATGAACGCAGTAGGACACTGAAGACATCAGGTATTCCATTAAAGGTTCATCAGGTACGACAGCTTCCAAGGTTTCCTTCCAGCAGAGCTGCAGTTACTATCACTTGGGAATTATCATCTTCCAGCAGAGCTGCAGTTACTATTACTTGGGACTTACCATCTTCCAGCATAGCTGCTGTCACTATCACTTGAGACTTACCATCTTCCAGCAGAGCTGCTGTCACTGTCACTTGGGACTTACCATCTTCCAGCAGAGCTGCTGTCATTATCACTTGGGACTTACCATCTTCCAGCAGAGCTGCAGTTACTATCACTTGGGACTTACCATCTTCCAGCAGAGCTGCAGTTACTATCACTTGGGACTTACTATCTTCCAGCAGAGCTGCAGTTACTCTCACTTGGGAATTGCCATCTTCCAGCAGAGCTGCAGTTACTATCACTTTGGACTTACAATCTTCCAGCAGAGCTGCAGTTACTATCACTTTGGACTTACCATCTTCCAGCAGAGCTGCTGTCACTATCACTTGGGAATTACCATCTTCCAGCAGAGCTGCAGTTACTATTACTTGGGACTTACCATCTTCCAGCATAGCTGCTGTCACTATCACTTGGGACTTACCATCTTCCAGCAGAGCTGCTGTCACTGTCACTTGGGACTTACCATCTTCCAGCAGAGCTGCTGTCACTATCACTTGGGACTTACCATCTTCCAGCAGAGCTGCTGTCATTATCACTTGGGACTTACCATCTTCCAGCAGAGCTGCAGTTACTATCACTTGGGACTTACCATCTTCCAGCAGAGCTGCAGTTACTATCACTTGGGACTTACTATCTTCCAGCAGAGCTGCAGTTACTCTCACTTGGGAATTGCCATCTTCCAGCAGAGCTGCAGTTACTATCACTTTGGACTTACAATCTTCCAGCAGAGCTGCAGTTGCTATCACTTTGGACTTACCATCTTCCAGCAGAGCTGCTGTCATTATCACTTGGGACTTACCATCTTCCAGCAGAGCTGCTGTCACTATCATTTGGGACTTACCATCTTCCAGCAGAGCTGCAGTTACTATTACTTGGGACTTACCATCTTCCAGCAGATCTGCTGTCACTATCACTTGGGACTTATCATCTTCCGGCAGAGCTGCAGTTACTATTACTTGGGACTTACCATCTTCCAGCAGAGCTGTAGTTACTATCACTTGAGACTTACCATCTTCCAGCAGAGCTGTAGTTACTATCACTTGGGACTTACCATCTTCCAGCAGAGCTGCAGTCACTATCACTTGGGACTTACCATCTTCCAGCAGAGCTGCAGTTACTATTACTTGGGACTTACCATCTTCCAGCAGAGCTGTAGTTACTATCCCTTGGGACTTACCATCTTCCAGCAGAGCTGCTGTCACTATCACTTGGGACTTACTATCTTACAGCAGAGCTGCTGTCACTATCACTTGGGACTTACCATCTTCCAGCAGAGCTGCAGTCACTATCACTTGGGACTTACCATCTTCAAGCAGAGCTGCAGACTGTTACTTGGGACTTACCATCTTCCAGCAGAGTTGCTGTCACTATCACTTGCTACTTACCATCTTCCAGCAGAGCTGCAGTTATTATCACTTGGGACTTACAATCTTCCAGCACAGCTGCAGTTACTATCACTTTGGACTTACCATCTTCCAGCAGAGCTGCAGTTACTATCACTTGGGACTTACCATCTTCCAGCAGAGCTGCTGTCACTATCACTTGGGACTTACCATCTTCCAGCAGAGCTGCAGTTACTATCACTTGGGACTTACCATCTTCCAGCAGAGCTGCTGTCATTATCACTTGGGACTTACCATCTTCCAGCAGAGCTGCTGTCATTATCACTTGGGACTTACCATCTTCCAGCAGAGCTGCTGTCACTATCACTTGGGACTTACCATCTTCCAGCAGAGCTGCAGTTACTATCACTTGGGACTTACCATCTTCCAGCAGAGCTGCAGTTACTATCACTTGGGACTTACCATCTTCCAGCAGAGCTGCAGTTACTATCACTTGGGACTTACCATCTTCCAGCAGAGCTGCTGTCATTATCACTTGGGACTTACCATCTTCCAGCAGAGCTGCAGTCACTATCACTTGGGACTTACCATCTTCAAGCAGAGCTGCAGTTACTATTACTTGGGACTTACCATCTTCCAGCAGAGCTGTAGTTACTATCACTTGGGACTTACCATCTTCCAGCAGAGCTGCTGTCACTATCACTTGGGACTTACTATCTTCCAGCAGAGCTGCAGTCACTATCACTTGGGACTTACCATCTTCCAGCAGAGCTGCAGTCACTATCACTTGGGACTTACCATCTTCCAGCAGAGCTGCAGTCACTATCACTTGGGACTTACTATCTTCCAGCAGAGCTGCAGTCACTATCACTTGGGACTTACCATCTTCCAGCAGAGCTGCAGTCACTATCACTTGGGACGTACCATCTTCAAGCAGAGCTGCAGTTACTATCACTTGGGACTTACCATCTTCCAGCAGAGCTGCAGTCACTATCACTTGGGACTTACCATCTTCCAGCAGAGCTGCAGTCACTATCACTTGGGACTTACTATCTTCCAGCAGAGCTGCAGTCACTATCACTTGGGACTTACCATCTTCCAGCAGAGCTGCAGTCACTATCACTTGGGACTTACCATCTTCCAGCAGAGCTGCAGTCACTATCACTTGGGACGTACGATCGTCCAGCAGAGCTGCAGTTACTATTACTTGGGACTTACCATCTTCCAGCAGAGCTGCAGTTCCTATTACTTGGGACTTACCATCTTCCAGCAGAGCTGCAGTTACTATCACTTGGGACTTACCATCTCCCAGCAGAGCTGCAGTTACTATCCCTTGGGACTTACCATCTTCCAGCAGAGCTGCAGTTACTATCACTTGGGACTTACCATCTTCCAGCAGAGCTGCAGTTACTATCACTTGGGACTTACCATCGTCCAGCATAGCTGCAGTTACTATCACTTGGGACTTACCATCTTCCAGCAGAGCTGCAGTTACTATCACTTGGGACTTACTATCTTCCAGCAGAGCTGCAGTCACTATCACTTGGGACTTACTATCTTCCAGCATAGCTGCAGTTACTATTACTTGGGACTTACCATCTTCCAGCAGAGCTGCAGTTACTATTACTTGGGACTTACCATCGTCCAGCATAGCTGCAGTTACTATCACTTGGGACTTACCATCTTCCAGCAGAGCTGCAGTTACTATCACTTGGGACTTACCATCGTCCAGCAGAGCTGCAGTTACTATCACTTGGGACTTACCATCTTCCAGCAGAGCTGCAGTTACTATCACTTGGGTCTTACCATCGTCCAGCAGAGCTGCAGTTACTATCACTTGGGACTTACCATCGTCCAGCAGAGCTGCAGTTACTATCACTTGGGACTTACCATCTTCCAGCAGAGCTGCAGTTACTATCACTTGGGACTTACCATCTTCCAGCAGAGCTGCAGTTACTATCACTTGGGTCTTACCATCTTCCAGCAGAGCTGCAGTTACTATTACTTGGGACTTACCATCTTCCAGCAGAGCTGCAGTTACTATCACTTGGGACTTACCATCTTCCAGCAGAGCTGCAGTTACTATCACTTGGGTCTTACCATCTTCCAGCATAGCTGCAGTTACTATCACTTGGGAATTACTATCTTCCAGCATAGCTGCAGTCACTATCACTTGGGACTTACCATCGTCCAGCAGAACTGCAGTCACTATCGCTTGGGACTTACCATCGTCCAGCAGAACTGCAGTCACTATCACTTGGGACTTACCATCGTCCAGCAGAACTGCAGTCACTATCACTTGGGACTTACCATCGTCCAGCAGAGTTGCTGTCACTATCACTTGGGACTTACCATCGTCCAGCAGAGCTGCAGTTACTATCACTTGGGACTTACCATCTTCCAGCAGAGCTGCAGTTACTATCACTTGGGACTTACCATCGTCCAGCAGAGCTGCAGTTACTATCACTTGGGACTTACCATCATCCAGCAGAGTTGCTGTCACTATCACTTGGGACTTACCATCGTTCAGCAGAGCTGCAGTCACTATCACTTGGGACTTAACATCGTCCAGCAGAGTTGCTGTCACTATCACTTGGGACTTAACATCGTCCAGCAGAGTTGCTGTCACTATCACTTGGGACTTACCATCTTTCAGCAGAGCTGCAGTTACTATCACTTGGGACTTACCATCGTCCAGCAGAGCTGCTGTCACTATCACCTGGGACTTACCATCGTCCAGCAGAGCTGCTGTCACTATCACCTGGGACTTACCATCGTCCAGCAGAGCTGCTGTCACTATCACCTGGGACTTACCATCGTCCAGCAGAGCTGCTGTCACTATCACCCGGGACTTACCATCCTCCAGCAGAGCTGCTGTCACTATCACCTGGGACTTACCATCTTCCAGCAGAGCTGCTGTCACTATCACCTGGGACTTACCATCGTCCAGCAGAGCTGCTGTCACTATCACCTGGGACTTACCATCGTCCAGCAGAGCTGCTGTCACTATCACTTGGGACTTACCATCTTCCAGCAGAGCTGCAGTCACTATCACTTGGGACTTACCATCTTCCAGCAGAGCTGCTGTCACTATCACTTGGGACTTACCATCTTCCAGCAGAGCTGCTGTCACTTCACTTGGGATTACCATCGTCAGCAGAGCTGCAGTCACTATCACTTGGGACTTACCATCTTCCAGCAGAGCTGCTGCCACTATCACTTGGGACTTACCATCGTCCAGCAGAGCTGCTGTCACTATCACTTGGGACTTACCATCTTCCAGCAGAGCTGCTGTCACTATCACTTGGGACTTACAATCGTCCAGCAGAGCTGCAGTTACTATCACCTGGAACTTACCATCGTCCAGCAGAGCTGCAGTTACTATCACTTGGGACTTACCATCGTCCAGCAGAGCTGCAGTTACTATCACTTGGGACTTACCATCGTCCAGCAGAGCTGCAGTTACTATCACTTGGGACTTACCATCTTCCAGCAGAGCTGCAGTTACTATCACTTGGGACTTACCATCGTCCAGCAGAGCTGCAGTTACTATCACTTGGGACTTACCATCGTCCAGCAGAGCTGCAATTACTATCACCTGGGACTTACCATCGTCCAGCAGAGCTGCTGTCACTATCACCTGGGACTTACCATCGTCCAGCAGAGCTGCTGTCACTATCACCTGGGACTTACCATCGTCCAGCAGAGCTGCTGTCACTATCACTTGGGACTTACCATCTTCCAGCAGAGCTGCAGTTACTATCACTTGGGACTTACCATCGTCCAGCAGAGCTGCAATTACTATCACCTGGGACTTACCATCGTCCAGCAGAGCTGCTGTCACTATCACCTGGGACTTACCATCGTCCAGCAGAGCTGCTGTCACTATCACCTGGGACTTACCATCGTCCAGCAGAGCTGCTGTCACTATCACCTGGGACTTACCATCGTCCAGCAGAGCTGCTGTCACTATCACCTGGGACTTACCATCGTCCAGCAGAGCTGCTGTCACTATCACCTGGGACTTACCATCGTCCAGCAGAGCTGCTGTCACTATCACCTGGGACTTACCATCTTCCAGCAGAGCTGCAGTTACTATCACCTGGGACTTACCATCGTCCAGCAGAGCTGCTGTCACTATCACCTGGGACTTACCATCGTCCAGCAGAGCTGCTGTCACTATCACCTGGGACTTACCATCGTCCAGCAGAGCTGCTGTCACTATCACCTGGGACTTACCATCGTCCAGCAGAGCTGCTGTCACTATCACCTGGGACTTACCATCGTCCAGCAGAGCTGCTGTCACTATCACCTGGGACTTACCATCTTCCAGCAGAGCTGCAGTTACTATCACCTGGGACTTACCATCGTCCAGCAGAGCTGCTGTCACTATCACCTGGGACTTACCATCGTCCAGCAGAGCTGCTGTCACTATCACCTGGGACTTACCATCGTCCAGCAGAGCTGCTGTCACTATCACCTGGGACTTACCATCGTCCAGCAGAGCTGCTGTCACTATCACCTGGGACTTACCATCGTCCAGCAGAGCTGCTGTCACTATCACCTGGGACTTACCATCTTCCAGCAGAGCTGCTGTCACTATCACCTGGGACTTACCATCTTCCAGCAGAGCTGCTGTCACTATCACTGGGACTTACCATCTTCCAGCAGAGCTGCAGTTACTATCACCTGTTACTTACCATCTTCCAGCAGAGCTGCTGTCACTATCACCTGGGACTTACCATCGTCCAGCAGAGCTGCTGTCACTATCACCTGGGACTTACCATCGTCCAGCAGAGCTGCTGTCACTATCACCTGGGACTTACCATCGTCCAGCAGAGCTGCTGTCTCTATCACCTGGGACTTACCATCGTCCAGCAGAGCTGCTGTCACTATCACCTGGGACTTACCATCTTCCAGCAGAGCTGCTGTCACTATCACCTGGGACTTACCATCGTCCAGCAGAGCTGCTGTCACTATCACCTGGGACTTACCATCGTCCAGCAGAGCTGCTGTCACTATCACTGGGACTTACCATCGTCCAGCAGAGCTGCTGTCACTATCACTTGGGACTTACCATCTTCCAGCAGAGCTGCTGTCACTATCACCTGGGACTTACCATCGTCCAGCAGAGCTGCTGTCACTATCACCTGGGACTTACCATCGTCCAGCAGAGCTGCTGTCACTATCACCTGGGACTTACCATCGTCCAGCAGAGCTGCTGTCACTATCACCTGGGACTTACCATCTTCCAGCAGAGCTGCAGTTACTATCACCTGGGACTTACCATCGTCCAGCAGAGCTGCTGTCACTATCACCTGGGACTTACCATCGTCCAGCAGAGCTGCTGTCACTATCACCTGGGACTTACCATCGTCCAGCAGAGCTGCTGTCACTATCACCTGGGACTTACCATCGTCCAGCAGAGCTGCTGTCACTATCACCTGGGACTTTACCATCGTCCAGCAGAGCTGCTGTCACTATCACCTGGGACTTACCATCGTCCAGCAGAGCTGCTGTCACTATCACCTGGGACTTACCATCTTCCAGCAGAGCTGCAGTTACTATCACCTGGGACTTACCATCGTCCAGCAGAGCTGCTGTCACTATCACCTGGGACTTACCATCGTCCAGCAGAGCTGCTGTCACTATCACCTGGGACTTACCATCGTCCAGCAGAGCTGCTGTCACTATCACCTGGACTTACCATCGTCCAGCAGAGCTGCTGTCACTATCACCTGGGACTTACCATCGTCCAGCAGAGCTGCTGTCACTATCACCTGGGACTTACCATCTTCCAGCAGAGCTGCTGTCACTATCACCTGGGACTTACCATCTTCCAGCAGAGCTGCTGTCACTATCACCTGGGACTTACCATCTTCCAGCAGAGCTGCAGTTACTATCACCTGTTACTTACCATCTTCCAGCAGAGCTGCTGTCACTATCACCTGGGACTTACCATCGTCCAGCAGAGCTGCTGTCACTATCACCTGGGACTTACCATCGTCCAGCAGAGCTGCTGTCACTATCACCTGGGACTTACCATCGTCCAGCAGAGCTGCTGTCTCTATCACCTGGGACTTACCATCGTCCAGCAGAGCTGCTGTCACTATCACCTGGGACTTACCATCTTCCAGCAGAGCTGCTGTCACTATCACCTGGGACTTACCATCGTCCAGCAGAGCTGCTGTCACTATCACCTGGGACTTACCATCGTCCAGCAGAGCTGCTGTCACTATCACCTGGGACTTACCATCGTCCAGCAGAGCTGCTGTCACTATCACTTGGGACTTACCATCTTCCAGCAGAGCTGCTGTCACTATCACCTGGGACTTACCATCGTCCAGCAGAGCTGCTGTCACTATCACCTGGACTTACCATCGTCCAGCAGAGCTGCTGTCACTATCACCTGGGACTTACCATCGTCCAGCAGAGCTGCTGTCACTATCACCTGGGACTTACCATCTTCCAGCAGAGCTGCAGTTACTATCACCTGGGACTTACCATCGTCCAGCAGAGCTGCTGTCACTATCACCTGGGACTTACCATCTTCCAGCAGAGCTGCTGTCACTATCACCTGGGACTTACCATCGTCCAGCAGAGCTGCTGTCACTATCACCTGGGACTTACCATCGTCCAGCAGAGCTGCTGTCACTATCACCTGGGACTTACCATCGTCCAGCAGAGCTGCTGTCACTATCACCTGGGACTTACCATCGTCCAGCAGAGCTGCTGTCACTATCACCTGGGACTTACCATCGTCCAGCAGAGCTGCAGTTACTATCACCTGGGACTTACCATCGTCCAGCAGAGCTGCTGTCACTATCACCTGGGACTTACCATCGTCCAGCAGAGCTGCTGTCACTATCACCTGGGACTTACCATCGTCCAGCAGAGCTGCTGTCACTATCACCTGGGACTTACCATCGTCCAGCAGAGCTGCTGTCACTATCACCTGGGACTTACCATCGTCCAGCAGAGCTGCTGTCACTATCACCTGGGACTTACCATCTTCCAGCAGAGCTGCTGTCACTATCACCTGGGACTTACCATCTTCCAGCAGAGCTGCTGTCACTATCCTGGGACTTACCATCTTCCAGCAGAGCTGCAGTTACTATCACCTGTTACTTACCATCTTCCAGCAGAGCTGCTGTCACTATCACCTGGGACTTACCATCGTCCAGCAGAGCTGCTGTCACTATCACCTGGGACTTACCATCGTCCAGCAGAGCTGCTGTCACTATCACCTGGGACTTACCATCGTCCAGCAGAGCTGCTGTCACTATCACCTGGGACTTACCATCGTCCAGCAGAGCTGCTGTCACTATCACCTGGGACTTACCATCGTCCAGCAGAGCTGCTGTACACTATCACCTGGGACTTACTATCGTCCAGCAGAGCTGCTGTCACTATCACCTGGGACTTACCATCGTCCAGCAGAGCTGCTGTCACTATCACCTGGGACTTACCATCGTCCAGCAGAGCTGCTGTCACTATCACTTGGGACTTACCATCTTCCAGCAGAGCTGCTGTCACTATCACCTGGGACTACCATCGTCCAGCAGAGCTGCTGTCACTATCACTTGGGACTTACCATCGTCCAGCAGAGCTGCTGTCACTATCACCTGGGACTTACCATCGTCCAGCAGAGCTGCTGTCACTATCACCTGGGACTTACCATCGTCCAGCAGAGCTGCTGTCACTATCACTTGGGACTTACCATCGTCCAGCAGAGCTGCTGTCACTATCACCTGGGACTTACCATCGTCCAGCAGAGCTGCTGTCACTATCACTTGGGACTTACCATCGTCCAGCAGAGCTGCTGTCACTATCACCTGGGACTTACCATCGTCCAGCAGAGCTGCAGTCACTATCACTTGGGACTTACCATCGTCCAGCAGAGCTGCTGTCACTATCACCTGGGACTTACCATCGTCCAGCAGAGCTGCTGTCACTATCACTTGGGACTTACCATCTTCCAGCAGAGCTGCTGTCACTATCACCTGGGACTTACCATCGTCCAGCAGAGCTGCTGTCACTATCACTTGGGACTTACCATCGTCCAGCAGAGCTGCTGTCACTATCACCTGGGACTTACCATCGTCCAGCAGAGCTGCTGTCACTATCACCTGGGTTTTACCATCGTCCAGCAGAGCTGCAGTTACTGTCACCTGGGACTTACCATCGTCCAGCAGAGCTGCTGTCACTATCACCTGGGACTTACCATCGTCCAGCAGAGCTGCTGTCACTATCACTTGGGACTTACCATCTTCCAGCAGAGCTGCTGTCACTATCACCTGGGACTTACCATCGTCCAGCAGAGCTGCTGTCACTATCACCTGGGACTTACCATCGTCCAGCAGAGCTGCTGTCACTATCACCTGGGACTTACCATCGTCCAGCAGAGCTGCTGTCACTATCACCTGGGACTTACCATCTTCCAGCAGAGCTGCAGTTACTATCACCTGGGACTTACCATCGTCCAGCAGAGCTGCTGTCACTATCACCTGGGACTTACCATCGTCCAGCAGAGCTGCTGTCACTATCACCTGGGACTTACCATCGTCCAGCAGAGCTGCTGTCACTATCACCTGGGACTTACCATCGTCCAGCAGAGCTGCTGTCACTATCACCTGGGACTTACCATCGTCCAGCAGAGCTGCTGTCACTATCACCTGGGACTTACCATCTTCCAGCAGAGCTGCTGTCACTATCACCTGGGACTTACCATCTTCCAGCAGAGCTGCTGTCACTATCACCTGGGACTTACCATCTTCCAGCAGAGCTGCAGTTACTATCACCTGTTACTTACCATCTTCCAGCAGAGCTGCTGTCACTATCACCTGGGACTTACCATCGTCCAGCAGAGCTGCTGTCACTATCACCTGGGACTTACCATCGTCCAGCAGAGCTGCTGTCACTATCACCTGGGACTTACCATCGTCCAGCAGAGCTGCTGTCACTATCACCTGGGACTTACCATCGTCCAGCAGAGCTGCTGTCACTATCACTGGGACTTACCATCGTCCAGCAGAGCTGCTGTCACTATCACCTGGGACTTACCATCGTCCAGCAGAGCTGCTGTCACTATCACCTGGGACTTACCATCGTCCAGCAGAGCTGCTGTCACTATCACCTGGACTTACCATCGTCCAGCAGAGCTGCTGTCACTATCACTTGGGACTTACCATCTTCCAGCAGAGCTGCTGTCACTATCACCTGGGACTTACCATCGTCCAGCAGAGCTGCTGTCACATATCACTTGGGACTTACCATCGTCCAGCAGAGCTGCTGTCACTATCACCTGGGACTTACCATCGTCCAGCAGAGCTGCTGTCACTATCACCTGGGACTTACCATCGTCCAGCAGAGCTGCTGTCACTATCACTTGGGACTTACCATCGTCCAGCAGAGCTGCTGTCACTATCACCTGGGACTTACCATCGTCCAGCAGAGCTGCTGTCACTATCACTTGGGACTTACCATCGTCCAGCAGAGCTGCTGTCACTATCACCTGGGACTTACCATCGTCCAGCAGAGCTGCAGTCACTATCACTTGGGACTTACCATCGTCCAGCAGAGCTGCTGTCACTATCACCTGGGACTTACCATCGTCCAGCAGAGCTGCTGTCACTATCACTTGGGACTTACCATCTTCCAGCAGAGCTGCTGTCACTATCACCTGGGACTTACCATCGTCCAGCAGAGCTGCTGTCACTATCACTTGGACTTACCATCGTCCAGCAGAGCTGCTGTCACTATCACCTGGGACTTACCATCGTCCAGCAGAGCTGCTGTCACTATCACCTGGGTTTTACCATCGTCCAGCAGAGCTGCAGTTACTGTCACCTGGGACTTACCATCGTCCAGCAGAGCTGCTGTCACTATCACCTGGGACTTACCATCGTCCAGCAGAGCTGCTGTCACTATCACCTGGGACTTACCATCGTCCAGCAGAGCTGCTGTCACTATCACCTGGGACTTACCATCGTCCAGCAGAGCTGCTGTCACTATCACCTGGACTTACCATCGTCCAACAGAGCTGCTGTCACTATCACCTGGGACTTACCATCGTCCAGCAGAGCTGCTGTCACTATCACTTGGGACTTACCATCGTCCAGCAGAGCTGCTGTCACTATCACCTGGGACTTACCATCGTCCAGCAGAGCTGCTGTCACTATCACCTGGGACTTACCATCTCTCAGGAAGATCCCACACACAGCAGAAATAAAATAAAGTATTAAACACATTTACTTTGCACATGAATGTCTGTCAAACACACGTGACAGATTAACAGGAAAATAAGCAAGCCTCTCTTTTTTTCCTCTCTCTCTCTCTCTCTCTCTCTCTCTCTCTCTCTCTCTCTCTCTCTCTCTCTCTCTCTCTCTCTCTCTCTCTCTCTTGTATACAGACGTGATATAAATGTCGACTACTAGAAAGTTGTTTTATCCCAGTTTCGTGGGAAAAAGAAAGTAATGGATCAGGAAATTAACTTTAGTAGTGCCCTGAGAATGACGATCCCAGGAGCCAGACGACGAGACGACTGTCAACTGCGTAGTCTAACTGTGCCAGTGTTGTTATCCATGGTGCCATGAGTTGTTATATTACAAAATTCAATAATAATAATAATGATCATGATAATACTAATAAAAATAATACCACTAATACTACAATAATAATAATAATAATAATAATTATAATAATAATAATTATAATAATAATAATAATAATAATAATAATAATAATAATAATAATAATAATAATAATGATAATAATAATTACAGAACCCAAATTTCTAAAGAGAACATACGACTGGATTCCTCTGATACCCCAAATTTGCTGGTATTAATTGTGTTGGGTGTGGCTCTGGTACTGTGTGGTAGTGATGGTGGAGTGGTGATAGTAATAGTGGTGATTGTGGTAGTTGTGATTGTGGGGACAATCAACCTGTGATACAGCAGTATGACTATCAGACAATCATACACTTGTTCCCACGGTCATGCACTTGTTCCTACGGTCATGCACTTGTTCCGACGGTCGTACACTTGTTCCCAAAGACATACACTTGTTCGCACTATCCCTGGGTTATATACGTGTTCTTACAGCCATACACGTGTTCCCACACTCAACACAAGTGTTTTCACACTTAGCACAAGTGTTCTCACACTCATCACAAGTGTTCACAAATCATTACATATCTTCCCACACTCAGCACATGTTCCCACTGCACATGTCTTCCCACAGCACACGTCTTCCCACACACAGAGCATATGTGTTCCCACACTCAACACAACAACTTACGCAATCCAACCTTCCTATTGCCTCCATAATGACTGACATTCAGAGGCCAACCTTCACACTTCCAGAAAATGCTGCCTAATCTCAATGGAATTACTGTAGCCTGGATAACTGACTTGTTTATCCGGGAATTGCAACCTGTTACAATGACCTTGACCCGTTCCCCTTAATTTAATGAACCTCAAGGATATACACCCATAAGTGTATGTCTGGCAGTATATATATATATATATATATATATATATATATATATATATATATATATATATATATATATATATATATATATATATATATATATATTCTTTCAGAGTGGTTGTTTTGCATAATCTGAAATCACCTGTTTACTGCGATATTATTGCATAATATATATATATATATATATATATTATATATTATATATATAATATATATATATATATAATATATATATATATATATATACACTGGTAGCTTTCATTAATCCCCATTTTAAGTATTAAAGTATTCATGCACACTCGAATGTCACAACCATCTCCGTATAAACATTGTACCATGCTGAAATAAAGTAATAATAATATAATAATAATAATAATAATAATAATAATAATAATAATAATAATAATAATATTATTATTATTATTATTACTATTATTATTGCTGTTGACTAATGGTGAACCGGTGATGTGCAGAGTTAATGACCTTCGTGTGACAGATAGGCTTTAAACCCCATTTAATCAATCAGTCTGACTGGGTTAGTGGGACAGAGGATCGAGTCTATACTCTTAATATTGTTATAATCAGAGTGGAAGCTCTAAAACAGTTTGGGTCATACAGTGGATGGAAATAGGGGAGGATAGCTGCAATTTTTTGGGCTCAAGAGCCCCATCACCGGTGACAAGGCACCTCTCCTGCAGAAAGAAAGAAGCGGAAAGGGGGGCTGGAAAGGGAGGGGCGCAAAGGGAGTGGCGGAAAGGGAGATGGTGAAAAGGGAGGTTATGAGGGTGGAGGCTGAGGGAGGGAGATGAGTAGATATAAAGGGAGGAGGTGACCGGAGGCTGGTCAGTTGGCAGAAGCTCCACCTTCTCTCTCGTCCTCCTCCTCCGAGGTCCACCTCAGCCCCAGCTGACAGGTAAGAGTCGTCTCTTTTGCCCTCACTGATTGTTGAACTACCTGCTGGAAGATCCAGCTAACTACTGAACGGTCTAAGTGACTTCTGGAATGTCCAGCTAACTGCTGGACTGTTCAAGTAACTGTTGGACGATCCAGGTAACTACTGGACGATCCAGGTAACTACTGGACGATCCAGTTAACTTCTGGACGATCCAGTTAACTACTGGACGATTCAACTAACTACTGGACGAATCAAGTAACTATTGGACGATTCAACTAACTGCTGGACGATCCACGTAACCACTGGACGATCCAGTTAACTACTGGATGATTCATCTAACTACTGGACAATCCAACTAACTGTTGGACGATCCAGCTGTTGGACGTGCTAACTATTCCCTGGAAAACAGCATCAGGTGTGTAGAGAGAAAAGGAATATATCACTGATATGATGGTACAGAGACACAAAGAGAATAATACAATGCTTTATTTGCAACGTTTTTCGAATAAAGAACCTGAAAAAACCTACTTTGTGGGCGAAACGTTGTCTTTAAAGAATCGCTTTACACTGCATTTGTGTTTGTTTCCATTGTGTCAGTACGTTATGCTATTTCTCTCCAAACATACCTGTGTTGCGAATGTGTTTTGTCAGCAGTGTTAAAAGTTGTTCAAGAGAACACAAGATCCAGAGTTTGAAAGGGAAACTTTAACAGGCATTTCGGTCCGTCATGGACCACTGTCAAGCCGTTGCCTGGAAATGGTCCAGGACGAACCGCACTACTGTCTAAACGTTCGTCTCTATGTGGCAAGTTAATTGTGATTCTTTTGTTAAGTAATATTTTCTTTTCGAAATTGATATTATTTTGATATTTTGATTGAGTGGCTGTCTTAGAGGGTTGAGTGGTGGTCTTAGAGGGTTGAGTGGTGGTCTGGCGTGCGTGAGGTCAATGCAACGGTCCCCAGGATTCATTATACATTGATAAATTAGACACATGTGCAACTCTTGGGTATCTTTATTGAGGAAACGTTTTGCCACACAGTGGCTTCATCAGTCCATACACAGGAGAAGCTAGAAGAACAGGAGGAGAATGAGGTAATCAGTCTCTCAGCCTTGAGTCGATGTGGTCAGTCCATCAATCTTGAATAGAATACGGCATATGAGCGGAGAAGCAGCTTATAAACCGTAGGCAGGAGAGGTGCAGCAGACGTAGGTGGTGTCACATTTGCCCAATGTGGAAGTAGGTCGTGCCCAAGAGTTAGGCAAGCGAAGAATTCCTTTATAAAGATACCCAAGAGTTGCACATGTGTCTAATTTATCAACGTGTCAGTTCTGTGAACCATTCATCTACATTCATTACACAATTTGTTACTTTCACGATATTGCGAAATTTTAATTTCACGTGATTTCTGGTTTGTCGACCAAAGTCGACCACGTACTTAACTGATCCTTTATAAATTTGCTTGTGTATCCCTTTGTATTGATTTAAGAAGCTTGAAGAATGAGACACTTATGCAGCATATGGGAATCTTTATTGAGGAAACGTTTCGCCACACAGGTGCTTCGTAAGTCCAATACAAAGAAAAATGGTGTCATGAGAGGTGGAGTTTGGGGTAATCAGTCTAATGGAGTGAACATACCGAATCGTTTCCTCAACAAAGATTCCCATATGTTGCATAAGTTTCTCAATCTTCAACCTGTCGGTTTTTCTAACCCATTTATAACATTTAAAAAGCTTTTTCCATGGGCGAAACGTCACAGTAAAGTTCAGCTTTACACCATTTGTCTCAATCTAAAACCGGAATCTTTCCCCTTTCTCACCTCTGCCCATCTGTCGAACCCTTCCTTCTCTCACCCCTGCCCATCTTTCGAACCTTCCCATCTCTCACCCTGCCCATCTTTCGAACCCTCCCCCCTCTCACCCTGCCCATCGTTCAAACCCTCCCCACTCTCACCCTGCCCATCATTCGAACCCTCCCCATTCTCACCCTGCCCATCATTCGAACCCTCCCCACTCTCACCCTGCCCATCATTCGAACCCTCCCCACTCTCACACTGCCCATCATTCGAACCCTCCCCTCTCTCCTTGAAACTTGATTACCTCCATTTTCCAAACACTGATCCCCATACAGGCTTGCAACTTTGCAAAAAATGCTCTTAATTAACCTCTTCTGATCGCTTCCCTCAATGTTGCAGCAACATGATCATTGCATCGACGTTTAGATATAGATGACATAACTCGATTTAGATAATAATCTTTGCAACACAGCCAAGTCAAATTTTTTTTGACTGGCATGGAACAGTGGCGTATGGTCGTATATTTATACGACCATACGCCACTTAGGGGAGGTAATCAGGTTTGATACGAGGAGGGGGAGGGTATCTCCAATTCCTTCACAAGTGCTATCATAGGTTTATGTTTTAAGCTTAGGTCTTCTTTGGTTTATAGTCTTAGTTAAAGAGTCTCAGTTTTTATTGTATCAGTTACTGTTAATGTGTCTTATCAACAGCTTCACCATAGTGGAGCAGCAGCAGTAGCAGCAGGAGAAGCAGAATCTTCATTAGAGAACAGCAGCAGCAGCAGCAGCAACAGCAGCAGCAACAGCAACAGCAGCAGCAGCAGCAGCAGCAGCAGGAGCAGCAGCTAGTCAACCGACGTCAACTGTAAGAACAGCAGAAGCAGCACAGTCACCATCACTGTCACCAGTATCACCACCAACTTCGCAAACGGGATCACCAATAACACTACCACCAGTGACACCAACACTGCCACCAACATCACCAATAACAACTACCACCAACATCACCAATAACAACTACCACCAACATCACCAATAACACTACCACCAGTGACATCATCAAACTCAGCCTTTGCTCTCAGCCATGGCACTAGTAACAAATACCATCATTACAATAGGCACTCTCGGGGCAGGTCTGGCAGCCACTCTGGCTGGGGCTCTCGGTCTTGGTATCGCCGGACTTACCTTGGCTGGAATCTCTGCGAAGAACCAGAAGAATCGTGTTAGTTACCGTGGCCGTTCAGGAGCAGTTCTCAGCACCCCAGTGACTGTTCCTTCTAGCACACCTCGAGCCAATCGTAGGAGGCCCCGTCCTAGGATCCCGATCCCCCGGGGCCCTGCCCCTGGTGGTACGGGCCCCATTCCAGGAAGCCCCGGGGGCGGCAATGCTCTTGGGAGACGTGGGAAGCGCTCGATTCACGAAGAATCGGCAGCCTTGGAGAACGTGATGGAGGAGATCCGAGCGCAGGACGTGTCGGGGTGCGGAAGGAGATTGGTATGCGAGCTAGCGGCTACCGACCTACGGAGACTCACTGTCCAGGAGCTCTCAATTCTCAACCTGGTCGGGTGAGTCTCACTTCAGAACTTATTTGTACTCAGCAGGTGCTGTAGGAACCTTACTGCTATAACACTCCACGCATGAATACAGAATAATTCACAAATAACCCGCACATAGGAGAATAAACCTATGACAACGTTTCGGTCCGACTTGGACAGTTAAATATTCAATGGTTCAAGTCTGACCGAAACGTCGTCATAGGTTCACTCTTCTATGTGCAGGTTATTTGTGTGTTAACAGTTCACAAGGTGTCATTCATTATCATTATTATTATTACTACAATTATTAATTATATTCACAATAAAGTACTAAACCAGTAAGAGTCATACAGCGTTTGCGGGTGTAATTAGGTGAGATCCGAGAAAAGAAAGAGTCGCTCTGATTCCTGGACCAAGAGCTCTTCAACAGCATGGTGGCATCACCCTTGAAAGGTATCTATTACAAATAGTTAAGACCTCACTCTAGCTTCGAGTCAACTAAAACCTAATCATTTTCTTCCTCCTCAGACCATCTGTACTGCCGAGAAAATACCTGTCCTCTGGAGCCGCCTCTGGGGAGTATAGGGCAGCGAGGGGAGTGGGTGAAGCTGGCCTAGACTGTGGCCAAATCTTCACTACTTGTCCCCTGAGTGGGTCCCAACTGAGGATTGCAGTCTTGGCCCTTTTACCTTAAGCCCCAGAACGCCTTTGGACTTGCTTCAAACGTCTCGGAGTCCCATGTACAAGATCACCTTAGCATATCTGTGGGTCTTACCTACAAGGGCTTGCTAAGTCCGGTCTGGTGTTTTATTTACTTGACCACGTTGATATATTTGTCTCACCCACAAGGGTTTCTTTAGAACGCCTCTGAGTTTTAGCTACCAGGATGAACTTTAAGATGCCTCTAGATCCCATTGACAAATACTTGCATGAGGAACCTCTGAGTACCACAACCGTCTTAGTACGAATGTGGATCTTTGCTTGCAAAATAACCTCAGGAAACCTGTAGGACTCACTCAGAAATATAAGCTATGGACACCTTGGAGTCCCATCCACTATGACTAAATTAGGAATCTTGTAAGTTTCATTCGTTAAGACTCGATTAGGAAGTCTGTAGATTTTATCCAAGTAGACCAGCTTTAAATTTATCTAATTTGATTAGTATTAGAAGACTGAGTTTTATTCAGTATGACTCGATATCTTATGGGTTAAACCATACCACGGGCGGGATTTGAACCCGCGGTCAGAGAGTCTCAAAACTCCAGACCGTCGCGTTAGCCAATGGACCAGCTGGTCCAGTGGCTAACGCGACTGTCTGGAGTTTTGAGACTCTCTGACTACGGGTTCAAATCCCGCCCGTGGTATGGTTTGTTTGCAATCGTGTCATTACGATTTCGTGAGTTATCTTATGGGTCCCATCCACAAGGACAAGGATTCGATTAAAAAGTCTGTTGGTCATCGACGGGAGTTAGTTTAAGGAATTTGTGGGTCGTCCACAGGAGTTAGTTTAAGGAATCTGTGGGTCGTCCACAGGAGTTAGTTTAAGGAATCTGTGGGTCGTCCACAGGAGTTAGTTTAAGGAATCTGTGGGTCGTACACAGGAGTTAGTTTAAGGAATCTGTGGGTCGTCCACAGGAGTTAGTTTAAGGAATCTGTGGGTCGTCCACAGGAGTTAGTTTAAGAAATCTGTGGATCGTACACAGAAGTTAGTTTAAGGAATCTGTGGGTCGTACACAGAAGTTAGTTTAAGGAATATGTGGGTCGTCCACAGGAGTTAGTTTAAGGAATCTGTGGGTCGTACACAGAAGTTAGTTTAAGGAATCTGTGGGTCGTCCACAAATAATTGATAAAGCTCATATTTCCGGAGACAATATTATTTAATTTTATTTAACGCTGTATATATAACTGACAAATTTATTCTTTGTGAATTAAGCTGCTGTAGGATTAATGTTTCTTCAGCTTCAGCTTTATTGGAAGTATTTTATGTATCAGTGGTTGTCTGAACTCTGCACAAATTCTTACTATTATGTTAAATAAAAGAATATTTGTTATTAAAGTTCGTATAATATTCTTCGAGACTAGAAACCAACTGCAGCGGATTAAGCTTAAAAGAACTTTTAATCAACCTTCCTACAACACACGCACACACGCACACACGCACACACGCACACACACACACACGCACACACACGCACACACGCACACACACACACACGCAAACCTACTGGAGTTTTATGACAAGGTGACAGAAGTAAGACAAGAGAGAGAGGGGGGATAGACTGCATTTTCTTGGACTGCAAGAAAGCCTTCAACACAGTTTCTCACAAGAGGTTACTGCAAAAGCTAGAGGATTAGGTACACATAACAGGGAATACATAACAGAGAATACCTGACAGGGAGGCAACAACGAGTCATGGTACGTGACGAGGTGTCAGAGTGGGCGCCTGTGACAAGCGGGGTTCCACAGGCGTCAGTCCTAGGACCTGTGCTGTTTTTAGTATGTGTGAATGACATAACGGAAGGGATAGACTCAGAAGTGTCCTTGTTTGCAGATGATGTGAAGTTAATGAGAAGAATCAAATCGGTCGAGGATCAGGCAGGACTACAAAGAGACTTGGACAGGCTACAACCCTGGTCCAGCAACTGGCTCCTTGAATTTAACCCTGCCAAATGCAAAGTCATGAAGATTGGGGAAGGGCAAAGAAGACCGCAGACACAGTATAGTCTAGGTGGCCAAAAACTGCAAACCTCACTCAAGGAAAAAGATCTGGGGGTGATTATAACACCGAGCACATCTCCTGAGGCGCACATCAATCAGATAACTGCTGCAGCATACGGGCTCTGGCAAACCTAAGGATAGCGTTCCGATACTTCAGTAAGGAATCATTCAAGACTCTGTACACCATTTATGCCAGGCCCATACTGGAGCATGCAGCACCACTTTGGAATCCACACCTGGTCAAGCACGTCAAGAAATTAGAGAAAGTGCAAAGGTTTGGAACAAGACTTGTCCCAGAGCTAAGGGATTGTCCTACGAAGAAAGGTTAAGAGAAATCGGCCTGACGACACTGGAGGACAGGAGGGTCAGGGAAAACATGATAACGACATATAAAATACTGCGTGGAATAGACAAGATGGACAAAGACGGGATGTTCCAAAGATGGGACACAGAAGCAAGAGGTCGCAATTAGAAGTTGAAGACTCAGATGAATCAAAGGGATGTTAGGAAGTATTTTTTCAGTCATAGAGTAGTCAGGCAGTGGAATAGCCTACGAAGTGACGTAGTGGAGGCGGGGACCATACATAGTTTTAAGACGATGTTTGATAAAGCTCATGGAGCAGGGAGAGAGAGGACCTAGTGGCAATCAGTGAAGATGCTGAGCCAGGAGCTATGAATCGACCCCTGCAACCACAAATAGGTGAGTACACACACACACACACACACACAAGCAGAGGAGGTATGATAACGGTCATGGTTCAAGGATAGTGACCAAGTAGCGACCAGTGAAGAGGCGGGGCCAGCAGCTATGACTCGACCCCTGCAACCACAACTAGGTGAGTACACACACATGGGTGACTTCAACCACAAGAAAGTCAACTGGAAAACCTGGAGCCACATGGAGGCCCAGAAACGTGGAGGGGTAAAACGATGGAGGTGCAACTGGAAAACCTCATGCACCAACACGTAAATGACACTATCAGAGAGAGAGGAGAGGATGAACCAGCGAGACTGCACCTAATATTCACCTTGGGTAGTGCAGATATTGAGGATATCACATATGAAAGACCCCTCGGGGCCAGTGGTTACGTGGTTCTGAGCTTTGAATGCATAGTAGAGTTACAATTGGAGAGGGAAACAGGACGGGCAGGACGAAAGAAGATACACTACAAGGGAAGAGACTACACAGGCATGAAGAATTTTCTGCACGGGGTTCAGTGGGACACAGACCTGGCAGGAAAGTCAGTAAACAAGAGCTGGAATACGTGACAACAATATACAGGGAAGCTAAGGAGCGGTTTGTACCCGAGGGTAACAGAAATAACGAGAAGGCCAGGGTGAGCCCATGGTTAACCCAAAGGTGTAGAGAGGCTAAAACCAAGTGCGCTAGAGAATGGAGAAGTATAGAAGGCAAAGGACCCAGGAGAAAAGGAAAGAAGTCGTAGAGCCAGAAATGAATATGCACAGGTAAGCGGGAGGCCCAACGGCAGTACGACTATGACATAGTAGCGAAAGCTAAATCTGACCCGAAGCTGTTGTACAGTCACATCAGGAGGAAATCGACAGTCAATGACCAGGTAATCAGGCAGAGGAAGGAGGGGAGATCACAAGAAACGACCATGAAGTATATGAGGAGCTCAACATGAGATTCAAAGAAATGTTCACAGAGGAGACAGAAAGGACTCCAGAAAGACTGAGAGGTAGGGTACACCTTCAAGTGTTGGACACAATGCATACAACCAAGGAAGAAGTGAAGAGGCTGCTAAGCGAGCTAGATATCTCAAAGGTGATGGGGCCGGATAACATCTCTCCATGGGTCCTGATAGAGGGAGCAGAGGTGCTATGTGTACCACTAACAACAATCTTCAACACATCTATTGAAACAAGGCGACTACCTGAGGTATGGAAGACAGCAAATGAAGTAATAATTTTTAAAATACGTGTCAGACATGAAGCACTAAACTACAGACCAGTGTCACTGACATGTACAGTATGCAGAGTCATGGAGAAGATCATCAGGAGAAGAGTGGTGGAGCACCTAGAAAGGAATGAGCTTATCAACGACAGCCAGTATGGTTTTAGGGACGGGAAATCCTGTGTCATAAACCTAGTGGAGTTCTATGACTGGGTGACAGCAGTAAGACTGGAGAGAGAGTGGTAGGGAGATTGCATTTTCTTGGACTGTATGAAGGCGTTTGACACAGTTCCACATAAGAGACTAGTGCAAAAGCTGGAGAACCAGGCAGGGATAACAGATAAGACACATAGGCAACATTTAGGCAACTTCAAGGGTGATGGACTAATTACATCGTCTTCACATCTCTACTGCTCCCGCCTACTTTCTGTACTCGACTGAAGAAGTCTACTGTGTAGGCGAAACGTTTCGGAACAAAGTTGCCTAAATGTTGCCTATGTGTCTTATCTACTAATTTAAATCCATTACTGCGGGTTCTCTCTTGGAGAGACATCCTCAAGACCTTATTAATGTCCCCTTTATTAATACCCATCTTTCACTTATACACTTCAATCATGTCTCCCCTCACTCTTCGTCTAACAAGAATCAAGAATCTTTCTTGACATGCAGTATACTCGCGCTAATTATATTTTAGGTTTTTCAGAGGTAATTATAGTAATGGTGGTGGAGAATAATGACTAGTGCGAACATGAGAGTGCGTGAGTGTTGTGTTAGGTGTGTTTGAGGGAAGCAAACATCAGCTTCTTGATCACGATACTGAAACTAAATAATAAATTCTTGTGACGAGACTGCTGTGTGTGTGTGTGTGTGTGTGTGTGTGTGAGAGAGAGAGAGAGAGAGAGAGAGAGAGAGAGAGAGAGAGAGAGAGAGAGAGAGAGAGAGAGAGAGAGAGAGAGAGAGAGAGAGAGAGAGAGTTTACGAAGCCAGACCAAACTGACATGAGTTAATAGAATTATCAAAGCTTATTGCTTGGGTAGAATTGAAAATTGGGTTGGGCAAATATTCTGTTAGTGGGATGGATTATGAAGGACCTGCCTAATATGGGCCAACAGGCCTGCTGCAGTGTTTCTCCTTTCTTATGTTCTTATGTCTCACAAAATCGTAATAGCACGATTGTAAACAAATCACAGTAGGGGGGGGGGGGGTAGGGTATAATTCAAATTCTGTGGAACGGCGCCAGCCTGAAGCCAACTGCGCGACGCCGGCCGGAAACAAGCGGAGCGTCAGCGGGAAGAGCTCATGAGTCGAACCATCTTGTTGCATTAACTAAGTTGTCACGCTTTCGTGGGTAATTAGTTGCAAGGAAGGGCGGAACAGAAGGTGGAGATGGGAAGACAAAAAGTTAGGGATGGGATGGGAGGGAGAAAACGACCAATGATCAGTAACTGCTGTATACATCAACAATTCCATGCTTACACAACACACTGGCTGCTCTTGACCTGACCTCCGTGTTCCACTCGTGTTATACTACGAGTAATTAAACCATTATTTTGAGCTAAATAATTGCAGGTTCGATCAATGGAAGCCTCAATCCCTTGGATCAGGAGATCTTCACGAGCATCAAAGTACATATCAACTAATCTAGGAACAAAAGCTAGCTATGACTCTATCGTATTCCATCACCCTGGTAGCGTCACATACATCAACTTATGAACGCAGTAGGACACTGAAGACATCAGGTATTCCATTAAAGGTTCATCAGGTACGACAGCTTCCAAGGTTACCTACCAGCAGAGCTGCTGTCACTATTACTTGGGACTTACCATCTTCCAGCAGAGCTGCAGTTACTATCACTTGGGAATTACCATCTTCCAGCAGAGCTGCAGTCACTATCACTTGGGAATTACCATCTTCCAGCAGAGCTACAGTCACTATCACTTGAGAATTACCATCTTGCAGCAGAGCTGCAGTCACTGTCACTTGGGACTTACCATCTTCCAGCAGAGCTGCAGTTACTATCACTTGGGACTTACCATCTTCCAGCAGAGCTGCAGTTACTATCACTTGGGACTTACCATCTTTCAGCAGAGCTGCTGTCACTATCACCTGGGACTTACCATCTTCCAGCAGAGCTGCAGTTACTATCACTTGGGACTTACCATCTTCCAGCAGAGCTGCAGTTGCTATCACTTGGGACTTACCATCTTCCAGCAGAGCTGCAGTCACTATCACTTGGGACTTACCATCTTCCAGCAGAGCTGCAGTTACTATCACTTGGGACTTACCATCTTCCAGCAGAGCTGCAGTTACTATCACTTGGGACTTACCATCTTCCAGCGGAGCTGCAATTGCTATCACTTGGGACTTACCATTTTCCAGCAGAGCTGCAGTTACTATCACTTGGGACTTACCATCTTCCAGCAGAGCTGCAATTACTATCACTTGGGAGTTACAATCGTCCAGCAGAGCTGCAGTTACTATCACCTGGGACTTACCATCGTCCAGCAGAGCTGCAGTTGCTATCACTTGGGACTTACCATCTTCCAGCAGAGCTGCAATTACTATCACTTGGGAGTTACAATCGTCCAGCAGAGCTGCAGTTACTATCACCTGGGACTTACCATCGTCCAGCAGAGCTGCAGTTGCTATCACTTGGGACTTACCATCTTCCAGCAGAGCTGCAATTACTATCACTTGGGAGTTACAATCGTCCAGCAGAGCTGCAGTTACTATCACCTGGGACTTACCATCGTCCAGCAGAGCTGCAGTTGCTATCACTTGGGACTTACCATTTTCCAGCAGAGCTGCAGTTACTATCACTTGGGACTTACCATCTTCCAGCAGAGCTGCAGTTACTATCACTTGGGACTTACCATCTTCCAGCAGAGCTGCAATTACTATCACTTGGGAGTTACAATCGTCCAGCAGAGCTGCTGTCACTATCACCTGGGACTTACCATCGTCCAGCAGAGCTGCTGTCACTATCACCTGGGACTTACCATCGTCCAGCAGAGCTGCTGTCACTATCACCTGGGACTTACCATCTCTCAGGAAGATCCCACACACAGCAGAAATAAAATAAAGTATTAAACACATTTACATTACACATGAATGTCTGTCAAACACACGTGACAGATTAACAGGAAAATAAGCAAGCCTCTCTTTTTTTCCTCTCTCTCTCTCTCTCTCTCTCTCTCTCTCTCTCTCTCTCTCTCTCTCTCTCTCTCTCTCTCTCTCTCTCTCTCTCTCTCTCTCTCTCTCTTCTATACAGACGTGATATAAATGTCGACTACTGGAAAGTTGTTTTATCCCAGTTTCGTGGGAAAAAGAAAGTAATGGATCAGGAAATTAACTTTAGTAGTGCCCTGAGAATGACGATCCCAGGAGCCAGACGACGAGACGACTGTCAACTGCGTAGTCTAACTGTGCCAGTGTTGTTATCCATGGTGCCATGAGTTGTTATATTACAAAATTCAATAATAATAATAATGATCATGATAATACTACTAATAATAATACCACTACTACAATAATAATAATAATAATAATAATAATAATAATAATAATATAATAATAATAATAATAATAATAATAATAATAATAATAATAAATAAATAATAATACTAATAATAATTACAGAATCTAAATTTCTAAAGAGAACATACGACTGGATTCCTCTGATACCCCAAATTTGCTGGTATTAATTGTGTTGGGTGTGGCTCTGGTACTGTGTGGTAGTGATGGTGGAGTGGTGATAGTAATAGTGGTGATTGTGGTAGTTGTGATTGTGGGGACAATCAACCTGTGATACAGCAGTATGACTATCAGACAATCATACACTTGTTCCCACGGTCGTACACTTGTTCCCATGGTCATGTACTTGTTCTCATGGTCATACACTTCTTCCCACGGTCATACGCTTGTTCCCACGGTCATACACTTGTTCCCACGGTCAAACACTTGTTCCCAGGGTCATACACTTGTTCCCAGGGTCATGCATTTGTTCCCACGGTCATACACTTGTTCCCACGGTCATACACTTGTTCCCACGGTCGTACACTTATTCCCAAATGCATACACTTGTTCTCACTATCCTAGGGTTATATATGTGTTCTTACGGTCATACACGGGTTCCCACACTCAGCACAAGTGTTCTCACACTCAACACAGGTGTTCACAAATCAGTACATATCTTCCCACACGCAGCACATGTTCCCCCTGCACATGTCTTCCCACAGCACTCATCTTCCCACATCAGAGCATATGTATTCCCACAACATATGTGTTCCCACACTCAACACAACAACTTACGCAATCCAACCTTCCTATTGCCTCCACAATGACTGACATTCAGAGGCCAACCTTCCCACTTCCAGAAAATGCTGCCTAATCTCTCTGGAATTACCGTAGCCTGGATAATTGACTTGTTTATCCGGGAATTGCAACCTGTTACAATGACCTTGACCCGTTCCCCTTAATTCAGTGAACTTCAATGATATACACCCATAAGTGTATGTCTGGCAGTGTGTATATATATACACTGGTAGCTTTCATTAATCCCCATTTTAAGTATTAAAATATTCATGCACACTCGAATGTCACAGCCATCTCTGTATAAACATTGTACCATACTGAAATAAATAATAATAATAGTAATAATAATAATTATTATTATTGTTGTTGTTGACTAATAATGAACAGGTAATGTACAGCTTTAATAACTCTCGTGTAATATATAGGCTTTAAACCCCATTAATCAGCCTGACTGGGTTAATGGGACAGAGGATCGAGTCTATACTCTTAATATCATTGTTATAATCAGAGGGGAAGCGCTAAAACAGTTTGGGTCATAGGGTGGATGAGAAATAGGAGGAAATCAGGTTCACTCCAAGGGGAGGATGGGTCCATTTTTTTGGGCTCAAGGGCCCCATCACCGGTAACAAGGCACCTCTCCAGCAGAAAGGAAGGGGTGGAAAGAGGGGTTGGAAAGGGAGTGGCGGAAAGGGAGAGGGTGGAAAGGGAGGTTATGAGGGTGGAGGCTGAGGGAGGGAGATGAGTAGATATAAAGAGAGGAGGTGACTGGAGGCTGGTCAGTTGGCAGAAGCTCCACCTTCTCTCTCGTCCTCCTCCTCCGAGGTCCACCTCAGCGCCAGCTGACAGGTAAGAGTCGTCTCTTCTGCTCTCACTGACTGCTGGAAGGTCCAACTAACTATTGAACGGTCCAACTAACTGTTGAACGGTCCAACTAACTATTGAATGGTCCAACTAACTATTGAACGGTCCAACTGAATGCTGGAAGGTCCAACTAACTATTGAACAGTCCAACTGACTGCTGGAAGGTTCAACTAACTACTGAACGGTCCAACTGACTGCTGGAAGGTTCATCTAACTACTGAACGGTCCAACTGACTGCTGGAAGGTTCAACTAACTACTGAACGGTTCAACTGACTGCTGGAAGGTCCAACTGACTACTGGACAATCCAACGAACTGCTGGACGATCCAGTTAACTGCTGGACGATCCAACTAACCACTGGACGATCCAACTAACTACTGGACGATCCAACTAACTGCTGGACAATCCAACAAACTGCTGGACGATCCAGGTAACTACTGGACAATCCAACTAACTACTGGACGATCCAGCTAACTGTTGGACGTGTTAACTGTCCACTGGATAAGAGCATCAGGTGTGTAGAGAGCAATGGAAACTATCACTGACATGATGGAACAAAGACACAAAGAGAATAATGCAATGCTTTATTTGCGACGTTTCTCAAATCAGGGACCTGAAAAGCCCACTATTTGGGCGAAACGTTGTCTTCAAAGAATCGCTTTACACTGCATTTGTGTTTGTTTCCGTTGTGTCAGTACGTTATGCTATTTCTCTCCAAACATACCTGTGTTGCGAATGTGTTTTGTC
The DNA here is from genome assembly GCF_026875155.1 of Cherax quadricarinatus. NCBI lineage: Eukaryota > Metazoa > Arthropoda > Malacostraca > Decapoda > Parastacidae > Cherax > Cherax quadricarinatus. Next base: position 23,592,785 of record NC_069472.1, read on the forward strand.
AGCAGTGTTAAACGTTGTTCAAGAGAACACAAGATCCAGAGTTTGAAAGCGAAACTTTAACAGGCATTTCGGTCCGTCATGGACCACTGTCAAGCCGTTGCCTGGAAATGGTCCAGGACGAACCGCACTACTGTCTAAACGTTCGTCTCTATGTGGCAAGTTAATTGTGATTCTTTTGTTAAGTAATATTTTCTTTTCGAAATTGATATTATTTTGATATTTTGATTGAGTGACTGTCTTAGAGGGTTGAGTAGTGGTCTTAGAGGGTTGAGTAGTGGTCTTAGAGGGTTGAGTAGTGGTCTTAGAGGGTTGAGTAGTGGTCTTAGAGGGTTGAGTAGTGGTCTTAGAGGGTTGAGTAGTGGTCTTAGAGGATTGAGTGGCGGTCTTAGAGGGATGAGTGGTCTTTAGAGGGTTGAGTGTTGGTCTGAGGGGGTTGAGCGGTGGTCTTAGGGGGTTGAGTGGTGGTCTGACTTGCGCGAGGTCGATGCATCGGTCCCCATGATTCATTATACAATTTGTTACTTTCACGATATTGCGGAATTTTAATTTCACGTGATTTCTGGTTTGTTTCCTTAATGGTCTTCTGTCGACCAAAACTTGACTGATCCTTTATAAATTTGTTTGTGTATCTGATGTAAGACGCTTGAAGAATGAGACACTTATGCAGCATATGGGAATCTGCACTGAGGAAACGTTTCACCACACAGTGGCTTCATCATTCCAATACAAAGAAGAACGGTGTCAGGAGAGGAGGAGTTTGAGGTAATCAGTCCCCCAGCCTGGAATCGATGTGTTCAGTCCATCAGACTGATGGAGTGAACACATCGAAACGTTTCCTCAAGATTCCCACATGTTGCATAAGTATCTCATTCTTCGACCTGTCGGTTTTCTAACTCATTTATCACATTTAAGAAGCTTTTTTGACGGGCGAGACGTCGCAGTAAAGTTCAGCTTTGCACCATTTGTCTCAATCTAAAACCGGAATCTTTCCCCTCTCTCACCCTGCCCATCTTTCGAACCTTTCCCTCTCTCACCCCTGCTCATATCTCGAACCCTCCCCTCTTTCACTCTTGCCCATCGTTCGAACCCTCCCCTCTCTCCTTGAAACTTGATTACCTCTCATTTTCCAAACACTGACCCCCGTTGAGGCTTGCAATTTTTGAAAAAATGCTCTTAATTAACCTCTTCTGATCGCTTCCCTCAATGTTGCAGCAACATGGTCATTGCATCGTCGTTTAGATATAGATGACATAACTCGATTTAGATAATTTTTGCAACACAGCCAAGTCAATTATTTTTGGGTGGCATGGAACAGTGGCGTATGGTCGTATATTTATACGACCATACGCCACTTAGGGGAGGTAATCAGGTTTGATACGAGGAGGGGGAGGGCATCTCCAATTCCTTCACAAGTGCTATCATAGGTTTATGCTTTAAGCTTAGGTCTTCTTAGGTTTGTAGTCTTAGGTCTTAGTGAGTCTCAGTTTTTATTGTATCAGTTACTGTTATTGTATCTTATCAATAGCTTCATCATAGTGGAGCAGCAGCAGCAGTAGTAGCAGCAGGAGAAGCAGAATCTTCATTAGAGAACAGCAGCAGCAGCAGGAGCAGCAGCAAGCCAACCGACGTCAACTGTAAGAACAGCAGAAGCAGCACAGTCACCATCACTGTCACCAGTATCACCACCAACATCGCAAACGGGATCACCAATAACACTACCACCAGTGACACCAACACTGCCACCAACATCACCAATAACAACTACCACCAATATCAATAACAACTATCACCATCACCAATAACACTACCACCAGTGACATCAAACTCAGCCTTTTCTCTCAGCCATGGCACTAGTAACAACTACCATCATTACAATAGGCACTCTCGGGGCAGGTCTGGCAGTCACTCTGGCTGGGGCTCTCGGTCTTGGTATCGCCGGACTTACCTTGGCTGGAATCTCTGCGAAGAACCAGAAGAATCGTGTTAGTTACCGTGGCCGTTCAGGAGCAGTTCGGAACGCCCCAGCGACTGTTCCTTCTAGCACACCTCGAGCCACGCCTACGAGGGCCCCTCCTACGATCCCAATCCCCCGGGGCCCTGCCCCTGGTGGAACGGGCCCCATTCCAGGACGCCCCGGGGGCGGCAATGCTCTTGGGAGACGTGGGAAGCGCTCGATTCACGAAGAATCGGCAGCCCTGGAGAACGTGATGGAGGAGATCCGAGCGCAGGACGTGTCGGGGTGCGGAAGGAGATTGGTATGCGAGCTAGCGGCTACCGACCTACGGAGACTCACTGTCCAGGAGCTCTCAATTCTCAACCTGGTCGGGTGAGTCTCACTTCAGAACTTATTTGTACTCAGCAGGTGCTGTAGGAACCTTACTGCTATAACACTCCACGCATGAATACAGAATAATTCACAAATAACCCGCACATAGGAGAATAAACCTATGACAACGTTTCGGTCCGGCTTGGACAGTTAAATATTCAATGGTTCAAGTCTGACCGAAACGTCGTCATAGGTTCACTCTTCTATGTGCAGGTTATTTGTGTGTTGTTAACAGTTCACAAGGTGTCATTCATTATCATTATTATTATTATTACAATTATTAATTATATTCACCATAAAGCACTAAACCAGAAGGAGTCATACAGCGTTTGCGGGTGTAATTAGGTGAGATCCGAGGAAAGAGTCGCTCTAACTCCTGGACCAAGAGCTCTTCAACAGCATGGTGGCATCACCCTTGAAAGGTATCTATTACAAATAGTTAAGACCTCACTCTAGCTTCGAGTCAACTAAAACCTAATAATTTTCTTCCTTCTCAGACCATCTGTACTGCCGGGAAAATACCTGTCCTCTGGAGCCGCCTCTGGGGAGTATAGGGCAGCGAGGGGAGTGGGTGAAGCTGGCCTAGACTGTGGCCAAATCTTCACTACTTGTCCCCTGAGTGGGTCCCAACTGAGGATTGCAGTCTTGGCCCTTTTACCTTAAGCCCCAGAACGCCTTTGGACTTGCTTCAAACGTCTCGGAGTTCCATCTACAAGATCACCTTAGCATATCTGTGGGTCTTACCTACAAGGGCTTGCTAAGTCCGGTCTGGTGTTTTATTTACTTGACCACGTTGATAAACTTGTCTCACCCACAAGGGTTTCTTTAGGACGCCTCTGAGCTTTAGCTCCCAGAATGAAATTAAGACGCCTCTAGATCCCATTGACAAATACTTGCATGAGGAACCTCTGAGTACCAGAGCCATCTTAGTACGAATGTGGGTCTTTGCTTACAAAATAACCTCAGGAAACCTGTAGGACTCACTCAAAAATATAAGCTATGGACACCTTGGAGTCCCATCCACTAGGACTAAATTAGGAAACTTGTAGGTTTTATTCATTATGACTAGATTAAGTCTGTAGATCTTATCAGACTAGACTAGATTAAGAAGCTGTGAGTTTATCTCCTAAGATTAAAATTAGAAGACAGTTTTATCCAGTACAACTCGATAGCTTATGGGTTCCATCCACAAAGACTAGGATTCGATTGTGAAATCTGTGGGTCGTTCACAGGAGTTAGTTTAAGGAATCTGTGGGTCGTCCACAGGAGTTAGTTTAAGGAATCTGTGGGTCGTCCACAGGAGTTAGTTTAAGGAATATGTGGGTCGTCCACAGGAGTTAGTTTAAGGAATCTGTGGGTCGTCCACAGGAGTTAGTTTAAGGAATCTGTGGGTCGTCCACAGGAGTTAGTTTAAGGAATATGTGGGTCGTCCACAGGAGTTAGTTTAAGGAATCTGTGGGTCGTCCACAGGAGTTAGTTTAAGGAATCTGTGGGTCGTCCACAGGAGTTAGTTTAAGGAATATGTGGGTCGTCCACAGGAGTTAGTTTAAGGAATCTGTGGGTCGTCCACAAATAATTGATAAAGCTCATATTTCCAGAGGCAATATTATTTAATTTTATTTAACGCTGTATATATAACTGACAAATTTATTCTTTGACTGTGAATTAAGCTGCTGTAGGATTAATGTTTCTTCAGCTTCAGCTTTACTGAAAGTATTTTATGTATCAGTGGTAGTCTGAACTCTGCACAAATTCTTACTATTATATTAAATAAAAGAATATTTGTTATTAAAGTTCGTATAATATTCTTCGAGACTAGAAACCAACTGCAGCGGATTAAGCTTAAAAGAATTTTTAATCAACCTTCCTACAACACACACACACACACACACACACACACACACACACACAACACACACACAAAGATACATACAAGTCACAGGGATAGTAAGATAAACTTTTTATCGATTTCGGTTATAAGAGGCAGAAACTAGAGTGGGAATGGCGACTTAGACGACTCAGTAAAGATGGTTAGTAGTCACGAAAAAAATTCGGATGGAAAGAACCGTGAACATCATATAATATGGTCTAGAAAAAACATTTAACACTACATCGTGGAAAAAAAAATTCTTAAATATGTCTAGTCAAATTGAAGTCCTGTAAAAGAATCAACTCAGCTTCACAAACAATAAAAAAAAGTTAAAAGTTGCGCCTTTTGAGAAATTCTATATTACACACTAATGGAAATTAAAAGTTCACCGAGGCTCCGACAGACACCTCGGTAATTTTAACATCTATAATGAATCCTTCTTGAGTGGAGATGCAGTTACGCTTTTAAAATAAATGCCATAACAGCATATAAACATGACAGAGATGCAGGTACAATGAGTCCTCATAAGACCCCAGCCTTATTAAGCATCAGCTCAGAGAACGCTTAGGAATTTATCCTTTGCAAAACAATCCTCAAACCAAGGGAGTACCAGCACACCATCTCTGCCTAAGAAGATTAATACAAGTAGATATATTTCTATACACTAGGAATCTAAGCATGTGCCCCATTCTGACCACATGGAGTTTATGGATAAATTTCACACCAACTTAGCAGGCACAAAATATAACCCAAATGATATTATTGAGGGAACGCTAAACCCGTGGTGATTATACAGCGCCTGTGGGAGGGGGGGGGGGAACTGGAGCACAGATACAAAAATCTAATCCAAACTCCTGTAAAGCTGTTATCAGTGGCTCGTGAAATCGTAAACATCACGATTATTAATTACTGAGGGCAGCTTCTCCGAGCTGTTAATGATCGTGATTTTATGATTTTTGCCAGTCCTTGCTGGTGATAATACTAACACAAGCAAAACAATCACAAGGAACACGGCTGACAGTGACTGCTGGAGCTACGACCTCCATCCACGACTCTACCAACACAAAACAATCAGGAGCACGGCTGACAGTGACTGCTGGAGCTACACGACTTCCATCCACGGCTCTACCAACACAAACAAAACAATCACAAGGAACACGGCTGACAGTGACTGCTGGAGCTACGACCTCCATCCACGACTCTACCAACACAAACAAAACAATCACAAGGAACACAGCCGACAGTGACTGCTGGAGCTACGACCTCCATCCACGACTCTACCAACACAAACAAAACAATCACAAGGAACACAGCCGGCAGTGACTGCTGGAGCTACGACCTCCATCCACAACTCACCTTGTAATAATCTTGATAAAATTACTCGACAGTATGTTAGGAAAAAGGACACTAGCGCAACTAATGTGACATTTCATTATGGCAACGTTATGGCTTGACAAAGCTCCTGGAGAGCGAAAAGTTGCCACAATAAATTGTCGCATTAGTTGCACTTGTGTCCTTTTACCAAACAACTCACCTTCCCTGTTATCCAAAGATGAGGAGAGGAAGCAAGTTCCTCTACTGCACACACATCCACTTCACGATACTCCGAGGTGACTAGTATCTGAAACCTGAGTGTTGGAGAATAGTTGAGCCAGTAAAGAGGCTATCCCTCTCCCCTTCGACGTACAACTAGCCAAGTTGGTAAAATTGAGGTTGGTTGCTTAACTCAGCTTAATGCCTATCCACTACTCAAAGGGTCATTCAGGCTGCATGTCATCTATTGACTACCAGTAATTATTTTATTCCCCGTTAGCACTATACCCTTATGGATCATGCAATACTTGTGCCTTGTTGATCAGACCCTGATCCACAGCGAGGACGCGGGGGCGTTGATCCCCGTAATACCCTCCAGGTATACTCCAGGTATTAGTGAAGAATACTATAATCTCAAAACACAGGGATTAAAGTATGCTTATAGTGTATATACACTGAGAAATATACATATTTGTGTATATATACTTCCTGGTCCTTTTACATGACGTATTATCTGTAATATTGCCAATATAAACGTAAGGTTCATTAAAGTGATTATAACCCAGGTTAATGTAATTATTTATTTGGATGTTTCTGTACAAACTTAATGAGTCATCATCTTACTAATGTACACATGTACTATGTACACTGCTAATGTGCACATTTATTGTGTGCACACCTCACTAATGTACACATGCACCGTGTACACACCTCACTAATGTACACATGCACCGTGTACACACTATTAATGTACACATGCACCGTGTACACACCATTAATGTACACATGCACCGTGTACACACTATTAATGTACACATGCACCGTGTACACACTATTAATATACACATGCACCGTGTACACACCTCACTAATGTACACATGCACCGTGTACACACCTCACTAATGTACACATGCACCGTGTACACTATTAATGTACACATGCACCGTGTACACTTAATGTACACATGCACCGTGTACACTATTAACGTACACATGCACCGTGTACACACCTCACTAATGTACACATGCACCGTGTACACACTATTAATGTACACATGCACCGTGTACACACTATTAATGTACACATGCACCGTGTACACTATTAATGTACACATGCACCGTGTACACACTACAATAATACTTATTATCACAACAGTGTAATGATATTACGTAATTAACACAGGATAATATAGTTAATATATGTAATATATTTATTAACATAGTTAATTACTTTCCATAAAGGGCTAAACCCCTATGGGTAAGTCAACTTTAATAGTGAAATAACATTTTTGTTGCAATGGTTTAGTGGATTATATAGAAACACCATTATTATTATTATTAGGATTATTAGGATTAGGATTATTATTGTTACGATTATTCTTACTAATATTAATTATTGTCATTATCATGATTTAATTTTATTATGCGCAGGTAAAAAGCGCTAAACTCGTGTGGGAAGTGATGAGATTTGATCCGAGGAAAGGGAGGGTAGCTCTTGTTAGTGGAATCAAGAGCCCTTTACCAACATCAGAGCAAACCCCCCTCTTGAAGAGCCCTGTGTGTGTCTCTAATCACCTAATTGTGGTTGCAGGTGTCGAGTAATAGCTCCTGGCCCAGTGTGTGTGTGTGTGTGTGTGTGTGTGTGTGTGTGTGTGTGTGTGTTTACATGTGCGCTCATAAACAACAATCACAGGGTCTGGTGTTTTCACCCAGTGTTATGTGGGTCAGCTCTGGAGTTACTGTCACTAAGACTGACTGATGCTTCCACCACAGGCTGGTTAATCCTCCTTCCTGGAACAAGCAGACGGAAGCAGTACGTCTGTCTCCTGCTCACTAGACGGAGGATCGAGTCTTTACATTTTTAAGTATACAAAATAGCAATAATAATGAAAAAATAATCATAATAATAATAATAGTAATAATAATAATAAGTCTGACGAGAGGTGCTAAGGTTATAAATAATAGTGAAACAACAGCCATCAAGAAATAAAAGCAAATATCTTTATTTTTTAATAGATAAATAATGGTTTGGTGAACTTGTTGTAGACGTAAATATACCGCCATGACTCAGAGTATATACCGAGAGGCCAGCATCACGTAGGTACACTGAGAGGCCAGCATCACGTAGGTACACTGAGAGGCCAGCATCATGTAGGTACACTGAGAGGCCAGCATCACGTAGGTACACCGAGAGGCCAGCATCACGTAGGTACACCGAGAGGCCAGCATCACGTAGGTACACCGAGAGGCCAGCATCACGTAGGTACACCGAGAGGCCAGCATCACGTAGGTACACCGAGAGGCCAGCATCATGTAGGTACACTGAGAGGCCAGCATCACGTAGGTACACCGAGAGGCCAGCATCATGTAGGTACACTGAGAGGCCAGCATCACGTAGGTACACCGAGAGGCCAGCATCACGTAGGTACACTGAGATGCCAGCATCACGTAGGTACACTGAGAGGCCAGCATCACGTAGGTACACCGAGAGGCCAGCATCACGTAGGTACACCGAGAGGCCAGCATCATGTAGGTACACTGAGAGGCCAGCATCACGTAGGTACACTGAGATGCCAGCATCACGTAGGTACACTGAGATGCCAGCATCACGTAGGTACACAGAGGCCAGCATCACGTAGGTACACTGAGATGCCAGCATCACGTAGGTACACTGAGATGCCAGCATCACGTAGGTACACCGAGAGGCCAGCATCACGTAGGTACACTGAGAGGCCAGCATCACGTAGGTACACCGAGAGGCCAGCATCACGTAGGTACACTGAGATGCCAGCATCACGTAGGTACACAGAGGCCAGCATCACGTAGGTACACTGAGAGGCCAGCATCATGTAGGTACACAGAGGCCAGCATCACGTAGGTACACTGAGATGCCAGCATCACGTAGGTACACAGAGGCCAGCATCACGTAGGTACACCGAGAGGCCAGCATCATGTAGGTACACTGAGAGGCCAGCATCATGTAGGTACACTGAGAGGCCAGCATCATGTAGGTACACAGAGGCCAGCATCACGTAGGTACACTGAGATGCCAGCATCACGTAGGTACACAGAGGCCAGCATCACGTAGGTACACCGAGAGGCCAGCATCATGTAGGTACACTGAGAGGCCAGCATCATGTAGGTACACTGAGAGGCCAGCATCATGTAGGTACACAGAGGCCAGCATCACGTAGGTACACTGAGATGCCAGCATCACGTAGGTACACAGAGGCCAGCATCACGTAGGTACACCGAGAGGCCAGCATCACGTAGGTACACCGAGAGGCCAGCATCACGTAGGTACACTGAGAGGCCAGCATCACGTAGGTACACTGAGAGGCCAGCATCACGTAGGTACACTGAGAGGCCAGCATCACGTAGGTACACTGAGAGGCCAGCATCACGTAGGTACACCGAGAGGCCAGCATCACGTAGGTACACCGAGAGGCCAGCATCACGTAGGTACACCGAGAGGCCAGCATCACGTAGGTACACCGAGAGGCCAGCATCACGTAGGTACACTGAGAGGCCAGCATCACGTAGGTACACCGAGAGGCCAGCATCACGTAGGTACACCGAGAGGCCAGCATCACGTAGGTACACCGAGAGGCCAGCATCATGTAGGTACACAGAGGCCAGCATCACGTAGGTACACTGAGGCCAGCATCACGTAGGTACACTGAGAGGCCAGCATCACGTAGGTACACCGAGAGGCCAGCATCACGTAGGTACACCGAGAGGCCAGCATCATGTAGGTACACAGAGGCCAGCATCACGTAGGTACACTGAGGCCAGCATCACGTAGGTACACTGAGAGGCCAGCATCACGTAGGTACACCGAGAGGCCAGCATCACGTAGGTACACCGAGAGGCCAGCATCACGTAGGTACACAGAGGCCAGCATCACGTAGGTACACCGAGAGGCCAGCATCACGTAGGTACACTGAGATGCCAGCATCACGTAGGTACACAGAGGCCAGCATCACGTAGGTACACCGAGAGGCCAGCATCACGTAGGTACACCGAGAGGCCAGCATCACGTAGGTACACCGAGAGGCCAGCATCACGTAGGTACACTGAGAGGCCAGCATCACGTAGGTACACTGAGGCCAGCATCACGTAGGTACACCGAGAGGCCAGCATCACGTAGGTACACCGAGAGGCCAGCATCACGTAGGTACACCGAGAGGCCAGCATCACGTAGGTACACCGAGAGGCCAGCATCACGTAGGTACACCGAGAGGCCAGCATCACGTAGGTACACCGAGAGGCCAGCATCACGTAGGTACACCGAGAGGCCAGCATCACGTAGGTACACCGAGAGGCCAGCATCACGTAGGTACACCGAGAGGCCAGCATCACGTAGGTACACCGAGAGGCCAGCATCACGTAGGTACACCGAGAGGCCAGCATCACGTAGGTACACTGAGAGGCCAGCATCACGTAGGTACACTGAGAGGCCAGCATCACGTAGGTACACTGAGAGGCCAGCATCACGTAGGTACACTGAGAGGCCAGCATCACGTAGGTACACTGAGAGGCCAGCATCACGTAGGTACACTGAGAGGCCAGCATCACGTAGGTACACTGAGAGGCCAGCATCACGTAGGTACACTGAGAGGCCAGCATCACGTAGGTCCACTGAGAGGCCAGCATCACGTAGGTACACTGAGAGGCCAGCATCACGTAGGTACACTGAGAGGCCAGCATCACGTAGGTACACAGAGACCAGCATCAAATAGGCACAATGAGAAGCCAGCATCATGTAGGTACGCTGAGAGGCCATCACATAGGTACACTGAGAGGCCAGCATCACACGTATACATTGAGATGTCAGCATCACATATATACACCGAGAGGCCAGCATCACATATATACACCGAGAGGCCAGCATATTTATATACTGAGAGGACAGCATCACAGACAAAGAGATCAGCGTTACACACACACACACAGCCACACACAGCCATACACACACACACACACACACACACACACAGCTGTCTCCATCACTCCTCTCGTAGCGGTTCCCAAGGCGAGCGAGTCACCTGGGGAGAAACACCTGTCTCAGGCTCCTCTGTGTTGACTGGAACCTCACTAGTGGTTGGGATCGAGTGTTCCAGGAAGCTGTCTGGAAGCTCAACGGAGACCGAAGCCTCACGGACAGAAGAAATTACTGGTAGAGCCGAGTGTGTGCTGAACACATTGGCCTCCCTCAGGTCTGGCTCACTGCGAGGCAGTCCGTGGATCATGGTCTTGTAGGTAAAGCTTGTGATTCGACGCGGCTTGACGGGGATTTGCAATGATTCCGCTTCTGCTTCTGAGTTGTTACTTGCCTGCTGAGGTTCCTTGTTTATCCGAGGTCCAGCGGGGGTCAGGGGCATTACGGTAGTGTAAGGCTCCGTTTTCGCCTGGGGCATTACTGTGGCTTTGTAGTTTGTGGTAGTTTGGGGCTCCGTACTTTTCCGAGGCTCTGGTAAAGGATCCACAGGTGTCGTCACCCTTGAGAGTCGTCGAGCCTGGGTGGGTCGCCTCCCTCTTGTGCGAGATGTGGTCTCCTTGCGGGTGAAAGTTCCAGGTGGAAGTCGATCTCTGGATTTGAGTCTAATGGTTTCCTCCTGAGTATTAGCTGCTTCCGCTATTAATGACTGCTCTGGAGAAGATGAGGCGCGATTTTGTTGTCCAAGTCGAGAATTGGAAAGTTTTCTGCTAGGTTGAGCAGCGTGAATTAAAGTTTCTTTTCGTGAGATGATGGATGAGGGTTGTGTATGGGGGCCACGAAGCTGGGACGGCCGCTTAGCCGGCCTGAATCTGGATTTTGTTTTTGCTGTGTTAGCCGTAGTTGTGTTAGATAACGGGCTAGAGGGGGTATGTAAATTAGACTTGGGTTGGAATGTGCGAGAGGCAATGAGGGACGATCTTCTCTTGGGGTAATTTGTCGTGGATTCTCGCGGAGTCTTCTCAATTTCCTTTGTGGGTGAGAGTGAAGAGGAGAGTTGACCGTCAGGGAAAGGAGGAGCAATCATCCCATCATCTATCGCGGTGGGTTCCGAAGGCTTTGATAGTTTCAACATGGAGTGAAGTCTAGTTTTAGGTGGAAAACCTTCATCCCTCTCGTCATTATTACTTAAATCAATTGCCACATCTTCTTGAGAAAAATCATTGTAGTCAGCGCCATACCAATTTTTTAATGGAAGTGTGGCAATGTTCATGGGTCTGTTTGTATGAGGTATATCAGTATTCTCTCGTTTTTGGAAGGAGCTAGAAGCCTCATTTTGCCCTGAAGGTGTTGCTAGGGAGTAGTCCTTCTTGGTGTCTGCCATCTCTTGCTGTCCCTGAAACTTCAAGTCAAGTCCCAACTTGTGTTCATTTTGTGTATCTTTTATTTTCTCAAATGTCATTAAATCGGTAATGTTTTTATTTTCATCTTTCCCCGCCTCATTATAGAAGTCCTCGACCTCCTCAGCACTGGGGAATGTGTTAGCGGGTGTTGCATATAACCTGGAGTTTATATTAAACGGGCTACTGAAAGTCTCAGAAATAATTTTGTTTGGACGGTATTCCGTTGTGATATCTTTCTCGAGTACCTTTGACTCGCTCTGCTTTGTTTCTACCCTCGTTTTCGTGTCCGCAATCATCAGTTTGTGACTTGTGATGGCTCCGCTACTTCCCTCATCCTCCCTCTCCGGCAAGGGATCCGTTGGAGGTGTCCTTACCGTCACCACACCTACCTCAAACTCGCTTCCTCCCTCAGTTCTTGCTTCATATGCGTTAGACTTATCAGAGGCCGGATTCCTCTCTTCCTTTCTTGGTTCATATAGTAGAAGGCCCATGTATTCTTTCTCGGGAAGACTGCTGTAAAGCGACTCCTGTATATGTGTCTTAGTAATCTCAGTACTTGGGTTTTGCCTTTGACTTGGCCTGAACGGCGGAGGTGACCAGACTATTTTCCTCTGTGGCTTCTGAGCATCAGCATCTGATGTGGAAACATTATCATCCTCATCAGCCTCTCTAGGGTCATTACCTAACTCTCTATCATCGGGTTGAAAAGCATCTGTGGTGTCGAGTTGTATTGTGGCTGCAGTGAACGTGTGTTGCAGGTCTTCTGGGAGGGGATTAGTTTGCTCCCTAAGTCGGTGTTGCGGATATTCTGGTTGGAAAGTAGCTTGTTCCGTGACTTTGTGTTGCAGGTGTTCGGGAAGGGGGGTAGTTTTCTTAAGCCTGTGTTGTGGGTGTTCTGGTAGGAAAGCAGTTTGCTCCGTGGTGGGACTCAAAGTAGCAAGTGTCGTAGCAGGTGTTGTCGTCAGTTCTTCAAGTAACACACCATAATCTTCAGAACTCTTTAGTTCATCATCAGTTTCGTAATGCAAATCAGTTTCAGTTACGTTTTCTTTGGTTTCTTTCGACATCTGATCGAAATAGAAATTCTGTTTATCACTTGGTGCAGATACCTTGCTACTGTTGTAATAAGGTTTTGATGTATCCGAGTCAACATTCGTATATTGTCGAGAGTTCGTGTACTGGACGACTGGTATGGGTGTCTTGAAGGTATCTGACTGGTCGAAACTTAACACCTCGATTTTTATGCTTGGGAGAGTTCTCGAAACCCTTGTGAATCTTCGTTTTCACTATTTTCTGCATTACTGGACGGCGTTGTGGATTGGGAAACTAAGTTTTCTCTCCAAGGAATATAAAACACAGGTCGGCCTCTTTTCTGCCTTACGGTTGTTGGTACTTCGGTAATGCTTGTTGAAGTGGAGGTCTCTGGTTGCTCTGGCGGTGCTGTAGTGGAGTCCTCGAAGTGCGTTGTTGCTTGCCTTGGAAGTGCTGTAGTGGAGTACTCGTAGGGTAATGTAGTCTCTGTGTATGGAAGAGAGCGCCTGTTTTTCTTCGAGTGCAACTTTTCTTCTGAACCAAAATACTCCCTCATCGCGTCGTATTTTGCTTGAACGTATACGTCGTGTCCAGGGATCAGCTCAGAGGGATCCAGCGGCGTCAGGATAAACTCGTGAATGTCGTGTTTAGCCGGGTTCAACTTAGGCGTTGCGAACTCGTACGAAGCCGGAGTAGTTCTGGTGAACTCTACGTTGGGTCTTGGTGTGGGGATCTTGTTGGCTCCTGGCCTCTTGGTGACGTGATGTGTAGGCTGTCTGCTTGTTCTCGTGTAGACATTGTAAGCTGGAGAAGTGGCTCTGAATTGACTCGTTGGCTTCGTAGAGATATAAGTTTTTTTCTGCTCACTCCGTGTGCTTGGATAGACTGGTGTTGTCTGATGATCGAGATTCTTCGTAGAAAAATATTCGGATATTCTTGTTGACAAGGATTGAATAGTTTCATCCATTGTTTCTGAAGTCCAGCCCCAGTTCGGGGTGGTGAGAGTGGTCTTTTTTTTCTTAGTGTACGGATAAGCAGTTTCTATCCTAGTTATTGGTCTCCACGGAGTGTAGCTGTTAGACAATCTTCCAAGAGCTGGGTCAGTTGTAGGTGTGGTTTCCGGGTTTCTCGTCGGGAAGCGAGATGTGGAAAATAGTTTTGATATTGGCAATAAATCTGAGTAATCCCGGAAAGGATGAGGCGATGTTCTTACATCATTAGCCTCTGTGAAATGCCAGTAAGAGATACCAGTTTGTTGCGTTGTGCTGTGGAAGTCCTGTGGAGCTGGTGTGGTGAGGTAAGACTTGACTTCTCCTTGCTCGATCTCGTCCAAAAGATCGCTCCCAATACCCTGCCTATATGCAGGCACGCTATCGCTAGCTTCCAGAACACTAATGTTATTACTGAGCGGATCTAGCGCAAAAGACGAGCTTTCACCCCACAGTGGAGGCTCTTCATGACGATAATTTTCGTGTACCTGGGGAGAAATACTCGTTGTCGATATCTGAAGACCTTGGTCCAACAGTGCAGGGTCCTCGTAACGATGGTTTTCATGTACCTGATGGGGAATGGTTTCTGTCGACAGCTGAAGCCCTCCATCCCAAGGATCGGAGTAGCCCTTCCCGTAGATAATCTCTGAAGTGATGAAGGACGGAGAGGTCACTGCTACAGAGACCGGTCTATAAGATTTGTTTGGGTATCCAAGAACGCTCTCGTAAGTCTCCGATTTGAATGCTGGCTTGTTGATGATACCACGGGTGTCTTGAACTTCACTGACGCTGGGGACCCGGTGATAGCGCCTCTCAGGAGACACCTGGGGAACTGCGGGCTTCCCGCCGATGAGATTCGGAGCCCTGGGAGCACAGATGACCTTAGGACAGCAGTCTGGATGACGCTTATGTGGACGGTGTTTGATGACGCAGGTCGAGGGTCGCTTCTCCGGCAGGGCGTCGCAGCTGTAAAGATAAATGAACGAAGAAATGACTCAGTGCGTTAGCACACCGTGTGGATGTAGATTATATAATGCCGACAGACATATTTATAAAAACACAACAGGCAAAAGTGCTGTCTTTACATTTACATAAGGCATCAAAGGGAAATTAAGTCTACTGGAAAGAAATACTCAAGTTTAGCCTGATGCTGAGAGGATTAATTTTATATTGATAAGGAGGCGCTAAACTCGCAAGGGAGGTCATAAAGAGCCTTAGGGATGGGAAGTAATCAAGTTTAAACCGTAAAAGATGAAGATAGTTTTAATTCTTAAAATTAAGAGACCTTGGCCATTTTTTTTTAGTCAATGCGCAGGGATGTACAAGCAGATTTATACGCGAGTAGTCAAGCGAGTGACCGGGTGAGTGAAGTCGCTGTGTGCGGGTGAACTGCGAGATGGAAGCACTGCAGGAGGCCTACATCTCCGTGCACTGAAAAAACAACTGTCCACAGCTAAAAAGTCTCAATGGAATTTCTTTCTCCAACTGTATATTTCAGCAACACTCACAACTGCTCCTCCAGAATGGGTCGTCCAGCGAAGATCTTACAGACGATGCGACGACACCCAGGCAGGTAGACACGCTGGCCCAGGTCCATCACACCAGCCGGGTGCCAGCAACCCACCCCTAGGGGACACAACACCAAGACGACATTTCAGTAATGGCATTCAGAGGAGACAGAAATGCAGTGAAATGAGATCCTCTATTGACAACGCTTGTATAAAGCATTTAATTGTTTAGTTCACAGTCAGAGAATTAAGAACGTCAAGACTTCTTCTACTATTACTACTACTACTGCTACTACTACTACTAATTTTGCCTCGCTTCACTACCCTTAATGCCTTGTGCCACTACCACTACTCTCCCGGCCTACTACTACCACTACTTACAACTACCACTACCTACTACTACCGCTACTGTTTCTAGGACTGCTTCCACTATCACACTCAGAGATACCCGGATAGCCATATATTTTTAGAGAGCGCAGCTGGGTATTTAATATGAGGACTAAAACATATGCAACACCTGAGTATCTTTACTCTAGAGACACTCAGGTGTTGTACATATGTCTAATTCGACTTTAGGGAAAGAGATTAACCACAGGGAGATAGGGAGAATAAGAGGGAAGAGGAAAATATAGAAAAAGTCTCATAACAATAAAAATGCTTTCAAATGAGCTGATGTAGGTAACAGCTCTTAGCTTGCCAATAAAGTTAGGAATCCTTAACCTGTAAATAGCTGTCAATAAAGCTAGGGATCCTTAACCTTGTCAAACCCTGTGTAAAAAAAAAAAAAAAAAAAGGGGAAAGTTAGGAAAAGGGTAAAAGAAAGGGTAGGAACCTGAAAATAGAAAACGGGAGCCTGGAAAAGGGTAAGAGGTGAAACTATAAAAGAAATCCAGAATAAAAATGAACATTTTAATTGCATTGAATTATGAATATTTATTCATTAATACAATAAAGTTGATAATTATTACCTATAATTATACTTTGTATTTAATTATTATTTATTAATAACTAAAAAATGGAATAAAAAGCCACAATACCGTGACTGGAACACAGGAGAATGAAACTTCTGACCGTAAGTCATGAGATTTAGTCTCTTGTGCTGGTAACGTGGGAGGCATCGATACCATGCCTAACCCTTCTAGGGTAGGGTAGGGTAGGTGCCTGAGCCCGAGCCTTTAGCTCATAAGACTGTCATTCCCATTAGCCCCCTTGGGGCGGGGATGGCAGACCAGAGAGGCCTAGCTTGTGGCTAGGCCTGGGGACAGTTGGTCCCAAAGATGAGGAGGTACTTGTGCCTCCTCCCATGGGAGACTTAGGTCTCAGACACTCCCTAAAGAGGGAGCCAAGGCCGGGCCACCACTTGGAAAAGGCCCGGGCCGGGAGAATACCGGCTAATCTTTAATAATAATAATAATAAATAAACGTGGGAGGTAACGGGAGAGATAATGCGGGAGGAGGTATCTCGGGGGGTAACGCGGGAGGGGGTAACGAGGGAGGAGGTAACGAGGGAGGAGGTAACGAGGGAGGAGGTAACGAGGGAGGAGGTAACGAGGGAGGAGGTAACGAGGGAGGAGGTAACGAGGGAGGAGGTAACGAGGGACGAGGTAACGAGGGAGGAGGTAACACATAGTGTCGTGGCTATATTCGTAAGGAATCAGAGGGTCTGCGGTCACTGTAGTATATAGGTGAGCGTTTTATCAGCGACGGGTTTATAATGCTGTAGGATCAATAACGATGTTTTAGCACTGGTTTATACTTCGAATGAAGTTCTGAATACGAGAAATATATTATAAATAAGGTTATTGCCCATATATGTATTGACAACAGTGTATATACTCTTATTTTAGGTAATATCATATATACTCTTATTTTAGGTAATAATATCATATATACTATTATTTTAGGTAATAATAATACCTTATATACCCTTATTTCGGGTAATAATAATACCATATATACTCTTATTTTAGGTAATAATACCTTATATACCCTTATTTTAGGTAATAATAATAAATAGTAATAATACTAACGATAATAATAATAAATAGTAATAATAATACTAACGATAATAATAATGAAGGTAACGCCCAGGTGATATGCAGCCTTAATAACCCTCGTGCTGTCGATGGATTTTAGACCTAATAAACGAACCATACTGAGACAGAACCACGCCCCTGGGTTCACAGTTCACTGCCAGCATACAGCAGTGACTGTTTCGCTGTGAACCCGGGTAAAAAGTAGAGTAAGAGGTCGGTGGTTCTCTCTGTTTCACTCAAATTGCTGTGAATGACATACATTTTCAGATCGCTGATTTGTATATCCAGGTGACATACAAATCAAAGATAAAATAAGGGAATGAAGACACTGGAAGAAGAAAATCCCGTTAATACGACGTTTCGCCCACCAAAGTATTGCACAAATATCTAATTCAACCTGTCGGTTCACTGAACCATTTATCAACAAAGCCTTCAGTTAAAACGTTGTGCTAAAAGGATTCTCCAACAGAAGTGTCTATTCCCACCTGTGGGCTTGTTCCTTGAGGCGACCCGTGGCTTGATTGGTAGCGCACTCGCTCACTGAGGTTCGTGGCCCGATCCTCGGTACGGGTGGGAACATTAGGACGTGTTTCCTTAAAGACACCTGCTGTCCATATTCACCTAGCAGTAAAATAGGTACCTGGGTGTTAGTCGTCTGGTGTGGGTCGCATCCTGGAGGACAAAATTGACCTAATTTGCCAGAAATGCTCTGCATAACAAGGGACTTTCTGTATAGTAGTATATCATTGATGTCAGCTATGGTCTGTATAAGTTGTACCATGTACTTGTAGAAATAAAGATTATTATTATTATTGTTATTATTATTACCACATAGATACATCGGCATATGTAACAGTTCATCCCGGATATTGAACCAGTGATAACTGTCTTGTAACCAGTGGTTGATCTCTAACCCTTGGCTAACAGATTAACTTCAGTTACGCTTAAGTTAGCATACCAATAAATTTATTCCATATGGAGGGATATTTTGTAGGTCACATATCCACCGGGAGGCCTGGTCGTGGACCGGGCCGCGGGGGGCGTTGACCCCCGGAATGCCCTCCAGGTAAACTCCAGGTATACTGTTCAATTGTGAATGCACTTATAATTAAATTTGCAGAAACAAATCACACAAGAGGAGCTTCACACAAATCATATATACAATTTCTCCGAATTATCATAATCAAGGGGAAGCGCTAAACCCGTAGGATTATACAGCTCCTGGGGGGGGGATGTGGAAGGCATTCAGGCTTAATTCGGGGAACTGGAGCACAGATCCAATTCCCTAAATCAAGAGCCCCTCACCAACAATTTCTCCGAAAGAAAAAATCTGCTTAATATATGAACATGACGATGGGTCACTAAGGTTGAATATTCTTTGTACATGTCCTTAAAGGTGCCTTAATAATGGTAAAGGGCTCTTGATGAGAGGTATGAGAGGTACTCTCCTCCTTTGCAAGGGTCGCGCCTGATTATCTACCATATCCCTACGAATTTAGCGCTTTTCATTAAAAAAATAAGTTAACTGTACACCAAAGATTAATATTTAAAATAATAATAATAATAATAATAATAATAATAATAATAATAATAATAATAAATAATAATAATAATACAAATAAATTATTACATACATCAGAATATTATTTTATTACCTACGTTATTATTATGTACATTATTACTATTATAATTATTAGTGACAGAAAAACGCTAAACCTAAAAGGGTCATCCAACCCTTCAGTTCAAAGGGCGCTTCAGTCTGCGTGGATATAGGCAATAATAAATCTCATATATATTACGTGTTCGTGCGTTCACACTCTAATAACTAGCGTGGTAAGAGGGCGTGGAGTTGAGCCTTCACACGGCTTTCCTTACAAACAGAAAGCATGAAGGAGAGAGCACACTTATTCTGTGGGTTAACACTCTCATAATCTTCAATTAGGCAATTAACTTCCGTACGAGAAATAATGTTGTTACGGTTTGTCGCCGCTGTTGTGTGTGTACTCACCTAGTTGTACTCACCTAGTTGAGGTTGCGGGGGTCGAGTCCGAGCTCCTGGCCCCGCCTCTTCACTGATCGCTACTAGGTCACTCTCCCTGAGCCGTGAGCTTTATCATACCTCTGCTTAAAGCTATGTATGGATCCTGCCTCCACTACATCACTTCCCAAACTATTCCACTTACTGACTACTCTGTGGCTGAAGAAATACTTCCTAACATCCCTGTGATTCATCTGTGTCTTCAGCTTCCAACTGTGTCCCCTTGTTACTGTGTCCAATCTCTGGAACATCCTGTCTTTGTCCACCTTGTCAATTCCTCTCAGTATTTTGTACGTCGTTATCATGTCCCCCTATCTCTCCTGTCCTCCAGTGTCGTCAGGTTGATTTCCCTTAACCTCTCCTCGTAGGACATACCTCTTAGCTCTGGGACTAGTCTTGTTGCAAACCTTTGCACTTTCTCTAGTTTCTTTACGTGCTTGGCTAGGTGTGGGTTCCAAACTGGTGCCGCATACTCCAATATGGGCCTAACGTACACAGTGTACAGGGTCCTGAATGATTCCTTATTAAGATGTCGGAATGCTGTTCTGAGGTTTGCTAGGCGCCCATATGCTGCAGCAGTTATTTGGTTGATGTGCGCTTCAGGAGATGTGCCTGGTGTTATACTCACCCCAAGATCTTTTTCCTTGAGTGGGTTTGTATTCTGGCCCCCTAGACCTATCGCGCGTTTTTTTGGGCCTTCCCCAATCTTCATGATTTGCACTTGGTGGGATTGAACTCCGGAGCCAATTGCTGACCAGGTCTGCAGCCTGTCCAGATCCCTTTGGTTTCCTGGTGCTTCGATCGATGAATTCTTCATCAACTTTAACTCTGGCAAACAGTGACACCTCAGAGTCTATCCTTCCGTCATGTGTTCACAATACCAAAAGCACTGGTCCTAGGACTGCACCTTTGGGCACCGCGGGTCACAGGGTCCCACTCTACACCCGTCGCCACGTACCATGACTCGCTGCTGTCTTCCTGTCAGTATCCCTGATCCATTTTAGTGGCGGTGTTGTCCCTGTTATCCCTGTCCTCTTTTTGCCAATCTTTTGAACTGTGTCAAACGCCTTCTGTCAGTCCAAGAAAATGCACCACCCACCCCCCTCTCTTTTGTGTGTTGTGTGTGTGTGTTGTGTGTGTGTGTGTGTGTGTGTTTTGTGTGTGTGTGTGTGTGTGTGTGTGTGGGTGTAACGTGGAAACAGACTCAGTACACATCTTTACGATCAGGTAGTAAATGGCTTATGATGCCAGGAATAATGTCACCGTTTGTGAGTAATATAATAATAATATCTCTATTTACTACCAGTACATGTACAAGGTATACAGACCATAGCTGACATCAGTGACATACTACTATATAGAAAGCCGCTTGTTATGCTGAGCATTTCCCGCAAATTAGGTCAGTTTTGTCCCAGGATGCGACCCACACCAGTCCACTAACACCCAGGTACCCTTTTTACTGATGGGTGGAAGACAGGGTCAGTAGCAGAAACTATCTTAGTAACCACAAATAAGTTAATACACCTGGGTAGTCACAACTTCTTATGCCTCCACCTTATTTCTCTCTCTCTCTCTCTCGCTCTCTCTGCTTTTACTATCATCATAACAGACATTTCAAGGGAAATATATGAACACGTCCACAGCCAGACTGGAGAAAGCTGGTGTTCCCTCCAGCGTTACTTATATTCCTAGCCCACCATCCTCCCACCATATCTTGCTAGCTCACCATCCCCCCACCACATTTCAAGCCCCCCATCCCCCCACCTATCTTGCTAACCCACCATCCTCCCACCATCATTTGCACCCACCATCCCCCACCATCACTTGGCTACTCACCTCCCTACCATCATTTTGCAGCCCACCCATCCCCCCCATCACTTGCTACCCACCTTTTCCCCCATCATTTTGCTAGCCCATCCACCCACATCATTGCTACCCCACATCCTCCCACAATCATCTTGCACCCACCATCTCCCACTTCAGCTCACCATCCTCCCTTACATCATCTTGCTAGCCACTCTCACCATCATCATCTTGTTAGCCCACCATCATCTGCTATGCTCCACCATCCTCTCCCCATCTTGCTAGCTCACTCATCCTCCCACCATACATCTGCTAAGCCCACCATTATTCACAACATCTTGCTAAGCCCACACAATAATTTCCCCATCATCATTGCTAGCCCACCATCCTCCCACCATCATCTTGCTAGCCTCACCATCCTCCCACATCATCTTGCTAGCCACCATCCTCCCACCATCATCTTGCTAGCCCCCATCCTCCACCATCATTCTGCTAGCCCCATCCTCCCACCATCATCTTGCTAGCCCACCATCCTCCCCCCATCATCTTGCTGAGCCCATCCATCCTTCCCACCATCATCTTGCTAGCCCACCATCTCTCACCATCACTGCTGCCCACCATTATTCCACCATCATCTTGCTAGCCCACCATTATTCCACCATCATCTTGCTAGCCCACCATTATTCCACCATCATCTTGCTAGCCCACCATTATTCCACCATCATCTTGCTAGCCCACCATTATTCCACCATCATCTTGCTAGCCCACCATCCTCCCACCATCATCTTGCTAGCCCACCATCCTCCCACCATCATCTTGCTAGCCCACCATCCTCCACCATCTTGCTAGCCCACCGTCCTCCCACCATCATCTTGCTAGCCCACCATCCTCCCACCATCATCTTGCTAGCCCACCATCATCTTGCTAGCCCACCATCCTCCCACAATCATCTTGCTAGCCCACCATCCTCTCCACCATCATCTTGCTAGCCCACCATCCTCCCACCATCTTGCTAGCCCACCATCCTCCCATCATCATCTTGCTAGCCCACCATCCTCCCACCATCATCTTGCTAGCCCACCATCCTCCCACCATCTTGCTAGCCCACCATCCTCCCACCATCATCTTGCTAGCCCACCATCCTCCCACCATCATCTTGCTAGCCCACCATCATCTTGCTAGCCCACCATCCTCCCACAATCATCTTGCTAGCCCACCATCTTCCACCATCATCTTGCTAGCCCACCATCCTCCCACCATCTTGCTAGCCCACCATCCTCCCACCATCTTGCTAGCCCACCATCCTCCCACCATCATCTTGCTAGCTCACCATCCTCCCACCATCATCTTGCTAGCCCACCATCCTCCCACCATCATCTTGCTAGCTCACCATCCTCCCACCATCATCTTGCTAGCCCACCATCCTTCCACCATCATCTTGCTAGCCCACCATCCTCCCACCATCATCTTGCTAGCCCACCATCCTCCCATCATCATCTTGCTAGCCCACCATCCTCCCACCATCATCTTGCTAGCCCACCACAGCAGCAGCTGAGAGTCGCAGCAGCAGCAGCTGAGAGCCACAGCAGCAGCTGTGATCAGCTCGTGTGGAAGTGCTGAAGCGTTAACTGTCTCTCAAGGGCAAGAAACCGGGGAAAGTTATCACATTCATGTAATTTCCCTGAAGCACCTAACGTCTCTCCCACCTACTTACACACGTGAGACAATTTACACAGCTTCACACGAGCCTTTAACCTGCACTGACCTCCAGATGAATGCAGAATTACAGGATTATGTAGTTGAAAAGATTTATTGTTAAAGAAGAGAAAAGACACTTGCAGTTCAGACCGAGATCTAACTACGCAGATCAACTATTATCCAGTTTTTGTTTACATTTGGATATCCTGTAACTACTGACAAGTGTTCAGGGCACTCTGACGCTCAATCTCTCTCTCTCTCTCTCTCTCTCTCTCACACACAAATATATATAGGCATAGTATTACTGAGTTCACCTGCAGTCCTTCTCCTGGGTGCCGCTGGAATCCATCTAGTGCCAGCCTCGATCCCTGGCACCACCATCACCACCACCACCATCACCATCACCACCGTCTTCATGCTGAGAAGCTGGCTCCTCCACACCACCTGGATCACTCTGTCGATGTTGACCTTCTGCAGTAGGACCTCTCTGGAGCGTGAGGTAGCAGCAGTATTACACTTAGTCTTGTAACAGATCCTTCACAGTTTCAATTGTTGGGGGTCGTGCCTGTACCCCGCCGGTAGTAGAAATATATCCTCACTTAGGGAACATTAAAGTAACAGGTTTTCAAGCAGAGGCTACGTAGATATACGTCAAGTATCATTACACGTCAGGTTTCTACATATCAATAACAATGAGAACTAATTTCTGTAAGTAGAAGTCACAACTATTGTTAATCTGATGCAACACTGTCAAGTGGCAATTAGTAGCGCTAATCCGTCTGTAAGTAGCAAGAATGTCGCTTTTTTCAGGCAGCAATAAAGCTCCAGTCTTTCAGGCAGCATTTACTTCCTGCTTCTTCAGGCAGCTCTAACGTTCCACTTTTCCCAGTCAGGATAAGCAACACTTTTTTTTTTCAAGTAGGTATAACATCTAGCAAATTTCCGAAAGCATAAACGAGACAGGTTTTATTTTCTGAGCAGCACACTAGTCACACTAAGAAATATTACCCTCACACTGTGATAAATAAGAGTGTCAAGCTTGACAAGACAGCTGCATCACGTGACTACCTCTTGAAGTTCTCCATACACACTTCACGTAGGAGAAAATGTTACACTTTTTCACGAAAGTGGAAAGAGAGAGGCACTTCCGTTACCGGCAATATGCCACACGTGCGGTCGTCACGCTGATATAACTTCTTTTCCACAACTGCTATCACACACCTGTTCTTCCAACACTGATTGCAAATCGTTCATGCTACGCAACTGTCTTTCTAACACAGTGTATAGCGCCTCTGTGGTGTTCTCTTGGCTCTACCTACGCATTCGGTGTTCTGAAACTGGCCACACACACAACACACGTGTTTGAAAGCTTAACACTTAGTTTCTGTGAAGCCTTGACCCCCACACACCTGATCATAAGTGTAGAGGAAGGCAAGGAGTAAGCCACATGTTTACTCCCCCACACAGTCTTATCGTTGGTCGGAAAGTGAGAAAAACTCACTCGACTTTAAGACTTTTTTTCCTTGATGGTACGAGATGTGTTGTTTTATCGCCTGTTAGTGGTCTCGCTAGTGCGTGAAGTAATGTGGTCTCGCTGGTCTGAGGGGTTCTGTGGTCTCACTTGTTGGTCTCTGGAGTTCAGTGGTCTGGATGCCGGCAGCTGATTTGTTTATCTAAGTGAAAAAAAAACCGAATGTAAATTTATTGTAGTGTTTTTTTTTGTATATTTAGGGGTTATAAAATGCAATTTCATCGGTCTTTACCATTCCGTCGGCAATCAATGAGCACATTTAGTTTGCGTGTCTCTTTCACAGAGGACGTAGGATCGAGCCTCCATAAATTCTCGCGTTGAATGACCCACAAGTATTTAAGAATTTTATCTCGTCTACGTTAAGACAATCTCAAAAAAATGTCCCGAATATTCGTGTTGTTTTGATCTACTCAACTAAGCTTTGAATTTTCTTAGTGATATTTTTGTTTTCACTGGCATCCTGTAGGACAACTTTTGTGTCAGATTCTGTTTCTGAAAACGGGAGACTTTGTCCTTCAGTGAGTTTCCTCCTCAGATGGCTACGTGTACCTCCAGCAACGACTGCACGTAACAGCAGCAGCAGCAGCACTGGCACCGACAGCAGCAGCAGCAGCACTGGCACCGACAGCAGCAGCAGCAGCAGTGACACCTTCCCACCACTACGATTTCTCCGTCTCCCCTGATGGAGACCATGATCCCAGCTTTTTCCCCGAGTGCTGACGACCGTGGTTCACTGCTTGCACTACGAAGCACTGATACCGCCCCTCATCCTCCACGTTTTCTTCCTTCTCGTTCTCCTCTCCATCCTCATAATTCATCATCCTCTCCTTCACTAAATTTTAATTATGTTTTTAATTCTATTCCCCTTTTGCATTTGATCCTCCGCCTTTCCTAGTATTGAATAACTCACACGAGTTATCGTTTTCATAATAATAATAATAATAATAATAATAATAATAATAACAATAATAAAATGTATACGTGTTGTCTTGCATAGTGTGTGTTGTACAGTGTGTGTTGTACATTGTACAGTGTGTGTTGTATAGTGTGTGTGTTGTATAGTGTGTGTTGTACAGTGTGTGTTGCACAGTGTGTTGTATAGTGTGTGTTGTTCAGCGTGATTGTTCAGGCGTGAGTGTTGTTCAGTGTGAGTGTTGTTCAGTGTGAGTGTTGTTCAGTGTGAGTGTTGTTCAGTGTGAGTGTTGTTCAGTGTGAGTGTTGTTCAGTATGAGTGTTGTTCAGTATGAGTGTTGTTCAGTGTGAGTGTTGTTCAGTGTGAGTGTTGTTCAGTGTGAGTGTTGTTCAGTGTGAGTGTTGTTCAGTGTGAGTGTTGTTCAGTATGAGTGTTGTTCAGTATGAGTGTTGTTCAGTGTGAACATCACACGAGGGTCAATAGAAACTCAAGCTCCTTAAACTAACTTGTGACCAAAACTTTCAACTTTGCTCTCAAAAAAAACTTTGCGTTGGTCTCAATGGATTGTGAGCTTCGTGGCCAGTCAGTCATGACTTATATGACAATACAGTTCTTTTATGTTTGGTGTAAAAATAATTAATGGTTTTATTCAGTCATGACAATTCTGTGGATTTATTAAAATGCAATGTTGAAATGACAAGCAAATCGAGTCTGCCATTTTGATCAGATCTGTGTGTGTGTGTGTGTGTGTGCGTGTGTGTGCGTGTGCGTGTGCGTGTGCGTGTGTGTGCGTGTGTGTGTGTGTAATATAAATTTTAGAATGATAGGATATAGGATCTATTTCCTAAGCAGAGTGAGACTGTCATTTTTCCATTTTCACCCACCAATAAAAATGTATTTTTTAATGTTAGTCGACTGTCATGAGTGGCATCTTGGCAGGGCGAAACGTATGGAAAGTCTCCTTCGGTCCTCTGATCATATAGCCGTAAGTAGATACCTGGGTTCTGGGCGATAGTCGTAGAGATAAAGTTTAAATGTAAATTCAGATAATGATACTAACGTGAACCATGATCAGCAGTGATCTGTTTCTGTGTTGGTGAAAGTCTAGTGATCCAGGAAGCAAAAAAAAAAAAAAACGCAGATCAAACCTGATGTCCTCTCATTCCTTAAGTGCTGTAAGATACTCGTAGGTTTGAAGGTTTGAAGCTTCTCCATGACTCATCTAATAAAAACACTGATCGTAAAACCGCAAACAGGTCGTCTCACACAGGTGACACAACTGGTCATCCTACACAGGTGACATCTTCCTCCTCCATCCGCAGTCACGCATCCTTCACAACATAGTCGTCAGCCTCCAGGCAAGCTAGAGGTAGCATCTCTTAAACACTTCTAACTTGCAGATTGACTTCGAAGCTCTCACGAATCAAGCAATTTGCGCTGCCGTGCGACACTACTGAAGCGGGTAACTGGCAGCCTCAACGACGTATTCTCAGAGCGACATACAAGTCTATTTCACAACAAAATGAGAACCGTTTTATCATTACTACTACTAATAATAATAATCGATCGTGAAAATTAGTATAAATTGGTCCATTTGATTCCAACAGTTAATGCACGGCTAGGAACTAAGACTGAACCGTACAAGTTTGTACTGACTTAGGAAAAATAACACTACTGGAACAGTCATCAGTAGGACAAGATGCCTCCTCTAGGTAACCTGCCTCAGTCCTGAAAAACTAGAGACCAGGAAGATGCGTGCGAGTGGATCAGTAACATGGACTTAGGCGCTACCAGGTGGCGAAGTGAACGTTGACTTTATTTAACTAACGAAAGTGACTCCGGGGAAAGGGAATGAAAGGCATCAGATAAACGAGTTTAATGTTTTGTGAAATTGCTTCGGTCTTCGAGTCACGTTTTTTGCCTAGTTCTCGTCGTATTTTGACCAGTCTTTGAGGTCTGTTCGCTAGTGTAAATAGTATTTTGAATAGTACTTATGTTTTTTTTAATATTTATTTAGCATTCTGGTGATTCATTGTGCTCTTTTGAACAGGACAAATATTTCCTAACAGGGGTTTTATTCATATGACGACCCACAGCTGGAGCTTTTGCTCATCTGACTGAAGCCTTCCACTGGCTTATCTTCGCTGTTTTAACTAATAAGCGTGGTTTTTAGAGCAAACATTTAAGAGGTCCTGTTTTAAAGAATATATCACCCCTATAATTGGTGAACCACTGTCAACTTCCTAATTATAGAGCATTTATAATTGTCCTGCCATAAGGAAGAAGTATAATTATTCTGTCATAGGAATCCCTCAATTATAGGGGTTAGAGGAAGTACAGTTGTGTCATTTAAAAG
>NC_069472.1:23621258-23643758 GCF_026875155.1 Cherax quadricarinatus
ACCAGAAGTCACCAGTCAAGCTAAAAGCCACCAGAGAGTTCCAGTAAGCTACAAGCACCACCAGAGTGTCACCAGTCAAGCTACAAGTACCACCAGAGAGTCTCCAGTCAAGCTACAAGCACCACCAGAGTGTCACCAGTCAAGCTACAAGCACCACCAGAGTGTCACCAGTCAAGTTACAAGCACCCAGAGTGTCACCAGTCAAGCTACAAGCACACACAGAGTGTCACCAGTCAAGCTACAGCACCACCAGAGAGTCACCAGTCAAGCTACAAGCACCACCAGAGTGTCACCAGTCAAGCTACAAGCACCACCAGAGTGTCACCAGTCAAGCTACAAGCACCACCAGAGAGTCACCAGTCAAGTTACAAGCACCACCAGAGTGTCACCAGTCAAGCTACAAGCACCACCAGAGTGTCACCAGTCAAGCTACAAATACCACCAGAGAGTCACCAGTCAAGCTACAGGCACCACCAGAGTGTCACCAGTCAAGCTACAAGCACCACCAGAGTGTCACCAGTCAAGCTACAAGCACCACCAGAGTGTCACCAGTCAAGCTACAAGCACCACCAGAGTGTCACCAGTCAAGCTACAAGCAGTAAGGTTCTCACATTAATACATAAACAGAGGTGGGGATACACACAACACGAATAATGATATAAAACATCCATGTTTTGGGTAAATAACAAAATATTCTTCAGTTGAGAGGCAGTGACCGAGTTATCACCCAGTAGATGAGGCAGTGACCGAGTTATCCTCCAGAAGATGAGGCAGTGACCGAGTTATCCTCCAGAAGATGAGGCAGTGACCGAGTTATCACCCAGTAGATGAGGCAGTGACCGAGTTATCACACACAAGTCGTGGACAGCAGCGAGGATAGGGCAAGGTGTGATCCTCAACTCTTAAACACGTGTAATTTGGGTTGTAGATCACGGACTCGCACCTGTGTGGACGAGCAGGTGTCAGTGGAGTGTGCAGAAAAATAACTATTGTTAAATATGAATAAACATTAAAACAGTAATAATTTTATAGCATTTATTATATACAAAGATTGAAAAAAGGAGGTGCAACATATGAAGAGGATCCAGATATCATGGCTGTAACAGAAACCTAGTAGAAGTATATATTCTAGATATGGTGTATCATAAATTTCAGTTTCCTATGTGATAGTTTTGTTTATATATAAGATATTACCACTACGACGCTGATATTGTATTTACAAGACAAGAAGAAATCTCTATTACGGCAAGCGATTGTCTCTCTTCTTGTACCGTAAGTTAATAAATACAACGATGTTAATGGTGTTAAGGAGGATCAGGGAAGAAAAGTCACAGGAAAAAAAGGTCACAGAAGTCACAGGAAAAAAGGTCACAGAAAAAAGAGAAAAAGTAACAAGAAAAAGGTCACAAAAAAAGTCACAATAAGTCACAGAAAAATAAAGCCACAGAAGAAAGTCACAGAAATAAAGTCACAAAGGAAAAGAGTCACAACCTAATCTAAATAAATTGTGACTTTTTTCCTAGCCAAAATTGTGACTTTTTCCGTGACTTTTTTCCTGTGACCTTTTTTTCCAGACACTGTGAAGGATGCTGTGTGACCAAGGTGTCGCGCACATAAGTAGAAACATTGGGTAAGATACTGGTAACAACGTTGTTAGAATTACCAACAATATGTTAGATAATAGGACATATGTGCAGCTAATGTGACATTTTCATTGAGGCAACGTTTCGCCTGACGAAGCTCCTGGAGTGAGCGAAACGTTGCCACAATAAAATGTCTCGTTAGCTGCACTTATGTCCTCTTACCTAACACAAGATACTGGTAGATTAGCAGGCCAATATAATCTTGTGCTTGACATCTCAATGTGTCGAGGAAACTAAACAGACAGAACAGATACATGACTGGGTGTGGGAGGGTGAGTTGGACCTGACTAGCTGGGCCAGTAGGTGACTAGGACCTGCCTAGCTTGGGCCAGTAGGTGACTCGGGCCTGCCTAGCACGTTCTTATGACAACGAGAACTAGGAAGTGTTTCGTGACGAAACATTGCCTAATTAAAGGCCTTAATCTACACATATGTGTTTCTTTCCACAATACAAGTCGGTGTTAACTAGTTCATATGAACATGAGGAGGAGCACTGCAGCGGGCCTACAGGCTCACGGAGGCAGGTCTAACACCCACCCATGCAACTGCCAATCCTCTTGCTGAAGCTATCGTGACTCACGATATGCTAACCTCCCTAAGGTGTATAGAAATATACCTAGTTGGATGAATCTTATCGTAGGCAGCTGGCTTAGTGGTTTACGCAATAGCCTGGAGTTTTACAACAAACTCGCCATGGGTTCAAACTCAATCCGTTCCGTAGTTTGTCGAAACTACTCCTATTTCTCGGTTCAGTGATGCTACTCGGAGGTTTGTTGCAACCTTCTGTTATATCCCTACTTGGTCTAAAAAGGCACGTGCACAAACACTGGGACATATACTGTGATAGAAGCAATCAAGGTCCCAGAACTGAACCGTTTTCTAATAAATATGTTCTAACGTTTACTCATGTGTTTTTAAAATAAAATTGTGGGTCTCTATTATCAAGATTTATACCATATCTTTACTCACCTCTCTTCTTCCAAGACGACTTTGTCTCCATAACTGAGGCAGCGTCGTACTCCACACACACCATCTCCCAGAGCTTCGGTAGATCCCTCCCCAAGTTTCCTCCCTTTCTTCCCCACACACTCCCTACGGGAAGAGTGGGAGAAGCTTGGGGAAGGAGGAATTGGAGGAGGGGAGATAGGAAGGTGAGGAGCAGGCAGTGATGGACGCTTGAAGAGGGGAGGAGGGAGGGAAGAAGCAGTGAGTGAAGGACGGGTAGATTGGGGTGAAGAGGTTAGTTTGTGGTTCGTTTTAGTGGGGAGGTTGTGTGTGAAGGTAGAGTGAAGCTTTGATGTGATGGGGAGGTGATGGGAGATTGTTGGGCTGGGATGGGACGTGAGGGGACGATTACAGGAACAGGTTGGATCGGGATGGGACGTTGTAGGGCGGTACTGAGAGAAGGTATGATGGGTGGTAGCCTTCGTGACGGAGTGGTGGGTTAAGGTATGGAGGGAGGGAGGAAAGCTGGACACTGGACGGGAAGGTGGGAGGCTGGACACAGGAAGCGTGATACTGAGGCTGGAGGTTGGCAGCTGGGAAGGTAAACCACCTGACAGAACAAGAATAAAAAAACAATAGAAATATATACCATATTATTAACGTACAAGAAAAAAAAATTGCTGACTGGACTGGTTTACACTTTGTGTAGAATATGGGTTAATGGGGTTAAAACCTATCGACTACACTATGACAATTAAGGCTGCCCTTAACCTTTTCACCACCAGACAACAATAGTCCCTAAAACAGAGACTGAAAAATAAATCCTGTGTTTGACTACAGATTGCTTATTATTATGGGAAGGTATTGTCTTTTCTAATGAAAACCTCTTATTTTCTAAGCATATTTCGACTGAAGAAAAGAACCATCTTCATTTGCTTAATTTGTATACACGTGTTAATTTTAAGTAGATATGTTTATGTATTGAGAGTAATTAGGGTTATTTAGCGGCAGGTACACAAGTATAATTATCATACATAGTAATATACATTGCAGTAAGATCACAGTAAACAGGTGATATCATAATACGCAAAACAACCACTGTGAAAAAAAGTGAAAATCCAAGCGCTTTCGTGGTCCGTGAGACATCACGAAAACGCTTGGAATTTTACTACTTTTTCACAGTGGTTGTTTTGTACAGTAACATATATGTAAATTACCTAGGACCCCAATGGACCCAATGGAAATAAGTCCCTTTGACTTATTTTTGGGGGTTATTCTAGGTAGTGTAAAGCACCCTTCTGGCAAGACAGTGATGGAGTGAATGATGGTGAAAGTTTTTCTTTTTCGGGCCACCCTGCCTTGGTGGGAATCGGCCAGTGTGTTAATAAAATTAATAATAATTCTAGGTAATCTACACATATGATGCTATGTATGATAATTTATGTAACTGTATTTACGTGTACCTGAATAAACTTACTAGAATAACCCAAAAAGTCAGATAAGTTACATATTTCCATTGGTGTCCTTGGTAAGTTTCTATCGTGAGGCATTTAACTGTATAAACATTAAATGTTATTTGTTTGCAAAACATAGATAGGGAAGCACCACTGATAGTGTTAGGTATCCTGATCCTCTGAGAAGAGAATAAACATACATCAGGGGGTAAAAAATAGACATTCCTTCCCAGAGCTGAGTATTTTTTTTCCTTACCACCTACCACACACTAATAAAATATATATATATATATATATATATATATATATATATATATTATTATATATATATATATATATATATATATATATATATTATATATATATAATATTATAATATGGGTATGGAGGACATTTACTTTAGTTAACGCAAAAATATTTTCATTTTCTGTGGTTTAGTCACGTCTTTTTTTCATTTTCTTTCAACACTTCTGGGGAAACTTGTATATACAGACATAAGTTACATAGCTTATCATACATAGCAGCATACGTGTAGAGAACCTAGGATAACCCCCAAAAAAGTCAAAGTGACTTATTCCCATGGGTTTACATACGTTGAGAAGTGTATTTCTCTCAGTATATATGATAAAAGATTTCTTTAATTCTTTATCAAGGGATTAAAGTTTTTTTTTATCTGGCTAGGAAAAGGTTACATGCAACTTAGTAACTAAGTACATAACTAAGTTTATTTAGGTACAGATCATACATAGTGTCAGTTACCTAGGATAACCCCAAAAATGTCAAAGTGACTTATTTCCATTGGGGGTCTTAATGACCATAATAAAGTCAACAGGCTTAAAACACCATTAATCAACCAACCATCTAATATTGACTATGTGATATCAAACAGTGGCTTTACGAAAATATATAAAACCATTTATAAACATTATCTCTCAGTCCACAGCAGGATTCTGCATCAGAGTACACAGTACTGTATACTCTGATGCAGAGTTTGCAGGTTCATATCGTGCTGTGGACTGAGAAATAATGTTTTATATATAATTTCGCCTGTTTGTGAATTAAGCATAAAGCCCTTTATTGACTTTACAGTTCCCATTTCCGAGATCTAGAGAGATGTATAAATACAGATACTATTGAACAGAATAATGATGGGATTTACACTCTAAAACACGAAGTCAACTGGAGGATTTAAGATACTAAAGATAAAGCCCGATTTTGGGGCTTTATGATAAATTAAAAAAACGTAATAGTCGTTAGGTCTGTTGTGTAACTTTGTGAAAAAATATATGTGAATTGACTAAATCATTGCAAACTTCTAATTGTTTATTTTGAATTTGGTTTCCATTTTCAGATTTGGGAATAGTCGAATATTGAAAATGTGGTGCAGAGTTCTTCACTTTGCGCCTTGTATAGTGGTAGTTTTGTTCAACGTCTTTACTTGAAATAACTTCACTAAGAGCGAGAAATTCTTTAAAATTTCTTAATCTGTTAATGCGTTTGAGTCGTAGGGATCGTAAGACTTTCAAGAGTCACAAAATGGGTGTTATCTACAACCTCTGATATAATAACTATCTATAATAATCAATATACTTATTTTTTAATGGGAACTATATTAAACCCTCTGCTGACTTCACGGTAAACAGCGAGTAAATAATATATATTTCCGTAGTTTTTTCCCGGCGCAGTCAGATGTCTCACCTGTAGGTTTCTCCTTAACCCATGGTTTCTTCAGAAGGGGTTTCACTTTAGCGACAGGCTGGGTTTCTGGAGTCCCATCTACCCTCACCACTTCCACCATCACTACCATGGACGCCACACACCACCACACACAGTTCCCTATCTGTGGAAAACAAAAGGGAATGACATAACAATATAAAGGGCATTATTGTTATAAAAATTGACTGGTTAGACCCGACGAATTGTTTACTAGGGCACTTAAAGAGTGCATATGTTTTCCTGGCGCTGGAGTGAAGGATATCGTTAAGAGATTAAGAAGCATCATGCTGGTAATGGGAACAACCTTATTATTTGCCACAGCACTGGAAGAAATGGTGCTGGCAAGGGAAGAAGAGATGACCTTCCTTTGTAGGTACAGGACGACGAAAGACATTGTAAGGAAGAAGGGAGAGATCCCTGTTTTCTAAGTTTATTTAGGCAGAGGTACACATAAGTACAAGTAACATACGTAGTGTAAATTATCAAGGATAAGCCAAAAAAGTCACAATAACTTACTTCCATTGGGGTTCTTGGGATTTTGTCACTAGATGGAGTTGGAAACGAATGGCTGTCCAGAGCAGCCGTTGTTAATTGCTGCCCTGACTAGCACAGCAAGGACATTGCAGTATCATCTATTGATAATTTATTGGTAATGACAAGGTCTAAGAAACCTGGAGGAGGGAGTGCTTCTTAAATATATATAATGGCTAAAATGTTATAAAATTTTTAAACTATGTGTATGTGTATAGGAAAGGGACTTTATGGAGGTCAGGTATTTGGAGACAAGGAAGCACTTGAGAGAGAGCTACTGCAAGCTAGTTCCTCAGCGGGTATCTTATGGTCCACTAAGCCGGCGCCACTGTGAAATTCAACCCCATGGTCTCCGCCCGATTTACTGCTGCTATTGATAGCCAATGGGAAGTGTGTATTGACTGCCGAGTAGAAGAGAGAACCAGACCAGACGGAGCAGCCTAAAGCCATAGGAAGGCTGCCCGCGGCTTGACGTCCTTCTTGCCCATTACTCAAATATATAGGCAATAGTGGTATATAGGAAGGACTTGGAAGTCTACAGAGAACGAAGGAGACGGATAGCCTCTGGTGTGACTACCTATGCGAAATAAGTCACGTTGTCTGACCTTTTTTTAGGGACTATCCTAGGTAACTGGCACAGGTTACTATGTATGATTATTTATGTAATTGTATTTATGTGTATCTGCCTAACACTTACTACTCTCTCGGGTTAGTCCCGAACTGTTCAGCGAAGTCCCGTAGCTCGATCGCTAGCGCACTCGGCTCACACACTGAGGTTCGGAGTTCGAATCTCCGGTATGGCTGGAAAACATTAAGGACGTGTTTCCATAAGACACCTGCTGTCCCTGTTCACCCATCAGTATAAAATGGGTACCTGGGTGTTAGTGGACTGGTGTGGGTCGCATCCTGGGACAAAACTGACCTAACTTGCCCGAAATACTCAGCATAACAAGCGGCTTTCTTTATAGCAGTATGTCACTGATGTCAGTTATGGTCTGTATACCTTGTACATGTACTTGCAGTAATAAAAATTATTATTATTATCATCAACAACGATTGTGGCCTGACCAGAACACAGAAGTAGTTAAATAAATTTTGGTGAAACAAAAGCAGTTCCCGAGGGGAAATAATAATAATAATAATAATAATAATAATAATAATAATAATAATAATAATAATAAGAGTACTTTGACTATTTTGCAAATGGAAAAAAAAAATAATTTGCCTACCATGACAAGCGAGGAAGATGGCTTCGGGGGTCACTAATGAATGATGCTTGGCAGTCTCTGAAGATTATACTGAGGTTAACAAAGGTCAAAGCTGACGTCAGGTCATCTCACTCTCATCTGCTGACCTGTACAAGTCACCTGAGGGTACAAAAGTCAAGCTATAGCATAGAAGATTCTGTACACGTTTTAAAACAGTAGTATTTCTTATAGAGATCTAAAAAAATATATATAGAAAACCAGCCTCAGAGTGACCAGGACGTGGAACGACTTCGACAGTGAAGTGGTCAAGACAGAATCCATACATAGCTTTAAGAATAGGTATAACTGGGCTCACGATGCCTAGAGAACCCAGTACCGGCCAGAAGCTAATGCTATACTTATAACTGGTTGATAATAGACAATTATCTATTTACAATATATATATATATAACGGATGTTTAATAGATAAGGTTCTCTATATAAATCAACGGTAAATAATTTCTCCCTTTTTTTGCTCCAAACTTTATTCTTTTAACTACGAAAACAAACAAAATCTTTCTCAATGTTACCCTTAAGAGGATAATAGCCCAAAATCTCCTAGTTCTAAAACTATATCTAGTTTATTTGACTGGTACAAAAGTGTATGCAAAAATGAACAAGAATAATACTAGCCACTTAGAAAGAGCACCGCTGGAATTCTGTAACTTTGATGACTTTCAGTAGTTTGAGACTGTTATCATTAGGGGTATACTGGCACCTTCAGGGGTATACTGGCACCTTCAGGGGTATACTGGCACCTTCAGGGGTATACTGGCACCTTCAGGGGTATACTGGCACCTTCAGGAGTATGCTGGCACTTTCAGGAGTACACCACTTTACAAGACCACCTCCAGTCAGTATGCTGGTGTGGTGACGACTGACAAATGCGAATGTCAACAGAGTGGTGGGTAGAAGTGAGAGTGACTGTGTGTGTGTGTGTGTGTGTGTGTGTGTGTGTGTGTGTGTGTGGTGTGTGTGCGCACTCAACTGTGGTTGCAGGGATCGAGTCATAGCTCCCGGTCCCGCCTCTTCATTGGTCACTACTAGGTCCACTCTCTCCCAGCTCCATGAGCTATATCATACCTCTTGTGTGTGTGTGTGTGTGTGTGTGTGTGTGTGTGTGTGTGGTGTGTGTGTGTGTGTTTGTGTGTGTGTGCGCTCACCTAATTGTACTCGCCTAATTGTGGTTGCAGGGGTCGATACTCAGCTCCTGGCCCGCCTCTTCACTGATCGCTACTGGGTCCTCTCTCTGCTTCCAGAGCTTTGTCATACCTCTTCTTAAAACTATGTATGGTTCCTGCCTCCACTACTTCACTTGCTAGGTTATTCCACTTGCTGACAACTCTGACTGAAGAAATAATTCCTAACGTCCCTGTGACTCTTCTGAGTCTTCAGCTTCCAGTTGTGACCCCTTGTCCCTGTGTCCCCTCTCTGGAACATCCTATCTCTGTCCACCTTGTCTATTCCCCGCAGTATCTTGTATGTCGTTATCATGTCTCCCCTGACCCTTCTGTCCTCCAGTGTCGCCAGTCCGATTTCCCTTAACCTTTCCTCGTACGACATTCCCTTGAGCTCTGGGACTAGCCTTGTTGCAAACCTTTGTACTTTCTCTAACTTTTTTGACGTGCTTGACCAGGTGTGGGTTCCAGACTGGTGCTGCATACTCCAGTATGGGCCTAACATACACAGTGTACAGTGTCTTGAACGATTCCTTATTAAGGTATCGGAACGCTATTCTCAGGTTTGCCAGGCGCCCGTATGCTGCAGCAGTTATTTGGTTTATGTGTGCCCCCGGTGATGTGCTCGGTGTTATGGTCACCCCAAGGTCTTTCTCCCTGAGTGAGGTCTGTAGTCCTTGTCCACCTAGCCTATACTCTGTCTGCGGTCTTCTTTGCCCCTCCCCAATCTTCATGACTTTGCATTTGGCAGGATTGAATTCGAGAAGCCAGTTACTGGACCACATGTCCAGCCTGTCCAGGTCTCTTTGCAGTCCTGCCTCATCCTCGTCCGATTTAATTCTTCTCATCAACTTCACGCCATCTGCGAACAGGGACACTTCAGAGTCTATTCCTTCCATCATGTCGTTCACATATATCAAAAATAGCACTGATCCTAGAACTGACCCCTGTGGGACCCCGCTCGTAACAGGCGCCCACTGTGATACCTCTTCACGTACCATCACTCGTTGCTGCCTCCCTGTCAGGTATTCCGTTATCCATTGCAGTGCCCTCCCTTTTACATGTGCCTGATCCTCCAGCTTCTACACTAATCTCTTGTGGGGAACTGTGTCAAAGGCCTTCCTGCAGTCTAGGAAAACGCAATCTACCCACCCTCTTCTCTCGTGTCTTACTTCTGTTTACCTTGTCATATAACTCCAGGAGGTTTGTGATACAAGATTTGCCTTCCATGAACCCATGCTGGTTTTCATTTATAATCTTGTTCCTTTCCAGGTGTTCGACCACTCTCCTCCTGATAATCTTCTCCATGACTTTGCACACAATACATGTCAGACACAGGTCTGTAGTTTAGTGCCTCGTTTCTGTTTCCTTTCTTAAATATGGGGACTACATTAGCTGTCTTCCATTTCTCAGGTAGTTGCCCAGTTTCAAGGGATGTGTTAAAGATTGTGGTTAGAGGCACTCACAGCATCTCTGCTCCTTCTCTAAGGACCCATGGGGAGATGTTGTCCGGTCCCATCGCCTTTGAGGTGTCAAGGTCACTTAAGAGCTTCTTCACTCCTCCTCAGTTGTTCGTTTGTCATCCAACACTTGTTGGTATATCCATCTTGATGTTCCCTCTGTGCTGTCTTCCCACTGCCCTTCCTGTCCTACTGTAAAAGCTTCCTTAATTATCCTGTTAGCTCCTCACATACCTCCTGATCCTTCTTGTGAGTTCTCACCTTCTGTCCTTAATCTGTACCACTGGTCTTTGACTGTTGTCTTCTACTGTTGTGTATTACAACAGTTTCGGGTTTCAGTCTTGTTTCTCAATGCTATGTCATTTTCATACTTGGCGCTGGGCTCCCTCCTTACTGTGCATATTTTTTCCTGGCTCTGGCGACTGATCTCCCTATTTTGTGTGTTCTCAGCTTCTGTACTTTTTCCATTTCCTCTATTGCACTTTGTTTTTTGCTCCTTACACCATCGGGTAAACCAGGGGCTCATTCTGGTCTTCCCGTTGTTACTGTTGCCCATGGGAATAAAACCTTTCCACTGCCTCCTTGCTTTTTGTTGTTACATATTCCATTCATTTCTTTTATACTGGGCTTTACTGCCAAGTTCTCTGTCCCACCCTGGACCTTCCACTGGAAGTTCTTTCAAACCCTATGTAGTCCCTCTTTTATAGTCAGGCTTTTCCCATTAACTCTCCTGTTATTCTCTCACTTGCAGCTCTATGTATTCAAAGCACTGACCACGTGGTCGCTAGCTCCTAGGGGACTCTCTACTTGATGTCCTCAATGTTGAGCTGCCCAGGGTGAACACAAGGTCCAATCTTGCTGGTTCATCCTCCCCTCTCACTCTGGTTGTGTCCTTAACATTTGGTGCATGAGGTTTTCCAGCACCACGTCCAACATCCTGGCTCTCATGTTTCGGGACCCCCTGTGCTCCAGGTTTTCCCAGTCAATCTCCTTGGTTGAAATCCCCCATAACAGCAACTTTGCTCTGTGGAGTGAGCTCTTCTTGCCACCTCAGCTAGTGCGTCCTCATTGCTCTGTTGCTCTCTCATTATTCCTCTCTTGGCCTCCTGCAGTTCTGGTATTGCTGGATTATACATTTCACTGAATGAGCACTTTGTGTTCCCCAGACTGAAGTGTACCTGCTATGTTGTCTCTTTCTCCGGTCTCATCTATGCCTTCCATTTGTCTCGGAAATTCCATCTGTTTTTTACGAGCAGAGAAACCCCACCTCCCCCCCATGCCCCTTTATCTTTCCTCTGATCTGGTATTGGGGGGAAGATTGCATTGTTATTGTCTCCGTGAGTTTTTCTGTAATGCTATGATGTCTGGGACTTCTCTTCGATTCTTCCTTGCATTCCTCATGTTATTCGTTAATACATCTGCTTTGTGTACCAAACTTCAACTTTGTTCTAATACTGTAATGTGGTGCGAGGGGGTGGAAACAGAGGGATCGGTGTGTGATGGTTGGTTTGGATTTGTTCAGTAGCCTTGGGGGTGTCGTGGGCTGGAGTCCTTCTGCAGGTGTTTCTGGGGGGTGTGCTTGTCCTTCCATTTGATCTGGGTTGTTTGCTCTCCTTTTTTCATTTCCTCCCATTTCTCCTTTCGTTTTTGAATATTCTTTCATCGTCTTCCTCTCGTCGTGTGTTTCTGTCTCGATCGAGGTAGACACACTCGGAACTCCTGCTTGCCTCTCAGCCGTGCTTTCTCCTGCCCCAAAAGGACATGGTCGGGTTGATTCTGCCTTGAAATTACTTTGAGAGGCCGATTCCTTTTTCTTTGTGACCACCCAATTCTCCGAAAATTGCCACCTGGGTCATGTCCCCTCGCCTATCACCTTCCTGATATCTTCAATCGCTTTTTTCCTCAGCTTTCTTTCGTCATAAGTTTCCCCTTAGCTTCGTCTAGCCCATTGACAAACACGGATCTTCCCTTTCCACACTCCCACTGTGACTCCCATTGCATCCTCTGATGTGTTCTTTAGTTCCTTTCCGTGGAGTGTTCCTTCTTTCAGTCCCTTCCTAGTTATGGCCTATGTTCTTGGTTTGTCCTTCCTGCGCACTGTTCCCTGGCCCACACAGTATCTGGTAGGTCCTTGCACATATTTGTTCCTTTAATGTCTTTCCAACCTCTTTCTGTCCTAGTGTGCTCCCTGTCTTGTTTTGGCCACCATGTTGGTTTGGACAGGACTCTACATACGTTTAGTTTCCATGCTTCCTTCAGAACTGTGTGTCTGTGGTTTTTGCATGTGCTTTAACGATGCTACTTCTGTTAATATCTGTGTCTGTGCTGTTTCAGAATGTCTCAGCTTCTCTTCTAATCTCTCTATCTTGATTTCTGCTGCTGTGGCCTGTTGTTCACTTCTGCATTCTGCTGCAACCTCTCTTCCTTATTCTTTCCAGCTATCTAGTCTTCTTCCCCAGTCTTCCTCCATTTTTTGAGCTCTACCTCCCATTATCCCTCCCTGATTCGTCTATGGAGCCCATTGTGTGTGTGTGTGTGTTGTGTGTGTGTGTTGTCAAATCAAATTTTGTTATCCCCCAGCTCTTCTCATTTCAATGGAAGCTGTAAGACGCTTATAGGTTCAGCGCTTCCCTATAAATATAATATTGAAGATATGATATAAGGGTTATATTACCAAGATATAAATACCCCAGACAGGGCTAGACGTATAGACAAGGCTCCTTACACCTGCTGCACATGTTCATGTAGCAGTAAATAGGTACCTGGGTGTTAGTTGCCTTTTGTAGGAGGAATTCTGGGTAGGGTGAGATATGGAAACAAATCTTACACCTGCAGCCAAAGTTCAATCAGCAGTAAACTGGTACGTATTTGTCTAGCACAGGCCAGTAGAACTACCGCTAATTTACCTCCATTATTACAGTTTTATGATCAAAGGAAACGCTAAGCACGTAAGGGTTATACAGCGGCTCTGGAATAGGATATTATCATTTTGGTCCTAGTAAAGGAATTGAAGTTCCAGTTATTTGGAACATGAGGTACTCGCCAGCATCAGGACACACCTCCCCGTCTCTGAAGGGTAACTAGTGAATGTGCTCTAAGTCATTTGTAATCACGTACAGCTCAGTACTCAGCAGGACTGAGTGTTTGTTGTGGTCGAGAGTGTCAGCTGCAATCAGGTTCCTTCCCACAAGTGTTGTCATCGCCTGTAAACATGGGAGCCAAGCTGTTGTTAAAACAACGGTACTGCCTGACGACAGATGGGAGCCACAACAGTACATAACAGATCCGTGATCGTTCACCCAGTCACAACGGCACCAGATCTGCAACTGTCTAGTAGCAATGTTGCGAAGTTTGTGATCTATTATAACTGACAGGTTAACGTAAATCCCCCCCCCCCCACACACACACATTTACGCAAGACAAGCCACATATATTGTGTGTACTCACCTATTTGTGGTTGCAGGGGTCGAGTCTTAGCTCCTGTGTGTGTGTGTGTGTGTGTGTGTGTGTGGTGTGTGTGTGTGTGTGTGTGTGTGTAAACTGATGTTGTATTAATTAGAAATTTGCGTATAACATTAATGTATAAAAAAAATTGCAAATAACGTAGGTGAGAATGTTGGTAATGAGCACAGGTGAGAACTGCATTATTTGAGTGAGTGAAACTTAATTGAAACGCGTATAAAGTTTAATATATAATTAAAAGTTTAACGCAGACTGCGACTGTATCAATAAACGACGTTAATCGCAGACTCAATAAAACGTAGGGCGTCATATTATCAAATGAACGCGAGCATAAATACAAAGAATAAAATCAGAATAAACGATCTTGATAGAACTTTGATATAGATTAATTAGTCAGTTATTGTTAACAGGTCAACAGTTCCTGTTCTGAACCTTCTCAGAACTCACTAATGATAATCAGACATCCTTTGTGGTGATTATGATAAGCCAGCCTCCTGCAACACTGTATCCTAGAGTGTTGCAGACTACACCTTACTGTATCCTAGAGTGTTGCAGGAGTACAACACCTTATGTATCCTAGAGTGTTGCAGACTACACCTTACTGTATCCTAGAGTGTTGCAGACTACACCTTACTGTATCCTAGAGTGTTGCAGACTACACCTTACTGTATCCTAGAGTGTTGCAGACTAACCTTTACTGTATCCCTAGAGTGTTGCAGACTACCCTTCTGTATCCTAGTGTGGTTGCAGACTACACCTTACTGTATCCTAGAGTGTTGCAGACTACACCTTACTGTATCTAGAGTGTTGAGACTACACTTACTGTATCCTAGAGTGTTGCAGACTACACCTTACTGTATCCTAGAGTGTTGCAGACTACACCTTACTGTATCCTAGAGTGTTACAGACTACACCTTACTGTATCTACATGTTGCGACTCCCTTACTGTACCCTACAGTGTTACAGATACATTTTCTGTATCCTACAGTTTTAAAGCTAAAACCTTACTGTATCCTACAGTTTTTCAGACTAACCTTACTGTATCCTACAGTATTGCAGACTACCCTTACTGTTCCTAAGTGTTGGACACCCCTATAATCCTACAGTGTTGAGACTCACTTCATTATTTACAGTTTGGAGCTAATCACCTCACGATCTCAGTTTGCGGGATACACCTTACTGTATACGTGTTGAAATTTTGCTGCGTTTACTAAGAACTAAGAAATAAGAATGTGGAACACTGAAAAAGGCCCTTTTGGCCCATACAGGCAGGTCCTTATAAAAACGATCCTACCTAAAGCTACTCAGAAACAACTCCGCCCCCCCCCAACACCAATTAACCACCCCCTTCCATCTTAATTTGTCAGTTCTTTTAAAAGCTCCCCCGGCCCTTTGCCTCTATCCCCCCACTGGGAAGACTTTTCCGCTTTAAAACTCTTTAAAAAAACCAGTATTACCTAGTCCTTTCAAAATCTAAATTTATCCAACTTAAATTCCATTTTTCCCGGGGTTTTCCCCTGGTTCGACCCCTCAGTACTTTTTTAATGTCCCCCTTTTTTATGCCCTTCCCCACTTTTTACACTTCAATGATATCCCCCCTCATTCTACGCCTTTCCCCAGAGAGGGGGAGATTTAAGGTTTTTAAGTTATCTTATCGGGGGGTTCCTTACCAGAAAATCTTTTATCATTTTTTCTGTAGTTCTCTAATGAGTCTATGTCCATCCTGTAGTAAGGGGACCAAAATTGGCAGAAAAACTAAATGAGGCCTCACTATGATGTATAGAGCTGTAAAAATAACTTTTGGATTCTGTACTTATCTTCTGAGAAAAATCCAAGAAATTGTTGGCCTTGTTGCGCCACTGAGGCATGCTGTCTTGGTTTTTAGTTTCTGTTAACCCATGACTCCCCAAGTCTTTTTACATTCTGTATGACCAAGCTTACTTCACCTAGTTATAGCTTCGGGGTTTTTTTCTTTTAAAGGGCAAGTACCTTCCTATACATTAAACTTATCTGCATTTCTCAGACCAAAGACATTATTTGTTAAAATCGTCCTGGAGTTCATTGTTCCCCCTCAGAGTGAATTATACGGCTATTTTGTATCATCAGCAAATTACTATGTCACTGAATCCCTCTTCAAGGTCATTAATGTAAATTATGAAAAGAGAGGGCCAAAAAACTGATCCTTGGGGAAACGCCATGTGAAAAACCCCCATTCAGATTTCACTCCCATTAATGGAAACCCCTTTTTCTTTGGTAAGCCATGCCTCAATCCATGCAGAACTTTACCTCCTAACCATGAGCTCCCACTTTTTTTAAGAGTCTTTGTGAGGTACTTGTCGAGGGTTTTACTAAAACCCAAAAAAAACAATTCATATTCCTTATCCTGTCCTGCCTCAAGTTCTTTGGGAAGACGTCGTAAGTTTGTAGGCGGGAAAACGACCTCTCGTGCCCGTGGATTCATTTTTCAAGTTATGCTCTTCAAGGTGACTTCTGAAATGTCAGCTATAATTGATCTAATAACTTCCCCCATATAGATGCAGGTTATTGGACGGTATTTTTAAAGGGGTGGACTTTTTCCCTGTTTGATTTAGGAACCACTTTTGCCCTCTTCCCCAAATTTTGGCACAACACTGGTAAGGAGGGGGCGCATGAATACACTCGTTAATGGCTGATAAGTCCATCTTGCATTCCTTAAGTACCCCTTTAAAAAAAACTCTTTGGGTCCCGGGGACTTATTTTGTTTTAGTTTGTCTACTGTTTA
This sequence comes from Cherax quadricarinatus, assembly GCF_026875155.1. Lineage (NCBI taxonomy): Eukaryota > Metazoa > Arthropoda > Malacostraca > Decapoda > Parastacidae > Cherax > Cherax quadricarinatus. Next base: position 23,637,656 of record NC_069472.1, read on the forward strand.
AAACCAGTCCCTGTGCGTAATATTATTAATTAATTCACAGGAATAAATAATTTTTAATTTTGGAATCTCATTTCATCTTCCTGTGTAAAAACTGACAAAAAAAAAGTATTTTAAAAAGGAACCCTTTCCAGTTTATTATCGTCAGCTGTCCTTCCCCAGATTTGGGTCTACTTTTTCCCTTTCCCCTTTGCTTACATTGAAAGAACCCTTTGGATTTGTCTTTTATTCTTAGAAATCTAATTTTATAGTCCGTTTTTTGCCTTTTTTAAACGCCTTTTTTTTCTTCTCTTTTAAACTGAATATTGGTCAGTAAAAGGGTTAACCTCTCCTCTTCTGATGCGTAAAATTCCCCTTTTCTCCCTAATAGTTTCTTTGCTCTGTTAACCCATTTGGGTCGTTATTTTTAGACCTAATTTCTCTTGGGGAATGTATTTTCTTGGGCACTGTGTACTTATTAAGAAAAAAAATATAAAAAAAACAGTCCCCTTCATATTATAAGTTTTTATTATCGTCAAAAAAATCATTTGCTGATAACCCCAAACAAGATTTGACGATGTTTCCCCAAGTCCTTTTAATCGGCAGAACGAAAATCGGGGATTTTTACTGTATTTCTTTTTTGCATTTCCCCAAATTTAAATTAAAAGGGGAGGATTTTTTGATCCTTGCGCCAAGCTTTCAGTGTCTCCAGTTTTCACGAGTGTTTCCCTTTTTTGAAAAAACTAGGTCTAGCAAAATTTTTACCCCTGGGGGTTCAGTTACACTCTGTTTTAGAAAAAAAGTCCGAAAAGTTTCCATGAAGTCACTGGGGCTTAGTTTTGTCAAAGAAATTCCGTCAAAATTTTGGGTAAAATTAAAATCCCTACTATGACTCGTTATTTCCGAAGCCCCCAATTTGTCCCAAAAAAGTCTCCCTCTATGTGATCCAAGCTGGAGGTTTGGTATATTACATAGAAAATTTGTTTTCTTGACCTCCCCGAACTCTACCCCAAAAAGACTCTGTTATGCTCCATCTTTTTTTATACCTTTTTTATGAACAATTAATATTTTTTGAAAAATAAAAGCAACCCCCCCCCCTTCCCATTAATCTATCCACTTTAATAACTTAAATCCCCGAAAATTACACTCAGCAGTCATATCCGACTCTTTAAATAAAACCCGTTTTAGTTTAAGAATGATATCAAAGTTCCCAGCACTGCAAAACGTGTTCATTAAATTTTTTTTTTTTGCACTTCGATGTTAGCAAAAATACCATCTAGTTTTTTTTTGCACATTTTTCCTATTCATCTTTGTTTTTTACCAATTTCTAAATTATCATTACCCGGTTACTCCTGCGTTCTTTAAAGATTTTAATATCGAGCATAAGTAATATACCCTATTCATTATTTCATTTCAAAACCCATCCCTTAAACTATCCTAGTTTAAAGTCCTAACAACCCCCTCAATGTTTTTGCAAGAAAAACCACACCTGCCTGGATAAGTAAAAACCCCTCCGGATACTGTCATTTGGGCCAGAAGTTGCCCCAGTTGTCAATGAAGGGGTCTGATTTCCTTCAGTGTTTATCCCCCAAACTTTTTAAAAAAAATTGTTGGACAACCATTCATTCCAAAACCCTCTTCGGGCCCAAAATCCCACATATAACGGGCGCCCCCCTTTTCCAAATCATGTTTAGCTGCCCTAAAAATTTTAATAAATCCTCCTCTACGTTGTACTCATTGCTCACCCTGGGCAAAAAATAGGATTGATCCCATTCCCGTTCTGATTTGTCAAGCCGGTAACAATGTCCTCCACCCCAGCCCCGGAAACTCCCTTTGTTTTTCCCCTGCCTTCAAGCAGAATCCCCTATCCAGGTACTAACCTGGCTACCCAACAAAACAAATTTTTTCCCTTTCCCTTGTTGTCGTTCGTCGTGACGACCCCAGTGACTAAATTCGTCGGGTAGCACCCGGAAAGCGTTGGGGTTTCACGGGGTTTCCACAGAGTCTCTTTCTTTTCATGTTTCTGGCTTTCCTTCGTCCCCTTGTCGCCCCAAATTCGTCGTCCCCTGCTTCCAACACGACCCCCGATCCCTTCTTGACCTGAGGACTCGAAACAGGGGACTACTAGAATCCTTTGTTTTCCTCGGTCAAACGCCGTATCTCCTCTTCGCTGCCTCAAATTTTTCTTAGTTGCTGGTAAAATGCTCGATGGGGGTCTTGGTTCGTACGGGAGCAAAAAAAACTTCTTCACAGAGCAAGTACAGGTCAGCCTCAAAGTAAGGGGCCCCCCCCAAGAGCACACAAACAGGTCCTTCATTGAGCTAAATACACGTCACCACAGAGCTAAGTACACGTCACCACTGAGCTAAGTACACCTCCTAAATAACCCACATTTCCGAAAGGAAATTTTTGACTATTTCGGTTGCTCGTGGACCATCATCAGAATTTTCCAGTACGTCACAAGTAGATTACCTATAGATAGTTCCGGAGGTAATTAATCCACTCCCCCCTTCCTGTCCATCCATTTGAGTGGGACTTTCACAGAGCTTATTTCTTGGGTAGCATTGAAAATTGGGTTGGTCAAATGTTTTGTTAGTGGGGGATGGGGTTAAGGGAGCGTGGCCTCGTATGGGCAAACAGCCCTGCTGCAGTGTTCCTCCTTTCTTATGTTCTTATGTGATGTTAGGTCCCAAACCAAGCCTCACGGGTCTGATAAGTTCCCAGAGTGTTTCTATTCCCGGAGCCCGGCCATGGACCAGGTTCGTCTGGTGCTAGCCTGGTCAACCAGGCTGTTGCTGCTGGTGGCCCGCTGACTAACATATACATCACAGCCTGAGATGCTTAACTTCAGACAAAAAGTAAATGTGTTGCAGCTCGGCAGCCCATTCTGACACCATCAGTGATAATCGTGCAGATTTTTAACCCCTCGTTGGCCAGTGGGTCTTCTGCAGTGTTCCTTCGTGTTTATATTCTTGTTCATATGTGAAAGTTAAGACACATGTGCAACATCTGGATATCTTTATTGTAGACGTTTCGCCATCCAGTGGCTTTATCAATACAGATTCTACTGTCTTCCTATTATGTCCTAGAATCTGTATTGATAAAGCCACTGGATGGCGAAACGTCTACAATAAAGATATCCAGATGTTGCACATGTGTCTTAACTTTCATATTGTCGGTATTTTATACCTTTCTTGCACAACTTGTTCATATGTATTTTATTTGTTCCCCACCCTCGTTGCCAGACGTATCTACTATAACCTCACCTAACCTAAACTAATCAAACCTAACCTAAACTAATCAAACCTAACCTAACGATTTCGTGAGTCAATTTCGTATCTTTATTAATGTCAATAAAGATAACTAGGCGTTGCACATGTGTCTTACTAATGTAACCTTGCCTAACTTAAAAAAAACAAAAAATGTGTGTAGGTCGAGAAGACCCCAATGGAAATAAGTCACTGACTTTTTTGGGGGTTATCCCAGGTTTTCTACACATATGCTACTATGACTCAAGAAATCGTAATGACACGATTGCAAATAAACCATACCCCCGGCCGGGATTGAACCCGCGGTCATAGTCTCAAAACTCCAGCCCGTCGCGTTAGCCACTAGACCAGCTAGCCACAATAAGATTCATCCAACTAGGTATATTTCTACACCATAGGAAGGTTAGCAACAGGCACCTCTGTGACACAAATGCAAGTTTTTACGTCGATCTTAAGCTAGCGTGGCCGTGACGAACTCTAGCTCAAGGTCCCCTTCACTGCGGTAGCTGGTTCTCGTGGCTCTAAACGCGACGGGCTGAGTTTTGAGACTATGACGCGGTTCAATCCCGGCGGGGGTTATGGTTTAGATGCTACGATGTTGATAATCTAGTAACTGTATTTTGTGTATACCTGATAAACTTTAAAAATAATCGTCAACTTAACAAGACGTGTTGACCGTGGTAGAGCATTGGCAGGGTGAAAGTAACACAGGAACCAGACAGCCACTTGGGTGCTGTGTTGCGTGCTGTTGTCTGTACATACAGTCATCTGTGTAAGGAACGTGCAACTTCCGTACACCCGCTCTCACTCTCTTTGGTCAGTTGGGTCTGTCTAGCAGTTTGTTGGGCAGGAGTTTGGAGAGGATGTGGAAAGTTGGGTTTGGTGAGCTGGACTGGCTTGTTATGTGACCTTGTGAGATTTGGTCCATCTGATTTGACTTTCTATATATACTTTTTTTTTTTTTTACAGTGGGGAATGTAGAGGTTCAGAGCAGCTATTCATCAGTTCATTTACAGACAGAGTTGTTATCCGGTTTCAGTTTATTTGCAAAGAGTTATCCTGCCTCAGTTTATTTACAAAGTTATCCTGCCTCAGTTTATTTACAAAGTTATTATCCTGCCTCACTTCATTGACAGAGCTAAGAAATGTTATCCATTCTAACTTATATACAGGGTTAAGAGTATTTCCTGCTCAGCTGCACTCTGCTATTCCTGCTGCTACTGTTGTGGGTGTGCTGCTGCACTACCAATTATATGCGTGCTACAACTACAATATGCTGCAGCTACCACTGTTGCTGCTGCTGCATTGTGGGCTTTCATTGTTTCCTATATTCCTCTCTAATTACCCTCTTCACCTCACTCTCATTCCTGCTCTCTTACCCCCATTTATCCTCATTCTCTCCTCGCCAGGTGATTAAATCTTGGTTTATCTGGCAATAAAACTGAAGCGGTAGTTGTTAGGAGTTTGTACCCCAGCTGTCCAGAGGATAGTGTTGAAGGGACGGAGGAGGTCACTGGAGGCCAGCCCTGAGGGATGGAGAGAATAGATGGCCTCTGAGGACACACCTTGATGGATGGGGATAGAATGAACGACCTTGGAGGGCCAGCTTGGAAACAGTACGACATTCTAGAGACAGAAGCGATGGAAGGGAATGAAAGGAAATCTTGAAGACATACATGGAGGGAAGGAAGGGTACAGGAGGACCCTTAGTTGAGTCGTTAGCGCTTATGGAGGAGAGTGAACTTTGGAGGCAGACATGGAGAGAAAGGGAGGGTAGGGACCCTTTAGCAGTCGTTTTGGAGGAGAGATGACTCTCTCTCATTCTTTCTTTAGCAAATATAGAAAAAAAAATCATACAAGATTTAGCTTTGAGGAAAAAAAACGAGAAAAATCTTCCTTTGCGCAGCCTCCCGCATCATTGTGATTAGGTCATTATTTTTAATTACAGACGTCGCGACACAAACAGCTGCCCTGGCCGGGGCCGCGGAACAGCTGTCGTACCAACCAACCACCTGGCCATAGCGACTGGTGTCTCAGTAACTACCTAGTGCTACTAACCAGTAATGGTTGCCTAACAGCCACTTAGTGCCATTTACCAGCTGGCTCAATCTTAAAAAAAAAACAGCTGTTCCACAAACGAGTGGGCAACCAACAACCAGCTGGTGCAACCACCAACAGGTTGGTTTTAACATCTCCAACCTCCAGAGTACATCAACAACACACACAAACACACGAGGATTAAGCCCTAGAGGACATTTTTTAATTCCCTGACGACCTTCTTCTCCGTTGATGGAATTATGACCAGAGCTTCCCCAGAGGCTGGAAAATCAAGACGGAAGTCGATGGTTTTTCCTTCCTCGGCTTCCGAGAAGCAAGAGCGTTCTCTTACATTTCATTCCCATCAACAAAGAAAATAAATTATTTCTCTAATAAATATATATAATATATATATATATATTATATATATATATATATATATATATATATATATATAATATCATAATAGATATATATATATATCTAATGATATATAATCTATATATATTAACCAACCTATATATAAAAGACAGGAGTGGCAAAAGGAGTGGAAAAAATATAGGGGGTAAGTCTGTTGAGTGTACCTGGTAAAATGTATGGTGAGTTATAATTGAAAGAATTAAGGAGGTAAGACGGGAGAATAGGATATAGCAGATGAACAAGGAGGCTTTAGGAAAGGTAGGGGGTGTGTGGACCAGGTGTTTACAGTGAAACATATAGGTGAACAGTATTTAGATAAGGCTAAAGAGGTCTTTGTGGCATTTATGGATTTGGAAAAGGCGTATGACAGGGTGGATAGGGGGGGGCAATGTGGCAGATGT
>NC_069472.1:23648758-23691258 GCF_026875155.1 Cherax quadricarinatus
CAGGAAGGGGAGGGTAACTCCAGTTCCTTGAATCAGGATCCCTTCACCCGTATCAAGACACTGAAGGGAATGTAGGTCAGAGTGGTTTAATATTTCTCAATTAACCTCTGGTGAAGAACAGCGAACCTGACAACAGTTTTGTTTGATGGGAAATAAGAGGGAGAAAGAGAGGAGGTGAAAGAGGGGAGAAGAGGAGAAAGCAGGAAGGAAAGAGAAAGAGGGACAGGGAAGTGGACGAGGATTTTTGAGTGGAAAAGTCAGAGATCAAACGAGGTCCTCAGCTTGGTCGACACAATTGGATAATAGAGTTGTTTTCCTCTTCTCGCTGTGTGTTTGCTCTCGCTTCTCCTCCTCTTGAATTTTTCCATTCTTGTCAGAGACTAAAAGTCTTTGCGACGGGCAGAGAGGCTTCCGAAGGCGGGAGGAGGAGGGGGCAAATGCCCTCTCTTGCCCCTTCCTGTGAGCGCCCATGGTTACGAACTTTCTGGTGTTTCTTGACTTGGTAACTGAGAAAGAGGAGGGAAGAGAAAGGAGGGAAGAGAAAGGAGGGTGGAGAGAATATTACCGAGGGACTGACCACCACCCACCAGAGTTGACTGACTGAGCGCCTCAGAACTACCACTTCCACTGCTTCCAGAGTTATCTTCGCCTGTAGCCTACGGAAGAAGACTTGTGAGGGGGAAACGTTCCGACAATATACCCAAGTGTTGCACATGTGTCTCATTCTTCAACTTGTCAGTATTGTACACCATTATTATCAAAACTAAGGGTCATACAGCAAACTGTACACCATTAATATTATACCTTCGTCTGTGTAAATCTTTTCCTACAAGGGATCGACTCTCTCTCATTCATTAATTTTGTGTCACAATTTGGCTGGAATCATCGAAAAACGATTACAACAAATCATATTTTTTTCTAAATAGCAGTCGGTTTAATTAAAACAAAGCGGAATATTTTTTTCTTCAAGGTCCTATTACAGTCGGATTCGTTTCAGAAGAGAAACGACATCAAAACGACGAGGGGACTCAATAACGCCACGACCGAACCCGGTCGTATTATGTAAGCAACGACCACCAAGTGGAATTAACTGGACCTCGTATGTCCACCACGGAGTTTATATACACACTCAACGTATAGACACACAGATTTATACATCGTTCAGTGTATATACTCTGCTAGTTTATTTTAATTCCTCTTTTAGGGATAAAAGTATTTTTGATTGGAGAAATGCAGGTGAAATAGAGCCTTAATGATCCAGGTACAGCTGATATGCTTTAAAGTCAATGGAACTGGTGTGTCCAGCTCGGTGCTCCAGCTCCACCAGGTAAACAAGACTGATCCTGGATGGACGAGGGGCAGCCAGCAAATTCCAGTTAGTTACTACAAGGGATTATACTGTTTGTACACAAGCAATCAGTGCTGCGGGACGGGGATTTATCCTGGATTAATTATATTTTATTCGTATTAATTATATATTTTATTAGTATTATATTTTTTATTAGATTTATCTATTACTTTCATTTTTAGCATTATTGTTACAGTAGCTGCACTGTATTTCGATATATGTGAACACACACACAGGGCCAGGAGCTATGACTCAGGGCCAGGAGCTATGACTCGGGGCCAGGAGCTATGACTCGGGGCCAGGAGCTATGACTCAACCCCTGGAGCCACAAGTGAGTACGAGACTGACGGAACTGAACTTGAAGACATTAGATGACAGGACAGAGAGAGAGTTGATCACAATGTACAGGAAACTCAGAGGACCTGACAGGGCCAAAAGCGAGGGAGTATGTAGAGGGCGCGTCACAGCGGCCAGAGACCAACTTAGATGTTAACGTCATAAATGATTCATTGGGATGTTAGGAAGTCTGACCTTATCATCTGAACGTCGCAGTAGGAACCACGGTTAGTCAGACCATATTACGTTTTCCAATGTATAATCTCATGTGATATGTTGAATTATTTTATGCATCTTTGTGCTTTTCAATAAATAATTCCTGACCATACATATATATAAAGGTCACAGCGAGCAGGTGATTTTACAATATGCAGAACAACCACTGTGGAAAAAAAAAAATTTCCAGACACTTTCATGATTTCTCACATTATCAAGGAACTATATTGATGTAGTTCCTTGATAATGTGAGAAATTACGAAAGCGATTGATAGTTCACTATTATATTCACAGTGGATCTCCATATATATATATATATATATATATATATATATATATATAAATTATATCAGGAAGCCAGAAACCTGTAGGAGTCACACTAGAACGGAAGGTTTCATCCGAGGAAAGGGAGGGGTAACTCCAATACCTACGATCAAGAGCCCTTAACCAGCCCTTACCCCTTAAAAAAATTAATTCTTGATAAAAAAAATATTTTATATCTTCATTACAGTCATTTCATAATATTAAAAAAAAAAACTGAATTTAAAATGGAAAAGCGAGAAAAATCTCAATTGACTACTGAAATGCATTTGTAAAATACGTGGGGTAAAATGCGTGACTAAAATGCATAGGTAAAATACGTAACCCGAATTTTGCATCTTATTTACATAAAATACGCACGTAAAATACGTGGGTAATCTCTCCATGTAGATAATTTCGTGTCTGCCAAAGTCAGCAAAATCCCGCTGATTTTCAGTCCCACTGCAATTTTTTCTGACCCAAGTTTCTATTACTGTTTACATTCTCATCAAGTCAAAAATCATATACCATTTGAGGTATAAATTCTAGTTTGTATGGTGTTGAAAGTAGTATTGTGTCTATTTTCTGAACTAAAATTCAATAATATCTATTTTAATTTCAAATTATCATTGGAAAAATATCTGCTGGTATAAAATGAGCCGAAAATTCATGAAAAAATATATAATAAAATTAAGAACAAAGAAAAAATGCCTAATACCGTGACTGGAACAATTCACAAATAACCGGTTTTGCTAGTGTGACTTGTAAATGGTCCAAGTCGAACCGAAAGCCGTCCACTCTCTTCCTATGTGCGGGATATTTGTAAAAATAGCAGAAAAATCGCATTGTGAATTAAAAACGGCGTTTCGTGCTTGGTGGTAAATTCTTCGCCTCACAACCGAAAGACCTCGGCTCGATCCCTGATGGATGGAGACGTGCTGGCAAGCCTCCGTACTCCACCTTATGTTTACCTAGCAACAAATAGGTACATGGTACCTATTTGTTGCTAGGTAAACAGGTACCAGGACAGGTACTAGGGAAGAAAGGACTTCATTCAGGAGACTTACCAGGGTAGACAAGACTACCTTCAGTCAGGAGAGGTACCAGGGTAGACAAGACTACCTTCAGTCAGGAGAGGTACCAGGGTAGACAAGACTACCTTCAGTCAGGATAGGTACCAGGGTAGTCAGGACTACCTTCAGTCAGGATAGGTACCAGGGTAGTCAGGACTACCTTCATTTAGTACATTTATCATCTACCTCAACCACTGTTTTCCGATATACAATCTTTTTCTCACGTTTCTCTGTCAGGCTGATAAACCTTCTGGTGTGAGAAACTTCACTCAGTATAGACGCTCCGGCTGTCGCAGGGATATTTAGCTCAACACAGGAACAAATTGCTATTTTTTTTGAAGGAAAACATTACGAGACAAGGTCAACTACATTTCTTACTGGCACAGACCACAGTACTTTATATAAGTACTATATGCGGAGGAGGGTTACTAGCCCCTTGCTCCTGGCATTTTAGTTGCTCTTTACGACACGCATGGCTTACGGAGGAAGAATTCTGTTCCACTTCCCCATATATATATATATATATATATATATATATATATATATATATATATATAATTCGATGCCAGATATCTCCGTAGGTGCCTTGCACGTTTCTCGTGATGGAAACATTGCAGATGCCATTCACAGGAATCTCCTTGAGAGAAGCAATACTCTTCTCGACAAGGCTTTTAGTAAGTTTCCCGAAGACATCAGCTAGACGGTGATCTTGTCAAAGAAAATGAGATATAGCTCTGAGTTGGCCAAGAGAGTTGTCAACAGACTCCAGAAGTTTCAGGTTGAGAGTGAAAATACTCACTGCTCCTGCAAGTTGATGCTGCATGATTATCTTAGGAGAAAGATTTTATCCCGTAGAGGTCATTCAACGCAGAAGGAATGATTGAACATTGAAAGTCATATGTAATTGTCACTTTATCAAATATAGCTGCAATGTGATATACATTATGTCGTGCCGAATAGGTAAAAACTTGCGTTTTTGGTTTAAAAAGGAAGGCTCTTCTTGCCCAATAAAGCAAGCGAAAATTTGTGTATGCAATTATTTCGCAAAAGTTATTCTGAACCTAACGAAAAAAATGTATTTCATTTTATTTATTAAATTATTGAAAACTTATCTAAAACTTATTTACTTTGGTTAGGCTAAATTAAATTGCGCTTGTTATGATAAGGTTAGGTAAGTTTTCCAAGTTTTTTTGGTACAAAATTATTAATTTGCTAATTGACCAGTTTTAACTATTCGGCACGACATATATTTTATTATATATAATTATATATATATATATATATATATATATATATATATATATATATATATATATATATATATATATATATATATATATATATATAGCTGTCGTCTTTCATATGATACAATTCACACAATACACAATTCAAGGCCCGAGTCTCACGTCACAAATCTTATGGAAAAATTCTTCCCACGTCAAATGCCACAAGTCAAATTTCCTGTTGTCAGGAAGTGAAGCAAAACCCACCAGTAGAATTTCGAAAACCATATTTCAGAATTCGTTCCTGTCAAAAAAGCCACAAGACAGTCAAATTTCTCCGTTCGTAAGTACGGATGTACTTACGAACGGGGCGCTGAAGAGACGAATTTAATTTCTTGCGAACACTGACTCACAGTACGAACGCTGACCACAGTGCGAGCACTGACCCCCACAGTGCGAGCACTGACCCCCACAGTGCGAGCACTGACCCCCACAGTGCGAGCACTGACCCCCACAGTGCGAGCACTGACCCCCACAGTGCGAGCACTGACCCGTACCCCCACAGTGCGAGCACTGACCACACAGTGCGACACTACACACACAGTACGAACACTGACACACACAGTAGCGAACACTGACACACACAGTCGAACGACACACACGTCGAACACTGACACACAGTGCGAACACTGACACACACAGTGCGAACACTGACACACACAGTGCGAACACTGACACACACAGTGCGAACACTGACACACACAGTACGAACACTGACACACACAGTACGAACACTGACACACACAGTACGAACACTGACACACACAGTACGAACACTGACACACACAGTACGAACACTGACACACAGTACGAACACTGACACACAGTACGAACACTGACACACAGTACGAACACTGACACACAGTACGAACATTGACATCACAGTTATGACACTGACACACACAGTAGAACATGAACATTGTAGAACACTTGCATACGACACTGAAGCAAGACGATTTCATTGATGCTACGTAGAACTCTTGACCTCCACTGACACACCACTGAATTTGCTTTCATTGATCCTAGTCTGTGAGTTATTTGTGCAGTCTCTAAGGATGGGGATTTAAACGATTTATTCAGCCTCTCTTATCTCTGTGATCAATCTGTTACTTCCTTCGTTACTTCTATCTCCTTTTTTCCATCTTTCCTTCTTTTCTCTTTCTCTCCCGTATTCTTGTCTCTTCTCTCTCCGTCTTCACCCTTCCTCATCTTCCTCTCTCTCTTCATTTTTCTACCTTCTCTTCCCTCGTTCTTTAATAAGGAGTCAGAATGATGCTCCTTCGTGCTGTAATGAAGAATGCTCCCTAGCTGATGATTGATGGGTCTTCATAATGGGTTTCCCCCTGCTTGTGTGTAGTTGCCTATTTGTGGTTGTAGGGGTCGAGTCACAGCTCCTAGCCCCGCCTCTTCACTGATCACTACTGGGCCCTCTCTCTCCCTGCTCCATGAGCTTCATCAAACCTCGTCTTAAAACTATGCCTCCACTACGTCACTTGCCAGACTATGCTCTCTTTCTGGATAGCTCTGATTACTAGAGAAATACATTATAACATCTTAGACTCTTCTGGCTCTTCAGCTTCCATTGTTGTGTGTGTGTCTTACTAACCATCTTCATACAGTCGATTTGATTCTTCACTCGGCTACCCCCAGTCAACCATTCTCTTTCTGGTTCGCCTCTCTTCCTCATTCTTAATAGGCTGGATACGGGCGTACTGAAGGCAATAATGGTCCTAGTGATGATTGATGGGTCCTACATAAATTTTCGTACCTTTACAAGTGTGTTTCCAAATGTTATTCTCAAGTTATGCCGACTCTATCAACTAGACATCTACGGAGGTCTAACTCCACTAGGCTCATGAGCTGTCCCGATAAAGACATCGTTAATCTATGGTACTCAAGGTAATCGAAGCTTGCCGACTGTTAGTGCCATTCTGCAACGTTATGTACTAGACGTCGAAATAAATACTCTAACTGTTGCTATGGTCTTCAGCTTACAAGTGTGTGTAAGGTCGCCTACGGGGGATGTGTTTACCATAACGTCTCCAATAAGTAAGTTGATCTCACTCAAGGCTGCTCTCTCTGGTCAACATTCTCTGCTGGTTCTGCTCTCTCTACTAAAGAGGGAATGGAGGAGTAGAGACGTACTGAGGAAGAGTAGAGTGAGGTCGTAGGGAGTGGATGTAAGTGGGTGACTCTGGCTCCTGACATTTTGTAAATACGGTGGACATATACCGAAGTGTGTTTCACAATGTATTCTCCAAGTTACTCGCCGACTGTATCGAAGAGTACATGGGGAACACTAGCGGAGGAGTCTGTGACAGTTCCATTGAGGCTTTTCTACTTAGAAGATGCTTTACCTAGATTAAGATATCGTGTCTTTCTAAGTGGATCAGGATTAATACAAAAATAAGTTGAACTTTAAAATGTATAAAATACGACAGGTTGTATAAGCACACATGCAACTTAGTTATCTTTTTCGAAACGTTTCGAATAAAGTACCTAACTGTTGATGTCTTACTAACAGTAATAGTTTGTAATCGCCTAATTGGTTATTCAGCTAACTGGTCTTCTCAAAGGTTAAGTTAAGCCTCTCTCAGGTCTCTCTCTTTTCATGAGGAGAGTATAGGTTAGTAGATCTGGGAGAGGATGAGAGAGAGAGTAGAGAGGAGGAAAGTAAAATTACATGTCCGTACATTCACAAGCCAGCAATTACCGTGGTTTCAGACTACCGGTGGCAACAATAGCGAGGAAACTGTAGTCTGTGACAAACTTGTCATATGGCGTTACTTGTTGCTATTAGGTTTGTCTACCGTGTTGGTTATTTTCGTCTTTTGTGGAAGCTTATCAAATTTTGCTTTCATTGTGTAGAGCTTTATCAGGTCTTGTCTATCTCTGTGTAGAGCTTTATCAGGTCTTGTTTATCTGTGTGTAGAGCTTTATCAGGTCTTGTCTGTGTGTAGAGCTTTATCAGGTCTTGTCTATCTCTGTGTAGAGCTTTATCAGGTCTTGTTTATCTGTGTGTAGAGCTTTATCAGGTCTTGTCTATCTCTGTGTAGAGCTTTATCAGGTCTTGTCTATCTGTGTGTAGAGCTTTATCAGGTCTTGTCTATCTGTGTAGAGCTTTATCAGGTCTTGTCTATCTCTGTGTAGAGCTTTATCAGGTCTTGTCTATCTCTGTGTAGAGCTTTATCAGGTCTTGTCTATCTGTGTAGAGCTTTATCAGGTCTTGTCTATCTTGTGTAGAGCTTTATCAGGTCTTGTTTATCTCTGTGTAGAGCTTTATCAGGTCTTGTCTATCTCTGTGTAGAGCTTTATCAGGTCTTGTCTATCTCTGTGTAGAGCTTTATCAGGTCTTGTCTATCTCTGTGTAGAGCTTTATCAGGTCTTGTTTATCTCTGTGTAGAGCTTCATCAGGTCTTGTCTATCTCTGTGTAGAGCTTTACCAAGTCATGTTTCGCTCAGTGCAGAGCATCATGACTTAATAAAGATCCACACAGAGCGAAACGTCGTCCCAGTGAAAAACTTGTTCATCAAGGTGTCTTGTCTCCCGTGTGGAGCGTAAACTTCAGTCGATGTTTCGGTCCTTCCTGCGCCAACGTCAACTCGTTTCGACCAATTTCTCAACCAATTTTAAAAAGTGTTTAAATGGGTTACGTAAAGACTGAAATTGCCCCCAAATTTTTTGAAAAAAATAATGTGAAATATAAAAGATTTTTTTTTATTTTATATAAAGTGTTAAGATTTTTGTCGATTATTATTATTTATTATTATTATTATTTTGGCATCCATCTTTTCAAATAATTTCAAAACACTCACCAGTAATTATTATTCATGGAAATTTTTCAACCGGTTCTTATGGCCTAAATAAATTTGGGAGGAAATTTTTGTGGCCTTTCGAGGTTGTGTGATCAGGGCGAACACCGCGACGGCAAATAAATTAAAAACTGAGCCACCAATGTTTACTGATGAGCGTGAGAATATTTGGTAGATCGTGGGAATATTTGGCAGATCGTGGGAATATTTGGCAGATCGTGGGAATATTTGGCAGATCGTGGGAATATTTGGCAGATCGTGGGAATATTTGGTAGATCGTGGGAATATTTGGTAGATCGTGGGAATATTTGGTAGATCGTGGGAATATTTGGTAGATCGTGGGAATATTTGGCAGTCGTGAATTGGTAGATCGTGGGAATATTTGGCAGATCGTGGGAATATTTGGCAGATCGTGGGAATATTTGGCAGATCGTGGGAATATTTGGCAGATCGTGGGAATATTTGGCAGACCGTGGGAATATTTGGCAGACCGTGGGAATATTTGGCAGACCGTGGGAATATTTGGCAGATCGTGGGAATATTTGGCAGATCGTGGGAATATTTGGCAGACAGTGGGAATATTTGGCAGATCGTGGGAATATTTGGCAGATCGTGGGAATATTTGGCAGATCGTGGGAATATTTGGCAGATCGTGGGAATATTTGGCAGATCGTGGGAATATTTGGCAGATCGTGGGAATATTGGCAGATCGTGGGAATATTGGCAGATCGTGGGAATATTGGCAGATCGTGGGAATATTTGGCAGATCGTGGGAATATTTGGCAGATCGTGGGAATATTTGGTAGATCGTGGGAATATTTGGCAGATCGTGGGAATATCTGGCAGATCGTGGGAATATCTGGCAGATCGTGGGAATATCTGGCAGATCGTGGGAATATCTGGCAGATCGTGGGAATATTTGGCAGACCGTGGTAATATTTGGCAGACTGTGGGAATATTTGGCAGATCGTGGGAATATTTGGCAGATCGTGGGAATATTTGGTAGATCGTGGAATATTTGGCAGATCGTGGGAATATTTGGCAGACCGTGGGAATATTTAGTAGATCGTGGGAATATTTGGCAGACAGTGGGAAAATTTGGCAGACAGTGGGAATATTTGGCAGATCGTGGGAATATTTGGCAGATCGTGGGAATATTTGGCAGATCGTGGGAATATTTGGCAGATCGTGGGAATATTTGGCAGATCGTGGGAATATTTGGCAGATCGTGGGAATATTTGGTAGATCGTGAGAATATTTGGTAGATCGTGAGAATATTTGGTAGATCGTGGGAATATTTGGTAGATCGTGGGAATATTTGGTAGATCGTGGGAATATTTGGTAGATCGTGGGAATATTTGGTAGATCATGGGAATATCTGGTAGATCGTGGGAATATTTGGTAGATCGTGGGAATATTTGGTAGATCGTGGGAATATTTGGTAGATCGTGGGAATATTTGGTAGATCGTGGGAATATTTGGTAGATCGTGGGAATACTTGGCAGATCGTGGGAATATTTGGCAGATCGTGGGAATATTTGGCAGATCGTGGGAATATTTGGCAGATCGTGGGAATATTTGGCAGATCGTGGGAATATTTGGCAGACCGTGGTAATATTTGGCAGACTGTGGGAATAATTGGCAGATCGTGGGAATATTTGGTAGATCGTGGGAATATTTGGTAGATCGTGAGAATATTTGGCAGATCGTGGGAATATTTGGCAGATCGTGGGAATATTTGGCAGATCGTGGAATATTTGGCAGACAGTGGGAATATTTGGCAGACCGTGGGAATATTTGGCAGATCGTGGGAATATTTGGCAACTGTGGAATATGGAGATCGGGGGAATGATTGGTAGAGTCGTGGGAATTTTGGCAGATCGAGGGTATTTGGCATACCGGGGAATATTTGTTAGATCTGGGAAATTTGGCAGACGTGGAATATTTAGTAATCGTGAATAATTGGACAGATCGTGAATATTTGGCAGATCGTGGGAATATTTGCAGATCGTGAATATTTGGCAGTCGTGGGAATATATTAACGGTAGTTGGGAGAGAGGGTGATGAGGTGAAGTTTGGAGAGTGTTTGGAGAGTCAGGTTTGATTGTGTTCTCCCAGATTATTATTTAATAACTACAATTCTGTAACTGCAAAAATAACTATATTATAATGATAAAATATCTGGTTGCAATTTACACCATTTTATATTATATATAAATACATATAATTTATAAAATATACTATATTATATATTAAATAAATATTATATATATATAGCTAATGTCGTGCAACTAAATATATTAAAACGGTAATTACAATGAAAATTTAAAAATTAAGTCCTTTCTGAAATTTTCTCTTTATGTTTATCATTAATGAAAAAATTATCTTTAGATACACAAAATTTTATTTTGCCCTAAAAATCTTAGGCAAACTTACTTAACTTATTATAACAAGAGCCAATTTATATTAGCAACCAACAAATATTATATTTTAAATACGTTTACATATATATTTAGTATAAATCAAACCAATAAATATATTTTTTTCGATAGTTCAGAATTTCGCGAATGTATTGCATACACAAATTTTCACTTGTCCACTAATGGCAAATGAGGTTTTATATGCCAAGATCGCAACGTCTGGCTCATCGGCAGGAGCACACACACCACACACTCATCTATATAATATATATATAGTATATATATATAATTATATATACTATATAATTATATAATTAAAATATATTAAGTTTAGAAAGCTTCAACATTCCTGTCGTGTTCGAGCACTTTTCCGCCAGGCTAACTATAATTGCATTTAATGAATGGCAACCCATGGCTCATCAGGAGCTAGAGTGATATATTGCTCGACTCCGTCCGTGATGGCCAGAAAGTCTAGCAGGTGAGGTTAAGAATTCATGTCCCAGCCAACAGATCTATACATGTCAAGAAGATGAATATTTGAGCGAGTGACCCTAACGTTAACCATGTACTTGGCGTCTTTACGACGCTTGTACGCGGCTCTTACGCACTACCTGACACCCACCTCAGTATGCCTGTGAAACTTTGATGCGTATATCTGTGAAAATTTTATAGTTATACCTGTGCAGGTATTGTGGGAATATTTGAGGGAGAGTTGATAAATGTGATTGTGTGCGCGATTTTTATGGTAATACATGTGTAAAATATTGTACGTATATTGCGTAAGTTCTTTATGTATTTTGAGAAAAAAATTGTGCGTATATCGCGTAAGATTTGTGCGTATATTGCGTAAAATTTGTGCGTATATTGCGTAAGATTTGTTGATTTATTTGGAGAAACATTGTGCAAATATCTAGTAAATACTGTAAGCATAACCGCTGCTTCATCAGTCCATACAAAGGAGAATGGTGAAGAACAGGAGGAGTTTGGAGTAATCAGTCCCTCAGCCTTGAGTCGATGTAATCAGTCCATCAATCCTGAAAAGAATATAGTATCTGTGGGAAGAAGTGGCTTATATACTGTCGGCAGCAACATCTTGGGATCTTAATACAGGGAATTCTTCACTTGCCTAACCCTTGTGCACGACCTACTTCCACAATGGACAAATGTGATGCCACCTACGACTGCTACACCTCTCCTGTCTACAGTATATAAGCCACTTCTTCGCACAGATACTGTATTCTTTTCAGGATTGATGGACTGATAACATCGACTCAAGGCTGAGGGACTGATTACTCCAAACTCCTCCTATTCTTCACCATTCTCCTTTGTATGGACTGATGAAGCCACTGTGTGGCGAAACGTTTCCTCAATAAAGATACCCAAATGTTGTACACGTGTCTAATTTGTCAACTTGTCGGTTCTCTGAGCCATTTATCTACCTGGTTATACATTAAATGCATTTCTAAGAAGGTAATGTATATACACCTGTTAAGGTATTAAGAAAATATACCAGTGAAAATAGTGTATATACCTATGAGGGTATTGTGCATATATCCCTCATTCTTATCCTCTTGCCTTCAGTTCTTCTCTATATGTGATACGTCTCTTCATTATCCCTCTTCCTACATTTGTTGCGTTTTATTTATCATCGTTCTTAATCCACTAAACCAGTATTTAATAATTATGTTGCTAATTGCTTTAAATAAACCCTTTAAATGCTATTTCATAAACGTTACAGAAGCTCTTATATAAATTATTTACACCTGCTTTTTGTAACATTAAATCCCGTTTAATTTTTCTGAAAAAAAAAAACTGCCTGAAAACTTTGTGTTTTTCTAGATTATATTCTAGTTTTTCTCGTTCGTGTGTTTGTTTTTCTTCTCGTAGGTTGTGTTTATATTATAATCGCGATCAATTTTGACAAATGAGTTTAAGACCTGGTCGTCAAGACAACATCAGACCTGGTCGTCAAGATCACATCAGACCTGGTCGTCAAGACCACACCAGACATGGTCAAGACCACACCAGACCTGGTCGCCAAGACCACACCAGATCTGGTCGTCAAGACCACACCAGACATGGTCAAGACCACACCAGATCTGGTCGTCAAGACCACACTGGCAGGCCAGTTTCGGGTTGAAGACCAACGCAGAATATTCCTCCTTAAATAAATCATTCCAATGTTATTTTCGCCAGATTGTTTGGGTCCCACAAAGTCATTATAATATGCAAATTGTGACAAATATGCCAAGGTTAAAAAGGCGTCTGAAATGTGAGAAAATGTGTTTTGTGTCATTTGATGAGAATTGTTCCAGAGTCGATCTGTCATGTTGAATCTGTCACACTGTGTCCCATCCCCCTGCTTCTCTCTCTCTCCCTGTATAAGTGCTGCCTGTCTAATTACTGCTTTTCTGACTGTTTCCTGTTTAATTGCTGTCTTTTTAATTGCTGGCTGTTTGTCAGTTGCTTTTCTATCTCCGTAAGTGTGTGTGTGTGTGTGTGTGTGTGTGTGTGTGTGTGTGTGTGTGTTGTGTGTGTGGTGTGTGCGTGCGCGTAATAATGTCTGTATATATCTCTATCAGTATTTCTCCTATTTCCTCTCTCTCTCTCTCTCCCCCTTTATCCAACTGTCTTTATCTTAACTCTTGTAGTTCAACCCTTCCTTGCCTCCATTCTCATCCTTCCATCTATCCTACCCTTCCATCCATCTATCCTACCCTTCCATCCATCCCACCTCTTATCCACCCTACCCTGCCCTTCATCTATCCCTGTCCTCCATCCCTAGCCACGGAAGACAACACTCCCCAGCAGGAAGCTACGCAGTGTGTGATGAGATATCAGCTGAGCAGAAAATCAAGATTCCCTGTTAACAGGAGGCAACCCACTGTTTACATAGTCGTAGAACACATTGTCTGCCTCAGAAACGACCCGCTCGCACGACTAGCATCCCCACACAGTCGTTCTTCTTACGTTAACACGTTCTAAGCAGCATAACGTCCTCAGTGCCCTTAGTACCAGGATTTTATAATCCTGATTTCGCATTAGATATGACAGTTTACTCAGTGAACTGGCAAAATAAATCTATAAGAAATTATGTACCGTGGTGATTAAAGGCACAGGTGCTAAACTGATATAATTAACTGTTCTCGGCAATTATCAGTAATTTGTTCTTGGTATTACCACAAATTACCTTACACAACTTAACGTTCGGCTTTCACAGTGTCGTGAAATTTCACAAACAGTATTAATTTCCATTTCTACGAGAACATGTACAGTGCACACAGTGTAAACAGGTCGTAATACTGGCAGAGGTGCGGGTGTAGGCGATCGTACTACCTCATCTTACACCAGAACAAGGAAAGCATATACGTTATGAATAAGAGAATCCTTTTTCATATTGTTAAATCAATGATATTGTGACATCTTAGCTTGCACTTAGTCGTGAATACCATGTGAATTATTTCGTGGCATGAATCCCGAGTCTCTCCAGGTTTTGTGTGAAGGTGATTTATGGCTGGAACTGCGATGTATTGCAGTCGATGGAGAAATCGTATTCCTCGTTGCAATACTTATGGGCTATCGTAGCCCAGGTACGTACACGTACACACACACACACACACACACACACACACACACACACACACACACACACACACACACACACACAGTGGACCTAGTAACGACTGGCTAAGGCGGTTCCAGGACCTGTGAATCGACTCTTGCAACCACAAATAGGTAAGTACACACACACAAACATTAAGGAAATTAGTTATTTTATTGTCACCATCACGGACACTACGTGTCACCATCACGGACACCACATGTTATCACCATACTTCCTCAGGGATTATTCCAAGTCTCTGTAATACAGGATATAAACTTCTAGGTCTCCCACAACTTCTAAGATGCCGCCGCCTTGGGATTATCTTAGGATTTGTAAGAAATTTTAGCAACGCAACTTCTGAGATGTTTTATGGTTGTAGCAGTTTAATAATTTTAATACATGAACCTGCACACACAGCGAAGAGGCGGGGCCAGGAGCTGTGACAAGCAAGTGAGTACAAATAGGAGAGTACATACTCTGGCAACATTGAAGGACAGGAGGGATAGGGGGAGACATGATAATGACAAAATACTGAGGAACTGACAAGGTTGACAGGGACAGGATGTTCCAGAAATGTGGCACAGTAACAAGGGGTCACAACTGGAAGTTGAAGACTCAGGCGAGTCACAGGGACGTTAGAAACTATTTCTCTAGTCACTGAGTTGTCAGGAAGTGGAAATATCTGGAGAGTGAAGTAGTGGAGGCAGGATCCATACATAGCTTTAAAATGTAAGATAAAGCCCTTGGAGCAGGGAGTGCGTGGACCTGGTAGCGATCAGCGAAGAGGCAGACCTAGGAACTATGAATCAACCCCTTCAACCACAAATAGGCGAGTACAAGCATTAAGCAGTCATCAGGATCGAAGGAACGATCTCACAGGGCAAGACAAAAATGTTAATTACTGCTCCAAGTGAACAAAGGAAGAGTAACTAAGACTTCCATTGTCATCTAGTAATGATAGACAGCTTGGCTGCCAGAGTTCTTTCTGAAATCTCAATATTACTCGAAGTAGCTGCTAATGGCGGGTTGCTTGGCTAGCTTATTAAGTTTAAAGTCCATCGACTACTCAAGGGTCATTAAAGTTTCATATTACCTGTAACGTACTAGTCAAGGATACTTTGGCCCAGGGGTGGGCCATTATGATGACTGATGGGCCACAACACCAGCTTTGCCAGCTTAGATATGCTTCAAGGGCCACACGCTCTCGTCGATGTAAAATTGTAAATGCATAATAATGATATAAATTTACGTCTTCAATTTCTTCAAGAAAAAGATCAGGATACATTATTGATACGAGTTAACAATAACAACAACGAATTATTGAATTATTATTATTATTATAATCAAAAAGAAGCGCTAAGCCACAAGACGAATTATTGAAGAGGCAGTGATGTAGTAAATGAGGCTGTGAGAAGCTAATACAACAGCATAATAGATGAATTAACCCATAATCCGGTTGATGACTAACAACCATTTGCAACAGCATGGTTTCTTTGTTAACGAAGACGTTTCGCCCGCCGAACAAGCTTCTTTACAAATGACCCATTGGCTACTAGGTGCCACAAATAAAACAAGAAACCAAGGGAAGACTGAAGCAGAAATTTCGTAGATTAGCAGGCGAGACCTTGAAGGTACTAACGCTGCAACACAGATGGCGCTGACATGCACTAACCCGGGAATCAAACAGGAAGGAACTTGAGAAACGTATCCGTCTTGATATCAATATACAACACATACCTAATCAACGTGGCCAGGTTTTTGTTGCTACGACTACACAACACACACATACACACACACACACACACACACACACACACCTAATTACGACATTATCAAAATGAATTCTTTCTAAAAATGGAGATACTCTAAATTTTACTAAATTGCTAGATACACAAAGATGTGCAGTAAACAGTTTCTTAACGCAGGGATTCTTAATCATTTTACGATTACAAACCCCAATGAATTGCCCACATGTGTCCATACCTCTTCATCAGACTGTGGAAATCATTATGATCATCACCAGTCCCATTAGATGCCAATACGACTTCAAATTATGTCAGTATTTTGGTTTTATTTCACATATATGGACATCTAGCAGAATAATAGCTGATAATTTATTCTGATGTAATAACTTTTTTTTTTTAACCTGCTCAGAGATCGAGTACCATACCCCCATTATTTGGTTACCATACCCCCATTATTTGGTTACCATACCCTAATATTTGGTTACCATACCCTAATATTTGGTTACCATACCCTAATATTTGGTTACCATACCCCCATTATTTGGTTACCATACCCCCATTATTTGGTTACCATACCCCCATTATTTGGTTACCATACCCCATTATTTGGTTACCATACCCTATTATTTGGTACATACCCTAATATTTGGTTACCATACCCCATTATTTTGGTTACCATACCCTAATATTTGGTTACCATACCCTAATATTTGGTTACCATACCCTAATATTTGGTTACTATACCCTAATATTTGGTTACCATACCCTATTATTTGGTTACCATACCCTATTATTTGGTTACCATACCCCATTTGGTTACCATACCCCATTATTTGGTTACCATACCCTAATATTTGGTTACCATTCCCTAATATTTGGTTACCATACCCTAATATTTGGTTACCATACCCTAATATTTAGTTACCATACCCTAATATTTGGTTACCATACCCTAATATTTGGTTATCATACCCTAATATTTGGTTACCATACCCTAATATTTGGTTACCATACCCTATTATTTGGTTACCATACCCTATTATTTGGTTATCATACCCCATTATTTGGTTACCATACCCTAATATTTGGTTACCATTCCCTAATATTTGGTTACCATACCCTATTATTTGGTTACCATACCCTAATATTTGGTTACCATACCCCCATTATTTGGTTACCATACCCTAATATTTGGTTACCATACCCTAATATTTGGTTACCATACCCTAATATTTGGTTACTATACCCTAATATTTGGTTACCATACCCTAATATTTGGTTACCATACCCTATTATTTGGTTACCATACCCTATTATTTGGTTACCATACCCTATTATTTGGTTATCATACCCCATTATTTGGTTACCATACCCTAATATTTGGTTACCATTCCCTAATATTTGGTTACCATACCCTAATATTTGGTTACCATACCATAATATTTGGTTACCATACCCTAATATTTGGTTATCATACCCTAATATTTGGTTACCATACCCTAATATTTGGTTACCATACCCTATTATTTGGTTACCATACCCTAATATTTGGTTACCATACCCTAATATTTAGTTACCATACCCTAATATTTGGTTACCATACCTTATTATTTGGTTACCATACCCCATTATTTGGTTACCATACCCCCAAAGGGAATGGATACCCCTAGTTAAGAATCCCTCCTCTAAGCTGGCTGGACATGGCCCTTGGGCCGCACTTTGCCAACTCCTCCTTAAATCCATAAAAATAGGGAAATAAATTAATTTTAAGCATATGACTGATGTTGCTTGTTGATGTTCGTTGATTTGTTGATGTTTCTTGATGTGTTGATGTTCCTTGATGTATTGATGTTGCTAGCTAATGTTTCTTGATGTGTTGTTGTTTCTAGTTGATGTTTGCTGATGTACTGATGAGTTTTGTGATGTTATTGATGTGCTGATGTTGCTTGTTGATGTTTCTTGATGTTCTGTATAGAGCAGAATAGTTTCACCAATAGTACCATTAGTTATAGAAGATTAATTTGACTTTTTTTGTTTCAACGGCTCAGACTTGAATGTGGACAGCTTTGTAATCAAGCTGACGTATAATAGCGTTCTAGCGTCCGTACAACAGCAGCCTTCCAGCGTCCGTACAACAGCAGCCTTCCAGCGTCCGTACAACAGCAGCCTTCCAGCGTCCGTACAACAGCAGCCTTCCAGCGTCCGTACAACAGCAGCCTTCCAGCGTCCGTACAACAGCCTTCAAGCATCTGTACGACAGCGTTCCAGCGTTCGTACAGCAAAATTATTATAATCAAGGGGGAAGCGCTAAACCCTTAGGATTATACAGCGCCTGTGGGGGGGATGTGGAAGGTATTCAGGCTTAATTCGGGGAACTGGAGCACAGATCCAATTCCCTAGATCAAGAGCCCCTTACCAGCATCAAGGAGCCTTCCTTGAGGGGTCGTTCAACAAAAGCCTTCCAGGGTCCGTAGAACAGCGTTCCAGAATTCGTATAACAGCCTTCCAGCGTTCGTATAACAAAAGCTTTCCAGCATCCATACAACAGCCTTCCAGCTTTCGCACAGCAGTCTTCCAGCACCGGTGCAGGCAGTGTTAAAATCGGTTTATAATCATACTTATTTTCGTTTCTGGGATTCCTGGAGAGTTTGCGGCAAGGCGCCGTTCCGAACAATGAAGAAGAATTTGTGTGTTTTTGCACTGTCTTTTTTTTACCGCTCCTGGAAGCCCTGGAAAACTGCAATAAGAATCCAGTGCTCTCATTGTTTCAACGTCTCATTATCATCATCTGGAAAAAAGAGATTCTTTGGAAGAGTGCGTTTCCAGCAGTGTTCCAGCAGAGAAGAAACTTCAGTCGACCTTCATTAAAACACAGCTGATAGTGTTCCATTCAAGGTATTGTGTGTGTTACTTGTGAATTGTTTCAGTTATGCTGTTGTGGACTAGTTGTGAATTATTCTAGCAACGGTATTGTGGGCTAGTAGTGAATTGCTCCAGCCAAGGTATTGTCTGTTGGCTGTGAATTGTTCCAGACATGCTACTGTGGGCTAGTTGTGAATTACTGCTGGAATAATTCACAACTAATCCACAGCATGACCGAAGTACCGAACTGTGTTGTATGAATAGGGAATAAGGAAAAATAAGACTAATTCACCAAACACTGAAAGAAGACGAAGAATAATTTAATAGGCTTCAGTGGCAAGGCCTAATTTAATTTCCCAGCCTAAATAAAAGATGCAGAATTTATCGCCAAGAGGGGCGTCATATATTGTATTTTATCTCAAAAGTGGACAAGTTATAGCCACGTGACTCTAAGTTAAATAATTTATTAATTTATTGGGGGAAATTTGACCAATCATAAGCCTAGCGTCTGCGGCGTAAATATTGAGACGGAAAAAATTAAAATCTTCATGTGGCGTTCTAGCTGAAAAAGTCTTTAATATGGTCGTTAAAGTGATGTATTGAGGTAACCCATGAGAAAAACCTAGAGGGAAGAGGGAGGGATGGAATACCACGACGTGGAGGTTATTTACCCCCCTTGCTAATTTTATCTCTCACTCCCCTATCCCTTTTACCTTCTCTCCCCAATCTCCCCTTGATCCCCCTCATCCCACAATCTGCCCCTGTCCACCAGCTACATACAACAAACCCTGTGCCTGTCAAAGCGGGAGACAGACACCTTGTAACGACCCTCAGCGTAATAGTGTGGTATGGTAGGTTATCGGAGGAATCCATTTCCCCTCATCCTGGCCGGGAAGTGTACATTTCCTGGTCATGCAGTAGGTTACGCATGTCCTGTCTGGAGACAGGTAAGGAGGGGATTGGTGAGGGTGAGGAGCTGGCTAAGGAAGTGTGGAGGTGAGAGGTGACAGAGCTGAACTGAAGGGAGAGGAAGAAAAGGGAACGGTGAAGGAAGGGTGAAAGGGGTGAAGGAGGGTAAGAAAGGGTGAAGAGGGTGAAGAAGGGTGAAGGAAGGGGTGAAGGAAGGAATGAAAGAGGGGTGAAGGAAGGTAAAGAAGGGTAAGAAGGGGTGAAGGGGATGAAGGAAGGGTGAGGAGTGGTGAAGGAAGGGTGAAAGAGGGGAAGGGGAAAGGAAGGGGAAGAAGGGTGAAGGAGGGTGAAGGGAAGGAGATGAAGGAAGGGTGAAGGAAGGGTGGAAGGAGGGTGAAGGAAGGGTGAAGGAGGAATGAAGGAAGGGCGAAGGAGGGTGAAGGGGGAATGAGGGGGATGAAGGAAGGGGAAGGAGGCGAAGGAAGGGGTGGGAAGGAAGGGTGAAGGAAGGGTGAAGGAAGGGTGAAGGAGGGGTGAAGGAAGGGCGAAGGAGGGATGAAGGAAGGGTGAAGGAGGGATGAAGGAGAGGGTGAAGGAGGGTGAAGGAAGGGTGAGAAGGGAAGGAAGTGAAGGAGGGTGAAGGAGGGGAAGAAGGGGTGAAGGAAGGGTAAAGGGAAGAGTGGCAGTTCTAGAAAGATGCTTTCAATTCTACAGACTCTATCCATTCACTGTGCGTTGGTCGGTGTAAGAAGTGGTGAGTAACTGCAAGCGCTGGTACTGGATCACTCGAGGACTCTGTATCATGAGGACTTGCTTACATGATCTGCGACATCCCGGGTAAGTCTTCAAGTTTGTGATGGACGCTTCTTCGTAAGCTTTCATGAATGTATACAGACAAAACACATCGTTTGTGTCAGTAGTAACGATCTTCCTCCAAGCATGTTAGTTAGCGAGTGTCAGCATTAGTTAGCGTGTGTCAGCATTAGCGTGTGTCGGCGTTAGTTAGCGAGTGTCAGCATTAGTTAGCGTGTGTCAGCTTTAGTTAGCGTGTGTCAGCATTAGTTAGCGTGTGTCAGTATTAGTTAGCGTGTGTCAGCATTAGTTAGCGTGTGTCAGCATTAGTTAGTGTCAAACCTTTATCATGCCAGGCGCTAAATATCCCACAAGAACGGAAGATAAAGCCTCTATCACTTTCTACTGACTGATCTCCAAGGACTGAGGATAAGGTTCCATGCTGGTGCTGCATACTCCAAGATGGGCCTAACGTATGTTGTATATAAGGTCGGGAATACTCTTCGTTGGGATTCTTGTAAGCTTCTCTTAGATTTACCAAACGAACATTGGCTGTCGAGGTTATTTGGTTGATGCGTGTCTACGGTGATATGCTTGGCACTATGTCTATCCCCAGGTCTTCCTTCTTGAATAGAGGTTATGCAGTTTGTAACAGCTTGACAAAACTCCTGGAGAGCGAAACGTTGCTATAATAAAATGTCGCATCAGTTGCAAGTGTGTCCTTTTACTTAACAGGTTTGCAATCGCAGTCCCAAGAATCTGTACCCAGTTTCCGGTCTTCTTACTTCCCCCGTTTGTTACACTTTTAATTTTCCCGTTCTGACGCCTATTCTTCGTCAATCACTCTCTGATTCTTCCCCTGAGAGATTCTTTAGTCCACCTGTAAAGGTTATTCTTCAATCGTCCTCAAGTTCTTGTCTCACTTTCTCGTACGTATGCAGGTGTACTCACCTAGTTGTCGTTGTAGGGGTCGAGTCATAGCTCCTGGCCACGCCTCTTCACTGACCGCTACTGGGTCACTCACCTGCCCCATGAGATATACCATACCTCTGCTTAAAGCTGTGTGAGTGTGTGTGTGTGTGTGAAAACATTAATTAGGAACAAATTCACATAATTACAGACCACACCAGCAAGGCTGAGATCTTTCAATAAAAACAACCAACATTTACAACCAACATTTACCACCAGCATTTACAACCAGCATTACAACCAACATTTACAACCAGCATTTACAACCAACATTTACAACCAACATTTACAACACTTACAACAACATTTACAACCAACATTTACAACCAACATTTACAACCAACATTTACAACCAGCATTTACAACCAGCATTTACAACCAACATTTACAACCAACATTTACAACCAACATTTACAACCAACATTTACAACCAGCATTTACAACCAGCATTTACAACCAACATTTACAACCAACATTTACAACCAGCATTCACAATTACAACCAACATTTACAACCAACATTTACAACCAACATTTACAACCAGACATTTACAACCAGCATTTACAACCAGCATTTACAACCAAGAATATTTTCGGCAATACAGCGGCGAACAAACACACAGGAAATGCTTAATCTTGTTAAGCCAGATTATAAGTTACATTTTTACACAAGCAACCAGCAACATTATTTCAAACATAAAGCACGTTCACTGTGTTGTATTTGCTTTATGCAAATGAGTTCCAGAAATCGGATAGAATTAGCGAGCTTACGGCGGCCAGTTAGTGACTGTTCACTAACTGTTTAATGCGTTGTGACTGGGAGATGTGGCCACCGCCAACAGTGACTGGTCAGAGACCGACGCCGCGATGAGCGGACAGAGGTTCAAGCCTCCACCACTCCTGGTTCTGAACGAAATAATTTTACGAGTATTAGGTTCAAAGCGGAAAAGATGGTGTTCGAGTCCCGGACGAGGCGCTATACACACACACACACACATATATATATATATATATATATATATATATATATATATATATATATATATATATATATATATATATATATATATATATATTATATGGCGATGTCTACTTAAGAGACGGTTCCTGGAGAGAAGACTTGACCCTTCCATAACAAATGGGTGAGTATAACCATAAGTTGGGTCCAGGTGCTAGGAATCAACCCCCAGCGAGAATAACAACAACCACAAGCATCCAAGTCAGCACAGCGTGCTGGATGCTGCATCTCGGCTCACCTCCCACAATGGTTTTAAAACACGGTTTAATACTTTTCTTATTTTTGGGGGCTGGCTCTTAACATGAAGGATTTGCAGGAAGGAGGGAGGGAGTGAAGGAGGGATGGAGGGAGGGATGGAGTGAAGGAGGGAGGGAAGGAGAGTTAGCAGGAGGGAGGGCAGTAACGTAGGCCTTAGGAAAAGTGGATGGGATTGAGGATTTTTTTTTTTCAAAGAGCATTGTACATGTTAGCAATGTAGATCAATTGTTCGGAGAATCGACAGGGTCATTAAATTAGATACTTGTGCAGCTCTTGGCCCTCTATTGTGCAATAACAACAAATACCCAAGTGTTGTACAAATGTCTAATTCTATAATCACATTAACGTGTTCAGTTACCCTGTTAACATTACCAGTATTTAGCTATCCTGTTAACATTAGCAGCATTTAGCTATCCTGTTAACGTTAGCAGTATTTGGCTATCTTCTTAACATTAGCAGTATTAAGCTATCCTGTTAACATTAGCAACATTTAGCTATCCTGTTAACGTTAGCAGTATTTGGCTGTCTTCTTAACATTAGTAGCATTTAGCTATCCTGTTAACATTAACAACATTTAGCTATCCTGTTAACGTTAGCAGTTTTTAGCTATCTTCTTAACATTAGCAGTATTAAGCTATCCTGTTAACATTAGCAACATTTAGCTATCCTGTTAACGTTAGCAGTTTTTAGCTATCTTCTTAACATTAGCAGTATTAAGCTATCCTGTTAACATTAGCAGCATTTAGCTATCCTATTAACCAGGCTGGGGAATAAGGTCACACTGGGACGATATTTTCTCTTCTCTAGACCTTTCTTTCTCGCCTAATTGAGTCATAAAATTCAACACAGAGCCAAACAGGACTTAAAGCTCTACAGGCATGAATACATGACTTAATATAGCAGAACATGACTTGTTAAAACTCTACACTGGGGCAAAACATGATTTAATGAAGCTCTACACAGAGTGAAACAGTCTGATAAAGTTCTACCCATAGGTAAAACATTATTTGACAAAGCTCTACACAGAGGTGAAACATGACTTAATAAAGCTCTACATAGAGCGAAACGTTGTCTGAATAAAAGTTTGTCTTCCAGGGCGTGTTCCTGTCCTCACTATTGTCTTCAGCAAACATTTAGGTCCAATTACTAATTACTATGTCCAACTAATTACTATGTACATAAGTACATATTGACACAATATGTACTTGTGTACATAATGTGTCAATATGTACACAATATAGACAAGACAAAGTAAACAAAATGTAGCGATGTTTCCGCAACCAGTGGTTTTTATCACGTCAAAACAGAGCCACCACGAAAGTCCCATAAGGAACGGCACAGATTTGAATTAAAGAAAATTAAGCTCTTATTTAAGCTTTTGATAAAGCTTTTCATGAAGCGTTAATTTGGGAACTGCAACAACGGAGGGAATAAAATGGAATCTGTTACATTAAATACGAGATTTCCAGTTAAGAAAGTCAAGTAGAAACAGTAATACGAGGTTATATGTTCTCCTGGGTTAGTGTCTTAAACGGGGCGCCACAACCATCAGTTTTTGCCTCGATATATATATATATATATATATATATATATATATAAACTTTTTAAATAGCAAGATAAAGCTCTTGGAAGGATTATCAAAGAAGGAAGAACATGGAGAAAGGGAGATAACTGATTGTAGAAGAAATGAAATAGATGGAAAAAGGATACACCAATAATACATGGATTATACGATAAAATATTGAAGGCACCAGACAAAGAGAATGAGAAAAAAGAGGATCAATGTAAGATGATATAAATGATGGAGTGAGGAACTCTCTGGGCGATACCAGTTAAGTTTACCATGATTTTTGCATATATAAGTGAGGAAAAGTTGAGAAAACTTAACATCAGGATTGAGATCAATATTTAAATATGTAACTGGGGTATAGTGCCCCCCCCCCAACACGCACAGGAGGGTTAGGGGAGACTTGATAACGATGTATAAAATGCTACGAGGAACTGACAAGATAGAGGCAGGATGTTCCAGAGATGGGACGTAGAAACAAGGGGTCATAATTGGAAGTTGAAGATTAAGATTAGTCAAAGGAATGTTAGTAAGAAATTCTTCAGTCATGGAGTTGTCAGGAAGTGGAATAGTTTGGACAGTGACGTAGTGGAGGCAGGAACTATACATAATTTTAAGACGAGGTTTGATAAAGCTCATGGAGCAGGGAGAGAGAGGACCTAGTAGCGACCAGTGAAGAGGCGGGACCAGGAGCTATGAATCGACCCGTACAACCACAAATAAGTGAGCACAAATATGTGAGTACACACACACACACACACACACACACACACACACACACACACACACACACACACACACACACACGCACGCACGCACGCACGCACACAGCTAAGAAACAATCTTGAACTCAGGAGTCTTCAAGTGGAATATTGAATTTCGACTATCGCCTCAGTCAGTATTAACTCGCCGAGAGGTCGTGTTGACCTTCAGGGCCTCGTCGAGTCCTCCGAGTCCCTCGTTAGGTCACAGGTTTTGGTTACGAGGCAGGTATTGGCAAGGAGGTCAGATATTACATGTTGCTGATATTACCTGGCGACCCTTGCACGCACACGCACGCACACGCGCACACACACACACACACATACACACACACACACACCACACACAAAAAAAAAAAAAAAAAAACTCAGGCCAAGTGTCTATCGACAAGTGCCTCTGACAACCAGTAACTACCACAAACTGGAACTATCAGAAATAATAATAATAATAATAGTAATCATAATGCTACAAATAATAATAATATAATAATAATAATAAACTCTTATAACAGCAGAAATATTAATGACAAGTGTCAGAAATTATTCATTAACAATTTACTACGAATTTATAACACTGGTAAAATAATTAGCAGTTTAAGAACCTATAAAATAATTTGGCAGCCTTTATTATTACTGGCATAGAATTATCATTATTATTTGTAGTAGTATTATTGCAAATATTATATTATCATCATCATCATCAGGATCAGTGTTAACAACACGGTGACGCATAATTGGTTTTCCAGTCAATTTTAGGCTGTTTTGCTTCTTAATTTACTGAATAACGTCATACCTAGTTCCTCGGATCTGTCAGTAGTAATGTTGAGTGTCTAAGGTTAGTTAATGGGATCATTAGTCCCTCATGTGACCTGTTTGAAATACCTTTCTATATATGTATATATATATATATATATATATATATATATTTTATTTTTATTTTATTATCACACCGGCCGATTCCCACCAAGGCAGGGTGGCCCGAAAAAGAAAAACTTTCACCATCATTCACTCCATCACTGTCTTGCCAGAAGGGTGCTTTACACTACAGTTTTTAAACTGCAACATTAACACCCCTCCTTCAGAGTGCAGGCACTGTACTTCCCATCTCCAGGACTCAAGTCCGGCCTGCCGGTTTCCCTGAATCCTTCATAAATGTTACTTGCTCACACTCCAACAGCACGTCAAGTATTAAAAACCATTTGTCTCCATTCACTCCTATCAAACACGCTCACGCATGCCTGCTGGAAGTCCAAGCCCCTCGCACACAAAACCTCCTTTACCCCCTCCCTCCAACCCTTCCTAGGCCGACCCCTACCCCGCCTTCCTTCCACTACAGACTGATACACTCTTGAAGTCATTCTGTTTCGCTCCATTCTCTCTACATGTCCGAACCACTCAACACCCTTCCTCAGCCCTCTGGACAACAGTTTTGGTAATCCCGCACCTCCTCCTAACTTCCAAACTACGAATTCTCTGCATTATATTCACACCCAATTGCCCTCAGACATGACATCTCCACTGCCTCCAGCCTTCTCCTCGCTGCACATTCATCACCACGCTTCACACCCATATAAGAGCGTTGGTAAAACTATACTCTCATACATTCCCCTCTTTGCCTCCAAGGACAAAGTTCTTTGTCTCCACAGACTCCTAAGTGCACCACTCACTCTTTTTCCCTCATCAATTTCTATGATTCAACCTCATCTTTCATAGACCCATCCGCTGACACGTCCACTCCCAAATATCTGAATACGTTCACCTCCTCCATACTCTCTCCTCCAATCTGATATTCAATCTTTCATCACCTAATCTTTTTGTTATCTCATAACCTTACTCTTTCCTGTATTCACCTTTAATTTTCTTCTTTTGCACACCCTACCAAATTCATCCACCAATCTCTGCAACTTCTCTTCAGAATCTCCCAAGAGCACAGTGTCATCAGCAAAGAGCAGCTGTGACAACTCCACACTTTGTGTGTGATTTCTATATCTTTTAACTCCACGCCTCTTGCCAAGACCCTCGCATTTACTTCTCTTACAACCCATCTATAAATATTATTAAACAACCACGGTGACATCACACATCCTTGTCTAAGGCCTACTTTTACTGGGAAAAAATTTCCCTCTTCTACATACTCTAACTTGAGCCTCACTATCCTCGTAAAAACTCTTCACTGCTTTCAGTAACCTACCTCCTACACCATACACTTGCAACATCTGCCACATTGCCCCCCTATCCACCCTGTCATACGCCTTTTCCAAATCCATAAATGCCACAAAGACCTCTTTAGCCTTATCTAAATACTGTTCACTTATATGTTTCACTGTAAACACCTGGTCCACACACCCCCTACCCTTTCCTAAAGCCTCCTTGTTCATCTGCTATCCTATTCTCCGTCTACTCTTAATTCTTTCAATTATAACTCTACCATACACTTTACCAGGTACACTCAACAGACTTATCCCCCTATAATTTTTGCACTCTCTTTTATCCCCTTTGCCTTTATACAAAGGAACTATGCATGCTCTCTGCCAATCCCTAGGTACCTTACCCTCTTCCATACATTTATTAAATAATTGCACCAACCACTCCAAAACTACATCCCCACCTGCTTTTAACATTTTCTATCTTTATCCCATCAATCCCGGCTGCCTTACCCCCTTTCATTTTACCTACTGCCTCACGAACTTCCCCCACACACTCAAACTGGCTCTTCCTCACTCCTACAAGATGTTATTCCTCCTTGCCCTATACACGAAATCACAGCTTCCCTATCTTCATCAACATTTAACAATCCTCAAAATATTCCTTCCATCTTCCCAATACCTCTAACTCTCCATTTAATAACTCTCCTCTCCTATTTTTAACAGACAAATCCATTTGTTCTCTAGGCTTCTTAACTTGTAATCTCACTCCAAAACTTTTTTCTTATTTTCAACAAAATTTGTTGATAACATCTCACCCACTCTCTCATTTGCTCTCTTTTTTACATTGCTTCACCACTCTCTTAACTTCTCCCCTTTTTTCCATATACTCTTCCCTCCCTTTCATCATTCTCTTTGAAAAATTTCTCATATGTAACTTTTTCTCCCTTTAAACCCTTTTCTTCCCCCCCAAACACCAACTCCCCTAACAAAGACCCCCCCAAAACACAAAACAAAACACAAAGACAAAAACACCAAAAAAACACACACACAAAACAAACACAAACACCCCACACACCCCAAAACAAAACAACCACACACAAACCCCAAAAACACACAAAACACAACAAACAACAAAACACCCAAACACCAAAACACCACCTCCAAACAAAAACAAAACCCCAAACACACACCACAAACCACACTCCCCCCCCCAAAAAACCCCCCCAAAAAACACCACCACACAAAAAACACACAAACACACACACAAAACACACAAAAACAAAATCTTCTCGGGCCTAATGGATAAAGATGAATTGAAAGTTGAAAAAATGGTGTATTATTATTATTATTATTATTATTATTATTATTATTATTATTATGAATATGAATTGGAATTGCAATAATAATAATATAATAATAATAATAAAAATATTAAAATTCTTTGTGAGAG
The DNA here is from genome assembly GCF_026875155.1 of Cherax quadricarinatus. Classification (NCBI taxonomy): domain Eukaryota; kingdom Metazoa; phylum Arthropoda; class Malacostraca; order Decapoda; family Parastacidae; genus Cherax; species Cherax quadricarinatus. Next base: position 23,677,629 of record NC_069472.1, read on the forward strand.
AGAGAGAGAGAGAAAGCGCAATTAAACATGCTTTACGGAGTGTGTAGAGAGAGAGAGAGAGAGAGAGAGAGAGAGAGAGAGAGAGAGAGAGAGAGAGAGAGAGAGAGAGAGAGAGAGAGAGAGAGAGCGAGAGCGCAGACAGAACCTTGGTTCCTGCTCATCACGTCTTCATTATGAGTCAATACGACGACACTTACTTGAGGAGCAGCGACCCTTAACCCCTGCTCGCTTGCTCTCTAGTGTCGAGGCTCGGCAATTACTGTTAACTGTTTCTTGGTGTGCTAACAGCCGCCTCACGCTAAATTAACCAATTAAGTTTCTAATTAACTGCACAAACCTGGCCCTTGGTCCTGCTCTTGTGGGCTTTCCACGTTCATTATGTGTTTGTTTGTGATTGTGTGTGTGTGTGTGTGTGTGTGTGTGTGTGTGTGTGTGTGTGTGTGTGTGTGTGTGTGTGTGTGTGTGTGTGTGTGTGTGTGTGTGTGTGTTATACCCCGAAAATTGTTGAATATTTTGACGAATGGAAAATGTTAAGTACATCCACATCTAAGTACATTTAGGTATCACTAGTACACTTTAGGTCTCCTTCTGGAGTATTAGACTCTCACGAGACTGTATATCTCGCTTGACCTTCCCAGATGATAATGATTTCATCTCGTCGAGCTCTGAAGGTCTTGATGGCTTTCTCATTTATGTCGATGACGTTAAACTGGTGGGTGACAATTAGGTTCCATTTCTCCTGGAAACAGATGAAGAGGAGAATGTCGGGTGAGGTCGATGTACCGAGGCACTCAGTGGCTCTTTCTGCTCCAGTTTCCATCGTGTGGAAACAACAGGCGAAGTGGAGGTTACTTCTGTTGAGTTTCTGTTGCAGGAGTGTGTAGAAGCCATTAACCAACCCCGTTTTGCTGACACTGTCAAGAACCACAATTTGCATTTAATGTTCAACCCCCTATTTCTCCGTACTCTAGACCAGTGGTTGCCAATTTTTTCACCACCAAAGACCCCTCTTATTTAAATTAATTTTTCCAATGACCCCAGGTTTTTGAAAGGTCTGTCTACTCAAGCCGATTTTATCAGCTAACAAACTCGTTTCCCCAGTTCCATCTCTCAAGTGATAGGCATAACTGAGTATGCAGTTAAATGACAGTACTAAAAATAACTGGAAACGGCCTTGAAATTTTTGAAAGTATATTTTTATTTCTTTGTCGTGAGTAATTATACATTTCTACACTGCAGCCTCTTGAAATTTGTAACCTACCTCACGGACCTCAAGTGCTACATTTACGGACCCCCAGGAGTCCATGGACCACAGATTAGGAACCACTGGTCTAGGCAGTGAGGAAGAGTTGTTGTCAGCTGTTATCCTGTGCCTGAAGACAGCACTGGGGTACCAAGTAGTTTTGATGTGTCTTCCGCTGAGACAAGGACAGGAAGCCGGTCAACTTTCCCTTGAGTGGTGAGGTCTGGAAGCAACTTGCTATACCAGAGCACGATGAGGCGCATGCTGGAAGTAAAATATTCTTTTTTTTATCACTGCAGCAATCTTCTCTCAGTGTTTTATCCTCTTCCGACCAATGGTGTCTTTGCTGAAGGAGAGTTCAGCTGGGTCATAACCAAGGCTTGAAGGCTTCAGTGAAAAGATGCAAGTGGCATTGCGATCTACCGTCTTAGTGACATCCTTTCTTTGGTGATGGTAGTGAAGATCGTTCGTTGGCTTTACTAGCGGTGATCGACCCCGACTTACGAATGATTTCCGAGTAGCTTCGGTGGCTAGTACTGAAAGAGGACGTGAACGTCGACGAAAATGCCTTGATCCTCCTCAAGCTTTCTCTTCCCCATTGGCTTCTCCAGGCACCGTAATTCACTACTCGCATTCATGTGTCGTGACCATCTCCTCATCGACCACGGATATACTCCTGCGCTTTTCTTTCCCTCGCTGCAACAGTAGGAATTTTTAATATTCCTAGACAGCAATCATGCTGGAGACGTTGGTATGGGCAATGTCTTAAAGGTCTCAAACCCTTAAGTAAAGAGCTGCTCTTTTCAAAGCAGTGCTTGTGACCCTGCCTTTGAGGTTCTGAACCTACTTGATGGTGCTTTTGTTGGCAGAAGTAGGATTCTCAGCAATCTCCAGGAACTTGAAACGTCTCTAATGATAAGTTTGACGGTGTCAAATATAATTTCCTTCTCGACGTTAAGCAGAAGAATAACCACTGAGGGATGTCGCCTTGTAAAGGCAATTTCCTCTTCTCGATCAACAAGTCTGATTCGCCATTGAACCAATCTTTCGTTTGCTGGTGAGTGGTAGTTCTTGCTTCAGTCTTACCACTGATATACAACTCGAATATAAAGATAAACCAATGTCAGAGATCAATACAATAAATAAGTGATTTATTCTAAGCAACACACACACACACACGACCTCTCTGCCGAAGAACACTGCCAAGAGTAAGAAACACAAACATTCAAGCCGGTATCAGACTGCCTGAAGACGCGTTCGCGCGTGTGTGTATATATATATATAATTTCAATTTGCAGGCGGCGTGAAACATGGGCGTTGATATATACATTGCAAGATTAATGATGGAACACAGTCGCTGGAACACGAAATATTTCATGTGTCAGAAATTTTCAGCATTTTTTTTAATGGAAGGAGGGAGTGGGGGTGTTGAGGGGGAAGCGGGAGGTCAGGGAAGCGGGATATGGGAAGGGACGACGTGGAAGGGGAGGGGGTTGTTTTATATGCTCTAGTTATGCTCTAACTGTTAGCTCTATTATCTATTATTACACACACACACACACAACACACACACACACACACACGGTTCTACACGAGATATTAGTGCAAAAGCTGGAGGACCAGACAGGGATAACAGGGAAGGTACTGCAGTGGATCAGGGAGTACTTGTCAGGAAGACGACAGCGAGTCATGGTACGTGACGAGGTGTCAGAGTGGGCGCCTGTGACGAGTGGGGTTCCACAGGGGTCAGTCCTAGGACCGGTGTTGTTTTTGGTATTAGTGAATGACATGACGGAAGGAATAAACTCAGAAGTGTCCCTGTTTGCAGATGATGTGAAGTTGATGAGAAGAATTCAATCGGACGAGGACTAGGCAGAACTACAAAGGGATGCGGACAGGCTGCAGGCCTGGTCCAGCAACTGGCTCCTGGAATTCAACCCCACCAAGTGTAAAGCCATGAAGATTGGTGAAGGGCAAAGAAGACCGCAAACGGAGTACACTCTAGGGGGGGGCAGAGACTACTAACCTCACTCAAGGAAAAAGATCTTGGGGTGACTATAACACCAGGCACATCTCCTGAAGCGCACATTAACCAAATAACTGCTGCATCATATGGGTGCCTAGCAAACCTTAGAGCAGCATTCCGACATCTTAATAAGGAATCGTTCAGGACCCTGTACACCGTGTACGTTAGGCAAATATTGGAGTATGCACCACCAGTTTGGAACCCACAGCCAAGCACGTAAGAAAACTAGAGAAAGTGCAAAGGTTTGCAACAAGACTAGTCCCGGAGCTAAGGGGTATGTCCTACGAGGAGAGGTTAAAGGAAATAGACCTGAAGACACTGGAGGACAGGAGAGACAGCTAGGATATGATAACGACATATAGAATACTGAGAGGAATCGACAAGGTGGACAGAGACAGGATGTTCCAGAGATGGGACACAGCAACAAGGAGTCACAATTGGAAGTTGAAAACATAGATGACTGAAAGAGATGCAAGGATTTATTTCTTTAGTCAGAGTTGTCAGAAAGTAGAATAGTGTGGGAAGTAATGTAGTGGAGGCAGGAACCATACATAGCTTAAAGACGAGGTATGATAAAGCTCATAGAGCAGGGAGAGAGAGAGAACCTAGTAGCGACCAGTGAAGAAGCGGGGCCAGGAGCTATGTCTGGACCCCTGCAACCACAAATAGATGAGTAAACAGTGTAAATACCATAATTATTTTTAATTATTATTTTGGTATAATTTTCACTTTAGATATAGTAAAAGTTTCATTTTCGGTCAAATACCTATTTTTTCTTTGGCTAGAGAATAATTTTCATCTGCCGAAATAGTATTTTACACATTTTATATAAATTAAAATTTTCACTCTGGGTTATAGTAGGCACTTTACACCGTGTATGACAACTGTGCTTACGTGTACCTGTGGTACTGAAGTCTAGACAAGTGTTGATGAAGTGAGTGCGTGGGTTTGCCTAGTACAGGCCAGTAAGCCTGCTGCAGTGCTCCTCCATTCTTATGTTTAATAAACTTATTTACAGTCTGAATAGAACATATCACGAAAACGTACGTTACAGAAGGAGCTGTAACAAGAGGTCTATCCTTCACTAGTGGGCACAACACTCCCTGTATCCAAGACAACATCCTGACTGGAGAGCTTCACTCAAACTCACTGAAGTACATCACTTCCTTACTACCGTCGAGGCATCAATCCCTCTCTATCCCATGCTATCCGGAGAATTTAACCATATCCTCGGCTGGCAGGAAGGAGGCTCGTGTAAAATCTCCCAAAGAATGATGCATGGTTATAAATTCTTGGAGGCGCAAATTTCACCTAGATCCGTAAACTCATTCCCCAGAAATTTGTGTGTCAGCTTGAAGGGAATCTAAAACCCCAACAACCGATTCTAATCACGATTTCTGAAAGGAATAATCGCAATAAAATACATTGGTAATGATTGCTCTCCCCTTTAGATAAATGAAAATGGGCCTGGTGTTGTATAAAAGCAAAAGAGATCCAATGTTCATTGTAAGTTCTTCTGAATCAAATAAGCTTCACAAAGGTGGCTCGAACCTTTTGATAACTCCTCAGGTCGTTTGAGAAATGGACTCCAATACCCCAAAATGTGATGGGGCTGGAGAGAGGATAGGATACCGTTGTCTAGTCCTAATCCACTGCCAGCCTGCGTCATAATCCCACACAAGGAGGGGCAATCTTGTATGAACGGCTCAAGGGCCCATCTCAGCAGGGAGGTGAGGAGAATTGTTGCTGTTGTAGGGAATAAGAAAGAGAGGGAGAGAAACAGGAGGGATGGAGGGAGACGACAGAAAAACAGAGCCAGGGAAGATGATGTAAATCTAGGGATAAGACTGTAGGGAGAGATAGATAGATAGATACATACATAGAGGGAGAGACTGTGTGTGTGTGTGTGTGTGTGTGTGTGTGTGTGTGTGTTCACCTATTTATACTCACTTATTTGTGGTTGCAGGTGTGTGTATGTGTGTACTCGTCTAGTTGTACTCACCTAGTTGTGGTTGCAGGGGTCGATTCACGGCTCCTGCCGCCTCGCCTCTTCACTGGCCGATACTAGGTCACTCTTCCTGCTCCCTGAGCTTTATCATACCTCTTCTTAAAGCTATGTATGAATCCTGCCTCCACTACATCACTTCCCAGACTGTTCCCCTTCCTGATAACTTTGTGGCTGAAAAAATACTTCATAACATACTTGTGATTCATCTGAGTCTTCAACTTTTGACTGATCCCTCGTTGCAGTGTCCCATCTCTTGAACATCCTGTCACTATCCACCTTGTCGATTCCTCGTGTGTGTTGTGTGTGTGTGTGTGTGTGTGTGTGTGTGTGTGTGTGTGTGTGGTGTGTTGTGTGTGTGTGTGTGTGTGTGTGTTGTGTGTTGTGTGTGTGTGTTGTGTGTGTTGTGTGTGTTGTGTGTGTTGTGTGTGTTGTGTGTGTTGTGTGTGTTGTGTGTGTTGTGTGTGTTGTGTGTGTTGTGTGTGTTGTGTGTGTTGTGTGTGTGTGTGTGTGTGTGTGTGTGTGTGTGTGTGTGTGTGTGTGTGGTGTGTGTGTGTGTGTGCGCGCGCGCGCGCAGTGTAGGTATATGTGTCTGGAGTGTAAGTACATGAGAGAGCATAAGAGAGAGAACTTTAGTGCCTCCTTGGAGGTTATCTACTGGGAACACTAAGAATCTTCACCGGCGCTGCTAGCGACTAAGACGCTGCCCAGAACACCGCCACTCATGATAACTTCTTATCAGGTACAAACACACACTCGCACCAATAAAAAAACAAGTGTCTATCGGCAAGTGCCTTTGACAACAACTACAACTACTACCACACACAAGAGGGATAAGGGAGACATGATAACGACATATAAAATACTGAGAGGGATGGTGACAGGATGTTTCAAAGATGGGACACAGCAACAAGGAGTCACAACTGGAAGTTGAGAACACAGATGAGCCATAAGGAAGTATTTCTTCAGTCACAGAGTTGTCAGGAAGTGGAACAATCTGGAAAGTGACGTAGTGGGGGCAGGAGCCATACATAACTTTAAGAAGAGGTACGGTAAGGCTCATGGAGCAGTAAGAGTGAGTGGACCTAGAAGCGACCAGCGAAGAGGCTTAGCCAAGAACTATGAATCGACCCATGGAACCAAAAATAGGTGAGTACACACACACACACACACACACCCTCTCTCTCTCTCTCTCTCTCTCTCTCTCTTTCCTGTCAGGTGTGACATAAAATATTCTTTATAAGGTAATGTAGGGATTCCCTTGAAACATTAAGGTGCTTATCACCTCGCTACACGAAGACCGGAGTGGGCTGACACTCTAGTGTCAGTGCACTCTGTGGGTGAGTGGGCTCTTTGAGGGTGAGTGGGATAGCAATACAAACCCATGTTTGTTTCCCATACGGATTTCTGGCTTCTTAGACCTTATCGTACATAGTCTTGAAGCTGAGCAATTCACCAAAAACTCGCACAACTAAGGTTGAGACTTGGCAATGGTCAGGATGAACGGAAACGTTGTCATAAGGCTCCCGTCCCGGGTACGGATCTTTGGTGAACTGTTCCAGCTATGGTATTGTGACTTTCTATTCCTATTCTTAAAGCTGTGTAGTGTATCACCCGCTATTAATTTCTCAAGATACTTATTCGGCTTTTTAAAGCATTCTGAGAGTAAGGTGACCCTGTGTTTGAGAGTAAGGTGACCCTGTGTTTGAGAGTAAGGTGACCCAGTGTCAAGAGGTCACAAGCCCGTTACCAAGAAAAGGTGAATCAGCTTCGAACTGGCTGTGAGATACCGGCTTGACGAGCTGACGCTCGTCAAGCCGGGCAAGCACGACAGTCACTTACCAGGAAGCCTAACAGGTTATGACGCAAAGAATCAACAATCCCACAAGTTGCTGACAACCCAAGAGCCGCTGACAGTCCATGGACAGACGCCAACAGTCTATGGACAGGTTCTGACAGTCTACGGGCAGTCGTTGACAGTCTATAGACAGGTGCTGATGGCCACGATAAAACCTAACAGCATTCAGTGCCAGAAAAACACATCACACATTTTTTTACTGCTCACTGGAAGTATTGAAGGTAAATGGTCACAGGTTGAAAGAAAATGGGGACCCGTTCACTGCCTCACTGCGAAAAAATAAATATTTTTACTTGATGGTTGACGCCCATGATTCCCTTCAAATTTACGAGAAAAATGTAAAAGAAAAAGTATAATATATATATATATATATATATATATATATATATATATTATATATATATATATATATATATATAATTTTACATCTTGCTCGAACGTACATTATTCATTTGCTATTTATCTTTTATCTTCTCTCTTCTTGTATTTTCTTGTTCGTCACCTTCCGTTTAGGTCTTTATTTTATATTTTCTTAACTTTTTTGGCCTCAATATTTTTCTTCGTCTCCGTATTTCTGGGGAAGCAAAATGTAAAGCTGCTGAAGGCTTTTGAGTTTGACTCGGTTTTCGTACCTGTTAACGGACCTGATATCACCCCTCGATTGTTTTCTGGTTGATGGCCTGATCAGCCAGGCTATTGATGCTACTGCCTAATATTTATTTTTATTCGTCAGGAAACAGAACAGTGGTTTCCTGACGTTGGTCTTAGTCAGATGATGGCCCGCCACTGGAGGTTTTGGTCATCTGATCGAGGCCTTCCGCTAGCTTACCGGTCCACCCCTTTAAAAATTAATGGGTATTATTATAATAATTTGTTAGTGCCTAATATACAAGATTCACTGATGCAAATGGCGTACTGACAATAGTGAAGGAAAGAGTCGTGACGCAGCTACAGCTCAACAACGTGTCGCTCACTGTAGAGCTTTAAGTATTGACTTGATAAAGCTTTAGATAGAACGAATTTTTTCCCAACGAATTCTCGTCCTGCAACGTAAATCTTGTGTTTCTTTTTGTCAATAAATCTTACGCGCAAGACGATGTAGATGACCTCGCAAAGTGGTAGTTCACTAACACTCTCCTTCATTACCTGATCTCCAGTTATCCCGAGTGGTTGCAGACGCAGGATGCAGCCTCCGCCACTCGTGGCACTATTACTCAAGCGGGTACAGAACTCTCGTCACCACAACACAGCAACCCTCCATCAATCAGAATGAAGACTCTTGGGTTCGTGGGGCAGGATTAGCATTTCCCATTGTTGATGATCTACATTTCGTATATGTGCGTTTGCCTGTTCGTGTGTACACGTGTGCGCCTGGTGTGTATATGCTCAGGTGTAAATTTAGACGCGTGTGTATCTATCAGTGTGCACGTAATCCCGTGAGCGTCTGTCCTTGGATATGGTTATAATCCATGTGAATGATCTTCTCTTCACCTCTGCTGCCCTCTTCATTATTTTTATTTCCTTTTTCTCTTCTCTCCTTCCGCTTACCTCTTTTTTTTCTCTCTCCTTTTCTTTACTAAATAAAAAATTACGTTTAAATTTCTCTTCTCCAGCCACCGTCCTCCTGTGGTCTCTTCAACATCTAACATTTTTCAGCTGAGCTGAAAAGTGTTTAAGTGGCTGGAGTTATCTCACTAGGTGTCGGGAAACTTCCTCAGTGGCTGGAGTTATCTCACTAGGTGTCGGGAAACTTCCTCAGTGGCTGGAGTTATCTCACTAGGTGTCGGGAAACTTCCTCAGTGGCTGAGTTATCTCACTAGGTGTCGGGAAACTTCCTCAGTGGCTGAGTTATCTCACTAGGTGTCGGGAAACTTCCTCAGTGGCTCAAGAAATCGTAATGAGACTATGACCGCGGGTTCAATCCCGGCCGGGGGTATGGTTTCCTCAGTGGTTGAGTTATCTCACTAGGTGTCGGGAAATTCCTCAGTGGCTGGAGTTATCTCCTAGGTGTCGGGAAACATCCTCAGTGGTGGAGTAATCTCACTAGGTGTCGGATATTTTCCTCAGTTGGTGAGCTTTTACATATCTAGTTGTAAATAATAGTAGCACTAATAATAATTATTAAAATGGTAAAGTACGTTGTATCTGCCTCAGCAATACTGTAGTTTCTCACCAAATTACAAGATAAGCAACTCATCTCACAAATACATGATTATTAATATAAATGACCTTGATCTTCATCTCCCAAACATGAGACCTTGTTCTCACTCCCACAATATCCTGATCTTCATCTCCCACTGGACTTGATCTTCATCTCCCACAACATGGCCTTGCTTCATCTCCCACAACATGACTTGATCTTCATCCTCCACACGGGTATGTGGAAACCCACTGGATGTTGTTTACTTGACTTACATCTTACTGATCGATTATCCGAACTCGGGCATGGTTAATGACCGGCGATCTATCTCGAGGAGGACTTCGATTATCCGGAAAACAATTCGGTTAATCGGGGTGACAAATCTTGGGTAGTGCCCCTTCATCTGAATGCTCGAGTGGAGCCTTGAAGAGAAGGGGGGGAAGGGAAGGAGGTCATTACTCTTTGGGAAGGAAGGGCTTTTGATGCAAGGAAGCAAAATTATTCTCTCCTTTCATGGATCAAACCTTGTTACCTCCTATTCTTCCTATTTTTATTCCTGTTCCCCATGACACTATGATAACTACAGGTTTAGCTATTCTCTATGATGATGATAATAATAATACTAATAATAATAATACTAATAATAATAATAATAATGTTATTATGGTTGTGAGGCATGGGCTTTCAACGTTGCAGCGAGGAGGCTGGAAGCAGTGAAGATGTCGTGTTTGAGGGCAATGTGTGGTGTGAATTTTATGAAGAGAATTCGAAGCATAGAAATTAGAAGACGGTGTAGGGTTTACCGGAAGAGTTTAATTCCCAGGGGTTCGAAGATAATAGGGCTTGACCTAAGGTAGCCTCGCATTTAGAAAGGATGGATCAGAATAGGATGACAGAGGGCGTACAAATTTGAGATAGAGGGAAGTTGAGGTAGGGATCGTCGTAAGAAAAGTTGGAGGGAGACTGCGAAGTAGGTTTTAAGTGATATAGGCTTGAGCATCGAGCAGGTGTGTATGAGCGTCTTTGGAGAGTATTTTTTGAGAGCTTAGCGGTGCTGTGGAAATATAAACACGTAAGCAGTACAATGTGATCCTTTATTGACAACGTTTCGCCCACACAGTGCTTTTCTTACATAAATCTCCTCCTTTTTATATTTTACATCTTTCCATCACCCTTTGTGTGTATACTCTATTGTTCCTTCTAATCCAATCGACTCCCTCACAAGGACCCACAAAACCAGCCCACCCACCCACCCAATCCCACCCACCCACAAAACAGTTCACCCACCCACACTAAGGCAGACTACAGAAAACATGTTTACAAATTTATTTACTGGGAGACAGGCCGGAACCTTGTATTACTATCTTAATGGAATCAGCTTGTGTTGCCACCTGCAGCTGGTGTGTGTTGTGGGAGAGTAGCAGCTGGTTGTCTTGTAGCCATATGGTAGTGTTTCGTCTTAGAACTTGTTGGTGGTGGTGGTGGTGGTGGTGGTTGACTTCTAGAAACAGCTGGTGGTGTTGTTCTACCTTGGTGTCTCAGAACCAGCTGGTGGTGATTACCTTATTTGCGTCTACTAGAACCAGCTGGGGTGATTATCTCGTCTGCGTGTACTAGAACCAGCTGGTGATGGTGAACGTTGTATCAGCTGGGCCTTGTATAACCAACTGGGGCTGTTTAACTCAGCTGGTGCTGCTTCTAAAACCAGCTGTTACTTTTGTCTCAGATTTTGTTCCTAATACCAGCTGGCTGTAACCTAGAAACTGCCCTAGTAGGATAGAATCCTACTGCTTGTCACTCCCGCACTCGGGAAACTATGCTGGTAGGTTACAATCCTACTGTATACATCATTCGGAGCCAGGAAAAGCGCACAGGAAAACTTCCCATCACAATAATGAAGATTTATGACGGGTGAAGATGAGAGGGAGGAGTGAAGATGAGAGGGAGGAGTGAAGATGAGAGGGAGGAGTGAAGATGAGAGGGGGGAGTGAAGATGAAGGGGGGAGTGAAGATGAGAGGGGGGAGTGAAGATGAGAGGGGAGGAGTGAGATGAGAGGGAGGAGTGAAGATGAAGGGGGTGAGTGAAGATGAGAGGGGGGAGTGAAGATAGAGGGGGGAGTGAAGATAGAGGGGGGAGTGAAGATGAGAGGGGGAGTGAAGATGAGAGGGGCGGAGTGAAGATGAGAGGGGGGAGTGAAGATGAGAGGGAGGAGTGAAGATGAGAGGGAGGAGTGAAGATGAGAGGGAGGAGTGAAGATGAGAGGGGGAGTGAAGATGAGAGGGGAGGAGTGAAGATGAGAGGGAGGAGTGAAGATGAGAGGGAGGAGTGAAGATGAGAGGGAGGAGTGAAGATGAGAGGGAGGAGTGAAGATGAGAGGGAGGAGTGAAGATGAGAGGGGGAGTGAAGATGAGAGGGAGGGAGTGAAGATGAGAGGGGGGAGTGAAGATGAGAGGGGGAGTAGAAGATGAGAGGGAGGAGTGAAGAAGAGAGGGGGAGTAAAGAAGAGAGGGAGGAGTAAAGAAGAGAGGGAGGAGTAAAGAAGAGAGGGAGGAGTAAAGAAGAGAGGGAGGAGTAAAGAAGAGATCTACTAGAAAGAGACTTGTTAATTGCATTCCTCTGTCTCTTCCTTCTTTCCTCCGTTGCTCTCTCATTCCCTCCCTTCCACATACTCTGTCGTGTTTGACGTCAGTCTTTTCCTCCCTCCCTCCATTCTTGCCTTCGTTTCCTCCCTCCCCACCTCCTTCCCTCCCTCCCTTTCCGTATCCCAGCCCATCCAATTTTGCTAAAAAATAAAGCCATACTCAGTCGTTGTAACATATGAATGGCATCAAAAGCTCGTACACAAACAAATAAACAAAACAGACCGAGCATTGAGAAGGGTACAAAGACCTAATTGGACCAGCTGACACCCTCGTCTACAGTTCAACAACAACAACAGTGATGTTTCCTATCAAAGGATCACAAACAGAGGCGTTAGTCGACTGTTGTTTGCAATAAGTGGAATGCAGCTGCAATTTTTTTCGGGGTGAGCAGTAGGGAAAGGGATGGGTGGAGAGGAGTTGGTTATTGGGACTTAGAGAGGTGTATTGTGTAAATTACTTTCAGTTATCGGAACGTGGAGAGGTGTTTCGTGTAAATTACTTTCACACTGTATTGTATTGCCATTAACACACACACACACACACACACACACACACACACACACACACAAAGTTGGATCGGGACAGAATGCTTCAGAGATGGGACACAGCAACAAGGGGTCACAACTGGAAGCTGACAACTCAGATGAGTCACAGGGATATTAGGAAGTATTTCTTCAGTCACAGAGCTCCCAGGAAGTGAAACAGTCTGGAGAGTGATGTAGTGGAGGCAGGATCCATACATAGCTTTAAGAACAGGTGTGATAAGGCTCTTAGAGCAGGGAGAGAGAGAACCTAGTAGCGACTAGCGAAGAGGCGGGACCAGGAGATGCGACACAACCCCTGCACCCCCCCACACCACTTTACACTTGTCATAACATTCAGCAAAACCTCCTCATCTTCCACAGTGTTTCCAGTGTGTGTGAATTATACCAGCGACGGATTCCTTAAATACGTCTTCAATCCTTCCTAAACAGTGTCCTTTTTCACTCAACTTCACTGATTAAGTGGGATATTTTGAGTCTCTGGTGTAAAGGGCCGTAAATTTCCAAGGTAATATCCCTCTTGAAGGACCTTTCTGCCATAAAACAATGAGGAATGTCCAACCATTAGCTATAACGAACGTGTAAGATCTTTCTCGGGAAACTTCTTTTCGTTTCTCACACGTGATCCATCGTATTGCAGGTTTGTAGATGTAATGAACTATATCATTCATTTTGTTGCCACTAGGTCTTCAAGCTCAAGGTATTTATACCTCTTGATATGTGACTTGTCGTCACAGTTATGGGTGGGATGATCGACTGTTAATAGGGGACTTCTTGATACACTAATGGGTGGGATGTTCAATTCTTAATACGGGACATCTTAGTACACTAATGGGTGGGATGATCGACTCTTGATACTGGACTTTCGAAACTGGACTTCCTGGTGCTCTGACAAGGACGTCCAACTGCCTTCACGATTCTCTCTCTTACAAGGCACTTGTAATAGATTCCTAGGGTTATCGCCGCCGTAGCTTGGCCCAAGATCAGGCCAGGAGGCCTGATCTGATATACAAATATACGATTTTAAGAATTTTATTTGAATAACAAGTATAATATTAAATACTATCGGACGGGAACACAATAGCATCAACAAGACTACGAACGTAAGGACAGACGGGAACACAATAGCATCAACAAGACTACGAACGTAAGGACAGACGGGAACACAATAGC
>NC_069472.1:23696258-23731419 GCF_026875155.1 Cherax quadricarinatus
CTGTGTTGCTGGTTATTTATGTGTCTTCCCAGATGCTCATAGAATCTGACTGTCTTGTCCACGTTACTTGCTGATGTTCGATATTCTGCTACGTACTCAGACAATCGTTGTAACAAGGCAATCGTTATAACACGATTGCAGACAAATGACAGAGAAGGTGAAACTTGAACCCATGGTCTGGAAGTCTTGGAACTCACAAGCCATGAGTTCGAGCTCTTTCCGTTCCCTGATTTGATTATATATGATAAGAGGCGATTGACAATGTTATGAATGAAAAGAAGTTGGATGTCCTGTCTCCAAGCGAAACAACTGAAGGGGGTTAGGGAGTTTCAGTGGGGAGAAATAAATAGGATTGAGTCAGGAGTATCAGAGAGAGCTAAGAAAGGGGGAGCAATAATGTTGAAGGATCAGTCATGGAAGGAGAAAAGGGAATATGAATGTATAAATTCAAGGATTATGTGGATCAAAATAGGGGTTGGATGCGAAAAGTGGGTTATAATAAGTGTGTATGCATCTAGAGGAGAGAGGAGTGTAGAGGAGAGAGAGAGATTTTTGGAAATGCTAAGCGAGGGCTTAGGAACTTTTGAACCAAGTGAGAGAAACTGTAGTAGGGGACCTAAGTGAGAGAAACGGTTAGAGAGGGCGTGGTAAGGTAAGTTTGTCACCTAATTTTCTTTACAATTTCCCTTTGCCATTTCTTGATTATGATTGTTCTTCTCCTCTTCCTCTATCTTCTCTTTCTGGGAGCCACATATAAAGAGCAGACACAGGGGAATAAAGCCCTTCATATCCAGACTATCCCTCTCTAATCGAGGCTCAGAGGCTCTCAGAGCTGACTACCACTTACGATGCCACTGCTCTGTGTCTGTGCACTCTGGCCGCTGCACTTCAAGGCCACTGTCCGCCCCTATTCAAAAACACTCATGATATCAACCAAAGAACCCCCCACCCCCCCCACACCCACCCACCACCACACACACACACACACCACACCACAAGGTAAAACGGGGATAAGCTACGTTTCTCGCCAAAACTTCGCATTGCGACAAGCTGCCCCCCTTCTCTCACACTCGTACGCTGCTCCCTCGACCCCCACTCCATTTTAAAAAAAACCCTGGAGAAAAATTTTGTAAAACTTTTTTCCAAATTGATCCCTGAATTATTTCATTGTACGGGTTATACCACGGGCACCGTATTTTTTTGTAAAACCTTCTCATCAGGTAGTAGGGTCTTTTGTCTCAGTCATTTCAATTAGTCATTTATGTTTGCTCTAAACCTCTAAGAGAAAAAAAATTTTTTCTAAGCTGGGGAAAAAAAATAGGTTAGACTACGTCAGGCTTTGGTTTGAGCTTTCGCTTAGCTAGTTAGATTAAATCAGTTTTTGGGAAAGTTTTTTTAGCTAGGTTTTTTTAGGTAGAGCAAAAAATGCTTTAATTATGTCTGGTTTTAAAAAGATTAACGACACGTGGGGGTATATGACAGGGCAAACTATCTAGCTTCATTTCCTTGTCTAACATTAAAAGAGGGGGAGCAAAACCCTGCTGATGACCCAATTTCCCTTTTAATTTAAAAACGGGTCAATGCGGGTAAGGGAAACATTTACCCAAGCTAATGATGAGCCAAGGGGGGGGGCTCACCCCCGCGATATCCTCCCCTTTACTTGGGTGGTGCTAATTAGCTTCCCTGGGGGGGAAAGAAGTGATGATCATACCTGGGTAAAGACCTGAGAGGATTCATGGTGTGGGGAGATTTAACGGCTCTAGGGTGGAAGGATGGCAGGAAGAAGGAAAGGTAGGGGGTTTTCATGCCCCCTTTTTCAAGCCTAAGAAAGGGGGCAAAACCCCGATCAAAATCCCGGGACAGTTGGCAAGTGGTAAAATTACTAAAAAATAAAAGCAATGGCATATGGTCAAGGGCGGGATTTCTAACATCGCTCTCAAAATTTGCAAAGAAAATTTTCGAAAAAACCGTGAAAATTTGAATTTTTAAAGGTTATCTTTTAAGAACAACCACCAACATTCCAGCTATTAACAGACTCTTTGTTGTGAAATGAGCGAGAAGTCGAACGTTAACAGTTCTAAGGAGGACTGCTGGCAGAGATAACAGGAAACGGGCTGCTGGCAGCAGATAACAGGAACGACTGCTGGCAGCAGACAATTTAATACAGATAAGTGGTTCATAGAACCGAGAATCTGATAAATAGGACACATGTGCATCACTTGGGTATATTTACTGAGGAAACGTTTCGCCCGCAGTGACTTCACCAGTCAAGTACAAAGTGGTGAAGATCAGTAGGAGTTTGAGGTAATCAGTCCCTCAGCCTGAGTCGTGTAATCGTTATCAGTCTTGATAAGAATCGAGATGATGGATACACATCGACTCCAGGCTGAGGGACTAATTACCTCAATCTCCTTGATCTTCATCACTTTGTATTGGACTGATGAAGCCACTGCGTGGCGAAACGTTTCCACAAAGATACCCAAGTGTTGGACAAACGTCTAATTTATCAGATGAAGCAATCCTGGCAGGGACAGCTGATCCACTCGCTCACACCCGAGTAGTGCTTCTCCAGGTTGTGTGGGCAGGAAGCCAGACTCGCTCACAACCCGAGTAGTGCTTCTCCAGGTTGTGTGGGCAGGAAGCCAGACTCGCTCACACCACGAGTAGTGCTTCTCCAGTTGTGTGGGCAGGAAGCCAGACTCGCTCACAACACGATAGTGCTTCTCCAGGTTGTGTGGGCAGGAAGCCAGACTCCGCTCCAACCAGAGTAGGGGCTTCTCCAGGTTGTGTGGGCCCCGGGGGTCCAGACTCGCTCACCCACGAGTAGTGCTTCTCCAGGTTTGTGTGGGCAGGAAGCCAGACTCGCTCACACCACGAGTAGTGCTTTCTCCAGGGGTTGTGGGGCAGGGAAAACCAGACTCGCTCACACCACGAGTAGTGCTTCTCCAGGTTGTGTGGGCAGGAAGCCAGACTCGTTCACACCACGAGTAGTGCTTCTCCAGGTTGTGTGGGCAGGAAGCCAGACTCGCTCACACCACGAGTAGTGCTTCTCCAGGTTGTGTGGGCAGGAAGCCAGACTCGCTCACTACCACGAGTAGCGCTCTCCAGTTGTGTGGGCAGGAAGCCAGACTCGCTCACACCACGAGTAGCGCTTCTCCAGGTTGTGTGGGCAGGAAGCCAGACTCGCTCACACCACGAGTAGCGCTTCTCCAGGTTGTGGGGGCAGGAAGCCAGACTCGCTCCACCACGAGTAGCGCTTCTCCAGGTTGTGTGGGCAGGAAGCCAGACTCGCTCACACCACGAGTAGCGCTTCTCCAGTTGTGTGGGCAGGAAGCCAGACTCGCTCACACCACGAGTAGCGCTTCTCCAGGTTGTGTGGGCAGGAAGCCAGACTCGCTCACACCACGAGTAGCGCTTCTCCAGGTTGTGTGGGCAGGAAGCCAGACTCGCTCACACCACGAGTAGCGCTTCTCCAGGTTGTGTGGGCAGGAAGCCAGACTCGCTCACACCCGAGTAGCGCTTCTCCAGGTTGTGTAAGTAGGAAGCCAGACTCGCTCACACCACGAGTAGCGCTTCTCCAGGTTGTGTGGACAGGAAGCCAGACTCGCTCACACGAGTAGTGCTTCTCCAGGTTGTGTGGGCAGGAAGCCAGACTCGCTCACACCACGAGTAGCGCTTCTCCAGGTTGTGTGGGCAGGAAGCCAGACTCGCTCACACCACGACTAGTGCTTCTCCAGGTTGTGTGGGCAGGAAGCCAGACTCGCTCACACCACGAGTAGCGCTTCTCCAGGTTGTGTGGGCAGGAAGCCAGACTCGCTCACACCACGAGTAGTGCTTCTCCAGGTTGTGTGGGCAGGAAGCCAGACTCGCTCACACCACGAGTAGCGCTTCTCCAGGTTGTGTGGGCAGGAAGCCAGACTCGCTCACACCACGACTAGTGCTTCTCCAGGTTGTGTGGGCAGGAAGCCAGACTCGCTCACACCACGAGTAGTCGCTTCTTCTCCAGGTTGTGTGGGCAGGAAGCCAGATTCGCTCACACCCGAGTAGCACTTCTCCAGGTTGTGTGGGCAGGAAGCCAGACTCGCTCACACCACGAGTAGTGCTTCTCCAGGTTGTGTGGGGAGGAAGCCAGACTCGCTCACACCCGAGTAGCGCTTCTCCAGGTTGTGTGGGCAGGAAGCCAGACTCGCTCACACCCGAGTAGCGCTTCTCCAGGTTGTGTGGGCAGGAAGCCAGATTCGCTCACACCCGAGTAGCACTTCTCCAGGTTGTGTGGGCAGGAAGCCAGACTCGCTCACACCACGAGTAGTGCTTCTCCAGTGGCAATATAAACACAAATGCAGTATAATGTGATCCTTTATTGACTACGTTTCGCCCACACAGTGGGCTTTTTCAAGTCACAAACAGAACTACCTGGGGTGGAAGGAACGCGAGTATTTATAGTCCGGCTGAGGTCAGGTGAAGAATGCTGCATCTGATGATGTACCGAGTTGGGTTGTAGAGTCTAAAAACTTGGGTAGCTTGGAAAGGAGACTGGACAAGTTTGTGAGCAGACCTTCTACAGTGTATCTTATGTGGGATAGCGATGAGAAGTTTCTTGGCAAGTGGTTCAGCTATGTTATAGAAGCCACTATTCTGGTTGAAGTTGTCGATATAGAAATAAGTGATGATTCCAGGATTCTTCTGTATTGAGTGTTGTCTTCTGTGGCGATAAGTCTTGAGTTTCTGTAGTTTATCAAGTGGTTGTGTGAATTACGGTGTTGTACGCAGGCATTCCTTGTGTCGTCAGACCTGCTTGCGTATTGGTGTTCTGAAATACGTGTTTGGAGGTCCCTTGATGTTTCGCGCCACGTATAACTTGTTGCAGTCATTACAAGGATTATGTATAACCCCTGCAGAGGATGGAGGCTTGTCCTGCCTACTACTGGTGATGTCCTTGATGGTCGTGGTTGTGGAGGTAGATACTTGGAATGATGTTTTGGCAAAGATGTTGGAAACATGTTTGGCAATGGAGTTGGTGGGAAGGACTATGTATCTCTTCTCGGCAGTGTCTTCTCTGGGTGTGTTGAAGATGTTTAGTGCTCGCCGTCTGCAGTCTCTGATGAAGTGACGAGGATAGTGGAGTTTGGAAAATACCTGTTCAATATAGTGCATTCTTCCTCAAGGAACTCGTTGCTGCAATTCTGAGTGCACGCAGGAAGAAGCCTATAATTACACCACGTTTGGTTTTGGTGTCGTGGTGAGAGTAGAAGTGGAGAAGATCGTTTTGGTTGGTTTTCGATAGACTTTAAAACGAAGTTCGTGGTCAGCTTTGCAGAGTAGAACATCAAGGAAAGGAAGAGTGTTGTCGACCTCTTCTTCAAGTGTGAACTGGATTGAAGGCTCGACCTGGTTGAGCTTTGTCTTGGAGAGCTTGAACGTTGAAGCGTTTAGGAGTTATGAGGAGAATGTCGTCAACATAACGGAGCCAGGTGACAGACGAAGGAATAATGGTGGAGAAACGTTCGGCTTCTAGATGTTCCATGTATAGGTTCGCTAGGACTGCACTGAGTGGCGAACCCATGGGTAGTCCAAAAGTCTGCTGAAAGAGGTGATTTTCAAAAGAGAAACACGTAAACCCAACACATAGTTCAACCAGGTCGATGAAGTCGCTGGCTGGAATGGGAAGATCAAGTGAATCGTCAATTTTCTTGCGCAAGAGATCGATGGCTTGTTTAGTAGGTACTTTAGTGAATGGGAAGTCACGTCAAGGCTGGAAAGTTTCTTGTTCCTGATGTTGATGTTGCGAATGCGATTGAGAAGATCACCTGATGTTTGAGATGTGCTGGACTGATAGTGCCCAAGAGTTTCGAGAGGTGTTTGGCGAGAATTTCCCTGAGAGCTTGTGGGAGAAACTGCCTATTCCCGAGGATATGGGCCTCAGTGGGATACCAGGCTTGTGAGTCTTTGGCAGGCCGTACATTCTGGCAGGTCTGGGGTTGCTGGGCATGGTGTGCAGAAGTTTCTTCCCTTGTTCTGAGCTCCTCAGAATGCGGCGAGTCCTTTGAAGAAAAGTTTTAGTAAGGTTGTCCACTTGGTTAGTTGTGAGAGGTTTGTAGGTATCTGGGTCATTAAGTAGATTGAGCATTTTGTTCCTGTAATCGTCAGTGTTCATGATAACAACACCACCTCCTTTATCAGCGGTGGTGACCCTGATGGTCGTGTCTTCTGCTAAACCTTTGAGTGCATTGATGTAACGTCGGGGTATGACTGGGGAGCTGCGTGTTGAGATGGCTGCTGAGATGATGCCAGCTCCCCAGTCATACCCCGACGTTACATCAATGCACTCAAAGGTTTAGCAGAAGACACGACCATCAGGGTCACCACCGCTGATAAAGGAGGTGGTGTTGTTATCATGAACACTGACGATTACAGGAACAAAATGCTCAATCTACTTAATGACCCAGATACCTACAAACCTCTCACAACTAACCAAGTGGACAACCTTACTAAAACTTTTCTTCAAAGGACTCGCCGCATTCTGAGGAGCTCAGAACAAGGGAAGAAACTTCTGCACACCATGCCCAGCAACCCCAGACCTGCCAGAATGTACGGCCTGCCAAAGACTCACAAGCCTGGTATCCCACTGAGGCCCATATCCTCGGGAATAGGCAGTGCTCCCCACAAGCTCTCAGGAATTCTCGCCAAACACCTCTCGAAACTCTTGGGCACTATCAGTCCAGCACATCTCAAAACACTCAGGTGATCTTCTCAATCGCATTCGCAACATCAACATCAGGAACAAAAACTTCCAGCCTTGACGTGACTTCCCTATTCACTAAAGTACCTACTAAACAAGCCATCGATCTCTTGCGCAAGAAAATTGACGATTCACTTGATCTTCCCATTCCAGCCAGCGACTTCATCGACCTGGTTGAACTATGTGTTGGCTTTACGTGTTTCTCTTTGAAAATCACCTCTTTCAGCAGACTTTTGGACTACCCATGGGTTCGCCACTCAGTGCAGTCCTAGCGACCTATACATGGAAAAATCTAGAAGCCGAACGTTTCTCCACCATTATTCCTTCGTCTGTCACCTGGCTCCGTTATGTTGACGACATTCTCCCCATAACTCCTAAACGCTTCAACGTTCAAGCTCTCCAAGACAAGCTCAACCAGGTCGAGCCTTCAATCCAGTTCCACTTGAAGAAGAGGTCGACAACACTCTTCCTTTCCTTGATGTTCTACTCTGCAAAGCTGACCACGAACTTCGTTTTAAAGTCTATCGAAAACACACCAACCAAAACGATCTTCTCCACTTCTACTCTCACCACGACACCAAAACCAAACGTGGTGTAATTATAGGCTTCTTCCTGCGTGCACTCAGAATCTGCAGCAACGAGTTCCTTGAGGAAGAATGCACTATAATTGAACAGGTATTTTCCAAACTCCACTATCCTCGTCACTTCATCAGAGACTGCAGACGGCGAGCACTAAACATCTTCAACCACCCAGAGAAGACACTGCCGAGAAGAGATACATAGTCCTTCCCACCAACTCCATTGCCAAACATGTTTTTCCCAAAATCTTTGCCAAAACATCATTCAAGTATCTACCTCCACAACCACGACCATCAAGGACATCACCAGTAGTAGGCAGGACAAGCCTCCATCCTCTGCAGGGGTATACATAATCCCTTGTAATGACTGCAACAAGTTATACGTGGGCGAAACATCAAGGGACCTCCAAACACGTATTTCAGAACACCAATTACGCAAGCAGGTTTTGACGACACAAGGAATGCCTGCGTACAACACCGTAATTCACACAACCACTTGATAAACTACAGAAACTCAAGACTTATCGCCACAGAAGACAACACTCAATACAGAAGAATCCTGGAATCATCACTTATTTCTATATCCGACAACTTCAACCAGAATAGTGGCTTCTATAACATAGCTGAACCACTTGCCAAGAAACTTCTTCATCGCTATCCCACATAAGAACACTGTAGAAGGTCTGCTCACAAACTTGTCCAGTCTCCTTTCCAAGCTACCCAAGTTTTTAGACTCTACAACCCAACTCGGTACATCATCAGATGCAGCATTCTTCACCTGACCTCAGCCGGACTATAAATACTCGCGTTCCTTCCACCCCAGGTAGTTCTGTTTGTGACTTGAAAAAGCCCACTGTGTGGGCGAAACGTAGTCAATAAAGGATCACATTATACTGCATTTGTGTTTATATTGCCATTGTGTCGGTATTTTATACCATTTATTTCCAGTGCTTCTCCAGGTTGTGTGGGCAGGAAGCCAGACTCGCTCACACCCGAGTAGCGCTTCTCCAGGTTGTGTGGGCAGGAAGCCAGACTCGCTCACACCACGAGTAGCGCTTCTCCAGGTTGTGTGGGCAGGAAGCCAGACTCCCACATCCTGACTCACGTTCCTACACTCCTCTCATGTCCAACCCTCTTGATCGCATCAAGAGAACTTCCCACACTCCTTCGTCATGTAGGAGGAGGAAAAAACTCTCGGGACTGGTTACAGGTATCTCAAAGGCGTGTCACAATGACGTCACTACTGTAACTAGTGGATTAACGATTCAGCACCACTGGGATTAAGGATTTAGAACCAGTACAAAAGTTGCTTTGGGATTAAAGATTCAGAACCACTACGCAACTTATCCTGGGATTAAGGATTTGAAACCACTACACATAATATTCTGGGATTAACTATTCAGGTTCTGGTATTAACAACTCAGAACCACTAAATATTGTCCTGGGATTAATGATTCAGAACTGCTACAAAAGTTCAACTGGTTATTCTTATATTAAACAGCATGTAAATCTTGTTCCTTTTTTTTTTTTGAAAAAAAAAAAAAAAGCACCGAAACCTCATTAAAGCTAAGATCTTAATATTTCTGGCAAGTGCTGTATTGAACTAACATCAATATACAATAGAAGATCCTGCCTAAATTGGGTTAGGATTCCAGGATGAAAGACGGTATTCCCATGATTATTATCTCGCAGGGTTATTAATCCACGACAGTTAAGTCCCTTGGCTTCCCCCTCCCCCCATGATGCGACCCTCTACAGTCGGTTAACTCCCTAGTACTCTTGTACTGCATGGTAAATATGGACCTACCCGGGATTGCTCCCGGGGCCTTTGGGATGCAAACTGAAGGCGCTGCCACTGAGGTACAAGCCACCGAAAAAGGGCGATGGTGACTTAGTTTTTCAGCTTATGGGAAGAAAACGTAAATATTTGAAGATCAACTTCTGCTGCTTGGAAATTAAAAGATCGGCATTCACATATGTTGATAAGATTGCCTGAAAATCAACAGCAGATATAGCAGCAGAAGTAGCACCAGCAGCACTAGCACAGACAGCAGAGGCATGGACAATAGTAAGAGCAGTAGTACCTGCAGTGTTAAATGCAATGCTACCACTAGCCTCACCACTTGTACCACTGATCCAAGCACCTAGAGTAGCATCAGCGTCCACACCAACAGCAGCACCAACAGGAACAAAAGGAACCAACAAGAACTAAAGGAACGCCACCACACGCAGCAGCAGCAACAGCAGAACTACTTGCAGCTCCACCACTAACAGCAAACAGCAGCAGTTTAATGTCAAAGTCCCCAACACAACACTTGACTACCTTATCAACGTCTCAGTTCAGTTGACTAACCCTCCCTCACTCACTAATTCACACCCCGTCTAATTAGCATAGACCTCCTCCTCCTCCTGCTGCTGCTGCTGCTCTCTATCTCGGGGCGTCAAGAGTAATCAAGCCTGTGTGTAATTACGCACCATTAGCACCTCTCACATTATCGCCAGCTTGAGACCCTGCCAAGTGAGTGTCGCCTGGCTAATCTGGCGAAGCTCCAAGTCGCAGCCAAAGACACTGTTCCTTCCCCGCGTCCCCTTCTCCATCTATGTTTCTTGCTAGAGTGCTGGTCCCCTCTGTTGAACGGACGCCCCATTTCTGTTGGTCTGTTTGTTACTCTAGTGTTTTCTCAGTTGTACTTGTCTGTTGTATATCTGTTAGATTTGCTGGTCCGTACAACTGGATCGCTGGTCATGTCTGTTGGATTGCTAGTTCGTCTGTTGTTCATTCCTGTTGAACTGCTAGTTCATCTGTTGTTCCTGAGTGCTGGACCACTGATTCAGTTGTTGTTCCTGTCTGCTGGACTGTTATCGCTGTCTGCTGGACTGTTATTTCATCTGTAGTTCCTGTCTGTTAGACTGTTTAATCCATATATATATATATAGTGGAAAACCAGTCAGCACTTCTAAATCACTCTTAGCCATTCCCAGCAGCTCTCAGCCACCTGTAAAAGCTCTTTGCCTCTCCCAGCTGTCCTCAGCACCATCACTCAGGTCAATGTTGGCAGACGTCCACTGGTCACTATTCTGGAGGGAAGGAGAGATAAAAGAAAGAAGGAAGGAAGGGAGAAAGGAAGGAAGGAAGGACGGCTGCCTAAAGTTTAGAAACTTTACTTACCTTTGTTTACCTTTGGACAAGAGCTGCCGAGTCGCCATCTTTGTATTCCGTTAAGACTAAGGGGAAACTTGACAGTGAGAAGTGCCTTTCTCTCTCGCGATTCGCGAATTGAAGTTCGTGTCTCCACTACTCGTTGCGCTGAATGACCACACTACTACTCCACAGTATATAATAATAATAATAACACCGTCCACTCCACAAAATAAAATAAAGTCAGACGTACCTTGAGATCTTGCCTAACGTGTCATTTTCTCTCTCTCAGCGGTGTTCCAAGACCCTACAAATCCCCTGATTTGTCTCTTAGAATCCTTACGACCTCATCTGTTCCAGTTCGAATCCCCGGGTGCTAAGCTGCTGATGCATCACTCTGCACCCACCGATCCTTGTCCGTACTTACGAACCTTCCTAGGTTCCTCCTCGCGAGGGTTCGAAGCCTTTCAATGAGACAAGGAATTCTTCTATAAGAAATGTTACACAGAAGTCACTCGATATGAAGGGTTTGAATCTCTTAACGTCCTGAAGCCTGGAATCCATTTTTGAGAGTCTCACTACCATCACTGGAGCTATTATTTATTAACCCACAGAATAATGGCACAGAACGCACCGAAATGTCGTTTAAAGATTAAGCTTTAATATATGGATTAGTTTTGAAGGTAAAAGACTTGCCCACAGAACAAGATGTTTCGCTCTAAAAGGATATCTGTTTGGAGCGAAAGGTGGTTTAAAAGAAATATTTATTCTACACGTATAATGTTTCTCTCTACCCTAAATAGGTAATTACGAATATCACAGAATCTATCCTAAACTATCCGAACCGGTACCATTAGCAAATTTGGTTCCATAATCCATAAAACTGCGAAATAACTCCAAGGAAGAACAAATTAGTCCTTCAGCACATCTTCATAGCTCATTTCAAAGAGAAAGTTGATCAAGAGCCAAAAGACACAATACCGTGACTGGAACAACACACAAGTAACCCGCACATGTTGAAGAATTGAGACACTTATGCAACACTTGGGAATCTTTATTGAAGAAACGTTTCGCCACACAGTGGCTTCATCAGTCTAATACAAAGTAGAAGTGGGTAAGGAGAGTAGAAGTTTGAGGTAATCAGTCCCTCAACCTGGATTCGATGTGTTCAGTCCATCACTCTTGTGATGGACTGAACACATCATACTTCTACTCTCCTTACCCATTTCTACTTTGTATTGGACTGATGAAGCCACTGTGTGGCGAAACGTTTCTTCAATAAAGATTCCCAAGTGTTGCATAAGTGTCTCAATTCTTCAACTTGTCGGTTATCAAAACCATTCATCACAACCCGCACATGGAGAGGAGCTTATGGCAAGTCGGACCGAAACGTCGTCATAAGCTTCTCTCTCTTGTATGCGGGTTATCTCAGATGCCATCGAGCAATTTGTATGTGCTTGAAAAAGAGCACCTCTCCTTCAGCGCCTGTCCTTTCCGTCCTTCAAGAAGAGGTGGCAGTGCCTCGTTCCCTGTGTATATTCCTCCAGCGCCTCGTAAAGCCTGGATAAGAGGTCCCTCTTTGCTTGCTACTGTCCACGTCTTTTCGGCTAACTTTTCTCTCTCTCTCTCTCTCTCTCTCTCTCTCTCTCTCTCTCTCTCTCTCTCTCTCTCTCTCTCTCTCTCTCTCTCTCTCTCTCTCTCTCTGAGTCCTTCAACTGCTTACCTCTCTCCTCTCCGGGCACTCTTCCTAAGCTCAAGGTATCGTCTAGAGAAGCTTTTAGGCTTCAGGTATCGTGTCCAGGTCCTACCGGACACGATGCTCGAGGTACCGTCCGTGTACACTCTTGCTTCAAGCATAATTCTGTGATATTCCTAGCCTCCAGGTATTGCACCAGGAAGTTTCTAGCCTCCAGATATCGTCCCTGGTAGTTCCTAGCCTCCAGATATCGTCCGTGGTAGTTCTTAGCCTCCAGATATCGCCCCAGGAGGTTTCTAGCTTCTAGGTATTGTCCGTGGTAGTTTCTAGCCTCCAGGTATCGCCCCAAGAGGTTTCTAGCTTCCAGGTTTTGTCAGTGGTAGTTCCAAGCCTCCAGGTACCGACCCTGGTAGTTCCTAGCCTCCAGGTATCGTCCCGGGAAACTTGTCTGAGCGTTTAGTTACCGTCTCTCATGACCGTTCTTTCTAAAAGTTAGAAAACGAAACATCACGAGTAGGCTCTGGCGGAAAGACTTATCTTGAGGGTGATGGTGTTGGTGGCGTTGGTGTTGGAGGTGTTGAAAGTGGTGGAGGTGTGTCCTGCTGTTGCTTTTGGTGGTGTTCATGGCTGTTGATGGTGGCTGTGCTGATGGTTGTGGATGGTGGCTGTGAATAACCAGGCTGATAGACAAATAAATCTTTAGATAGGTGAATACATAGTTTACAAGACAGATTAACAGGCAGAAGGAGGAATTGACTGGTAGATTAATGGATAAGAATACTAATAGTTAAGAAAACTAATGGATAAGAAAACTAATAGATAAGAAAAATAATGGAAATGAAGGTTCTGCAACAAATAAACAAGTCACCAATTTACAAAAACATGGACAAGGAATCTGCAGAGAGTCTTGCTAGTCATGTCTTCAATTCTCCAGCAGCGTCGTAGACACATAAAAACAACAGTAAATTTCCCTCACTACTGACCAACAGCTTTTCATTTTTCCCTGGAAAAAAAGAGAGAAAGGAATGTTTGGAGTGTGGCTGTCACTGTGAAGGGAATGTTTGGAGTGTGGCTGTCACTGTGAAGGGAATGTTTGGAGTGTGGCTGTCACTGAAGGGAATGTTTGGAGTGTGGCTGTCACTGTGGAGGGAATGTTTGGAGTGTGGCTGTCACTGTGAAGGGAATGTTTGGAGTGTGGCTGTCACTGTGGAGGGAATGTTTGGAGTGTGGCTGTCACTGTGAATGAACATTCCTACTGAGGTACTCAGTAACATCACACACACACACACACACACACACACACACACACACACACACACAAGAAAGAACTAGAGGTTAAGCCACTAATGCAGAAAAACAGAGAGAGACATGGAACATACAACTCAAGGAACAGCAGACAAGAGGGAAGCGAGCAGAGATTACACCAGATTAAGAAGGGAGACGGAGATGAAATTTGAAAATGGCATCGCATCAAAGACTGAAGCAAAATCTGAAACTCCTTTCTGGTCACACAAGAAGGTGAGGGACGAGCCGATAAAAACGGGAAGAGGAGGAGATGATAAAAGTATGTGAGGAATTTAATATTATGTGTAAGGAAGTAGTGACAATAGAACAGAAGGAAGCGTACCTGGAGGGTGTTGCGGGGGTCAACGCCCCCGCGTCCCCGTCCATGACCAGCCCTCGCGGTGGATAAGACTGATCAACCAGGCTGTAACTGCCGGCCGCAGGCAAACCGACGTACGATCCACAGCCTGGCTGACCAAGTACTGATTTTAGGTGTGTCAGAGCACCAGCGCACAGTGAGCGTAAACACACCAGAACCTGGAGATCTTCTCCTTCAGGATGCCTGCAGGTTGCTCTGAAGGTTCTATTCTTCCCGGTGACTGCTGGAGTAGTAGTGTGGAGTGTCTAGTAGTGAAGTGTGCAGCAGTACTAGCTAGCGGATGTCCATTGTCAATGTGGCTGCCGGTGGAAATTATCGTTCTGACGCTCCTCTTGCCTCTGTCAGGTGAAAATACAGTGTTATTGACGGTATTTCAGAAATCATATAAACTCCGAAGGAGGAAGTGTAGGTGATACTATCCCGAGTCAACAAATCGGGATAACACACTCGCAAACAAATCACAGAACGTGTGACTCGCTGGCCCAGTGGTTAACACACTGGCCTGTGAGATTTTATGACTAACCTGACTAGGATTCGATCCCCTCCCCGTTCTGTGATTAGGTTATACTAAATAGCTCACACAATATAAGCAGACATAATGAGTGATCCCATATGAAGACTGACAGATCACTGGATGAACTATACCTGCCAGAGAAAGTCAAATATGATCTCCATATACAAGAATAGAGCCAGAGAAAGCCTTGTTCTAAAAACCATTTTCACTCTCCAGTAAATTGTCAAAAGTTCTAGAGAAGATTATAAGGAGAATGGACAAATAATCCACACATAGAAGAAGCCAAACTTATGATCACGTTTTGGTGTGACTAATTATATTATATATATATATGTGGTTTCTTTTTCTGTCTCAAACACGCTAGATAACAGGGATATCTTGCTACTCCAACTTACACTTTGGTCACACTTCACAGACATGCACATGCATATATATATATACATACATCTAGGTTTTTCTCCTTTTTCTAAATAGCTCTTGTTCTTCTTTATTTCTTCTATTGTCCATGGGGAAGTGGAAAAGAATCTTTCCTCCGTAAGCCATGCGTGTCGTATGAGGCGACTAAAATGCCGGGAGCAATGGGCTAGTAACCCCTTCTCCTGTAGACATTTACTAAAAAAAGAGAAGAAAAACTTTATAAAACTGGGATGCTTAAATGTGCGTGGATGTAGTGCGGATGACAAGAAACAGATGATTGCTGACGTTATGAATGAAAAGAAGTTGGATGTCCTGGCCCTAAGCGAAACAAAGCTGGAGGAGGTAAAGTTTCGGTGGGGGGAAATAAATGGGATTAAATCTGGAGTATCTGAGAGAGTTAGTGCAAAGGAAGGGGTAGCAGTAATGTTGAAGGATCAGTTATGGAAGGAGAAAAGAGAATATAAATGTGTAAATTCAAGAATTATGTGGATTAAAGTAAAGGTTGGATGCGAAAAGTGGGTCATAATAAGCGTGTATGCACCTGGAGAAGAGAGGAATGCAGAGGAGAGAGAGAGATTTTGGGAGATGTTTAGTGAATGTATAGAAGCCTTTGAACCAAGTGAGAGAGTAATTGTGGTAGGGGATCTGAATGCTAAAGTAGGAGAAACTTTTAGAGGGGGTGTGGTAGGTAAGTTTGGGGTGCCAGGTGTAAATAATAATGGGAGCCCTTTGATTAAACTTTGTATAGAAAGGGGTTTAGTTATAGGTAATACATATTTTAAGAAAAAGAGGATAAATAAGTATACAAGATATGATGTAGGGCGAAATGACAGTAGTTTGTTGGATTATGTATTGGTAGATAAAAGACTGTTGAGTAGTCTTCAGGATGTACATGTTTATAGAGGGGCCACAGATATATCAGATCACTTTCTAGTTGTAGCTACACTGAGAGTAAAAGGTAGATGGGATACAAGGAGAATAGAAGCATCAGGGAAGAGAGAGGTGAAGGTTTATAAACTAAAAGAGGAGGCAGTTAGGGTAAGATATAAACAGCTATTGGAGGATAGATGGGCTAATGAGAGCATAGGCAATGGGGTCGAAGAGGTATGGGGTAGGTTTAAAAATGTAGTGTTAGAGTGTTCAGCAGAAGTTTGTGGTTACAGGAAAGTGGGTGCGGGAGGGAAGAGGAGCGATTGGTGGAATAATGATGTAAAGAGAGTAGTAAGGGAGGAAAAGTTAGCATATGAGAAGTTTTTACAAAGTAGAAGCGATGCAAGGAGGGAAGAGTATATGGAGAAAAAGAGAGGTTAAGAGAGTGGTGAAGCAATGTAAAAAGAGCATATGAGAGATTGGGTGAGATGTTATCAACAAATTTTGTTGAAAATAAGAAAAAGTTTTGGAGTGAGATTAACAAGTTTAGGAAGCCTAGAGAACAAATGGATTTGTCGGTTAAAAATAGGAGAGGAGAGTTATTAAATGGAGAGTTAGAAGTATTGGGAAGATGGTGGGAATATTTTGAGGAATTGTTAAATGTTTATGAAGATAAGGGAAGCTGTGATTTCGTGTATAGGGCAAGGAGGAATAACATCTTGTAGGAGTGAGGAAGAGCCAGTTGTGAGTGTGGGGCAAGTTCGTGAGGCAGTAGGTAAAATGAAAGGGGGTACGGCAGCCGGGATTGATCGGATAAAGATAGAAATGTTAAAAGCAGGTGGGGATATAGTTTTGGAGTGGTTGATGCTATTATTTAATAAATGTATGGAAGAGGGTAAGGTACCTAGGTATTGGCAGAGAGCATGCATAGTTCCTTCGTATAAAGGCAAAGGGGACAAAAGAGTGCAAAAATTATAGGGGGATAAGTCTGTTGAGTATACCTGGTAAAGTGTATGGTAGAGTTATTATTGAAAGAATTAAGAGTAAGACGGAGAATAGGATAGCAGATGAACAAGGAGGCTTTAGGAAAGGTAGGGGGTGTGTGGACCAGGTGTTTACAGTGAAACATAAGTGAACAGTATTTAGATAAGGCTAAGGAGGTCTTTGTGGCATTTATGGATTTGGAAAAGGCGTATGACAGGGTGGATAGGGGGGCAATGTGGCAGATGTTGCAGGTGTATGGTGTAGGAGGTAGGTTACTGAAAGCAGTGAAGAGTTTTTACGAGGATAGTGAGGCTCAAGTTAGAGTATGTAGGAAAGAGGGAGATTATTTCCCAGTAAAAGTAGGCCTTAGCCAAGGATGTGTGATGTCACCGTGGTTGTTTAATATATTTATAGATGGGGTAGTAAGAGAAGTAAATGCGAGGGTCTTGGCAAGAGGCGTGGAGTTAAAAGATAAAGAATCACACAAAGTGGGGGTTGTCACAGTTGCTCTTTGCTGATGACACTGTGCTCTTGGGAGATTCTGAAGAGAAGTTGCAGAGATTGGTGGATGAATTTGGTAGGGTGTGCAAAAGAAGAAAATTAAAAGTGAATACAGGAAAGAGTAAGGTTATGAGGATAACAAAAAGATTAGGTGATGAAAGATTTGATATCAGATTGGAGGGAGAGAGTATGGAGGAGGTGAACGTATTCAGATATTTGGGAGTGGACGTGTCAGCGGATGGGTCTATGAAAGATGAGGTGAATCATAGAACTGATGAGGGGAAAAGGGTGAGTGGTGCACTTAGGAGTCTGTGGAGACAAAGAACTTTGTCCTTGGAGGCAAAGAGGGAAATGTATGAGAGTATAGGTTTACCAATGCTCTTATATGGGTGTGAAGCATGGGTGATGAATGTTGCAGCGAGGAGAAGGCTGGAGGCAGTTAAGATGTCATGTCTGAGGGCAATATGTGGTGTGAATATAATGCAGAGAATTCGTAGTTTGGAAGTTAGGAGGAGGTGCGGGATTACCAAAACTGTTGTCCAGACGGCTGAGGAAGGGTTGTTGAGGTGGTTCGGACATGTAGAGAGAATGGAGCGAAACAGAGTGACTTCAAGAGTGTATCAGTCTGTAGTGTAAGTAAGGCGGGGTAGGGGTCGGCCTAGGAAAGGTTGGAGGGAGGGGGTAAAGGAGGTTTTGTGTGCGAGGGGCTTGGACTCCCAACAAGCATGCGTGAGCGTGTTTGATAGGAGTGAATGAAGACAAATGGTTTTTAATACTTAACGTGCTGTTGGAGTGTGAGCAAAGTAACATTTATGAAGGGGTTCAGGGAAACCGGCAGGCCGGACTTGAGTCCTGGAGATGGGAAGTACAGTGCCTGCACTCTGAAGGAGGGGTGTTAATGTTGCAGTTTAAAAACTGTAGTGTAAAGCACCCTTCTGGCTAGACAGTGATGGAGTGAATGATGGTGAAAGTTTTTCTTTTTCGGGCCACCCTGCCTTGGTGGGAATCGGCCAGTGTGATAATAATAAAAATAATATATATATATATATATATATATATATATATATAATATATATATATATATATTATATATATATATATAAAGGCTTTCGTAATGAAAAGGTTGTCCTGTGAAACTTGAGGAAAGTTGTGTCTAGCTTGGCTCTGTACAAAGGCTTCCAGCTGTTCCTTGTTATTTTGCTTTGTAGACCATCTTGTGGTTCCTGGAGTTTATCGTTGCCTGGGACGGGGATGAAAAAAGCCAACGTGGCCATTGTTCAGAGCCTCACAGACATGTCGGCTTTTATCTGCAGCTCTTCTTTTATCTTATGAACTTTGTGCGTTCATTTCTTGCTCTGACATGAGTCAGAGACCTCGTCTGACTTCATTGTCCGTCGATTAAAGAAATGCTGACGTTCTATGCGGCATTCATTCTTTCATTACTCAAGGTTTTCTTGACTGTTTCTGTGTAACGAAGTTAAGGAGGAAGTGACGCTCAAGGCAAGTGAAACGCCAGTTCATCTTATCACAAAAAATCTGTTCAATGGGGGGGAGATAACCTTGTTGTGAACTGACTGGTCCTAGGAACTAGGAGAATACCTTTTCAAGAACTGACTAGCCCCACGGTCTACGAGAGTACTAACCCAGGGTCTAGGAGAGTACTAACCCAGGGTCTAGGAGAGTACTAACCCAAGGTCTAGGAGAGTACTAATCAAAACCTGACTGGTCCCACGGTCAACGAGAGTATTAAAGCACAGTCAAGGAGAGTACTAATAAAAGATTGACTGGTCCTAGCGTCTAGGAGAGTACTAATAAGACTGACAGGTTCCAACGTCTAAGAGAGTACTAACCCAGGGTCTAGGAGAGTACTAACTCAAGGTCTAGGAGAGTACTAACCCAGGGCCTAGGAGAGTACTAACCCAGGGTCTAGGAGAGTACTAACCCAAGGTCTAGGAGAGTACTAACCCAAGGTCTAGGAGAGTACTAACCCAAGGTCTAGGAGAGTACTAACCCAAGGTCTAGGAGAGTACTAACCCAAGGTCTAGGAGAGTACTAACCCAAGGTCTAGGAGAGTACTAACCCAAGGTCTAGGAGAGTACTAACCCAAGGTCTAGGAGAGTACTAACCCAAGGTCTAGGAGAGTACTAACCCAAGGTCTAGGAGAGTACTAACCCAAGGTCAAGGAGAGTACTTACCCAGGGTTTAGGAGAGTACTAACCCTGGGTTTAGGAGAGTACTAACCCTGGGTCTAGGAGAGTACTAACCCAGGGTCCAGGAGAGTACTAACCCAGGGCTTAAGAGTACTAGCCCAGGGTCAAGGAGAGTACTTACCCAGGGTTTAGGAGAGTACTTACCCAGGGTTTAGGAGAGTACTTACCCAGGGTTTAGGAGAGTACTAACCCAGGGTCTAGGAGAGTACTAACCCAGGGTCCAGGAGAGTACTAACCCAGGGCGTAGGAGAGTACTAACCCAGGGCCTAGGAGAGTACTAACCCAGGGTCAAGGAGAGTACTAACCCAGGGTCAAGTAGAGTACTTACCCAGGGTTTAGGAGAGTACTTACCCAGGGTTTAGGAGAGTACTAACCCAGGGTCTATGAGTACTAACAAAGGTATAACCAGCAAAACGATCCCAGGAATAATCAGAATAAAGTCTTGAAAATCTAAGTATCTCTTAAAAAAACAAAGGAAGAATCATTATCTCTAAGAACGAGATTCTAAGTAAAGGACTCACTTAATGTACTTATTTTCACCTGTCTCCTCTCTTATCTTTCTTTCTTTTATCATCTTATCTAAATTTTCCCAAGTCCTCTGCATCACTGACCTTTTCCCCGACAGTTGTACTTTCTATATCACCACCACCACCACCAATAGCAGCACCATCACCACCACCAATAGCAGCACCATCACCACCACCATCACCACCACCACCACCAGTACCACCGCAACCACCACCATACCCACCGCCACCAATAGCAGCGCCATCACCATCATCACCGCCGCCGCCACCGCCCCCCGCTACCACCACCAATAGCAACAGCAGCAGCACTACCACCACCACCATCACACCCACCACCACCCCTACGATACTAACCCGGGGTCTACAGTACAACCGGGGTCTACATACTAACCCGGGGGTTTTCGAGCTAACCCGGGGTCCCGAGTCCTAACCCGGGGTCTACGAGTCTAACCCAGGGTCTACGAGTACTAACCCAGGGTCTACGAGTACTAACCCAGGGTCTACGAGTACTAACCCAGGGTCTACGAGTACTAACCCAGGGTCTACGAGTACTAACAAAGGTATAACCAGCAAAACGATCCCAGGAATAATCAGAATAAGGTCTTGAAAATCTAAGTATCTCTTAAAAAAACAAAGCAAGAATCATTATCTCTAAGAACGAGATTCTAAGTAAAGGACTCACTTAATGTACTTATTTTCACCTGTCTCCTCTCTTATCTTTCTTTCTTTTATCGTCTTATCTAAATTTTCCCAAGTCTTCTCCATCACTGACCTTTTCCCCGACAGTTGTACTTTCTATATCACCACCACCACCAATAGCGCTCCATCACCACTACCATCACCACCACCACCACCATACCCACCACCACCGCCACCACCATTTCCCCAACACCACCACCACCATACCCACCACCCCCAATAGCAGCACCACCACCAATAGCAGCGCCTCACCATCATCAAAACCCCTACCACCACCGCCACCAATAGCAACAGCAGCAGCACTACCACCACCACCATCACACCCACCACAACCAGCACCATCACCACCACCCTTATCACCATACCCACCACCACTACCATCACACCCCGCACCCACCACCATCACCACCAGTACCACCACCACCCTCACCACCACCACCACCTCAGCACCATCACCACCACCATCACCACCACCACCTCAGCACCATCACCACCACATCATCACCACCACCACCAGTACCACCACCACCAGTACCACCACCACCACCACCTCAGCACCATCACCACCAGCAAAACCAGCACCACCACCTCAGCACCATCACCATCATCACCACCATCACCAGCACCACCACCCTCACCACCACCACATCCTCAGGGACCATCACCCCCACCAGCACTCCAGCTTTACCACCAAACCCCCACCAAACCCCAGCACCATCACCAGCACCACCAGCAACACCAGCACCACCACCCTCACCACCACCACCACCTAGCACCATCACCAGCACCACCATCCCCCACCACCACCATCACCAACAGCACCATCACCACCAGCACCCACCACCACTATAACCACCAGCACCACCACCCTCACCATCACCATCACCACCACCATCATCACCATCACCACCACCATCACCACCACCATCATCACCAGCACCACCCCCAGCACCACCACCACCACCGAGCCACCACCACCCCAGTCGGGTTTTTTTCCGTGAAAATTAAAAACAATTTTTTTGTAGTGGGAAAACTTCTAGAACTACACCAGGAGATGTTGGGTGGGTTGGGGGGGGTGTTGTGGGGGTGTGGGGGTGGGGGAGTTTGGGGGGGGGGTGGGGTGGGGGTGTTTGGTTTTGGGGTTGGGGGTGGGAAGGGTTTGGGGGGGTGGGTGGGGTTTGGTGTGGGGGGTTTGGTGGGGGGGTGTTGTGGGGGTGTGGTTGGGGAGTGTTGTGGGAGGGTGTGGGTGGGGGAAGTGTTGGTGTGGGGGTTTTTGGGGGGGGATAAGGGGTTGTTGGGGGGTTTTGTGGGTGGGGAATGATTTGGGGGGGGGTTCTGGGAGAAGTGTTGTGGGAGGGTATCTTGGGAGTGTTT
Organism: Cherax quadricarinatus; assembly: GCF_026875155.1. NCBI lineage: Eukaryota > Metazoa > Arthropoda > Malacostraca > Decapoda > Parastacidae > Cherax > Cherax quadricarinatus. The sequence goes on from NC_069472.1 coordinate 23,718,170, forward strand.
TGTGGGAGGGTGTGGGGAGAGTGGTTTTTTGGGGAGGGTTGGGGGTGGGAGAAGTGTTTGTGGGAGGGTTGTTTGGGAGAGTTTTTGTGGGAGGGTGTTTGGGAGAAGTGTGTTGTGGGGGGTGTCGTGGGAGAATGTTTTTGGGAGGGTGTCGTTGGGAGAAGTGTTGTGGGAGGGGGTGTTTGGAGAAGTGTTGTGGGGAGGGGTCGGGAGAAGGTTGTGGGAGGGTGTCGTGGAGAAAATGTTGTGAGGGGTGTCTGGGGAAGTTTTGTGGGAAAAGGGTGTGTGGGGAAGGTTGGGGAGGGGGGTCTTGGGAGAAGTGTTGTGGGAGGGTTTTTTTTGGGGAAAATGTTTGGGGGGGGTGTCTTGGGAGAAGTGTTGTGGGAGGGTGTCTTGGGAGAAGTGTTGTGGGAGGGGGGTTTGGGGGGAATTTGTGGGAGGGTTTTTTTTGGGGGGAAGTGTTGTGGGAGGGTTTTTTTGGGGGAAGGTGTGTGGGAGGGTGTCTTGGGAGAAATGTCGTGGGAGGGTGTCTTGGGGGAAGTGTCGTGGGGGAGGGCGTGTTGGGGGGAGTGTTATTGAAAGGGAAAGGTGGGTATAGTTGTGTCTTGGTGGGGGAGGAATTTTGGTGTAGAGGGAGTAATGGAGAGGGTGGTGTGGGTGTTTTGGGAGATGGAAGAGAATGTAGAGAAGGCAGTGATTGAAGAGAGAATGAGAGAGAAGAGAGAGGGGAGAGAGAGATGAGAAAGAGGGAGAGATGAAGAGAAGAGAGGTGCCACAATCAAGGCGGCCGTGAAGAGGTGCCACAATCAAGGCGGCAGTGAAGAGAGAGGTGCCACAATCAACCAGCGGTACAGATACAAGTCAGAATCCGTTTTCTGCTTAATAATTAATAAAATTTTCTGTTTCAGTGTCGTGTGCGGTGGGTGTGTGCGTTGGATGGGGGGTGCGTGTGGGGTGCGTGCGTGGTGCGTCTGCGTAAATTGCGAGAGGAGAAGGAGAACGGAGAGAGAGAGAGAGAGAGAGAGAGAGAAGAGAGAGAGAGAGAGAGAAGAGAGAGAGAGAGAAGGAGAGAGAGAGAGAGAGAGAGAGAGAGAGAGAGAGAGAGAGAGAGAGAGACAATTTTTAACTAGCACGCTCTTCCATCTTCCGTAAGGCGCTTACGTGATGGTTTGGGGGTGGACCCAGAGATTAGTGACGTCTGCTCTGATGCTAGGGAGAGTTAGTCGCGGTGTTGGTGGTGGTCGAGGTGTGGTGGTGGTGGGGGTGGTGGTGGTGGTGGTGGTGGTGGTCTCGGTGGTGGTGGCGGCGCGGCGGTGGTGGCGGTGTTTGTGGTGGTTGTGGCGGCAGTGGTTGTGGCGGCAGTGGTGGCGGCGGCAGTGGGTGGGTGTGGTGGTGGTGGTGGGTGGTAGTGTGCTGGTAGCAGGTGGTGGTGGTAGTGGTAAGGCATCAGTCAGTGTGGCATCAGCGTCAGCATAGCATCAATGTGGCACCAGAGTCAATGTGACACTAGAATCAGTGTGGCATCAGTATAGCATCAGTGTGGCATCAGTATAGCATCAGTGTGGCATCAGTATAGCATCAGTGTGGCATCAGTATAGCATCAGTGTGGCATCAGTATAGCATCAGTATGGCACCAGAGTCAGTATAGCGTTAGTCAGTGTGGCACCAGAGTCAGTGTGGCATCAGAGTCAGTGTGGCACCAGAGTCAGTGTGGCACCAAGGTCAGTGTGGCATCAGCGTCAGTATAGCATCAGTGTGACACCAGAGTCAGTATGGCACTACGCCAAGGTACCTCATAAACCATTGTGAGTCATGGAAGGAGGCGATTGACACTTTTTGTTTGGTCTGCATGTCAAGTATACCGAGGAAGTGAATTTCTTTTCAAGGCAGTGAAAGACGAGAATTGAAATGCATAGGAGCGAGTCCTGGTATGAATGAAGCGCTCAACTTGCTGAATATTTAAGCGCCAAGTGTTCTTTCATCGCTCAGTGAAATATATATTTGGCCAATCACTGTTGCAGTGCCTGCGTATTCGTGCGTCACTGCGCGGGAAGGCGTAAACTTCGAGTAGTGTTTGCATGGGTCGAGTGTCAGCTCCTAGCCGCGCCTCGTAACATGATCTACGTATGGGAGCGTCAGAAGCTCATAAACAAATTAATTAAAAGCATATCAAATCTATGTCAGTGCTTATATAGATACGTACTAGATTAATAATCACATAACGTAGCTGTGGTAGAGCATTTGGCTCTTCACCTCTGGCGTGTGGTTGCTGTGTTACACGTATTGTCTTTACTCAGTAAAGGAACAGTAACTCCATTTTCTTTGTATTTACAGCAAGTGTGGGGAGCACAATACACAAATAACTTGCACATAGGATAGAGAAGCTTATGACGACGTTTCGGTCCGACTTGGACCATTTGCAGTTATCTGTGTATTGTTCCAGTCACGGAATTGTGTTTCTTAGTTCTTTAAGTGTGGGAAGGTTATTATGTGGTGAGCATATTGTCAGAATGAGCATATGTGTCTTAATGTTATTTACCACGAGGAATGCAAGATAGGCACCAGGTTTGGTTGGTTACTGGTGCAGTGGTGGTGGTGGTGGTAGTGGGGGTGGTGGTTGTGGGTGGTGGTGGTAGGGAGGTGATGGTGGGGGTGTGATGGTGAGGGTGGTGAGGGTGAGGGTGGTGAGGGTGGTGAGGGTGGTGAGGGTGAGGGTGGTGAGGTGGTGAGGGTGGTGATGGTGAGGGCGATGCTGGTGAGGGTGAGGGTGGTGAGGTGGTGATGGTGAGGGCGATGCTGGTGAGGGTGGTGATGGTGAGGGTGGTGATGGTGAGGGTGATGCTGGTGAGGGTGATGCTGGTGAGGGTGATGCTGGTGAGGGTGGTGCTGGTGAGGGTGGTGCTGGTGAGGGTGGTGCTGGTGAGGGTGATGCTGGTGAGGGTGATGCTGGTGAGGGTGATGCTGGTGAGGGTGATGCTGGTGAGGGTGATGCTGGTGAGGGTGATGCTGGTGAGGGTGATGCTGGTGAGGGTGATGCTGGTGAGGGTGATGCTGGTGAGGGTGATGATGGTGAGGGTGATGCTGGTGGGAGAAGCAGAAAGCATCGTAATGGCAGTCACTTTACGTTCTGCCAACTATGTCAATCGCTGTATAAAACTGAGGTGGCAATTTTGGCATTATATCCTGCCTCGTTCTCAGTTATTTTCCTTTTTTAATAAAACAGACAAGGAACAGCTGTCGAGCAGCTGTCTGGTAACATACCTGTTGACTTGGTGGGGTTACACCTTACAAAACGCTAGTTATCTTCCCTCCTTTAACATCCTCCCTATTACCATCATAAATACACATGTGCCATTAAATAGCAGTGAATCCGAAAAAAAAGAGTGGTAATAATTCCATTAGAACTCGTAAAACCAAAACATTATTTGCAGAGGTTTTCAAAAAGAATGTTATCTGCGAAGAAAGTTTGGAACATAACTTGCGGAAGAGCCGAGTACATTGTTCCCCTGCCGCTTATTAGAGGAAGTCTTATCTTTGGTCTGTGTCTTGGCAGAAGTCGCAGCGCGGTGACTTCTTCACCCCGCGGGAAGACAGATCAAGGCAGTCTGGTGCGTGATTAACGCAGCGCGGTGACTTCTTCACCCCGCGGGAAGACAGATCAAGGCAGTCTGGTGCGTGATTAACGCAGCGCGGTGACTCCTTCACCCCGCGGGAAGACAGATCAAGGCAGTCTGGTGCGTGATTAACGCAGCGCGGTGACTCCTTCACCCCGCGGGAAGACAGATCAAGGCAGCCTGGTGCGTGATTAACGCTGCAGAACCCGTTCTTATTTGGACAACGTTTGCTCTCCGTTCATCTTGATCGAGTCGTGTTCAGCTCTGTGTAGTCCTTTATCAAGTCGTGTTGAGCTCTACATACAGCTTTATCAAGTTATGTTTCGCCCTGTACAGAGCTTTATCAAGCCACGCTTCCCTCCGTACAGAGCTCTATCAAGTCATATTTTACTCCGAATAGAGCTTTATCAAGTCACGTTTCACTCTGTACAGAGTTTAATCAAGCCGTGTTTCGCTTCATATGGAGCTTTATTAAGTCTTAATTAACATTTTTAATAGATATCAATATTAATATTTTTTACCACTTCATGTAACAGTTAGAATAACATTTTCTTCAGTCAGGAGAAGATATAGATTACACACAGGTTATATACACCGAGAGGCGTATTTTTCTCGGTGTATATTTGCCGAGAGAGCTAACTAATCATTATTTTAGGGATTTAAAGTATTCTTGAATGGAGTTGAGCAAGTTACGTGCAGCCTTAATGACGTTCATGAACATAATGTACACAAACCTATGTTCATAGGACTATAAAAATGTATATTTAACCATAAATATTCAAGTTAAAGGGCTGGCTGTACCACGGACACATCACAGAATACACACACCCAGAGATGTATGTTACCTGGAGGTTATTCCGGGGATCAACGCCCCCGCGGCCCGGTCCACGACCAGGCCTCCCGATGGATCAGGGCCTGATCAACTAGGCTGTTACTGCTGGCCGCACGCAGTCCAACGTACGAGCCACAGCCCGGCTGATCCGGCACTGACTTTAGGTATCTGTCCAGCTCTCTCTTGAAGGCAGCCAGGGGTTTATTGGCAATTCCCCTAATGCTTGATGGGAGGCTGTTGAACAGTCTTGGGCCCCGGACACTTATGGTGTTTTCCCTTAGTGTACCAATGGCGCCCCTACTTTTTATTGGGGGCATTTTGCATCGCCTGCCCAGTCTTTTACTTTCGTAGGGAGTGATTTCTGTGTGCAGATTTGGGACCATTCCTTCCAAGATTTTCCAAGTGTAGATTATGATACATCTCTCCCTCCTGCGTTCCAACGAGTACAAGTCAAGTGCTTCCAAGCGTTCCCAGTAGTTAAGGTGCTTGACAGAACTTATACGTGCAGTAAAGGATCTCTGTACACTCTCTAGATCTGCGATTTCACCTGCTTTGAATGGAGATGTTAATGTACAGCAGTATTCCAGCCTAGAGAGAACAAGTGATTTGAAAAGGATCATGGGCTTGGCATCTCTCGTTTTGAAAGTTCTCATTATCCATCCTATCATTTTCTTTGCACGTGCGATCGTGGCACTGTTGTGATCCTTGAAAGTGAGATCCTCAGACATTACTACTCCCAGGTCCCTTACATTATTTTTCCGCTCTATTGTATGGCCGGAGTCAGTAGTATACTCTGTTCTAGTTATTATCTCCTCCAGTTTTCCATAACGGAGTAGTTGGAATTTGTCCTCATTGAACATCATATTGTTTACCGTTGCCCACTGGAAAACTTTGTATCTTCTTGGAGATTAACCGCGTCCTCAGCAGATGACAGCCTCATGCAGATCCTAGTATCATCCGCAAAGGATGATACGGTGCTGTGGTGTATATCTCTGTTTATGTCTGATATGAGGATAAGGAATAAGATGGGGGCGAGTACTGTGCCTTGTGGAACAGAGCTCTTCACTATGGCAGCCTCCGATTTAACTCAGTTGACCACTACTCTGTGTTCGATTTGTATCCTGTGATGTGTATGTAAATAACTAAGTTCACTTTAGTTCCTATTTAAGGCTTTAAGGGGCACGTGCTTCCCAAAGATCTGTTAAGAAAAGATCCTGGACTTCACCTTACGAAACAGACAAAGAAAATGTCGTAATAATTATGGACAAGGTAGATTATAGTGGAAAAATGAACATGTTATTAGAAGACGAAGGGAATTTACGCATCTGTTAAAGTATTCTTGACTATTGAAGAGGTTACACACAGCCGTGAAGTTGATAGGCTTTAAGCCTTCCATTAACTTCACGTCTGGCAGTACTGTAAATGAACAGCCCCAGGAAAAGTTGAAATCTGTTCGCTTGTCACTGGTAGTCCAAGAATGGGTAAGAAATTGCCCTTGTTATTAATAAATATGGCTCTTTAAAAAAATCACGAATCACTAAAAAGAGAATAGTAAATATTAAGCGAGGGTCATCGGGTGGTAAAAATGTGGTCGTGATGGGCGTGAATGGGTAGTTGTGGTCAAGGGAACGACCATTAACACTACTTTACTACCCCTGTGTCAAATTTTACTGGCAGGTGAAGTGGGCAGGGTGAAGCCTCCCCACCCACCCAAATACACCCACCCACCCACTCTTCAAAAGTGATGGAGGGGGTGGGTCTGTATTTAGAAGTCTATTGATGGAAGAAATTGAAGCTGCCCTCCGCTTCCTCGAAACTAACCTGATCACGTCATTCTGTGGTAGATAGACTCTTCGGAGCACTGTGATAAACGAAGCACTGTGATAAACAGAGCACTGTGATAAACAGAGCACTCTGATAAACAGAGCACTCTGATAAAACAGAGCACTCTGATAAACAGAGCACTTGATAAACAGAGCACTCTGATAAACAGAGCACTCTGATAAACAGAGCACTCTGATAAACAGAGCACTCTGATAAACAGAGCACTCTGATAAACAGAGCACTCTGATAAACAGAGCACTGTGATAAACAGAGCACTGTGATAAACAGAGCACTGTGATAAACAGAGCACTGTGATAAAACAGAGCACTGTGATAAACAGAGCACTGTGATAAACAGAGCACTGTGATAAACAGAGCACTGTGATAAACAGAGCACTGTGAAAAACAGAGCACTGTGATAAACAGAGCACTGTGAAAAACAGAACACTGTGAAAAACAGAACACTGTGATAAACAGAGCACTGTGATAAACAGAACACTGTGATAAACAGAACACTGTGATAAACAGAACACTGTTAAAAATGACTATCAGCATAACATAACATTTACCAGTTTTCTTAAGAACATAAGTAAACAAACAAGTAAGGAAGTAGGTAAGCAAGATTTTTATATACAAATTTTTGTGCATAACACAAACAATATATTTTTTTTACAACTGTCTTCAGAGCACACACAAGTCATGGTACAATATTTATCACTAAACAGGACAAGTATTTCCTGACGTGGGTCTTAGTCATAAGATGACCCACAGCTGGAGCTTTTGGACATCTGACCGAGGCCTTCCGCAGGCTTACCGGTACACCTCTCTAAAAATCATGGTTATAATTATAACCATTAGGAACCTGTCTACAAGTCATGATCACACACATACAATTCAGATTTACGTTAAATAACGTAAGAAAGCGAAACACTGTACTAAAGGAAATATATACACAGTCGTATATACTTACGACCTCTTAATAGTGTTGAATATCATGCCAAATATTCTATTAATCCCACTTTTGTGAAATATATGGGAATACCTGGAAGGATTATAGGGAAGGCTGTGTTTCTTACACTCGTAAGTATTATTTTATTATAGGCGAGGTTTGGCCATGGGAAGAGCTTTCCTCATTCTCAAATTTCACAAGTACTAACCGACCTTTATTGATTTAAAGCTTCCCCATAAATGTAGTTATTGATCACCATAAGCCACCAGAATTAATAATAATATTATTATTATTATTATTATTATTATTATTATTATTATTCCTATGGTAAGCGCTAAAGCAGTGTGGATACTAGCTTTGTTTCACTGTCATATTCCATCACACAGGCCTGGTCATGGACCGGGCAGCGGGGACGTTGGTCCTCGAAACACACTCCAGGTATACTCCAGGTATATAGGATGAGCCACATTCAGGAGATGATGAGAAATGTTGGCCTGAGCTGGAGACTTCATTCCACTGACGGCAGTTTTTTAAAGTTTCCTTCCGGCAGAGCTGGAGTTGCTATCACATCGGCCGAAAGGATGGAAGAAAAGGAGGTGAGAATTGATACAGCACATCGGTGTCAGTCAACAACTCGCGAAGTTGGCTAGGAGTGAGGAACCTAGGCAGGTGGCTTCTATACAAGTCTGGTCGAAATGCCGGACTCTCTCAATCCATCTGTGACTTTCGTTCAACACACCGACTCTACACAAGTCCCAGGGAAATACTTTTGCTGTATAAGAATCGCTTGAGGGCTGTGTCAGTATTTACTCTGTCGATTAGATTTTCCTTTTTGGGATATAAATCTGCCTCTGGATTTCTCTACTCACCGAAGAATTATGTATTTAGATATTCAAAAATTTTCTCAAAATGTTAGAAAGGCAGCGATGTAAACTTGAGAAGTGGTTCTGTAACCATTAAAAGGTCCATAAGAGGATTACGATCCTTTATAAACATTATCTTTAGTCCGCAGCAGGAGCAGGATTTGAACCTACCCACTCTGCATCAAAGTACGTCGTGTTTACGCCACTCGGCCAGATCTGGGGTCGGCATAAGTAGTGTGTGTAGGTTTGAATCCTTCTGTGGACTGAGAGATAATGTCAGTAAACATGGAGGAGCCTCCATCCCTTACAAACTCCTTTGTCAACACCTTATTCCTCCCTGCAAGAGGGCGTCTTAACGCTGACGAAGATTGACTGATCCAATGCATCACAGCTATTTCCTGGATCAAATCCATTTACCCATTACCGCAATAATAATAATAATAATAATTATTATTATTGCGGGTTTAGCGGTGTTCCATGAATATAATAATTATTCTACAGGTTTTCATCTGTCTCTCCACCTCTTCTCTCTTCCCTATCATCCAGATTATGGCAGCAACACAATTTTAGTGACTATAACTCTCTTTACCTTCTCCTCCATCTCGTTTTTTTTAGTTATATTGTATAAGAAAATAACTTTGGTGTAACAGCCCATTTCAATGCCTCTCGTTAGCGATATCCTGAGATGAATGTTAATTTTTACGATTATAATTGGGAACGAATATTGATGAAAGACTTTTGATGTAGCTGAGGTAATCCGTAAGCGCGACTTTAGTTGTGGTCAAGTGCGGTGATGTTTTGATGTCAGTTTGTCGAGACATGCTTCGGATGCCCGTCTTGTAGCATAATAGCTGCCTCCGTCGTAGTAAGTTTCTCTCAACTCTGTGCGGGTTATTTTTGTATTGTTACAGTCATGTATTGTGCCTTTTTGTTAATTACTTCCTGTAAGACGGCTTGCATCAGTGTGCTGCTCCTCTTGTTATCCATCATTATTCTCCCTCCTCTTCCACTGGTTCTTCTCTCTTGGTTTATTTGTACCAGGTAATTAAAGGTCAGAGCTGTATGGTCATTGTTCCCATTCCCGGGGCTCATGTTGCAGTTCTTCTGTGTCCGACTTCTTGCAGGTGAAAACCGGATCTAGTCTTGCTGGTCTGTCCTTCCCTTTTTCAAGTGTCGTTTTTTTATTTTCTATATGACGGTACGTAAAGTTGCCTATCATCGTCTCCATGAGCTTAGCTCTCCGTGACCTCTCTCTCTCTCTCTCTCTCTCTCTCTCTCTCTCTCTCTCTCTCTCGCAGACCAATGATCAGCTGGTGTCTTCTGGGAGGCATAGACCCTCGTGCCTTCACTGCCAATCTGTGTCTCAATCACTATGGCTTTAAATTATTTCGTCTGTGTTGCAGCTTTCCACAGTCACAGCACGATTGGGTTTGCTTTGGTGTGTGTGTGTGTGTGTGTGTGTGTGTGTGTGTGTGTGTGTGTGTGGTGTATTAATCTCACTTGTACACTAGTATATATGATACAAACTGTTAAACTCTACAAGGATCTGAAGTTTGTAGTTTCTTGGGCTCAACACAAGCTTTCTCACTCTTCTTTTACTCTCTTTCACTCCTTCCTCCTCTCTCATTCTTTCCCTCCTTACCTCCTTTCATACTCTCATTCACATTAAAATCTGCACGCACGTCACCGATAAATAAATAGGAGTAAGAAACGCATGACAACGTTTCGGCCCAACTACATCATTTAGTCTGGTCCAGATCGCACCAGACTAAATGATATAGTGGCTGACTGATTTACAAAAAGGATTCTTCAGCATGACCCTCTGATAATGTAATAATAATAATATAATAATAATAATAATAATAAATAATAAAACTATAATAATATATTATATTAGTTTTTTATTTTTACCACTTATATATTATACAGGTAAAATATTCCCAAAACATTGACTTCAAAACTACGTAATCCGCCTCCGACATCAGTCAGTCTGTCTGTCTGTTAAATCCTTTCTAAATTTTTGCAGCCATTCTGCAATGAACGGGCAGTAATTAACCAGACAAAGGCCCGCCGTAATCACGGTCAATTTGCACGGATTTGCGCCCTCATTTGCATAGAGTAAACAGCAACCGCTGTCGGGCCTCCGTGCATAGCACTGCTGCTTGTTTCCCGATGAGGAATGTAACCCGTAAAACTCAACTTAAATCAGCTGCCTCTGCGCCTATTTTGTGTGTGTGAGGGGGGGGGGAGTTTTTTTCACGTCTGTGTTAATATTAAAAAACAGTGTTGGATAGAAAGACATTTATTGCAAATTTTTGTATAAAAATAGCCAGTCCTTGATTTAATAAAAAATCACCTTGATGCCAAAATCATCGACAGATGCAATGTCATTATTGTTGTTGTTAATAATAATAATAATAATAATAATAATAATAATAATAATGGTAGGCTTGTTTAGATTTTTTCAGACTGGCTAGCTTAAATTTAAAAAAATTTAGCTAAATATAGTCAAATTAGAGAGAAAAAGCAAGTTCATGGTGCGTCTGTCAACGCGGTCAGATGGCCAAAAGCTCCAGCTCCTGGTCATCATAAGACTGAGACCTACGTCAGGAAACACTTGTCCTGTTTCCTGACAAACTTTACTTACCTTTAACCTAGCATTAAAACGTTCAAAACTGCACGAGTGTCAGTCGTGGGGAAATAATTGTTTATAGAATGGTCAATAAATGTGACAACAATCTCATTCTATGAATAGAACTGGAAAGACGTATTTTATCTCTCCCTGCTCTTGATACCTACGTCAAGAAAACGAGAACATCTAAACGACGCTATGCACACTGCCTCAATACCCATCCATGTCGTAAATACGTCTAATACACGTCCAGTCTTACCCAATACACGTCCAATACGCCACAATTAAATTTCTAGTTAAGTTCAGGATAGGAACTATGGGCATGATTATTATTACCCTGTCACACGGTCTTCACTACTGTACTGTAGGCCAGGTTCTCAGAACACGTTCACTACTGTACTGTAGGCTAGGTTCTCAGAACACGTTCTTCACTACTATACTGTAGACTAGGTACACTATACACAAATAACCCGCACATAGAAGAGAGGAGCTTATCACGACGTTCGTCACAACTTGGACCATTTACAAAGTCACACTACAGAAAGTGAGGCCAGGAGGCATATTTCAGGTAAGAGGTAGGGTGGTGTAGTAATAGTAGTGAGTAATGTAGGGTAATTTAGAGAAGTTGTAGTATATAGTAGAGTTATAGTAGTTATAATAGTAGTGGAACTCAGGAGGACACGTCAAATATAAAGAAGGGGAGCACAGCAGGGAGCTAGGTGCCCACATAGAAAGCAGTGACAGAGGTGGGGGGAAGGGGAAGTGATGAAATAAAATGAGGAACAGAACACGCCACAGATAGAAAGACAAAAAGGAACAGGGCAGGCAGAAAAAAAATGAGGAATCAGGTTAGCACGTCACTGGTGTTCTGGAGTTTGGAGCAGTTTTTACAATGTAGTGCGGTAGAGACGCATCTACAGACGAAGCTAAGTTCTCAGAACACGTTCTTCACTACTATACTGTAGGCCAGGTTCTCAGAACACGTTCTTCACTACTATACTGTAGGCCAGGTTCTCAGAACACGTTCTTCACTACTATACTGTAGGCCAGGTTCTCAGAACACGTTCTTCACATTTGTAGTGTATGCGAGGAGCTTAGACCACGTTCTTAATTCACTACTGTAGTGTAGAGGAGCTCAGAACACGTTAAATATAACACCTTCAGAACTCATCACAAAGTTAGTTTCCCTGTGTGATAATTTAACTTTGGAAGACTACACAAGTGTTGATCTAAATATTTGCCTAAACCTACACACACAGTTGTTAGGAAGTGGAATAGTCTGGCAAGTGATGTAGTGGAGGCAGGAACCATACATAGTTTTAAGACTAGGTATGATAAAGCTCATGGAGCAGGGAGAGGGAGGACCCAGTAGCGGTCAGTGAAGAGGCGGGGCCAGGAGCTGAGTCTCGACTTCTGCAACCACAATTAGGTGAGTACAAACACACACGTACACAAAACTACAACAGGCCCTTCAAGTTACCTAAAACAAACCCCCCCCCCCCCCCCCCCAAAAAAAAAAAAAAAAAAAAAAAAGTAAAACAAACAAAAAGTGTATCAACAAACATACAAACACTATCCCTTTCCTCCCAGGTGGCCCAAAAAAACACAATATTTTCCGAAACACACACCCACCACCTGAACAAACATGGAGGGAAGAAACATATGCTCTGTCAATATTTTGAGCTGACACAGTCGACCTTCTCCTTGTCTGTGGAGCTTTGATATACAGAGTCAATATTCCCATCCAACATACGTCAAGTAACGTAAATTTGTAAATTGAAAATTTTCCGTTCTGGAGTTTTTGATTTATTCCATATTTATTGTTGCTTTTAATATTATTATTGTTAATATTTATTATTATTAATTTTTATTGCTCCTTTTATTATTGCTATTATTGTTGCAATTATTGTTGTTATTATTATTGCAATTATTACTGTATTGTTGTCAATTTTATCAATAGTATGAGAGAGAGAGAGAGAGAGAGAGAGAGAGAGAGAGAGAGAGAGAGAGAGAGAGAGAGAGAGAGAGAGAGAGAGAGAGAGAGAGAGAGAGACCCACATATTCAATAATGACGTGGACTACAATTGTTAAACAATTATTAATACTATAAATCAGAAAAATAATAATATATTACCTGTTCATTACAATGACAACGACGGGCGAAAAATACAAAAAATTCTTGCCGAACATTGTACAACACACAGGTAGATTTTTTACCCATTATTAAAAATTTAAATTCGGTGGTTTTTCGAGGCATATTTTTAATATATGTAGTCACCAAGTCCCTTGTTATGTTGTAGGTCATTCAGCAACATACCAGCATGCAACATACACAACATAACACATCGCTAATAGCAACAACATACTTTCTACAACATTGATGGGCTGAACACATCGATTCCAGGCTGAGGGACTGATTGCCCCAAGCTCCTCCTCTCCTTACCCCTCTCTGCTCTGTATTGGACTGATGAAGCCACTGTGTGGCGAAACGTTTCCTTAATAAATTCCCCCAAACAATTCTAATTTTTTCCCCTGGT
>NC_069472.1:23731919-23776919 GCF_026875155.1 Cherax quadricarinatus
TTCCATGGTAAGCGCAAAAGCTTTGTGGTACTGTTTTGTTTCATGTCATTTTCCCATACACAGGCCTGGTCATGGACCGGGGCAGCGGGGACGTTGGTCCTCGAAACACACTCCAGGTATACTCCAGGTATATAGGATGAGCCACATTCAGGAGATGATGAGAAATGTTGGCCTGAGCTGGAGACTTCATTCCACTGACGGCAGTTTTTTTAAAGTTTCCTTCGCAGAGCTGGAGTTGCTATCACATCGGCCGAAAGGATGGAAGAAAAGGAGGTGAGAATTGATACAGCACATCGGTGTCAGTCAACAACTCGCGAAGTTGGCTAGGAGTGAGGAACCTAGGCAGGTGGCTTCTATACAAGTCTGGTCGAAATGCCGGACTCTCTCAATCCATCTGTGACTTTCGTTCAACACACCGACTCTACACAAGTCCCAGGGAAATACTTTTGCTGTATAAGAATCGCTTGAGGGCTGTGTCAGTATTTACTCTGTCGATTAGATTTTCCTTTTTGGGATATAAATCTGCCTCTGGATTTCTCTACTCACCGAAGAATTATGTATTTAGATATTCAAAAATTTTCTCAAAATGTTAGAAAGGCAGCGATGTAAACTTGAGAAGTGGTTCTGTAACCATTAAAAGGTCCATAAGAGGATTACGATCCTTTATAAACATTATCTCTTAGTCCGCAGCAGGAGCAGGATTTGAACCTACCCACTCTGCATCAAAGTACGTCGTGTTACGCCACTCGGCCAGATCTGGGTCGGCATAAGTAGTAGTGTGTAGGTTTGAATCCTTCTGTGGACTGAGAGATAATGTCAGTAAACATGGAGGAGCCTCCATCCCTTACAAACTCCTTTTGTCAACACCCTTATTCCTCCCTGCAAGAGGGCGTCTTAACGCTGACGAAGATTGACTGATCCAATGCATCACAGCTATTTCCTGGATCAAATCCATTTACCCATTACCGCAATAATAATAATAATAATAATTATTATTATTGCGGGTTTAGCGGTGTTCCATGAATATAATAATTATTCTACAGGTTTTCATCTGTCTCTCCACCTCTTCTCTCTTCCCTATCATCCAGATTATGGCAGCAACACAATTTTAGTGACTAAAACTCCTCTTCTACCTTCTCCTCCATCTCGTTTTTTTAAGTTATATTGTATAAGAAAATAACTTTGGTGTAACAGCCCATTTCAATGCCTCTCGTTAGCGATATCCTGAGATGAATGTTAATTTTTACGATTATAATTGGGAACGAATATTGATGAAAGACTTTTGATGTAGCTGAGGTAATCCGTAAGCGCGACTTTAGTTGTGGTCAAGTGCGGTGATGTTTTGATGTCAGTTTGTCGAGACATGCTTCGGATGCCCGTCTTGTAGCATAATAGCAGCCTCCGTCGTAGTAAGTTTCTCTCAACTCTGTGCGGGTTATTTTTGTATTGTTACAGTCATGTATTGTGCCTTTTTGTTAATTACTTCCTGTAAGACGGCTTGCATCAGTGTGCTGCTCCTCTTGTTATCCATCATTATTCTCCCTCCTCTTCCACTGGTTCTTCTCTCTTGGTTTATTTGTACCAGGTAATTAAAGGTCAGAGCTGTGTGGTCATTGTTCCCATCCCCGGGGTTCATGTTGCAGTTCTTCTGTGTCCGACTTCTTGAAGGTGAAAACCGTATCTAGTCTTGCTGGTCTGTCCTTCCCTTTTTCAAGTATCGTTTTTTTATTTTCTATATGACGGTACGTAAAGTTGCCTATCATCGTCTCCATGAGCTTAGACTCTCCGTGAGACCTCTCTCTCTCTCTCTCTCCTCTCTCTCTCCCCTCTCTCTCTCTCTCTCTCGCAGACCAATGATCAGCTGGTGTCTTCTGGGAGGCATAGACCCTCGTGCCTTCACTGCCAATCTCTGTCTCAATCACTATGGCTTTAAATTATTTCGTCTGTGTTGCAGCTTTCCACAGTCACAGCACGATTGGGTTTGCTTTGGTGTTGTGTGTGTGTGTGTGTGTGTGTTGTGTGTGTGTGTGTGTGGTGTATTAATCTCACTTGTACACTATGTATATATGATACAAACTGTTAAACTCTACAAGGATCTGAAGTTTGTAGTTTCTTGGGCTCAACACAAGCTTTCTCACTCTTCTTTTACTCTCTTTCACTCCTTCCTCCTCTCTCATTCTTTCCCTCCTTACCTCCTTTCATACTCTCATTCACATTAAAATCTGCACGCACGTCACCGATAAATAAATAGGAGTAAGAAACGCATGACAACGTTTCGGCCCAACTACATCATTTAGTCTGGTCCAGATCGCACCAGACTAAATGATATAGTGGCTGACTGATTTACAAAAAGGATTCTTCAGCATGACCCTCTGATAATGTAATAATAATAATAATAATAATAATAATAATAATAATAATAAAAACTATAATAATATATTATATAGTTTTTATTTTTACCACTTATATATTATACAGGTAAAATATTCCCAAAACATTGACTTCAAAACTACGTAATCCGCCTCCGACATCAGTCAGTCTGTCTGTCTGTTAAATTCCTTTCTCAAATTTTGCCAGCCATTCTGCAATGAACGGGCAGTAATTAACCAGACAAAGGCCGCCGTAAACACGGTCAATTTGCACGGATTTGCGCCCTCATTTGCATAGAGTAAACAGCAACCGCTGTCGGGCCTCCGTGCATAGCACTGCTGCTTGTTTCCCGATGAGGAATGTAACCCGTAAAACTCAACTTAAATCAGCTGCCTCTGCGCCTATCTTTTGTGTGTGTGAGGGGGGGGGGGAGTTTTTTTCACGTCTGTGTTAATATTAAAAAACAGTGTTGGATAGAAAGACATTGCAAATGTTTGTATAAAAATAGCCAGTCCTTGATTTAATAAAAAATCACCTTGATGCCAAAATCATCGACAGATGCAATGTCATTATTATTGTTATTAATAATAATAATAATAATAATAATAATAATAATGGTAGGCCTGTTTAGATTTTTTTAGACTGGCTAGCTTAAATTTACAAAAAAATAGCTAAATATAGTCAAATTAGAGAGAAAAAGCAAGCTCAGGGTGCGTCTGTCAACGCGGTCAGATGGCCAAAAGCTCCAGCTCCTGGTCATCATAAGACTGAGACCCACGTCAGGAAACACTTGTCCTGTTTCCTGACAAACTTTACTTACCTTTAACCTAGCATTAAAACGTTCAAAACTGCACGAGTGTCAGTCGTGGGAAATAATTGTTTATAGATGGTCAATAAAAAGTGACAACAATCTCATTCTTTGAATAGAACTGGAAAGACGTATTTTATCTCTCCCTGCTCTTGATACCTACGTCAAGAAAACGAGAACATCTAAACGACGCTATGCACACTGCCTCAATACCCATCCATGTCGTAAATACGTCTAATACACGTCCAGTCTTACCCAATACACGTCCAATACGCCACAATTAAATTTCTAGTTAAGTTCAGGATAGGAACTATGGGCATGATTATTATTACCCTGTCACACGGTCTTCACTACTGTACTGTAGGCCAGGTTCTCAGAACACGTTCACTACTGTACTGTAGGCTAGGTTCTCAGAACACGTTCTTCACTACTATACTGTAGACTAGGTACACTATACACAAATAACCCGCACATAGAAGAGAGGAGCTTACGACGACGTTTCGGTCCGACTTGGACCATTTACAAAGTCACACTAACCAGAAGTGGAGCAGGACGGCTATATATAGGCAGGAAGAGGTAGTGGTGGTAGTAGTAATAGTAGTGGTAATGGTAGTGGTAATAGTAGTGATAGTGGTAGTAGTAGTAGTAGTAGTAGTAATAGTAGTAGTAATAGTAGTGGGGAACTAAGGAGGAGCCAGTCAAATATAAAGAAAGGGGAGCACTGCAAGGGAGCTAGGTGCCCACAGAGAGAGAGCAAGTGCACAGAGGTGGGGGGAAGGGGAAGTGATGAAATAAATAATGAAGGAACAGAAACACGCCACAGAAGAAAGACAAAAAGGAAAGGGGAAGAGGGAGAAGAAAAAATGAGGAATCAGGTTAGGTCACGGGTGTTCTGAAGTTTGGAGCATTTTACAATGTAGTGGGAGATGAAGGCATCTACAGAGACGAAGCTAAGTTCTCAGAACACGTTCTTCACTACTATACTGTAGGCCAGGTTCTCAGAACACGTTCTTCACTACTATACTGTAGGCCAGGTTCTCAGAACACGTTCTTCACTACTATACTGTAGGCCAGGTTCTCAGAACACGTTCTTCACTATTGTAGTGTATGCGAGGAGCTTAGACCACGTTCTTAATTCACTACTGTAGTGTAGAGGAGCTCAGAACACGTTAAATATAACACCTTCAGAACTCATCACAAAGTTAGTTTCCCTGTGTGATAATTTAACTTTGGAAGACTACACAAGTGTTGATCTAAATATTTGCCTAAACCTACACACACAGTTGTTAGGAAGTGGAATAGTCTGGCAAGTGATGTAGTGGAGGCAGGAACCATACATAGTTTTAAGACGAGGTATGATAAAGCTCATGGAGCAGGGAGAGGGAGGACCCAGTAGCGGTCAGTGAAGAGGCGGGGCCAGGAGCTGAGTCTCGACTTCTGCAACCACAATTAGGTGAGTACAAAACCACACGTACACAAAACTACAACAGGCCCTTCAAGTTACCTAAAAAAAACCCCCCCCCCCCCCCCCAAAAAAAAAAAAAAAAAAAACAGTAAACAAACAAAAAGTGTATCAACAAACATACAAACACTATCCCTTTCCTCCCAGGTGGCCCAAAAAAAAAACCAATATTTTCCGAAACACACACCACCACCTAAAACAAACATGGAGGGAAAAGAAACATATGCTCTGTCAATATTTTGAGCTGACACAGTCGACCTTCTCCTTGTCTGTGGAGCTTTGAATTACAGAGTCAATATTCCCATCCAACATCAAGTAACGTAAATTTGAAATTGAAAATTTTTCCGTTTGGAGTTTTGATTTATTCCATATTTTTATTGTTGCTTTTAATATTATTATTGTTAATATTTATTATTAATTTTTATTGCTCCTTTTATTATTGCTATTATTGTTGCAATTATTGTTGTTATTATTATTGCAATTATTTACTGATTTGTTGTCAATTTTATCAAATAGAGAAGAGAGAGAGAGAGAGAGAAGAGAGAGGAAGAGAGAGAAAGTGAGAGAGAGAGAGAGAGAGAGAGAGAGGGGAAGAGATGTAAAGAGAAGAGAGAGGAGACCCACATATTCAATAATGACGTGGACTACAATTGTTTAAACATTATTAATAATATAAATCAGAAAATATAATTTTATTACCTGTTCATTACAATGACAACGACGGGCGAAAAATACAAAAAAATCTTGCCGAACATTGTACAACACAAGGTAGATTTTTTACCCATTATTAAATTTAATCGTTGCTTTTTCGAGCATATTTTTAATTATGTATACACAGTCCCTTGTTATGTTGTGGGTCATTCAGCAACATACCAGCATGCAACATACACAACATAACACATCGCTAATAGCAACAACATACTTTCTACAACATTGATGGGCTGAACACATCGATTCCAGGCTGAGGGACTGATTGCCCCAAGCTCCTCCTCTCCTTACCCCTCTCTGCTCTGTATTGGACTGATGAAGCCACTGTGTGGCGAAACGTTTCCTTAATCAAGATTCCCATATGTTACATAAGTGTCTCAATCTTCAACATACCACACTGGATCTGACAAGCCGTGGTAAGCTGATAGGCGGGTCCAGGAGCTAGGACTTCACTCTTGCTATTACATATGAGTACATACAGCTCTTGGGCTCTGAAGTCCTTAACGAACAATCTTAAATTATAATATCTTTTAATTCTTCGTTCTACGACCTTGCTTGTGTGACCACTTAATGCGAAATATATAGTATAATCACCATTATTATAATTATTTTAATATTATTATTAGTATTATCATTAGTATTATCATTATGGGGAAGCGAGTGACTTGTAAGATCTGAAGATGGTCTTCAACAGATGGAAAAGATTGGCCTTATTTCTGCTCTATAGAAAATTATTTGCTCATTCTGGAAGGTTGATGCAGCAGTTTGGAAATATGAGAATCAGATTTGACTGAGAGAAATGGGGAAGGATGGGGATGGGGTGAACTCTAAACTCCTGTGAATCATTTAGCATAAGGGATCGTCTCAATGGCGGCCCGTTCTGAGATCAGCCAAGCTGCTAGTGATGGTTGGGATAACTACCTGAAGGCTACCTGGAGGGTATTCTGGTGATCAACACCCCCGTGGCCCAGTCCTTGACCAGATCTCCCAGTGGATTAGGGCCTGATCAACCAGGCTGTTACTTCTGCCCACAAGTAGTCCAACGTACAATAAACTCTACGAAGTCATATCTCTGCCCGTGGAATCGCTTGTAGAATTCCCCAATAGGGATTCATCTGGAAGTTTAAACTGGTGTGACTGGCAGGTATACCTACACACCTGCAAGATTGCCCCTCTGATGGCATGTTTGTACAGTGGGAATGAGGGGGAAGGTGTGTGCCTCAGGGAAGGCAACCATCAACCGTCTTCCCCTCACAAAAAGAACTCATCTGCCTACGTCTCAATTTTGATTTCTTGGGCTGAGTTCTGAATTTCTATAGAATTCTCCGCCTTACAATTTGAGATCTTCTTTGGGTAAAAATATTTGTGTTGAGAAGGGAAAACGTGATTTCAGAAATGTTAGTTAAGAATACTGTCTTCATAATGTTTATGCTAAAATGTCTCAAATGTTAGATAGGATTTTGCTCTGATTTTTAACCCTGGAGGGTTAGCCGCTCAGGATAACCCAAGAAAGTCAGTGCGTCATCGAAGACTGTCTTATTTCCATTGTGGCCCCTTCATCTTGTCCCCGGGACACCCACACCCATCCACAAAAACCCGGGTACCTACTTGCTTGCAACAAGGGGACAACAGGTTTTAAAAGGAAATAACCCCAATGTTTAACCTGCCAGTGTGGAAAAAATATTATATTTTCAAAAATACGGAATTTATGGGTAAATAGAGGGCTAACTGTATTTAATAATATTTTCAAGAAAACGGAAAGCCTGGTCTGGGCAGGGGGACGGGTCATCTTGTTTTAAAATTTGTACAAACGTGGTTTAAAGGGAAAAATTTTTCGAGAGGTTAAAATTGTTTGACACCTTTCAAATAGGAGGCGAATTAGTGGATGTGCATTCCTGCATAACTTGAGATATCAGGACGGAAAAGACAGCTCCAGGAACCCTCAGATAACTCTCTAGTTTTGTGTGAAATTTTGGGCCCACATTATTTTCATGATTTAGTTAGGTGATTTTTCTGGTATGATAAATTTAAATTCCGTCAATTGGTGGTATTTTAAGATATATTTTCCTTCTGTTAGAATTGTTTTTATATATAAACCATTTATTATTTTTAATATGCAGTCCCAAATATATATATTTCCCCATATTCCTGGTGTTGTATTTTTCTTTTAATTTAAAGGTCAGAGAAAACTTGTGGTTTATGCAGTGGAAGTTTCGAAGGGGCTTTTTTTTGCGCCCTGGGTTTCCCCCAAATTTCCCTATTTTTTATGTAACATTGATAAATAATAATTTTTCTTTTACGTTATGTAAAAATTATTTACTTTCAGAAAAGCAATTTTCCACATTAATTAGCCCGTTGGTCCTTCGAACCGGATGAAATTAGTGATTTCATTATTGGTTAATTTTTAAATAATTATATGTGAAATGCGGAGGTGGAGGTTAAGTTCACAAATTTATTAAATGTGTAGGGATTTAATTAAATATTAATTTGGTAAGCAAGTGTAACTAATTTTTTTTTTAATGTGTATAAATTAAATTTACTTAATGTGTAGGGGATTATAATTATTACAATTTTAAATTTTTGATAGACAATTTGGCCAAGATTTATGTGTTTTGTGAAATTTGATAAGCCAAGTGTAGCTAATTTAATGTATATAAATTAATTTTGTATCCCCAAATTTGACAAGGATTTTTTTTTAATTTGACAAAAATTTTTGATAACCCAAGCTGGCTAAAGGTTTGTTTGATTAATGTACATTTAAAATTTATATTAAAATTTTTTTTACATAAAATTTGGGAGCTCAAGTACGGGATTTTTTCAAGGTAGGTTGTGTCAGTGTTTTAATTGAAATTTAATACATTGCATCAGGGCGGGAAAAATTTAAAGGAAATTAATATAAAAGAAAAAACAGGGAAATATAGAGTAAGAAAGCATCAAAAAAAGCTAGGAAGTTCATGTAACCAAGGCATAAAAATGCTTGGAATTAATGAATCAAGAAACGTGAATATGATGATTAAAATTTATTTAGATGCTTTAAGGATAGTTTTTGATTCATAAAAATTTTTATTACAACAAGTATAAAGGAGATTTTTTTAGTAAACTGTGAATGAGCGAAATAATCTCATGATTAATCAGTTTTTAAAATTTAGGGGAAAAATTCTTGAAAAACCCGGCCTTGAAAAAATTTAAGGTGTGTAAGCAGGCTTTTGGTGGGTCTCCCCGATAAATAATTTGCTTTCCCAAAACCCCCCAGAATTGTTTTTGCCTGTGTTTAATTTGGGAAAAAATTGGGAGAGTTTTGGTAAATTTTTTAAAGCAGTGTGATGACGGAGTGACCTAGGTGTAACTAAATTTTTTTACCTAAAAGGACAGGTAAGAGGAGATGCCGCACTGGTACAGGCCTTTCCAATGTAGGGACCTTACAAGGAAGCAGCGTTTTGTTAAAGGTCATTATGGTAATATAGAACAAATGGGTTTGGATCTAGTGAAATTATTTTTAAATTTAAAATCCCCAGATCCACTTAAAAAGTTTACAGCATTTTAGAGTTAAACGGGAGAGCACTCTAAAAACTTTAATAATAAATTAATCAAAGGAAATCAATGGTTTTGAGTGCCATTAAGAAAAATTAACTGTAAAAAGAAGGGTTTTCCCCAATATCAAAAGGGTATTTTGGTCTGGAGGAAATAAGACAGGTCTAAAAAATTAAAAATGGCAGTTGCAGACCAGCCAACTAACTCTTTTTAAAGATGCAACACATAATAACTCTGGGGGTTCTGTAAAGTTTAAACAAGGGAGAAATTATCCCAAAGTAATAATAAAAATTCATTTCCTAAAAGGTTGCATGGGGGTATAAGAGCAAGAATCAAAAATAATGATTCCCCACTAGGAAAGAAGAATAAGTACCCCCCTAAGAGTGCCAGTTAATAAAAAACCAGTAGAAAAAAAGAGATTGTTTTCTGCAAGGGTACTCATTTATCAAGATTGTGCATAAAATTTCAGGAAAATGTAAATTTTAAAGATTGGAGGAGACAGATGTTAATGTTTGGTAATCACAATGTAAAGGTTGTTATCCCAAAATTAAACTTTGTTATCAAGCAAAAAAGAAGACACCATTAGTCATGTGAAAAGGCTATATGAAATGTTGATAATATAATGTGACAATCCTGACAAACAGTGGCTAATGTAAAAATTCTGCTAATTTTTAAAAACGAGGTTTTGCTGAAGTACCTACCTGTGTTACGGGAAAAAATTGATGATAAAAGGCATAAACTAAAGTTAAATGCTTAAATTGGACCAGGGATCCCAGCTACTTTTATAAAACTAAAGGGTTGGATGGTTAAAGTACAGATGGAGATCCCACAACTTTAAAAATTATTGGTTTTCTCTCAAAAAAAGAGCTCAATGATGAAAAACTGTTTTAAGAACGTCGGTTGGGCAATGAGAAAAACGTTTTTAATGCAGTAATTGTGATAGATTTCCCAGAAAAAATATTACAGTGGGGCTTAGAAAAGTCAAAAAAGACTTTCACAATTTAAATTTAGACCTTTGGTGAAGTGTGATTCTGTAGGCCCAAAAAATATTTTGAAGGAGTGACATTATGCCCCCTTTTGAAAGGGTTTGGGGTAAAAAAATGTGTAGCCTTTTAAAGACGCGGGGCCATGTAATTAGGTAGGTTCCCTCGTTTTTAAAAATTTCTGAAAAGGGGAAACTACAAATACCATAATGTGTGTCTTACTCATGAAATCGACCCAGTAAAATTTCTTCCATAGGGAGGGTGTTGACCCAGTGCAAAATTGGGGGAATTAGACAGCATGGAATAAATGAAATAAAGAAAGTCCGATATTTTTTTACTCGGAAAATTTGAGAGATAAAAAAAATTTTGAATCTGGAAATACTGGGTCGACTTCCGTGGGAGACTGAACCAGAATTGCCCCTAATTACAGAATGGCATATACAATTAAAGGCTCGCTCCGCGAATGAGTAAACACCAAAATTGTTAAGCCAAAAGATAAAATTGCTGGATTAATAAAATTTACAAAAGAGGTCCCCTCCTGAGCAAGCCAAATTTTTGGTCACAATTTACCACATCACGGAGTGAAGAAGGTTCTAAGACCACTCCTTTGGGGTTTGTGTTTAATTGATGCAGGAGTAACAAAAATGTCCAGTTTAAATGATGTTTTGATGACAGGGTTTTCGTTGCGGAAAAAATTAGGGGGTATCTTTTAAATTTAGGTAAAGAATTAGCCTTTACGGCGACATAAGTAAAACCCTTTCCCAAGAGTGGGTTTCAAGAGGCTGACCCGGGGTTGACCCCCTTCTTTTGGCCCGAGAATCCTTGACCCCCTTAGCCTTTTGAAAAACCTTTCGCTTGGAGGTATTTTTTGGTGCTACATCCAGTCCGTTCCACTTCGCCGATAAATGCCACCTTTTAAAAGTAGGGAAAAATTTGGTTAAAATAATAGCAAACAAATTTTTTTTGTGGACAATTTCCTGGGTGTGACGTCAACTGAAAAGGAACGGGGTTTAAGACTTATGGAGAGGCTAATAAAATAATGCAAAGTGCAAATTGCTCTGGAGAAAAAAATAGTAATTCGTCCAAATTGAAAGGACAAAAAAAGTAAAGATTACCCTGGAGATGAAGTGCCAAATGTAGTAATGTATTGGGTTTTAAATTGGGGTACTGAAGGGATTTTTTAAAGTTAAAACCTATAATTTCAGTATGCCCAATAAATTAACTAAGAGTCTTGCTTTCTGAAATTTCCCAAAATTTTTTATCCACTAGGTTAGGTCACCCCCTTTTAAAAGAGGGAAAATTTTTAATTCGGGGCATGAAAAATTAAATGTGCTTGGATGAAATTTACCTGAGGAATTCTTAACAGGTGGGATGAATTAATTTGGGATTTTGGAAAAAATTCCATTTTGGAGTTCCCAGCCAGGGGGCCAACCAAAGGGAAAAAAATACCCAAATTTTTTTTGGGCTTCAAAATTTTGGTGGGGGCAGTTGTTATCTTCAATTAATAGTTTATTTCTCTTTTATGTTAAGGGAAAGGTCTCCAATTAATCACGTACCTTACCTCAGTTGAATTAACAGATTTATTAGGTGTCAAATTAGCAATTATTAAGAAATAAGTTGCAGGAGTAAATATTTGCGACACGTAATTTGGGTAATGAGTTTTCCCACAATGGATTTGTAATGGAAACAGTAAATTGTGAGTACAAAAAAGTCCTGAAATTTAAACAGATGCAAGAGAAGTATAAAAGTTTGGGTCAGCATATGTTAACATTTAAAATTATACCTGGTGAGGGGAAACCCGCTGATTTCTTGTCTCGAGGGTTTTCCTTTTGCTAAATTTGTAAATGCGTACATGGTTTAAAAGGGCCCAGCTGGTGGTAAATAAAACTTTTGGCCTGTACAAAAAAGGGTATATTGCACCCGTTAAATTATGGACCCCGCTCCAATAGTTTGTCCCTTCCCTTTGCCATTGTATAAATAGGTATTTTTCTTTACCCCCCAAAATAAACAAGTAACTAAAATTGGGGTTTAAATTCTAAACAAGATAATATTTCATATAAGTTTTCACATCCTTTGAATATTTGGTAAAAAGGGTACAGGAAGGAAACATGGAATAGATTTAAATTTTTATGATGGAAAGAAAAATTGTGAAAGGGTTTCCCTAATAGAAATTTGGGGTGTATTTAGAGAACAGGGAATTTGGGGGCAGAGGGAGGTTACAAAATGCTGAATTGGGGGATTATGTAAACACCCTATCTTACTGCCCCAAAAATCTCATCTAACTTTTTGTTCTAAATGCCCATAAAAAAGTAAGCATGGGGGGACAAGAACCCTTAAATTGTATTAGGGGGGAAAATTTTGGATTCCACAAGGACGCAAAGTGTAAAAAAAGGGGATTAAATCTTTTGTAATAGTCGCCCTTGGGTGCCAGTCCTAATGTACCCGGTCCCCCCCATGCCAAAAGGGGGTGCAATTAGGGAAACCATTTGATGTAACAGGGGAGACTATATGGTCCCCAAAAATTTTAACGGGACGTCAAAAGGTTTCCCCTGAAAGTGTATGTTTGTTTTTTCACCTGTACTGTACTAGGCAGTTTTATTTAAAGTGGACGGAGTTCCCGAACAGTTTATACAGCTGTTTGAAAATTTGCAGCTAGGGGATCCTGTCGGGTTGGATTTCGGAAATGCCAAAATTTTGTAGCAGGGTTTCAACACAGATAGAAATTAAATAAAAAGGGAAAAGAGTTCCAAACTTGTTAACCCCCGCGGGGTGTACCTGGAAAATTTTTTACTCCCCGAGCCCCTTGGGGGGGGGGCTGTCGAAAGACTGTAGGCACAGTGAAGAGGGGTTTTCCCCAAAGTACTACACCAAAGAGAATTAATTTGGAAGAATTTCCCTGCAGGTTTGTGGGGCAGAAAAACGTATAAATAATAGGCCTCTCTTCATGATGATCACCTACAGATGTTTAACACCTTCTACCCCAATGTGGAAGGAAATTGGAAGCGCCCCTGTTATAGAGATAAACCCAGAAAAGATGAGATTACAAGATGCGGGTGTTGTGTGTAAAATTTTAAAAGAAATAAAGTAATTGATATTGGGCTAATGTTGGCGAAAGGGAAAATCTTTTTAACTCGTACATTTATGGTGCGAAGAGGCGTAAATCGACAGACCATTCAACCAGGGGACATTGTGTTAAATTGACACGAACAACATCAACATTGTGGCCTCTGGGCAAAGTATTGACATTTACCCAGATGCCAAGGTGTTGTCAGGAATGACAAAGTGTTGTTTTCGTGGCCAGGAAAGTTTACGCACAATTAAAAATTGATTCCTTTGGGGTTAGGGTTCAATCAAACGTAAATGAAAATCTGAGGGAAATTGACACAAGTGATATGGGAAATAATTTACCAAGGAGCGGAAAATGAAATCTAGTAAGACCTACTAGGAGAACAGCCATCAACCCCGAACCAGTGGAATCGTCTCCTAAAAAGGAGTAATTTGAGTGTTTTGCAACGAACTCCGGCCGGCTGCAGTGTGGGAAAAAAGTATATATTTGTGGAAATACGTAAAATTTAAGGGAAATAGATGGCCTTTCTGAAATTTAAAATTTGATAGAAAACGGGAAAACCTGCATCGGGAGGGGACTGGCCTCTTTGGTTTTTTAAAATTTTTACAAACGTTGGTGTAATGGGGAAAAATTTTTCGTGCCTAGGTTTTTAAAAATTTTGTGACACCCCTCAAAAAAGGGGGGAAATTGGTGGATGTGCATTCCTGCATAACTTGAGTAAACAGCATGGGCAAGCAGCTCCAGGAACCTCGATAAGCTCCTGATTTTTGTGTTAAATTTTGGGGCCGCATTATTTCATAGATTTAGTTGAGTGGGTTTTTGGATGATACCAAAAATCCCATCAAATTTGGGAGTGATATTAAAAATATATTTTCCTTTTGTTATGTAATTGGTTTATATAAACCCTTTAATTTTTTTAATATCAGTCCACAAATAAAATTTTTTCCCGTATTCCCGGTGTATGTATATTTTATTTTAAATTAATAGGTCCAGAGCAACTTGTGGTTATGACAGGGTAGTATCGAAGGGGGGAAATTTTTTGCGACCTAGGTGTCCCAAATTCTATTTTCTATGTAACATTGACAAATAATAATTATCTTTACATATTTATGTTATGTACAATTAATTTACATTTGATAAATGCAATTTTTTCCACACAAGGATCGAAAACCCGGACATTGTTAGGCGAGGCGTTTTCTACCAGGCCACGGTATGTTAATTTTTTTGTTACCCTGATAGGTAATCTACTTTTTTGTTTTTGTCTTTTTCGCAAATCATTTGAAAATTGATAGGTCTTGGCACTACCATCCACGGATGGAAGAGGTCCACAAAACCTCCGAACAGTAGAAAATTTAAAATTTTTCATGTTTTAAAAAAAACTAAAACCAAAAGCCGTTTTAAAAAAATAAACCACCCCCGTTTTTAAAAAATCTAAAAACCCCACACGTTTTAAAAAAACTAAAACCCCCAGCACGTTTTAAAAAACTAAACCACCAGCACGTTTTAAAAAATCTAAACCACCAGCACGTTTTAAAAAATCTAAAACACCAGCACGTTTTAAAAAATCTAAACCACCAGCACGTTTTTAAAATTCATGAATCTATCTTTGCATTTATATTGAAATATGACAGGAGAAATTTATTTAAAAAAAAAAAAATCACGTAAAAGTAATATGTCAGAATAACATTCATAGTTTGGATACCCCCCCCCCACCCAAAAAAAAGAGGTAGACTAAAATTATTTATGGGCAGAAAGTAAAACGTGAATTATTCCCAGCTTTTGACAATTCTGCTACAGTGTGTGTGTGTGTGTGTGTGTTGTGTGACTTCTAAAATGAACAATCAACATACTAAAGCAGACCAGCTTTGCAGATTTGCAACATTAATTACTTTACAACACAAACTTTGAGGTTGAGTCTCTCTCTCTCTCTCTCTCTCTCTCTCTCTCTCTCTCTCCTCTCTCTCTCTCTCTCTCTCTCTCTCTCGTTGCTATATTTTGTATCTGGGTTGTAAGTGGGTCGTGACGTTGTGTATTTTCCAGGGGCACCACAAGGCTGAAACGGAGCGTTGCAAATGAGAATATTTTATGAAGTTGTCGACATGGTCGAGGTCACCCAACACAAGTTGGGTATTATAATGATTATCCATGCAAGAGTTGCTCTGTTTGTTCCGTACCCTGTGTGTGTGTGTGTGTGTGTGTGTGTGTGTGTGTGTGTGTGTGTGTGTGTGTGTGTGTGTGTGTGTGTGTGTGTGTGTGTGTGTGTGTGTGTGTGTGTGTGTGTGTGTGTGTGTGATACTCACCTAGTACTCACCTAGTTGAGGTTGCGGGGGTCGAGTCCGAGCTCCTGGCCCCCGCCTCTTCACTGATCGCTACCAGATCACTCTCCCTGAGCCGTGAGCTTTATCATACCTCTGCTTAAAGCTATGTATGGATCCTGCCTCCACTACATCGCTTCCCAAACTATTCCACTTACTGACTACTCTGTGGCTGAAGAAATACTTCCTAACATCCCTGTGATTCATCTGTGTCTTCAGCTTCCAACTGTGTCCCCTTGTTACTGTGTCCAATCTCTGGAACATCCTGTCTTTGTCCACCTTGTCAATTCCTCTCAGTATTTTGTATGTCGTTATCATGTCCCCCCTATCTCTCCTGTCCTCCAGTGTCGTCAGGTTGATTTCCCTTAACCTCTCCTCGTAGGACATACCTCTTAGCTCTGGGACTAGTCTTGTTGCAAACCTTTGCACTTTTAGTTTCTTCACGTGCTTGGCTAGGTGTGGGTTCCAAACTGGTGCCGCATACACCAATATGGGCCTAACATACACGGTGTACAGGGTCCTGAATGATTCCTTATTAAGATGTCGGAATGCTGTTCTGAGGTTTGCCAAGCGCCCATATGCTGCAGCAGTTATTTGGTTGATGTGCGCTTCAGGAGATGTGCCTTGTGTTATACTCACCCCAAGATCTTTTTCCTTGAGTGAGGTTTGTAGTCTCTGGCCCCCTAGACTGTACTCCGTCTGCGGTCTTCTTTGCCCTTCCCCAATCTTCATGACTTTGCACTTGGTGGGATTGAACTCCAGGAGCCAATTGCTGGACCAGGTCTGCAGCCTGTCCAGATCCCTTTGTAGTTCTGCCTGGTCTTCGATCGAGTGAATTCTTCTCATCAACTGCGTGTGTGTGTGTGTGTGTGTGTGTGTGTGTGTGTGTGTGTGTGTGTGTGTGTACGTCTATTAGTAACCGGTTCTCGCACTATGTGGATAAACCTTCAGATTTGAACATTTCCAATTATTTCTCTGCTATCTCGCTACTGTAATTAAATATACGTGTTTTTTAGGTATCGTATTTCCCGGCATATAAGGCGCACGAGCATATAAGACGATCTTCCCAAGCAGTTGTAACGTTACGTTAGTAAGCAACTGGTATAACGTAAAAAAAAGTCTACCCTTAACCCTGACCTTGAGCATATAAGGCGCAGGCTGATTTTTCAAGACTTTTTGTAGGGAAAAAACGCGAATTATATGCAGGAAAATACGGTATATGTAATGTATCCTAATTTGAAATAGAGAAAAAACTAAAAAAGCTAGAAGCGTCAAAGAAATTGACGTTGTTTACCAAGTCGAAATATTACGTAATTAAATAAGGATAATTAGCTTTCAGGACTCATCGTGGACACTTCGACCAGAGTTCGTCCTAAACACGTCCTTCAGGAAACGTCCGAGACTCTTCCTTCTGTTATTCGTCCTACAATTTACATTGTAAAAGGCCAAATCTGTGCTAGCTTGCATTCCCCACCACTCACAATTCTGATTGCTGGTACACAGGGGCAATAATCCCTGGAGTAACTGGGATTTTCTCACCCATCGTCCATCTAGGGATATCCTCCCTCCATGGACAGGTAAGGGGTGACCCAATAATAGTCTCGTGTCATGGACAGGTAAAGGGTGACCCAAGAATAGTTTAATGCCATAGACAGGCAAGGGGTGACCTAAGAATAGTCTAGTGCCATGAACAGTAGTGGGGTGACCGAAGAATAGTCTCGTGTCATGGACAGACAAGGATACTGTCGCACTGTGGACAGGCATGGGGGACCCTGAGATATTCTTGTGCAGAAGACAAACATATCCTCCTCCTGTGGACAGGGAAAGAAGGAGCCTCAGGGATAATCGTGATCTGAGAAGAACCAGACAATCTATCCTAAATAAAATTGTTGAACCATCATAATGACCTGACAGTCTTTGCAGAACTGCACTTGTTAGAACATAAAGGAGGAACACTGCGGCAGGCCTACTGGCTTATACTAGGCAGGCCCTCTTCAATCCCAAACCCACTGACAAAAATATTTGATCAGCCTACCTGTTGGTTCTTCACGACACGTCTACATGTGAGTTTACTGCATCATTGCGAAATAACGATATTATCGTCTCTCAATACGACAATGATGGAGGAAGGATGACTGGAAGAACGGTAGCTACGTGGTGGTTAATGAAAAAAAAAACCTTGAAGCTACTTCTCCAAGGTAGTCAGATTGATCCCATCATCTTTACCTCTCCTCTGTTACACGTGTCTTATTCATTAAAAACACTAGGGCAGTGTTTTTCAGTCCATATTTAAGATTACTGCCTATGCTCTATCTGCGGTCTTCTCTGCCCTTCCCCGATCTTCATTATTTTGCATTTGGTGGGGTTAAATTCAAGGAGTCAGTTGCTGGACCTCGCCCTCCAGTCCCTGCACCGTACCTCGCCTCCCAGTCGCTGTTTTCACTCCATCTTCAGTTACAGCTAAACAGTGATGGTTGAAGATAGTTACGTCAACAAATACGTAAACAAACGGCACAAGTATTCATAACATTGTATTCAGAACATTTCTCCCTAAGCAGAACATATGAAATACCAGTTTAGGTTTAGGAAGTATATAGGAAAGTGTGGGTTTGGAGACAGAGAAGTTGATGAGTGGAGCAGTCTGCCTAGTAGGGTTATTGAAGCTAAAACCTTGGTAGCTTCAAATATACGCTAATAAATACATGATTGAGAAGGGATTGGATATAAGTGGGACTTGCACACGAGTTAACAGTGTTATCAAATCTTATTCCTTGGGTAGCATTGAAAATGAGTTCGGCAGATATTTTTGTGAGTGAGTTTGGGCCAGTAGGCCTGTTGCAGTGTTCCTCCTATCTTGAGTTCTTATTCAGAAATATTTTTTCAAGCTATCTCACAAGGTTTGCATCACAACAGGAAAATAGTCATAAGAAACATTATCTCGGGAAAATTTTAAAGGTCTTGTCGCAGAGGCATCAGCTAGAAACAATTTTGATCCTGTTTATCCGTCCCAGATCTGGTCTCCTGGGTAATTACCAGGTTAGACAAGCTATTGGTACTAGCAGCACGCTATTCAAGGTAAGCACATAGCCTGGCTGATCAGGAAATCCCTTGCGGAAATTTCCCTGACTGCAAGCTTCTGCTAATACAGTCTCCTACAGACTAGACACAGCCTCCTACAGACTAGACACAGCCTCCTACAGACTAGACACAGCCTCCTACAGACTAGACACAGCCTCCTACAGACTAGACACAGCCTCCTACAGACTAGACACAGCCTCCTACAGACTAGACACAGCCTCCTACAGACTAGACACAGCCTCCTACAGACTAGACACAGCCTCCCACAGACTAGACACAGCCTCCCACAGACTAGACACAGCCTCCCACAGACTAGACACAGCCTCCCACAGACTAGACACAGCCTCCCACAGACTAGACACAGCCTCCTACAGACTAGACACAGCCTCCTACAGACTAGACACAGCCTCTACAGACTAGACACAGCCTCTACAGACTAGACACAGCCTCCACAGACTAGACACAGCCTCCCACAGACTAGACACAGCCTCCTACAGACTAGACACAGCCTCCCACAGACTAGACACAGCCTCCTACAGACTAGACACAGCCTCCTACAGACTAGACACAGCCTCCTACAGACTAGACACAGCCTCCCACAGACTAGACACAGCCTCCCACAGACTAGACACAGCCTCCCACAGACTAGACACAGCCTCCACAGACTAGACACAGCTCCACAGACTACAAGCTCTTACAGACTAGACACAGCCTCCTACAGACTAGCACAGCCGCTACAGACTAACACAGCCTCCTACAGACTAGACACAGCTCCACAGACTAGGACAGCCTCTACAGACTAGACCAGCCTCCCAAGGACTAGAACAGCCTCCAAATAGACACAGTCCCAGACTAGAAAGCCTCCTAAGACTAGAACTCAACTCTACAGACTAGACAAGCCTCCTAAGATAGGACACAGTCCCAGACTGACACAGCTCCCAGACTTGACACAGCTCCCAAGATAGACTAGCCTCACAGACTAGACACAGCTCTACAGACTAGACACACTCCACAGACTAGACATAGCTCCACAGATAGACACAGCTCCACAGACTAGACACAGCTCCTACAGATACAAGTAAACACAAACCAACCTACTGAGGGCGGGGTAAAAATCCAGATTAAGCGAGTCATCCCAGTGGATTGTTAATGCGTGACCATTCAGCAGGGATTGTGGCGAATACGGCCTATCAGAGCAGGGGATAGGAGACTGGAACTCAATTCTTGATAAAAGTCTTTATGGCGTTCCTGTACTCGAGTGGAACTTTATTATTCAGGCGAGGTAGAATTACTTTACTGAAAGAGGTTTTAGTAATTTATTTATATATATATATATATTATATATATATATATTATATATAATATATATATATGCAAGACAAGCCACAGGGGGGTGGAAACCTTTAGCTCAAGTGCTTTCACACTTCTCAATGCGTCATCAGGAGCTATGCAATGTTGCAAGGCTGCAACTAAGAGCCAGGAGGAGGAAACAGGCCCACTGCGCTATTCTGAGAAAAACGTCCCCTCACTCCTTTAGTTGCAACCTTGCAACATTGCATAGCTCCTGATGACGCACTGAGGAGTGTGAAAATACTTGAGATGAAGATTTCCACCCCCTTGCCGGGGGGATTAATGACGTAGGATTAATGACGTAGTTATGAAAATGATCACTCTCTACGAAAGAAAAAGACTGGGCAGGCGGTGCAAAATATCCCCAACGAAAAGTAGGGGCGCCACTGGTACACTAAGAGAAAACACCGTAAGTGTCCGGGGCCCAAGACTGTTCAACAGCCTCCCATCATGCATAAGGGGGATTACCAATAGGCCCCTGGCTGCCTTCGAGAGGGAGCTGGACAGATACTTAAAGCCGGTGCCGGATCAGCCAGGCTGTGGCTCGTACGTTGGACTACGTGAGGCCAGCAGTAACAGCCTGGTTGATCAGACCCTGCTCCACCGGGAGGCCTGGTCCTGGACAGGTGCCGCGGGGGCATTGACCCCCGAAATACCCTCCAGGTAGACTCCAGGTATGTAATTAGCAAAAAAAATTAATGATTAGCAAAAAATAATGACATAATTAGTAAGATTTATGCAGTAATTAGGAAGATGAGTTACATAATTACCAGGATCAGTGTTGCAACTAGCAAGATTAATGCAATCATTTAAAAGTTAATGATATAATTGGGCAAGATGAGTGGTATAATTAGCAAGAATTATTTGTTGTGTCCCCGATATAATTACGAATCTCTTGAGGGTAAATGATCTTGTGTATGGTAGGTCAGGTATTTATTTTCTTAATTTTAAACCATAGTTTAGGAATGTAATATTGTTAGATTGTTATGACCTTGTCTAGACAGAGACAGACACACACACACACACACACACACACACACAACACACACACACACACACACACGTGAGTAACTCTTCCCAGATGAAACGTAGGCAAAGTTTCGGTCCTTTCTAGAATATCATCACTTGATAATGGTTAGAAACGTACCGAAACGTCTAAGTTTTCTCTTCAGATTGTGCGTTATTGTGAATTGTTAGAGTCAGGGTATTGTGGATTATGAATTGTTCCAGCCTGGGTATTGTGGGCTATTGTGAATTGTTCCAGTCAGGGTATTGTGGGTTATATTCTTCCTACATCCTCACTACAAATGCGAAATATTAGATTACAAAAATCTTAAAACAGAAAATAATATAGACTGCTGAGACCTCTTGAAAAGAGATGGAGGTCTAGTATCGACAGATTGCTCGCATCTCAGTGGAGTCTGGTCTCGACAGATTGTTTGCATCTGAACTGAGTCTAGTCTCGACAATTGTTTGCATCTGAATGGAGTCTAGTAAGGACAGCTTGTCTGCATCTCGGTGGAGTCTAGTCTCGACAGACTATTTGCATCTGAATGGAGTCTAGTCTCGACAGATTGTATGCATCTCAGTGGCGTCTACTCTCGACAGATTGTTTGCATCTCAATAGAGTGGGCCATGCCAGACTAAGAGGAATTCTGAATGACAGCATACGGAAACGTTCCGTAGTAAGAGGGAGAGAGAGAGTTAGGTAAAGAAAGGGAGAGAAAAACAGAGAAATAGCTGAAGAATTGTTAAAATTAGGTACATCTGCTGCTACCCTATTCTGTAATATGGTTACACAGTGGGAACGACAGCTAGTTACCTCTTCCTGTCAGGTATGTTTTTCGTACACGAGGCAGGGAATTGTTTCAGCCTGAGCTGAAAGACTTACTGTACATCCGTGTACAGTCACATATACATATTTATATCCACGTACAGTCATCTACACATGTGTACATCCATGTACAGTCACCTACACACATGTACACCCATATACAATAATCTACTCACATGTGCATCTATGTACAGCCTTGCACTTTATGTACAACTTTTGCGAGCCTCAGTGTCTCGATTATCTAATCAACCTGCTGTACAGTTGCTTCTCTCTCTCTCTTCTCTCTCTCTCTCTCTCTTACCCGCTTCCCATCCATTTCCTACAATTTTACTGTCTCCATCCTCTCTTGTCCTCCTCCCCCGTCCTCTCCTCATGAACATCTTCCCCTCCTCATAACCAACTTTCTCTCCCCTGAATCAACCTCTCGCCCCTCTCAACCCACCTCACCCTCTCACCCTCACCCTCTCACCCCTCTCAACCCACCTCCACCCTCTCAACCACTCCACCCCTCTCAACCCACCTCCCACCCCTCTCATCAACCTCCCCTCTCAACCACCTCCACCCCTCTCAACCCACCTCCCCACCTCTCTGAGAGCTCGATCGATCATGTCAACCCTTCCTTCCTTCCTCCACAACATCCACTTCCCACTCATGTTTCATCCCATCTTCCCCTGATCGTCAAGGAGGGATGCTGGAGGGATGCTCGAGGGATGCTGGGACGCAATTTCATGCAAATCTCACTAACGCAATTACCTCACATGCGAGAAAGTCACTGTCTGTCCATTTTTGTTATTATTAAATGAAGAAGAAGAGAAGAAGAAAGGGGGAAATAAATTAGAGGGAGAAGAAAAAGAGGGAGAATATAAAAGAAGAGGGAGAAGAGGGAGAAGAAGAAAGAAATCCTACGGTTCGTCATGTTTACATACACTAATAATCTGGTTTACGACCCAAGTATCACATACACTTCGAGTCACAACTGAACATAAAACTACACAAATCTCTATTAAACTGCTTTGGCATGTTCTAAATAGGGATTAATGTCCCCTTCTGTGAGGTCCTTGACTTAGAGAGAGAGAGAGAGAGAGAGAGAGAGAGAGAGAGAGAGAGAGAGCATATTTCAGAAGAGTCAATGTCTGAGGAGGTTAGAAACTGGCCAACTAGTGGTGTGGGAAAGAGTGGTCTGTTTACGTTTAGGCATAGCGAGCTACGAACCTGACTACTGAAGATGGCTCCCTCACCTTCGTGTGTTAGTGTGACTTGTCAATGGACCAAGTCTGACCGAAACGTTGTCATACATTTGTTTCTATGTGTGGGCTGTTCATTCTTCTTGAGGGTTCTAAATTTACCACATCTTACCGGGAGATTCTGGACCTTCCAGGGTCTCACAGCCCCTGGGGGATAATAGGCATTAAAGGTCCAGTACATGAACGTAGAACGGATAGCGAGTGACTAAGGTCCGATGTTTTAGGTGTGTATAATCGTGTCCTTTCATCTTGTCGGTATTACATACTATTCTTGTACTACTACTACTACTACCACCACCTCTTCCTGCGTATATATAGCCGTCCTGCTCCACTTCTGGTTAGTTTAACTTTGTCAATGGTCCAAGTCAGACCGAAACGTCGTCGTAAGCTTCTCTCTTTTATGTGCGGGTTATTTGTGTATTGTGTATGTGTCCAGTGCAAGGACAGGAAAGGACATATACGAAAATAACAAGCACATAAAGGACATATATAATACCTTAAATTATAGGCTTCTCACGACAGTATAATAACGTATGTGACGTATCAAAATATCTTAACGAAAATACGATACCAGGTATATTAAACAAATTTCCTACATTTGCTTGTATAAGTGAACTGTAGACGTAAATCCAGATGTACCCTTATTAACCTTTTCGGGGCCTAGCTCCTGGGCCTGTGTATCCATTTGCTCTTGTGCTCCCGTCCACAGGATGGGTCTGGAGTGCACAATGAACTAGTCATTTCAGTGCCAAAATCTAAAAATATCTGATCTCAGAGGAATCAAGGTGTCTTCCTTTAGGATTTGTTGTTAAAAGTGCGTTCACTTGCTCGACCCTGCACTAGAAGGGAGCTTTGATGCTGGTGATGGGCTCTTGATCCCGGTGGTAGACTATTGATGCCGGTGATGGGCTCTTGATGCCGGTGACGGGATCTTGATGCCAGTGACGGGATCTTGATGCCAGTGACGGGATCTTGATGCCAGTGACGGGATCTTGATGCCAGTGACGGGATCTTGATGCCAGTGACGGGATCTTGATGCCAGTGACGGGATCTTGATGCAGTGACGGATCTTGATGCCAGTGACGGGATCTTGATGCCAGTGACGGGATCTTGATGCCAGTGACGGGATCTTGATGCCAGTGACGGGATCTTGATGCCAGTGACGGGATCTTGATGCCAGTGACGGGATCTTGATGCCAGTGACGGGATCTTGATGCCAGTGACAGGATCTTGATGCCAGTGACGGGATCTTGATGCCAGTGACGGGATCTTGATGCCAGTGACGGGATCTTGATGCCAGTGACGGGATCTTGATGCCAGTGACGGGATCTTGATGCCAGTGACGGGATCTTGATGCCAGTGACGGGATCTTGATGCCAGTGACGGGATCTTGATGCCAGTGACGGGATCTTGATGCCAGTGACGGGATCTTGATGCCAGTGACGGGATCTTGATGCCAGTGACGGGATCTTGATGCCAGTGACGGGATCTTGATGCCAGTGACGGGATCTTGATGCCAGTGACGGGATCTTGATGCCAGTGACGGGATCTTGATGCCAGTGACGGGATCTTGATGCCAATGACGGGATCTTGATGCCAATGACGGGATCTTGATGCCAATGACGGGATCTTGATGCCAATGACGGGATCTTGATGCCAATGACGGGATCTTGATGCCAATGACGGGATCTTGATGCCAATGACGGGATCTTGATGCCAATGACGGGATCTTGATGCCTGTGACGGGATCTTGATGCCTGTGACGGGATCTTGATGCCTGTGACGGGTTCTTGATGCCTGTGACGGGATCTTGATGCCTGTGACGGGTTCTTGATGCCAGTGACGGGATCTTGATGCCAGTGACGGGAGCTTGATTCAAGGAATTTAAAGCTACCATCCATTTTCTCTGCCTTAATCTGACTGCCCACCATTACCCAGGCACAGTACAACTTAAGAGTGTCTTCGGGAATAAGAATGTGGCCAAATTTTTTTGTCGAAGATCTCAGTTAAGTGGCCAAAACAGAGAGCGACTAGATAATGGTCCAAGTCGGACCGAAACGTCAGCTTCTCTGTCCTATGTTCGGGGTATTTATGCATTGTTCCAGTCACGGTATTATGCCTTTTTTTTTTTTTTAAAGTGACTATGAGCTTAACGGAAAAGGTCATCTTAAGATCCGTGTAAGGGGAAATGTTCGTTTTTCTCCTG
This sequence comes from Cherax quadricarinatus, assembly GCF_026875155.1. Lineage (NCBI taxonomy): Eukaryota > Metazoa > Arthropoda > Malacostraca > Decapoda > Parastacidae > Cherax > Cherax quadricarinatus. Next base: position 23,756,876 of record NC_069472.1, read on the forward strand.
ACAAATAAAACACCTCGTAGAGAGATATGCAACAGAGAGAGAGAGAAAACAGATTCAACCGAGACAGATACACATCAGGTTCACCTGTGACTGACAGAAGCGAGACAAAGACGCCGATGCAAATTATTCAGCCTAGACTAAATCTGCATAATTTACCACTACTGCATAATTAAAATAATTGTACGTTTATTCAGACTTGTTCTAACACTCCAATGAATCATTGAGATTTCATATATACGAACACCTGTTCGAACACCACTTTACGTATAACAGATGCATTACTCATCCGAACACCTCCATCACCCTGCAATGAATCATGACTTTCCGAATTTCTGTTCGAACACTTATCGATACATGACCTAGGCATCACCTATTCGAACACCTGCACGAACAGCATGCTAGTCCAGCAGCTGCACCCCCGGCCAGTAATCCTGGATGATTGAAGCAGCTGTAAATCCTGGTTACTGCAGAGATTACACTTCAGTCCACAAGCAATCACAGGCTGGATGGCGGGGATTTTGGAATGCATTAAACTGACTGTGTAACCAGACTACACGTGGGATTGAACTCCCTGGACGAGACTATATGGAGGAGCCATCTTGCCCAGGAAGAGACTATATGGGGAATTCAAACCCCTACACACCAACCCTCTACACCAGACCACACATTGGATCGAACCCCATGAACAGAACGAGGGGATTCAATCTCGTTTTTATACCTCCAGTACGAAATAAGGGGATGTAGTCCTCTCTACCTCAGTATGAACCAAGGGGATCTAACCCCCTCTTTCCTAGTATGAAACAAGGGGATCTAGTCCTCCTTTTCCCAGCAAGAAACAAGGGGATCTAACCCACCCTTTCCCAGTACGAAACAATGGGATCTAACCCTCCCTTTCCCAGTACGAAACAAGGGGATCTAACCCTCCCTTTCCCAGTACGAAACAAGGGGATCTAACCCTCCCTTTCCCAGTACGAAACAAGGGGATCTAACCCTCCCTTTCCCAGTACGAAACAAGGGATCTAACCCACCCTTTCCCAGTACGAAACAAGGGGATCTAACCCACCCTTTCCCAGTACGAAACAAGGGGATCTAACCCTCCCTTTCCCAGTACGAAACAAGGGGATCTAACCCACCCTTTCCCAGTACGAAACAAGGGGATCTAACCCTCCCTTTCCCAGTACGAAACAAGGGGATCTAACCCACCCTTTCCCAGTACGAAACAATGGGATCTAACCCTCCCTTTCCCAGTACGAAACAAGGGGATCTAACCCTCCCTTTCCCAGTACGAAACAAGGGGATCTAACCCTCCCTTTCCCAGTACGAAACAAGGGGATCTAACCCTCCCTTTCCCAGTACGAAACAAGGGGATCTAACCCTCCCTTTCCCAGTACGAAACAAGGGGATCTAACCCACCCCTCCCCTCAGGCTGAGTGCGATTTTCACTTGCTTTTGACATGTGAATATTGATTATTCCCCCTCTGTTTATCCTTCTCATTTAAAAATACGAAAATCATTTTGCATTTTCTTTTATTTTGGACATTTCGAAAACCATAAACTAGTCTAGTACATTAAGAATGTTATCTGAAACATGTGGAGGTAGTAACTAGGGAAATTATGCTACATGGCCCATACGGGCTTAGCTCTTCCTTACAAATATAATAATGATAATATAATAATAGTAGTAGTAATAGTAGTAATAATAGTAATAGGAGTAGTGATAGTTGTAGTAGTAGTAATAATAATAATAATAATAATAACTTAATCTGTAAAAAGCGTAAATACATTAATATGTGAAATGATAATTCAGAAATATGCAAATGTATGGTTATTTACCGAGTGGGAATCTGAATTAAAGCTCCTTTTTTGTGTGTGTGTTGACCTCTGTAATCCTCGTGTGGTACTGGTAACAAGGTGAACGAGGGGTGCATAATAAACCAGCCAACTGTTGGTGCCAGCAATTAATTTTATATTCCCGCAAATATAGATAATGAAGCAGACACATACAGGGCGTGTGTTTGTGTGTGTGCGCGCAAAAACAAGGACAGTGTCAGGGCTCGTGTGTGTGTGTGTGTGTGTGTGTGTGTGTGTGTGTGTGTGTGTGTGTGTGTGTGCGCGCTCGCGCAGAAACAAGGACAGTAACAGGGCGTGTGTGCGCAGAAACAAGGACAGTATCAGGGCGTGTGTATGTATGTGCGCAGAAACAAAGATAGTATCAGGGCTCGTGTGTGTGCAGAAACAAGGACAGTATCAGGGCTCGTGTGTGTGTGTGTGTGTGGGTGTGTGTGTGTGTGTGTGGTGTTTGTGTGTGTGTGTATGTGTGCGCGCGCGCAGAAACAAGGACAGTATCAGGCGATGTGGTGTGCGCTGAAAAAGGACAGTATCAGGGTTCGTGTGTGTGTGTAGTGGTGTGTGTGTGTGTGTGTGTGTGTAGTGTGTGTGTGTGTGTGGTGCGCGCGCGCTGAAACAAGGACAGTATCAGGGCTCGTGTTGTGTTTGCTGAAACAGGACAGTATCAGGGCTCGTGTGTGCAGAAACAAGGACAGTATCAGGGCTCGTCTGTTGTGTGCAGAAACAAGGACAGTATCAGGGCTCATATGTGCAGAAACAAGGACAGTATCAGGGCTCATATGTGCAGAAACAAGGACAGTATCAGGGCTCGTGTGTGTGTGCAGAAACAAGGACAGTATCAGGGCTCGTGTGTGTGTGCTGAAACAAGGACAGTATCAGGGCTCGTGTGTGCAGAAGCAAAGACAGTATCAGGGCTCGTGTGTGCAGAAACAAAGACAGTATCAGGGCTCATATGTGCAGAAACAAGGACAGTATCAGGGCTCGTGTGTGCAGAAACAAGGACAGTATCAGGGCTCGTGTGTGTGTGCGCTGAAACAAGGAGAGTATCAGGGCTCGTGTGTGCAGAAACAAGGACAGTATCAGTGGGTATGTGCAGAAACAAGGACAGTATCAGTATACTCTGAATGATTCGCAACTTCACTTTCCGTATAACCTGTCCTTCACACAAGACGTACGTTCCCATACGACGTACATCCATACATGACATACGTTAGCATTAGGACGTACGTATATATAAGACGTACATTAGCATAAGACGTACGTTCATATAGGACCTATCTTCATATAAGACGCACATTAGCATAGGGCGTACGTTCATAGAGGACGTACGTTCATACAGGCACAGGTGAGGATCATCCGCAACCCAACAAACATTACGGTGTGAACAGTGATCAGCAATTTCTTACAAAATCGAAATAAACAATTCTCTTTTAAAAATTCTTTCCCCAACCTCCTATTCTTCTTCTTCCTCCTCCTCCTCTTTATCCACCCTCTTTTCCTCTCGCTATCTCCCTTTCTCCTGTTTGCATGTACCCCTCATCCTTCTCTTTCTCCAGCCTCGTCTTTTACCTCTTCCTCCACTCTCCTCCTCTTCCTCCAGTCTTCTCTCATTTCTTCTTTCCCTCTCTTCTCCTCCTCCTCTTCTCAATTATCGTCTATTTACCTACTAACTCATTATTTCCATTTCACTACATCGCATTTTTATTCCGAATATAACCCAATTTTTTAAAATAAATTCTTTAAACTCCAGCTTTGACCTTACACCTTTAAGAGTCAAATTAGACCGGCGAGAAAGGTGAATTGTCGAAGACAGAGATGCTCAATATTTTTTCGCTGCTGCTTCTGATTGCCTCTTTCCTTTGTCGGTATTTACCGAGTGGGAGAGGCCAGCCGCAGAGAACTTTGTGTTGTGCGTAGATCTGGTATTTGTGGCAGTATTGAGAGAGAGAGAAGAGAGAAGAGAGGAGAGAGAGAGAGAGAGAAAGGAGAGGAGGAGGAGAGAGAGAGGAGGAGAGTGAGGATGGAGAGAGAGAGAGGAGAGAGAGAGAGAGAGAGAGAGAGAATGTTCATTAGTGTGTTCAGTACGTTAGTATGAGAGAAACAATGGTGATCATTTCGTTATGAGGAAGATTAACGTATACCAGTATGAGAGTCTCTCAGGAACCTGGTGACCTTACATATCACACTGCACCTACACCACATCTTACCTGCCTTCCGCTATTTTAATATGTATGCAGTGTAAAGAACTGAATAAATTCTAGGAGCTTAAAAGTAAAGGTCAGGAAAAATAGCTATAATAAATAAATATAAATAATAAATAAATAAATAAATATATATATATATATATAATATATATATATATATATATATCTCAATAACATGCGATAGCGTGTGACACGGAACCCATGTCGTTTTACAACGCCTCATGGTAGCGATAAATCACACGACTACTAACATAGGACCACCCAATCCTACAAACATTCACGCAACCAAAAGCTAGGTGTTTTATACCAGTGATCCGAAACATACGATGATGTGGGTGCCTCAAGACTATTTTATTCTCCCCTGGTTGGTGTATTAGCCTCCACAAGCAGATCACGGATCACCAGTATACACCACTCTGCAGGTAGCGTGATTTTGTAGGAGTGGGTGGTACCTGGGTTAGAGCATCGTGCGATTTTAGCTCACTATTGAGCCTGGGCCAAAACGACAGTGTTAGTCCTCAGCTAGTGGCATGTTGTCATTAATTAAATCCACTCGTTCGTGATTACAATAATATACTTCTTATAATAAGACCAGTTCAAACAGCCTTTTAATCAGTAGTTTTGTCCAGTTACTTAACGAACTGCACTTGAAATTAAAACCCTCGTATATAACATCATTAATAAACACCAGTTATAAACATCATTAATAACACTAATATTACATCTAATAACACCAATTTACATCAGTAATAACACCAGATTATAACATCAGTAATAACACAAGTTATAATCAGTAATAACACACTAATAACATCAGTAATAACACCAGCTATAACATCAGTAATAACACCAGCTATAACATCAGTAATAACACCAGCTATAACATCAGTAATAACGCCAGTTATAACATCAGTAATAACGCCAGTTATAACATCAGTAATAACGCCAGTTATAACATCAGTAATAACGCCAGTTATAACATCAGTAATAACGCCAGTTATAACATCAGTAATAACGCCAGTTATAACATCAGTAATAACGCCAGTTATAACATCAGTAATAACGCCAGTTATAACATCAGTAATAACACCAGTTATAACATCAGTAATAACCAGTTATAACATCAGTAATAACACCAGTTATAACATCAGTAATAACACCAGTTATAACATCAGTAATAACACCAGTTATAACATCAGTAATAACACCAGTTATAACATCAGTAATAACACCACTTATATCAGTAATAACACCACTTATAACATCAATAACAACATCTGAAATAAAGTGTTATAAACAAGAGTATCTCATGAATTATCTATATATAGATTCGTCTTCAAGGTTAAACTATATATATGAGGAGAATCAGACTTTTTTTTTTTTTTGTTCCCTCAGCAACTGTCGGGGAAAAGTTTACTGAGGTAAATTAAAGGCAGCAGCTCGCCTTGATGTTGACATTGCTCAGTGTGCAGGCTCGAGTACCTTTGTTGACATCACTTGCAAAGAGCATTGGCGATGCCTTAGTCAACTGCCAGGGAGAGAGAGAGAGAAACATAGCGTTTTCATTATATTTCTACCGAGGCGCTTAGCTCGTGCGAATCATGCAGCACCTGGAGAATGAGAGGCAGTCGGCCTTGATCCAATGAAGGAAGGAGGAGAGGCTAGCTCTTATCCCTTGAATCAAGATCCCTCCTCCAGCATCAACTCATTGCCTTAAGGAGCCTACAAGCATGACAGTACAGGAGAGTTACATCCCACTGAGATTGTTTTCCGCTCTGGCCAATTCCAGAAGGCTTGGCCAGTCTGTCATAGAGGGATTTGTGGAGCCTACTTGTACATCCTCACTACTGTCTTGGGATTTACCAAGATGATTGCTCAAGTTGGGAGGGATTACCTTGACGGAAACTAGGGGCTATTTGCATATATAATAGCAGGGGTGTGTGTGTGTGTGTGTGTGTGTGTGTGTGTGTGTGTGTGTGTTGTGTTCTCACCTAATTGTACTCAATTGTAGTTTCAGGGGTCGATTCACAGTTCCTAGCCCCTGGTTGCTACTAGGTCACTCTCTGCTTCATGAGCTTTATCATACCTCTTCTTAAAGCTATGTATGGATCCTGCCTCCACTATAACACTTAACCTGACTATTCCACTTCCTGACAACTCTATGAAGTTGTGTGGGGGGGGGGAAAGGGGGGGCATTATGGACTGCCACGTACGTCAGTTTCCTGTATATGGTTAAATGGGAACATGAAGAGTGGAAAAAATGAATTGATAAGAATATTTAACAAAAATTCTACTAGCGTTTCACATCTTTAATTACACAGCATCAATCATCTCACCATCAGAATTACTGTTATCAATATTATTAACATTAGAGTCACCATCAGGTTCACCATCACCATTGCACTCTAGAGTAGTTTGAGTTCTTGCAAATACACCGACTATCAACTTATTTGTTATGTCAATAAGACAGCTTTTGCCCGGGTAATTAAGACTTCTGTAGTATAACATCACGAAGGATTTAATTAATAATGTGTGGACGAAAATAAAGCAGGGGAAAAGTAAACTATTAATGTATATACACAGAGTAAATACACATTTATATGACTATGCACCGAGAGATATACATCAATAAGTGTATATATACTCTAAGAGATATACTCCTGTAAACATGCTGTATTTACGCTGAGAAATATTTGGCCGCAAGTGCGTTAGAAATGCATATCTAAGTTTATATACAAGGGCAAATATACATCTACATTTATATCCACAAAATGGATATAAATGGACTGGAAAACTTAGAGGAAGATGACAAAGTTGATCCCATGTATCAGAAATCTTCCCTATGAGGATAGACTGAGGCCCTGAATCTGCACTTCTAGAAAGGCGTAGAATTAGGGGGGATAAGATTGAGGTGTATAAATGGAAAACAGGAATGAATGAAGGGAATGTAAATAGCGTGCTGAAAATATCTAGCCTAGACAGGACTCGCAGCAATGGTTTTAAGCTGGAAAGAATCAGATTCAGGAAGGATATAGGAAAGCACTGGTTTGGTAATAGAGTTGTGGATGAGTGGAACAAACTCCCGAGTACCGTCATAGAAGCTAAGACGTTGTGTAGTTTTAGAAATATGTTAGATAAATACGTGAGTGGGTGTGGGTGGGTGGGTGTGAGTTGGACCTCACTAGCTAGTGCTACTGGGTCAAATACCGTGCTCCTTCCTTAAGTGGAAGTGACCTGATTGGGTGGGCCATTGGTCTAAGCCGGGGGCTGACATGGACCTGCCCCACATGGGCCAATAGACCTGCTACAGTGTTCCTTCTTTATGTTCTTATATACACACCTTATACAAGTGAGACAATATAAGCTATGTATATACCCCATATGCCTCGTAGTCTTGTCTAAAACATTATTTAAATAAAATCCCCAAGTCCAGCAAATAGAAAAATCCCATTTATGAATTTTGAATCTCGCATGTGATTCATATCTTTCCTCTACGACATGCAAGGCTTGACACGTCAGGGTTTATATAAAACACACTGAAAATATTCCACCCAAATTTGTTCTCGCACTTCATATCTCCGGTCAAACTGAAATTTATAGAAAACGGAGCCTAACACTTCTTCAGGGTGATAGACTGGCCGCTCCCAAACTATATATATCAACGTTGAAGGTCCGATCACACTGTCTGCTTCTCTATGGTTTTTACTGTGGGGGAAACGCTTCGGTAATGCACTAATAACCGGCATATAGAAGAGAGGAGCTTACGGCGACCTTTCGGTCCGACTTGGACCATTTACAAAGTCACACTGGTCCAAGTCTGTCCTAAATGTTGTCGTAAGCTTCAATGATGCGGGTTATGTTGTGTATTGTTCCAGTCACGATATTGTGCCTTTTTTTGTTATTACTTCGGTAATTAACATAACGCTACTTTTGCACGTGTGTTTTACTTATCTGTGTTCACTTAAAGTGAGAGGAAATTTACCAACACTTAAACCAGTAAAAATCACTATTTTACGAAATTTCACTCGAATTACGGCTTTCCAAATTCTTATCAGTACCTCAATGCTGGTCAAAATGCGTAAAACTATAAGGCTTCATTTTAAACTCAAGATTCTTTAAGAATAAGGTATTAAACACCAGCTTCCAGGGACTGACTACCTCACTTTCAACTGTCTTGTGTGTAGTTCTGCAAGGCTGAAGGACTGATTACCTTCTACTCTCTTCGTTTATCTCTGTATTGAACTGAAAAACAAAACTACTTGTAACATTTATGTCTAATTTTTTGCGTACTTGTTGATTCGAACTCAGTTCGTGTGAAAAGTCACGAATTTACATTAATTTTAGAGCAAGTTTTGGGTTTGCATTAACGTCATTTTGAATATACGAATGGTTGAGGGGGTTAAACCTTTCCATTGGCGCGTGTGTTCTCTCTCTCACAGGAATTACTGCCTCACACAGACAGCACCAGAGACCCATTTGTATTCATTCAGCGACGCTCGAATCCCTGTAAAGTCTTGAATTCCTCTCCCTGAATCCTTATATCCTCATCTGTTACCACCAGGGAGCCTTTGTCTGCCTGGATGGTGTTACGCCAGTGTGGAGCCCTAGAGCCTCACCCAGAGATGGTGTTTCGCAAGTGGGGAGTCCTCGAGGCTCTTTCAGAGATGGTGTTTCGTAAGTGTGGAGCCTAGATAGCCTTCTCCAGAGGTGTTTCACCAGTGTGGAGCCCACATAGCCTCTCCCATTCCTGTTGGAATGGTGTTTTGCCGGTGTAGAATAAACGGAACTGTAAAAAAAGAAATAAATTCGAACGTGATAAGTCTAGCTACGAGGTGGTCGAGGAAAACAGAAAGGAAATGTGTGTTTAGAATAAATATCCGTCTTGGTGTGAGAATGATCTGTAGCAGAGTAGCGATCGCTTCATCGCTAGCAGCTCGAGTACTGTGTGTATATCTCACCGCGTTGCCTGTGTCCTCTGGAGCTCACTCACTCCTCTCTGTGTCCTGAGACAAGCAGGAAACGCTTCACCTCTGTCTAGTTTATCTTCTGACCCTACCCATCCAGGCAGGTTTGCCCTGACTTAAATCAAGTTTACCCTATCATCCGACCTATCTAGTCAAGTTTACCTTATCATACGACCTATCTAGTCAGCAGATCCCCTCTATCACTTTAATCGTCCAGTCAAGTGAAATCAATCATGTGGGTCCCTCTTTCTTCATTTACGGAGGAGGGACTGCTTGCTTGCATTACAGGAAGCATTAAACCAGTATGGATCATTCAAGGTAACGAGTCGATGGAGGCTCGATCCTCTGTCTTCTGTCCATTCACCCCCAAAAACAAGAAACCATAGAAACCACGGTACTGGTGGGAAGCGAGTTAAAACTCCAGGCCAGTTTAGAAACCATAGAAATGGCACCATAGAGGTCTCCATGGAATAGGAATCATTGAAAAGGCACCGTATAATACTTCCCCTCTCAATCCTCTTCTGCAGGAGAAATAAACAATTTATTTTTAATGTATTTTATCCTTTGAGATTGAATTTATTATTTTAGAGCGTGTGTGTGTGTGTGTGTGTGTGTCTGTGTGTGTGTGTCTGTGTGTGTGTGTCTGTGTGTGTGTGTCTGTGTGTGTGTGTCTGTGTGTTGTGTCTGTGTGTGTGTGTCTGTGTGTGTGTGTCTGTGTGTGTCTGTGTGTGTGTGTCTGTGTGTGTCTGTGTGTGTGTTCTGTGTGTGTGTGTCTGTGTGTGTGTGTCTGTGTGTGTGTCTTGTGTGTGTGTCTGTGTGTGTGTTCTGTGTGTGTGTGTCTGTGTGTGTGTGTGTGTGTGTGTGTGTGTTGTGTCTGTGTGTGTGTGTCTGTGTGTTGTGTCTGTGTGTGTGTGTGTGTGTGTCTCTCTCTCTCTCTCTCTCTCTCTCTCTCTCTCTCTGACTTTTCAGTTTCAGTGTTCTGAAACTTTAAAAAGTTGGATGTTTGGCCACAGTGGGGTTTTTATTAAAGTTTACTCCAGCGCAGAGGCAGAAACAGGCACGAGAGGACCCATTTCCCAACAGATAAACTGAGAGGAGATACTACAGTGCCTGTATTAGCTTGAAGAAGCCTACTGTGCAGCCGAAACGTTTCGATAATAAAAATACCCAAATGTTGCACATGTGTCTTATACACTAAAGTACTCGTTCCCAGAACCCAGGTCCATGTAGAAGGCAGTACAGAACCTCTACCCTAACCCAGGTCCATGTAGAAGGCAGTACAGAACCTCTACCCTAACCCTGGTCCATGTAGAAGGCAGTACAGAACCTCTACCCTAACCCAGGTCCATGTAGAAGGCAGTATAGAACCTCTACCCTAACCCAGGTCCATGTAGAAGGCAGTATAGAACCTCTACCCTAACCCTGGTCTATGTAGAAGGCAGTACAGAACCTCTACCCTAACCCAGGTCCATATAGAAGGCAGTACAGAACCTCTACCCTAATCCAGGTCCATGTAGAAGGCAGTACAGAACCTCTACCCTAATCCTTGTCCTTAGAGAAAGCAGACCAGAACTTCTACTCTAACCCAGGTCCATTGAGGAAGCATTATAGAACCTCAGCCCTAACCCAGGTCCACAGAGGAGGCACAACAGAACCTCCAAAGCACTAAGAAGGCACCATAGCACCACTAAGAAACATACAGGAGGCCGGTACAGTAGCTCTTCCCCAAGGCCTGACTATTATGGATGGGTTCCTGGACCAACATTTTCTGGCACTGTTCAGGTTTTCCGAGAATGAAAAATTGGTTCCGTGTTTTCGTGTGTCAGAATCACACTTTATCTCCACCTTCCCCAAGCTTCTTAATGATTTAGGAAGGAAGTGAAATATTTGGATGATTTGGGAAGCAGAAGCATTTTACGATGAGGGGGGGAGATGGCACTCGGCAATAAAAAGGAGTTAAGGGGATCAGGAGAAGAGATCGTCGAGGTATAAAGAGAAACACAAAAAAATGTCTCAAAACTGAGTAAAATGTTGAAGGGAAAAAATAAAAATGGAATTGAAAAATAAGGCTTTAAAAATAAGATTTTTAAAATTTAGAAGAAATTAAAAAAAGAAAATATCCGAGAATGAAAATGTTTAAAAGTAAAAGAAATTATCTGAAAATAAGAGAAAATGATAAGGAAACGAGGAAAATATTGAAGAATAAGATAAAATATTTAAAAAAAAATAAGAAAACATTTAAGAATAAGAAAAAAAATATTTAAAATCATGAAAAATATTTAAAAATAAGAGAATAAACTTTTTTTTAAGATTAAAAGGAAATGTTTAAAATTAAAGAAAATTCTTTAAAAGTGAAATATATATAAAATTTAGAAAAAAACTATTGAAAAAATAAGATAAACTTATTAAAATTAAAATAAGACATTTAAGACTAAAAATAATCTTTTTATATATAAGAAAAATTGCAATTAGGACAGATCGAAAATTTCTAAAATGTTTCACTCATTATATATCTGCAACGTGTGGATGTGCAATCTGCAACATGTGTGGATGTGCAGTCTGCAACATCTGTGGATGTGCAATCTGCAACATGTGTGGATGTGCAATCTGCAACATGTGTGGATGTGCAGTCTGCAACATGTGTGGATGTGCAATCTGCAACATGTGTGGATGTGCAATCTGCAACATGTGTGGATGTGCAGATATCTGCAACATGTGTGGATGTGCAGTCTGCAACATGTGTGGATGTGCAGTCTGCAACATGTGTGGATGTGCAATCTGCAACATGTGTGGATGTGCAATCTGCAACATGTGTGGATGTGCAATCTGCAACATGTGTGGATGTGCAATCTGCAACATGTGTGGATGTGCAATCTGCAACATGTGTGGATGTGCAGATATCTGCAACATGTGTGGATGTGCAGATATCTGCAACATGTGTGGATGTGCAGATATCTGCAACATGTGTGGATGTGCAGATATCTGCAACATGTGTGGATGTGCAGATATCTGCAACATGTGTGGATGTGCAGATATCTGCAACATGTGGATGTGCAGATATCTGCAACATATGTGGATGTGCAGATATCTGCAACATATGTGGATGTGCAGATATCTGCAACATATGTGGATGTGCAGATATCTGCAACATATGTGGATGTGCAGATAACTGCAACATGTGTGGATGTGCAGATATCTGCAACATATGTGGATGTGCAGATATCTTCAGAATAAGTCGTTCCACTACGACGTAAGTCCTCGACCGGTAATAAACTGCCGACAGGTCGTTCCAAACTGCTAGACGACTTTTTAGCAAGATTTATAGACAATTTATTCTTTCAGCACAACGCTGTATCTGGGTAATGTATTATTAAAGTACTGTATTATCACGGTAATGTCTCTCTCTCTCTCTCTCTCTCTCTCTCTCTCTCAAAATAATTGTGAGTAAATTGTTTATTTTGCGTGAGTAAATATTGAGTAAATGTGCATAGAGTGGTAGTGTGCAGGTGTGAATGTGTATAATTTGTGAATGGCTATAGTACGTGTGTATATGAATGTATATTGTGTATGACAATGTATAGTGTGTTAATGCACATGTTATGCTATAGAACATATCGTATTAATGATTAGTGTGTATAGTGTGTGTGTGTGTGTGTATAGTGTGTGTGTGTGTGTGTGTGTGTGTGTGTGTGTGTGTGTGTAGTGACTGTTTACCATGTGAATTTACACGAGGAGTAAATGCGTATCACAAGTAAATTTATATAGAATATGAGTTGCGTATGAATATATATAGTGTATGAGTGTGCATACTGAGTGAATGTATATAGTGTATAAGGCACACAGGAGTCAGGATGTATAGTAAGTTCGGGTTGGGAGATACAACTGCTGGACAGTCACGTTCCCTAGTTTGTAAAGGATAATGCTGTGTTTACCAAGCTGACTCAGGTGAAGGTGAAGTGTGAGGAGAGAGAGAGAGAGAGAGAGAGAGAGAGAGAGAGAGAGAGAGAGAGAGGAGAGAAGAGAGAGAGAGAGAGAGAGAGAGAGAGAGAGAGAGACAGAGACAGAGAGAGACAGAGACGAGAGGGAGAGGTGAAAAATGAGAGAGCAAGGAGATAGAATGAGAGATATGAAGAGAGATGAAAAAGAGTGGGAGGGAAGGGCAGAGATGAAGAACAGAAGAGAAAGAAAACACAGAATAAGAGGTGAAGGGACAAGGAGAGTAACGATAAGGGGATTCTGATCAAGGGTAAAGGGATGGAGGGAGAGCACAGGAAATAGGAATGACACACACACACACACACACACACACGAGCGAAATGACTGTGTTGGTAGTGTAGGAAAACTCCATACACAGTGTTAGGAGTAGACATGACAGGGGCTGAAGAAGCAAGTAACCAGTAATGCTGGTAGATAAAGCTTAGGAAGGATATATATATATATATATATATATATATATATATATATATAAATATTATATATATATATATACACATACTGAATATGTAAAACTGGTCAATTAGCAAGAACTCATTTAAAATTAAGTCCTTCCTAAAATTTTCTCTTATACTTTTAAATGTACGTTTCTTTCGTTAATGTAAAACTTAATAATTTTGTACCAAAAGAACCTTAGAAAACTTACCTGACCTTATTAAAACAAGGGCAAATTGATTTAGCCTAATCCAGCTAAATATATTTTAGATAAGTTTACAATAATTTAAACACAATGAAATATATTTTTTGTTACGTTCAGAATGATTTTTGCGAAATTATTGCATACACAAATTTTCGCTTGCCTTATTCGGCAAGAAGAGCGTTGCTATTTAAGCCAAAATCGCAAGTTTTGCCTATTCGGTACGACATTTTATATATATGTATATATTATGCAAAACAACCACTCTGAAAGAATAGATAAATTCCAAGCGCTTTCGTGACTACTCACATTATCAAGGAACTATGAAAGTAAAGCATCCAAGGAAGCTATATAAGGGATCTGGCCAGCACCTCACTATCAGATCCCACAATGGTTAAACACCTGACGCGCGCCGGCCCAACTGGACAGGTCCTTTGCACAACCCACCAACAAACTATTCTACCCAAGAAAATTTAAAAATTATTATTTGTCCAGTGTATTATTAAATTCTTCCCAAATTCTATTAATTATAAATGGATCTAATTTATATAAACCAAAGGAAATATTCATATTATTGTCAAAACTGCTTTTTATGAAACAAGATTCAATTATATTCCTGTCGACCATGGACTTGCTTGATACTACTATCTCAACTTTTTGAAAATCAATTGGATGGTTAAAATCTCTTACATGAATAAATAGAGCATTGGAATCTTGTCCAGTTCTAATGCTATATTTATGTTGTTTTAATCTTAGTTCGAGATTTTTACCAGTTTGACCGTAATAAACTGTATCGCAAATTTTACAAGGAATCTTATAGAGACATCCATCAGCATTTTGGGGGGAATTCTTTATCAAAAGTTTTTTTACTGTATCAAGATTTTTGAATACAACTTTAATATTAAAAGTTGTATTCAAAAATCTTGATACAGTAAAAAAAACTTTTGATAAAGAATTCCCCCCAAAATGCTGATGGATGTCTCTATAAGATTCCTTGTAAAATTTGCGACAAAGTTTATTACGTTCAAACTGGTAAAAAATCTCGAACTAAGGTTAAAACAACATAAATATAGCATTAGAACTGGACAAGATTCCAATGCTCTATTTATTCATGCAAGAGATTTTAACCATCCAATTGATTTTCATTAATAAAAGCAAGTATAGTTTTGATCTGAACTAAATATGAATATTTCCTTTGGTTTATATAAATTAGATCCATTTATAATTAATAGAATTTGGGAAGAATTTAATAATACACTGGACAAATAATAATTTTTAAATTTTCTTGGGTAGAATAGTTTGTTGGTGAGTTGTGCAAAGGACCTATCCAAGTTGGGTCGGCGCGCATCAGGTGTTTAACCGTTGTGGGATCTGATAGTGAGGTGCTGGCCAGACCCCTCATATAGCTTCCTGGATGCTTTACTTTCATAGTTCTTGAAAATGTGAGTAGTCACGAAACGCTTGAATTTCTCTATTCTTTCAGAGTGGTTGTTTTGCATTTAAAACACCTGTTTTACTGTGATCTTATTGCATTATATATTTATATATTTATAAATATTATATATATATATATATATATATATATAATAATATATATATATAATTATAATATATATTATATATATATCAAATATATACATATAAACATATATATATAATTATAGTATGTAGTGAATTATATAGAATAAATATTGCGAGAAGTGAAACATAAAATTATACTGGTCATGATTTCAAGTTGGTGTAAGAGTCGTGTGTGTGCTGTCGTGTTTAGTCCATTGCTGACATTATAAAATAAATTATATATAAATAAAATTTATATAAATAATAATATTTCATAAAATATAATATCTAAACCAGATCACCACAACACACACACACATATCCACATAAACTATTTATTAAAACATATATGTATTTATTTTTCACTTTCGAAAATATTTATTCTTATTATTATACACTGGAGGTAGCGTATGATTTTCCCAGGTTGGTGTAAGCGAATTTTTACCAGATCCCTGTTCCAGGTCGACCCATTGGCTGACATTGTAAAATAAATTCGACCCTCGAGGCAGAAGGGGAAACTCTTGCATTTAAAGAAAGAAGATTCTCCAATAACAATTTGAATAATCAATACCGGGAGTCTCTCGAACTTCAGCAGGCATTGTTTTTCCTCCGTTTAAATTCTCTCTTCCTTTACATACTTTCTTATGCTGGGGTATTTGCTATTTTAAAAAGTGAGGTATTATACGTCGCTTCTGGTATTCAGTGACGACTGGAGGGTTGAGCTGGTGTTGAGTATTTTAGGTTTTGTCAATGAGGTATTTTCTTTACGAATATACGAATGGAAAAAACACTGCAGCTGGTCTACTGGCTCTTACAAGGCGAGTCCTTGTCAAAACCAATCATTTCCACCCGGCTATTTGTCCAAAGCTACCCAAGAATTTGCTTTTAATAGCTCGAGTACTAATCAGTTCCAACCCTTATCACTCCGTGTGAGCTGTTTTAACTGCAGCAATCACGGTATCTACTGAGGTAAGAATGATTTTAACTACAGCAACCACGGTATCTACTGAGGTAAGAATGATTTTAACTACAGCAACCACGGTATCTACTGAGGTAAGAATGATTTTAAACTACAGCAACCACGGTATCTACTGAGGTAAGAATGATTTTAACTACAGCAACCACGGTATCTACTGAGGTAAGAATGATTTTAACTACAGCAACCACGGTATCTACTGAGGTAAGAATGATTTTAACTACACAACCACGGTATCTACTGAGGTAAGAATGATTTTAACTACAGCAACCACGGTATCTACTGAGATAATGATTTTAACTACAGCAACTTTTCTGGGTTATCCCAGGTTCTCTACACATATGCTGCCATGTATGATAATTTAATGTAACTTATTTGTGTATACCTGAATAAACTTACTTACTAACCACGGTATCTACTAACAATAACAATATTTTGGCACACGCAAACACACAGACAGACATACATACACAACACAAATACATACACAGGGTGAACAGGGACATTGAACAGAGATAGGAAACAGGAATAAGAGGACACAAGTTGAAAACTCAAATGAGCCATAGGGACGTCAGGAAATATTTCTTCAGCCATAGAGTTGTTAGGAAGTGGAACGATCTGGAGAGCGAAGTGGTGGAGGTGAGGTGTAAACATTGTTGTAAGATATAAAAGGCTCTTGAAGCCGGGAGAGACTGGACATAGTAGCGACAAGCAAACGAGGTCAGGAGCGGTGACTCGACCCCTGCAACCACATCTGGATGAGTACATATAAATACATCCTCTGAATCTCACTACAGCAACCACCATAAACCTCTTTATAATTGCTCAAAACTACAAGAAACAGAATTCAAACAAGATATTTCACTCAATCTAAAGATTAAACATTTTTGCATCCATGGGTATAAGAGCAATTGTATTTACACGTTTACAGGGAGATTGCAAGATATTGCAACGTATTATGCAAATTTAACGTTCAAAACACTCGTACTGGTTTCTCGGGTAAATATTTGTGATTATAGTAAACTCGGTTGCCTGTACTATTACGTATATAAGATGCCTGCATTTCTACGAATCTAAGAAGCCTGCATTTCTACGAATCTAAGATGCCTGCATTTCTACGAATCTAAGATGCCTGCATTTCTACGAATCTAAGATGCCTGCATTTCTACGAATCTAAGAAGCCTGCATTTCTACGAATCTAAGAAGCCTGCATTTCTACGAATCTAAGATGCCTGCATTTCTACGAATCTAAGATGCCTGCATTTCTACGAATCTAAGATGCCTGCATTTCTACGAATCTAAGAAGCCTGCATTTCTACGAATCTAAGAAGCCTGCATTTCTACTTGTCAAAAAGATTTTTGCACTTTCAGGCAGGTTCCCGTAGAGAGCAGAGAGCGGTGCAAGTGTGAGGTAATCAGGGACGACTCTCCCTGAGGCCCTTAACACTCCGCCTGAGGTGAGTTCAAGTGACCCTTACGGAAGTACCGTGGATGACTGCTTCTCCGCTTTATGCACCACCTCGTTTTATTGGCCCTCCAACTGCTTATTCTGAGAGGGAAGACGGGGTAGTTGGGGTAGGAAATATATATATTTGTGTGCAGGACAATTGCAAACAGGTGATGTAAACCATGCAGAACAAGACACTAGAGTATGGAAAATACTGGCTTGCAATTTTAGATTTTTAAAATACACTGTTGTCAGTTTGAGTAAGGAATTCGCTGACTTTGCCGAGTCTGTTTGTATTGCAAGTTAAATATTACTTACTCTTGTTTTCCGTTAATATTATGGGGGAAGTATAGATATTTCCGAGATCAATGTGTGGTAAAAAACAAACAAAAAACAGATAATTGTAAGCAAATGAAATCTGAAGAAGTCATGAATGTCAACATCTCCTTAATTTTGCAATCATGCAACATTTCTGAGTCTTGAGAGATGCAATCTGTTTGGAGTCGCACTCGCGATATGCGTTAGCGGAGGAGGAAGTTACCTTCTGAGCAGAGGAGGAGGAGGAAGTTACCTTCTGACAGAGGAGGAGGAGGAAGTTACCTTCTGACAGAGGAGGAGGAGGAAGTTACCTTCTGACAGAGAGGAGGAGGAAGTTACCTTCTGGCAGAGGAGGAGGAGGAAGTTACCTTCTGACAGAGGAGGAGGAGGAAGTTACCTTCTGGCAGAGGAGGAGGAGGAAGTTACCTTCTGACAGAGGAGGAGGAGGAAGTTACCTTCTGACAGAGGAGGAGGAGGAAGTTACCTTCTGACAGAGGAGGAGGAGGAAGTTACCTTCTGACAGAGGAGGAGGAGGAAGTTACCTTCTGACAGAGGAGGAGGAGGAAGTTACCTTCTGACAGAGGAGGAGGAGGAAGTTACCTTCTGACAGAGGAGGAGGAGGAAGTTACCTTCTGACAGAGGAGGAGGAGGAAGTTACCTTCTGACAGAGGAGGAGGAGGAAGTTACCTTCTGCAGAGGAGGAGGAGGAAGTTACCTTCTGACAGAGGAGGAGGAGGAAGTTACCTTCTGACAGAGGAGGAGGAGGAAGTTACCTTCTGACAGAGGAGGAGGAGGAAGTTACCTTCTGACAGAGGAGGAGGAGGAAGTTACCTTCTGACAGAGGAGGAAGTTACCTTCTGACAGAGGAGGAAGTTACCTTCTGACAGAGGAGGAAGTTACTTTGACAGATTATGAGGCAGTTACCTTCTGACAAATTATTATAATCAAGGGGGAAGCGCTAAACCCGGAGGATTATACACGCCTGGGGGGGGGGATCTGGAAGGCATTCAGGCTAATTCGGAAAGAGAGCACAGATCCAATTCCCTAAATCAGAGAGCCCTCACGCAACATCAGGAAGCCTTCCTTGAGGAGGGAGCCTTCTGACAAAGAAGAGGAACTTAACTCTGACAGAGAAGGCAACCAGTTACCTTCTGACAGAGAAGCAGCACGAGAAAGTTACCTTTCCAGTAGCTTTTCACAGTTGGTCCTCCAACGGGTTGAGAACTAACCCTGAGCACCAGAGAACTACCTTCGAAGAAGTTACCTCTACAGAGAGGTAACTTACCTTCGGCAATGAGGAGAAGTACCTTTCTGGTCGGGAGGAGGAAGCTTACTTCTGGCACGAGGAAGAAGTGACACTCGGCCATGAGGCAGGAGGAATTACCTTCTGCAAGAGGAGGAAGTTACTTTGGCAGAAAAGGAATGAAGTTACTTGAAGGGAGAGAAGTTACCTCTGACAGAGGAGGAGGAAGTTACTTCTGACAGGGGGAGTACTCGACAGAGGAGGAGGAAGTTACCTTTGACGAGGAGGAGGAAGTTACTTGACAGATTATGAGGCATTACCTTGACAATTTTTAAAACAAGGGGTAGCGCTACCCCGAAAGGAATAAAACAGCGCCTAGGGGAAGGGGATGTGGAAGGCATTCAGGCTTAATTCGGGGAATCTGAGCACAGATCCAATTCCCTAAATCAAGAGCCCCTCACCAACATCAAGGAACCTTCCTTGAGGGGCCTTCTGACAAAGAAGCAGGTACTTAACATCTGACAGAGAAGCAACCAGTTATCTTCTGACAGAAGCAGCACGAGCAAGTTACTTTCCAGTAGCTTTTCACAGTTGGTCTCCATCGGGTTGATATGTAACATAACCCTGACGCACCTATGACAACTTTCAAGAGTTATAATACAGATTTGTGTATTATTCGTGCTTAATTAGTGTAGATTAATGTTTGTTGTTAGGATTGTGTTACTGGAACGAGGAATAAGTGACCAGCCGCGCTCATGACTATCCGCACTCGTCCGCAAGATAGATATGAGTTGCACAATAAACAGCCACATAATCCACAGATAATAGGATGCACAATAAACTAGCACTGCAGT
>NC_069472.1:23781919-23829419 GCF_026875155.1 Cherax quadricarinatus
ACGTGATGTATATCTACATAATAAAGGATAAGTCCCAGTCGTCAAATTACGGTCCAATTAACGCGACATCAAATTATTAGAATTTATTATATCACCTTTAATTAGAAGGCACCTTAATACTAATACTACTAATAATAATATTTATTTTTACAAGTACATGATGCAACTTATACAGACCATAGCTAACATCACTGACTATCTAGAAAGCCCCTTGTTCTGCCAAGCATTTCGGGCAACTTTAGTTAATTTTGTTCCCAGGATGAGAGTCATCATCAGTCGACTAACACCCAGGTACGTACTTACTGCTAGGTGAACATGGACAGCAGATATCTTAACGAAACACGCTCCAATGTTTCCACCCGTACCGGGGATCGAACCACGGACCACAATGTATGAGCTGAGTGCGCTACCAACCGGGATACGGATTCACAAGGCGACGTTCATGCCTAATAAATTTACAGACTTTCTTCAGTAAGGCAGTAAAGGCATGAAAGGAATATTAAAGATTATTAAAGACAGTGACTACTGGAGAACAATTCTCTCATGGGTCGAGACATGACTGCGAAATAAGCAACGAAGAGTTTGTATAAAATGGGGGAATTGGAATGGGGACCAGTCACGAGTGGCGTTCCACAAGGATCAGTTTTTGTCCCCTTGTTTATAAGCAACATGTATAAAGAATGAAAAGTCACAATACCGTGGCTGGAACAATACACAAATAACCTGCAGTTAGGAAACTGAATCTTACAATAACGTTTCTGTCCTACTTGGACCGCTAACAAGTCACGAGTCGGACCGAAAAGTCGTCAGTTTCCTAATTGCGGGTTGTGTATCTGTATACATGACCCTAATGAGGGAATAAAAAGTAACTTAAATTTGCTCAAGACGCAAAAAAAAAAAAAAAAAAAAAGCGGCGTCGAAGTCATCCGGACTGGAGCAGAGGTAGCCGTAACAACGACTGTGAGACACGGGAACGATAATGGACATCTGATGAAATGAAACGAGACCCGATTAGCCATCCGCGAAAATGATCAACAGAGGCGGAAGTGCGTGGAAGCTGCTTTAATTAACAAACCCGACACACTTTCACAGAACTCCGAGAGTTTCAGGGTTTCCGAACCCTTGGTTAACATTTTATAGCAACATCCACTTAATACAGTCTGCCTCACACCAATCTCTTTACATGACGGCATCTTATCAGCTGATACAGAGTAACAGCTGATACAGAGGTATCGTAATTCCGAAATGTTTTGCCCACACAGTAAGTTTCTCCAGTCGAATACAGTACTAAAAAAGTTGTTCGAAGTGAAATTATTCTTATATTAAATGTGCTTAAGTGTCGATAAGTGAATTTGTCTTTCATTACGTCGTTATTACTATACCACTTACATTATTATTATTATTATTATTAATTATTATTATTATTATCCCGACTGCAATTACGTCTTATCACAATTATTATGTCCAGTCGCAATATAAATATTACTACTACAGTTAATACCATTAAGACTACTACTACAAGAGATGCTACAACTACAAGAGATGCTACAACTACAAGAGATGCTACAACTACAAGAGATGCTAAAAGAGATGCTACTACTACAAGAGATGCTAAAAGAGATGCTACTACTACAAGAGATGCTAAAAGAGATGCTACTACTACAAGAGATGCTACTACTACAATAACATCTACCGCTACTAATACAACTACTGCAATTACCATTGCTAATATTTCAACTACTGATACTGATTTTAGCAATGTTAATGGTCATTTGCATAAACAAGTAGACAGTTCTCCCTCCGAGGGTTGTAATAACTTCCCCTATGTATTACGCATGTAAAAAACACGAGCCATGATTAACAAAGACATTAACATGTTTAACTTGAAACATTAGCATATTTATAAACTGCATCGCAATGCATTTAGGATTATATAACCTTTTTAGACCTAATAGCCGGCACAATGCAAAATTTTTTTGGTTTCCCCATCGGGGGAGACAAAAAAATATTTTTTTTTTTTACTTTTTTCAGTACAAAAATTTTTTTCGCTTTTAGCCTGAGAGGGTAAAGGGGGGGAACCAGAAGATCTTTTAACGTTAATCAGGTTTCGATTGTTTTTTAAATTTTCGGATTTGCCAGTGCTGTGAATTTTGACAATTCTCGGGTATAAGTACCTACTGAGAGGGTCGGGCCCCCCAAAAAAAAATGAAAATAAGCCCACTGATTTTTTTTGGTTTGCTGGTTCTCTACACATAGCTCTAGTTAAACTATGTAACGATTTTTTATCCTAAATAAACTTATTTAGGTCCTCTGTCCGGAGTACCCCCTTTTCTGCCCCCCCTCACTGCTTGCCCTTTTGGCATCCATTTTTCTTTGGGATACTTTTTCTGTTCGACTGCCCGCCTGTTTGCCTATATCCCTCCTATTTTAAAAGAGTAGCTGTCATTTTTTATTTTTTGGGGTATTTACCCCATTTCCCGTACTTTAAACCCGCTTACCTACTGATTGCCTGTCGTTTTCCTTTTCTTTCCATTTTCTGTCTCCCTTCCTGCCATCTACTTTCTTTTTGCCTATTAACCGTTTGCCTGCTTACCCGCTTGTATTTTCCCCCTTCTGACGTCACATCTGTCCGGTAAATCAAAGGGGGCCCTTCATTTCAAGGACTTTCTGGCTCCACATGCATATGTGGGAAAGTATCAGAATCTTTTTAAAACCGGGTTTTGGCATCCCCTCGGTCTGGACAAAAAAAATGGTGAAAAACTCCGTAAAAACTACACAAGGAAAAACGTTTTCCTAATAAATCTATTTTGGACTTTTGGTCATTTGCATATTAAAAAAAAATTAATTAAAGGCAGTTTATATTATATATATAATAGTGGTGTTGTGGTCGTGCCGAATATGAAAACTTCAAATTTCAAGAACCATTTTTAAAAATTTAATCCTTTCTAAATTTTCTCTTTTAAGTTTTTAAAAATAATTTTTTTCATTAATTTTAAATGAAAAAAATTTTTAATTTTTTCACCAAAAGAAACTTAGAAAAAAACCTAACCTTATTAAAACAAGAACAATTTTATTTTAGCCTAACCCAACTAAAATATTTTTAAAAACTTTTTCAATAATTTAGTATTAAACACAAATATATTTTTTTCGTTAGGTTCAGAATGATTTTGGCAAAATTATTGCATACACAAAATTTTCACTTGTCCTATATGGCAAGATGAGCGTTGCTATTTAAGCCAAATCGCAAGTTCTTGCCTATTCGGCACGACATATATATATTTATATATGTATATTATATTTATATATGTATATTTATATATGTATATTTATATATAATATATATATATAAAAAATATAATTTATATATATATATATATATATATATATATATATATATTTTATATATATATAATATATATATATGTAGTAACTCAGCCAACCTTTCAAGCCATTTTGGATTTTTCTAGGTTTTAGAGAATTTTTTCAGTTTATTTCCAATAAACTGATATGTTTATCGGAGAAAAAAAAAAGTTTTTGGGAGCTTCAAAACCAGGGGAAAAATTTGGGAAAAGCGAGGGAAACCTCGGCCCGGGATACCAAAAAACCCCCAGCGGGGGGGTCATAAAGGGAAAAAAAAACCCCCGCCAGGAAAACCCATTTCCTCTTTCCCCCGTTTTTTTCCCCGCCAAAACCAACATTGGGAAAGGTTAAAAAATTGTTTTTAAAAACCGACAATTTTGAAGATTAAGACATTTATCCCAAGTACGGGAATCTTTAATGAGGAAACTTTTGGGCCACACGGGGGTTCATCGGGCCAAAAACAAAGCAAAAAAAGCGAAAAGGAGGGGAACAATTTGGGGAAAAACACCCCTTTCACCGGGAAATTTTGGATGTTTCAGCCCCATCAGCCCTTGAAGAGAGTACAGTAATGGTTTGGAAAAGTGTTATAAACTGTAGACACAGTTAAAAGCAGGGGGCGGCGGGGTCCCCAGTGGAACCACCCAAACGGTGAAGGGGTTTTCGACCAAAGGTTTTTTTTGTTTTTTTGTGCCCAAATCTTCAATTTTGCGGTTTATAAAAACCATTTACCACATCTGTCAAAAACCGGGCAACATCAGGGGATCTTTGTCCCAAGGGAAATTTCTTAAATACTTACCAACCTTTGGACAAAACCCCCTTTTATTTTACCCCTAGGGGGGTTTTCCACTGTAAACCCCCCCCCCCTTTCCTATTTTAAAATTGGGGGATGGTTCCACTGTGATCCCCCCCTCCGCAACTTGCACCAGGGGAGGGTCCCACTAAACCCCCCCCCCTGCTTTTTTGCACCATGGATGGTCCCACTGTGACCCCGCCCTTCCTCCTGCTTCAAACCACCTGACAACATTTTAAAAGGGCCACTTTTTTCCGGCCATAACTCGTACTTCTACAAGACTGTTTAAACTAAAACACAACTTTTACCAGGCTGGGGGAGGGAAATTAAACCTCAAACTCCTCTTACATGCATTTTTCTGTTTTGTGCGGGGACTGATAAAGGCCACTGGAAAGCGAAAGGGGGAAAGAAAACCAAAAGGGAAAAAAGGGAATAGTTTCCTTTAAAAACCCCAAAAAAAAAAAAATTTTTGGAAAAATTTGCTTTCAGTAAAATTTTTTTTAAGGTCGAAGTGATTCACCACCCTTTTCATTCTCCTTTTTGTTTCATTTTAAAAGCCCATGATTCTTCGCACTTAAATCAGGAATCCATTTTCTTCTCTCTCTCTCTCTCTCTCTCCTGGGAAGAAAAAACGTGCAACTAAAAGGGCGCCAGGGAGAGGAAAATAACAGTTTTGGAATTTGTGTTTTACTGTGGGTGTGAATACGGGCAGTGTGAATAGCAAAGCTTGCCACAGTAGTAGGGTTTCCCCGGGAAACTCAGTTTTTTTGTAGATGGAGCACAGAAAGGGTTTGTAGGGGCAGCACAGAGGGGTAGTGTAGATGGCAGCAAAAATAGGGGTATTGTAGATGGCGCACAGTATTGGTAGTGTAATGGCAGAAACATAGGGGTAGTGTAGATGGCAGCACAGTAGTGGTAGTGTAAAGGCAGCACAGTAGGGGGATGTAGATGGCAGCACATAGGGGTGTGTAATGGCCCACGGGTAGTTTTGGAAAATTTGGCAGCACAGTTTTTTTTAAAATGGCCCCCAAAATTTTGGGGTAAATGGCCCACAGAGTGGTAGTGTAGATGGAAACACAAAAGGGGTAGTGTAAAGGGCGCACAGAAAGTAAAAGGCAGCACAGTAGGGGTAGGTAATGGTACACAGTAGGGTAGTATTTGTAGGGTAGCCCCGAAAGGGTGTAGATGGAAACACAGTATTGGGGGAAATGGCGCACAAGGGGGGTGTAAGGGCAGCCGAGGGGTTGGCCCCCGCACAGTATGGGGTTAGATGGCAGCACAGTATTGGTGGTGTAGATGGCAGCACATGGGTGGTGGGGGGAAAGGGGGCCAGAAACAGTAGTGGGGGTTTGAAAGGATAAAAGCCCCAGTGGTGTAGAGGGCACACAGAATGTAGAGGGCAGCACATTAGTGGGGGTGAAAAAGGGGCGGGCACATAGGTGGGGTAAATGGCACACAGTAGTGGTGGTGTAGTTGACAGCACAGTAGTGGTGGTAAACGCCTGAAGTATGCTTCATGGAGCATTTTACACACACACACACACACACACACACACACATGACAGGCTTCAGTGCCAGTCCCACACACGGTTACACCTTTTTCTAGTACATCCATTTTTTTACCATGGCTTAAATACATTTCCATGCATAATTTACCATCAGGAATAAAGATTAATTACCTGCAAAATTTACTCGAAAATTACCTGTAACCCTCCGAGACCTCGCTGGCTTTGAACTGCTTCAGAAACATTAATAAATCATAGATTTTTTTTTCAACAGTGTAATATTTTCGGAAGGGGGGGAAGGGGGGGGGAGAGGATGAGAGAGGCCATTTAGAAGCAACGTCACCCTTCGTACCTCAGCTTCCTGATAAACCGGCAAAAGCAAAGTTAAGCTTTCATAGCTTTTTTGAGAAGTGACGAGCGAAGGTCAAAGTCCGTAGAGTTTACACTCTCGCTGGAATGGCTGACTGACACAAAAAAACAAAAGAGTGGGCAAACAAGGCCTTAATGACAGAGGGCGAGGGTTATAAAACTGTACAGACAAACAGGACAATATTGACTTCTAACGTACAGAGGGTGATAAAAGCCTGACGAGCTCCAAAAAATTGGTCACACTTGCATAATACATTACACAATGTTGTTAAGAAGCACTGTACGATAAAATACAGTGTTAGCAAGACGTACAGACAGGCGAGAAGGTAAATGTGTTTGTGAATTAAGCCTGTGTGTGTGTGTGTGTGTGTGTGTGTGTGTGTGTGTGTGTGTGTGTGTGTACCTTTTTACCAGGCTTCTTGTCTCTCTTTCCTGTGTCTGTCTCACTGTCTTTACATTGTACATTATATTTCTGTATCATGACTTCAGACATTTGTCAGTCATATGTAGTATTGTCAGCCTTATGTCTTGTAAGCCATGTGGCGTAGTCTCAGCCATGTGGCGAAATGATCAGCTGTTGGGCATAGTATTAACATTTTTCCCTTAATATTTAAATAAACACAATGCAACATTCCCCCCCCCCCTTTCAAAAAATTATTTAATTCATTTTTAATGCAGAAAGTTGTTATATGGAAATTATGAAATTATGACAAATATGCTAAGGTGGAAATTTAGTGAAAAGATGAGAAAATGATATTATGCAGGAGCTCTTGACCCGACCTGCTGGACCTGGCTTAATCTTCTAAACCTGACCTAACCTGATTCCAAGGCTGAGGGACTGATTACATCGAACTCCTCTTTTTCTACCGTTCGTCTCTGTATAGGACTGTACAAAGTCACTGTGGCAAAACATTTCCTCAATAAAGATCCCGAAATATTGCACAAACATCTCATTCTTAAACTTTGTGTTTAAAGTATTTATCATATCTGACCTAACCTGTTCAACCTCAACCAGGCATCAATGCGATATTCCTTCATACACAATGGGTTTCATACTCTAGGTAAAGAAATGCATCAGCAGGAGCTGGAAGACGTCATTCTTCTTGTAGGTTCGCCGGTCTTGTCCCGGCCCGGGTCTTTCCAGATGGTAACCCGGCGGGAGACGTCAGTAAGGCTACGAGAATATAATCAAACATTCCACCAAGAGTTCATTAGCTATGGCAGCTTTAAAGGCTTCCTTCCAGCAGAGCTGGAGTTACTATCAGTTGGGAATTACCATCTCTCAGGATGACCCTGACAGGTAAAATCAGTCATAGGAAGGTCTGAAACGGTAAAAATGTAATCTATATTCTCAAATAACCTAATCAAAGCTTAAAGCTCTCCAGGAGCTTTGTCAAGCCGCTCCTGGAGAGCGAAACGTTGCCACAATAAAATGTCACAGTTACACTTGTGTCCTTTTACTTTGCATATTGTCGGTAATTCTACCAACATATCTGATCAGATATGATTTCCTTTGTGTAAGAGTAAAGATGAAGAAATTTAAGTCATGACAGAAGGAACAAACTGAAAGAAGGAACTAGGGAAATGTTAGAAAACAAAACAGGTCCAGTGGGATACAAAATCAAGTACATTTGTTGATTGTGGGTGAAGGAGCGGGTCCCAGCACTGGTCACAGACCTGGCCGAGGGGGCGTTGACCCCCGAAACCCTCTCCAGGTATACTGGTAATATTGCCAGACAAGACAAATGTAAATTATGCTACTCCAACTCAACCAGATTTTGTACATCACAGATTTTTTGTATTACATTAAATTAAAGAATACTAACTTACGACAATGATTTTATTAATTTATTATTATTATATTGCTAAAATCTACATGTTCCAAAACATTAACAAAAACATTAACCTCAGTGAAAATCGCCACGAACACCCAACTCTGCTTGACACTGCTAAAACCTTTATCATCACCAGTGTAAAAAAAAAAAACAAATCCGCTGCAAATGTTGAACACAAACACTCTCTCTCCCCCGGACATCACATTTACCAATTAATGTTTTCGTAATATCTCTGATGGAGATTGACAGCTACATTTGCTGCTGCCAGAACACCGACGTTTAGACAAACATGTGAATATAAAGATGGGGTGAGGATGTTGCAGAACCGAGGGACATCATTTTGTCATGGTTAGGAATCAATGCCAGTAGGGTACGTGAGGGTGTGAACACTGTAGGTGGCCAGGGCCTCAGCCTTCCTTCTGTTACACAGCAATACAGGAATGGAACGAGTTGCCTGATTATGTCAAAGCCAGTCTTAATATAAACCAGTTTAAGAAGACAGGAAAATGCATGATGTTACAGCTGTGTATTTTTGTGTGCTCACCTAGTTGTGGTTGCGGGGGTCGATTCACAGCTCCTGGCCCCGCCTCTTCAGCTGGCCGCTAACCACTCTTCACGCTCCGTGAGCGTTATCATACCTCTTCTTAAAGCTGTGTGTGTGAATCAAGGAGTGACAGCCATTAGAAAAGGATTTAATTTTTATATCACAATAACTAGTAAAGACGAGATCATTACGAACGTAATTAGATGAATTCGCCCATACGCATTTGCAGGAATTATTATAATCAAGGGGAAGCGCTAAACCAGTAGGATTATACAGCGCCTGTGGGGGGGATGTGGAAGGCATTCAGGCTTAATTCGGGGAACTTGGAGCACAGATCCAATTCCCTAGATCAAGAGCCCCTCACCAGCATCAAGGAACCTTCCTTGAGGGCAATGATTAAGTCACGTTAAGCTCAAGTGTGTTATTTAGCGCAGGAAAGAGCTACAGCAAGGAAAACAAAACTATTATGATTTGGAAAGAGGTGTGAAGATAGACAAAACTGACTGGCGTCCCTTAGGGATCTGTCCTGAGAACGGTACTTTTCCTGATCATTTGACTGGCGTCCCTTAGGGATCTGTCCTGAGAACGTTACTTGTCCTGATCATTTGACTGGCGTCCCTTAGGGATCTGTCCTGAGAACGGTACTTTTCCTGATCATTTGACTGGCGTCCCTTAGGGATCTGTCCTGAGAACGGTACTTTTCCTGATCATTTGACTGGCGTCCCTTAGGGATCTGTCCTGAGAACGGTACTTTTCCTGATCATTTGACTGGCGTCCCTTAGGGATCTGTCCTGAGAACGGTACTTTTCCTGATCATTTGACTGGCGTCCCTTAGGGATCTGTCCTGAGAACGGTACTTTTCCTGATCATTTGACTGGCGTCCCTTAGGAATCTGTCCTAGAACGGTACTTTTCCTGATCATTTGACTGGCGTCCCTTAGGGATCTGTCCTGAGAACGGTACTTTTCCTGATCATTTGACTGGCGTCCCTTAGGGATCTGTCCTGAGAACGTTACTTGTCCTGATCATTTGACTGGCGTCCCTTAGGGATCTGTCCTGAGAACGTTACTTGTCCTGATCATTTGACTGGCGTCCCTTAGGGATCTGTCCTGAGAACGGTACTTTTCCTGATCATTTGACTGGCGTCCCTTAGGGATCTGTCCTGAGAACGGTACTTTTCCTGATCATTTGACTGGCGTCCCTTAGGAATCTGTCCTAAGAACGGTACTTTTCCTGATCATTTGACTGGCGTCCCTTAGGGATCTGTCCTGAGAACGGTACTTTTCCTGATCATTTGACTGGCGTCCCTTAGGGATCTGTCCTGAGAACGTTACTTGTCCTGATCATTTGACTGGCGTCCCTTAGGGATCTGTCCTGAGAACGGTACTTTTCCTGATCATTTGACTGGCGTTCCCTTAGGAATCTGTCCTAAGAACGGTACTTTTCCTGATCATTTGACTGGCGTCCCTTAGGAATCTGTCCTAAGAACGGTACTTTTCCTGATCATTTGACTGGCGTCCCTTAGGGATCTGTCCTGAGAACGGTACTTTTCCTGATCATTTGACTGGCGTCCCTTAGGAATCTGTCCTAAGAACGGTACTTTTCCTGATCATTTGACTGGCGTCCCTTGGGGATCTGTCCTGAGAACGGTACTTTTCCTGATCATTTGACTGGCGTCCCTTAGGAATCTGTCCTAAGAACGGTACTTTTCCTGATCATTTGACTGGCGTCCCTTAGGGATCTGTCCTGAGAACGGTACTTTTCCTGATCATTTGACTGGCGTCCCTTAGGGATCTGTCCTGAGAACGTTACTTGTCCTGATCATTTGACTGGCGTCCCTTAGGGATCTGTCCTGAGAACGGTACTTTTCCTGATCATTTGACTGGCGTCCCTTAGGGATCTGTCCTAAGAACGGTACTTTTCCTGATCATTTGACTGGCGTCCCTTAGGAATCTGTCCTAAGAACGGTACTTTTCCTGATCATTTGACTGGCGTCCCTTAGGGATCTGTCCTAAGAACGGTACTTTTCCCTTATCATCGTGAATGATATATCGGAGAGACAGAGCCCTATAAATCCCCAGGGGTGAAAGATGCCAAGAAAAAAAATTATATAAGACAGGAAAAGACCACGAGAAGACCTCTACAGCCTACATGACTGGTCTGACAGGTGACCGTTGAACTTAGACCTCAGCAAGTGCAAGGCTGGACTGCTGCCTCACATTCAATACGCAATGAAGGCTTCCTTACCTTCACTCCCGTGCAGTGACGTTAACAGCGATGTCAATAGCGACGTCAACAGCGAAGCCAACAGCGACGTCTTCAGAGGTCGGCGACACTCATTTCGGCATCTGGATTTTCTACTCATTTGTTATATCAAATTGTGTATAAAAGTATACATACACATACACGTCTTAATAATAAAGAAAATATATTCAGAAAAACTGAGCAGCAGCTAAATATAATATTGATTACTGGATCTTGAGAACGTACGTCGTTGAATGTACGTCTTGAACGTATTATTATTATTATTATTATAATCAAAAAGAAAAGCTAAGTCACAAGGGCTATACAGCGTCTTGAACGTAGATTTTTCTAAACAATGTTTTCCTAAATATGTTTTATAACGTATGTTTAATAACATCTGTTTTATAACGTATGTTTAATAACATCTGTTTTATAGCGTATGTCTTCTGACACATTGTAAACACTCTCTGAAATGCTTCTTAATATCCGTTAACTTCCTGTGAATTTACAACTTTCTCACACTGACACCAACCACTAAGACAGGAGGAAGAAACCCAAGCACTGACTCCAAGATATATGGTGTGTTCTTAATCTACCTTCCTGGAGTTCCAGTGTACGAACTTCATGGTCCAGTCAGAAACCTAATATGACGTGTCGGCCAATAAGAATTCAAGAATTACCTTCAAGTGCCCCCGAACCACTTGTTAGCCTCACCTCAATTACCTTTGCGTTGGTAAGAATTTTGTCATCACTCATAAACCAAAATTGAGAGTTAGTGTTATAAATAGACGTGTATATACGTTCATTGTATATACCTTAAGACTTTATTTTGATACATATTTTAGAGATTGAAGTATTTTTGATTGGGGAGGAGAGGTGATATGCAGCCTTAATGATCCTTGGAGTAGTAGACACACTTAAGCCCAAGTGCGTGTGTGTAGACCTTCTAATTTGCACATACATAAAATATATATAACCTTGGTAAAAAGGTTATTTCTGCAGACCCAGCTGAACACAACGAAAAAATGGACGTAATGGTCATTAACTCTCAGGGCGGATATAGTGGCCATATAGCCGGCCAGAGAAACATGGGCTTGCCTATCTTCACCTGCTTATAGACACACCGTCTTGCCACGCCTCCACTGCAGGGCCACATCACAGTACCCACATCACAGTAGAGGTAAGCAGATGTATGATAAAGCTCACGGTTCAGGGAGAGTGACCTAGTAGCGACCAGTGAAGAGACGGTGCCAGGAGCTAGGACTCGACCCCTGCAACCTCAACTAGGTGAGTACAGTACCCACATCAGAGTGCCAATACCACAGTGCCTCCACCAGTGTTCACATATAGTGCCTCCACCAGTGTCCACACAACAATGCCTCCACCACAGTGCCCACACACACGTGTCCACTGGATGTGGGTCGCATACTGGGGCAAAATTAACCTAAGTTGTCCCGAAATGCTCTCCATACACGAGAGCTTCTACATAGTCGTCACTGATGTCAGCTATGGTCGTATATGTAATGCTACTTGTAGAAATAAAGATATTATATATTATTATTATATTTGCCCAAACATAGTGCCACGGGTCATCTTTTAACAGAGAACTGTTTCATAGCTTTACTCTGTCGAGTGAACTGTACACTACTAGCTAATGATTCATTCCTTAGTACTGCTCTCGGTGCATATATACCGGTGGCCTGGAGGTGGCCCGGTGGCCTGGTGGCTAAAGCTCCCGCTTCACACACGGAGGGCCCGGGTTCGATTCCCGGCGGGTGGAAACATTTCGACACGTTTCCTTACACCTGTTGTCCTGTTCACCTAGCAGCAAATAGGTACCTGGGTGTTAGTCGACTGGTGTGGGTCGCATCCTGGGGGACAAGATTAAGGACCCCAATGGAAATAAGTTAGACAGTCCTCGATGACGCACTGACTTTCTTGGGTTATCCTGGGTGGCTAACCCTCCGGGGTTAAAAATCCGAACGAAATCTTATCTTATCTTAAAGGTGGGCCCAGTGTGTGTGCGTGTGTGTGTGAACGTATTCACCTATTTGTGGTTGCAGGGACGAGTCACAGCTCCTTTATGTAAGTCGGCTGTTGTGGGTAGAATCCTGGAGAGGAGGATACAAGAGCCCCAATGGTAGTAACTTTACTAAACTTTCTAAATAATATGTTAAAAATAAGTAACTGAATAAATTGGTTGAGTCTCCGCTGAAAATAAAATGAGTTTGAAGTTACAGAAAATGGAGGAACGGCACACATCATAAAGCATGGAGGTTGTGTAGGGCTAACTAACCTTTGCAGATGAAGTCTAGAGTTGAGGTTAAGGACATGATGTGCAAACATCTGGATATCTTTATTGTAGACGTTTCGCCATCCAGTGGCTTTATCAATACAGATTCTAGGACATAATAGGAAGACAGTAGAACTATATACAAAAGATGAGGTAATCAGTCCCTCGGCCTTGGAGTTCGTGTTCACAGCATCGGTGGTTACACGCATCGTTAGATCTTCACGATTGCTGTGAACACTAACTCAAGGCCGAGGGACTGATTACCCATCTTTGTATATAGTTCTACGTCTTCCATTTATGTCTAGAATCTGTATTGATAAAGCCACTGGATGGGAGAACTCTACAATAAAGATTACCCTTTGGATGGTTGCACAATGGGTCTGTAAACTTCAAATTGTCGGTATTTTATAGACTTTCTTGCACAACTAAGCTAAAGGAGTTGGTTATGGGCACCGAAGTCTTGAAGAATCTTCAACACTTCGGCGTTATCACCAACTCAATGCTTAGATGATTACCCCGTCGTTCTATATTATGATTCTACAGTCTTCACGTATTATATTCTAGTTTGTATGATATAAGCCACTGATGGGAAACTTCTGCAAATAAAGATAACAAGGTCCCAATGTAAATCACTTTGCTAACTTTTTTGGTTATCTCAGTAATTTACACATATGCTGTGATGTATGATAATTTATGTAACTGTATATGTGTGTACTTAGACATGAATACATCTACTTATTTAAGCAGATTGAATAATTTACGTGTCCCGTAGCTGGATCGTTACCACACTCGGCTCACACACTGAGGTCCGGAGTTTGAATCTCTTTCGGTACGGCTGGAAAACATTAGGAACGTGTTTCCATAAGACACCTGCTGTCCATGTTCACCCATCAGTTTAAAATGGGTACCTGCGTGTTAGTCGACTGGTGTGGGTTGCATCCTGGGACAAAACTGACGTAATTTGCCCGAAATTACGTCTTTCTGCATACGGCTTTCTGTAGTAGTATGTCACTGATGTCAGCTATGGTCTGTATGCCTTGTACATGTACTGGTAGACATAAAAATTATTATTATATGTGTGTAAATTCATATATACATACATATAACATACATATATACATACATACATACATACATACATGCACTAACTAGTATTCATTCCATTCATACTCTAAGTAGCCTCCAATACTCACTAAATAATTCAGTGTATGTAAAAGTCTATATCGTTTGACAATGCATTTATTTCTGTTTGTGAATAATTACTACGATATTTAAATGACGTTTACGCAATACGCATTGTTCTATGTAGATTAAACTTTGAGCTCAACTGCAGTTCACCAAAATAAAACCTGATATTTGACCTCTGTGCGTAGTTGATGATTTATGAAACATCCTACATGACCTCTGACTCCAGTTCTGGCATGGGCAGCGCCCACATGATGGGTATGTGGGGCAGGATAATGCTATTAACATAACTAACGTAGGACAGGGCGGATTCTTTCGTTGTTGCTCCTTATAACTGTTTTTTTTTTTTTTTTGTATTTTCTAACTAATACTAAGCTGTAAATTCTAATTCGTGTTAAGAGCTAAATCCATATGGGTCATCACCCAAAGTATTTACTTTGACTTTTCTGGATTATCCTGGGTAATCTACACATTTGCTATGTATGATAATTTATAAGAACATAAGAATATAAGAATGGAGGAACACTGCAGAAGGCCTACTGGCCCATGCGAGGAGGTCCTTATCAAAACGACTACTACCTAAAGCTTCCCTAGAAATAACTCCCGTACCCAATGACACCAATCAAACCCAGCCCCTCCCACTCATATATTTGTCCAGTCTCTTCTTAAAACTACCCAAGGTCCTAGCCTCTATCACCCCACTGGGAAGACTGTTCCACGCATCTACAACTTTTAGAAAACCAGTACTTACCTATGTCCTTTCTAAATCTAAATTTATCCAACTTAAATCCATTATTCCTGGTTCTTACCTGGTTCGACACCCTCAGTACTTTATTAATATCTCCCTTGTTTATGCCCGTCATCCACTTATACACTTCAATGATATCTCCCCTCATTCTACGCCTCTCCAGAGAGTGGAGATTTAAGGCTTTAAGTCTGTCTTCATACGGGAGGTTCCTTACACAGTAAATCATTTTAGTCATTCTTCTCTGTATGTTCTCTAATGAGTCTATATCCATCCTGTAGTAAGGGGACCAAAACTGAGCAGCATAATCTAAATGAGGCCTCACTAGTGATGTACAGAGCTGTAAAATAACTTTTGGACTTCTGTTACTTACACTTCTTGAGATAAATCCAAGTAATCTGTTGGCCTTGTTGCGCACACTAAGGCACTGCTGCCTTGGCTTTAGATTTTTTCTCACCATGACTCCCAAGTCCTTTTCACATTCTGTATGATCAAGCTCTACTTCACCTAGATTATAGCTTCGAGGGTTATTTTCATTACCAAGGGCAAGTACCTTGCACTTATCCACATTGAACTTCATCTGCCACTTTTCAGACCAGGACATCAATTTGTCCAAATCGTCCTGGAGTTCATTGCTATCCTTCTCAGAGTGAATTATACGGCCTATCTTTGTATGATCTGCAAACTTACTCATGTCACTCGTAATCCCTTCATCAAGGTCATTAATGTAAATTATGAACAAGAGAGGGCCCAAAACTGATCCTTGTGGAACGCCACTAGTGACTAATCTCCATTCAGATTTCACTCCATTAATGGAACTCTCTGCTTTCCATTGGTAAACCGTGCCTCTATCCATGAGCATCAAAATGGTATACAATACCGACAGGTTGGTAGGTAAGACACAGGCAACAGTTAGGCAACTTTATTCCGAAACGTTTCGCCTACACAGTAGGCTTCTTCAGTCGAATACAGAAAGTAATTGTATTTATGTGTACCTGCACCTGAATGAACTTACTAATACCGCTTCTTTCCCATTACATATACTCCGTCTTCTCTCATCTTCCACGGTATTTACTCGCCCCTTCCTTCTCTTCCACGCCAGCTGACATTTCCTCCTCTTCCACTCTAACATTCTTATCCCCTACACAATGTCCTTTCTTTCTTAATTGAAGTTTCTTACACATTTTTTCGACGTCTTTCCAAAACTTTCTCATCTCCATTTCACCTTCATTGTTGAGAAATAAAAGTCACAACACTGTGGCTGGAACAATTCACAACTTACCCGCCAACTGGAAATGAGAACTGGATGGCATTTCGGTCCGTCCTGGACCATTATCAAGTCGCGAATGAGGGGATGAGGGGGGTAGGGAAGGCTGGAAGACAGCCAGAAGTTAGGTCAGGGCACCGGGAGGTGTGGAGACGGTCAAGGTCAAGCCAGGTCAAGCGTGTTTCTGTAGGATGAAATTTTTACCAATGCTACACTAATATATACGAAAGCCAGAAGAGCAGAAATGTGAGTTATCTTCCGTATTTCCCGTATTTTCGTGGCTGGAACAATCCACCAAAATCCGGCACTTAGAAAGGGAATCTTATGACGATGTTTTCTTGGAATGGGAGGGATTCGAACCTACAACAGGTGAATCCTCAAACTCACAGGCCAGTGCGCTAACCCAATTTTGTGATGTGTTTGCAATCGTTTTATATCGATTTCGTGGGTTATGACAACGTTTTGGTCGGTCCAGGACCTTCCAGGATTTCTCTCTATATATTATTTATAATATTTATTATTTATATATATATATATTATATATATTTATATATATATATCAATTTTATTTATATATATATTATATATTATATATATATTAACTAATTCATTATATTATATGATATATTATAATTATTATTTATATATATTATATATCATTTATTTTATTAAATATATATATAAATTATATAAATTATAATTATAAATATATATATATATATATATATATATTAGTTATATTATAATTATATATATAGGTATATATATATGTATAATAATATTATATATAATTATAGTATATATATATATATAAATTATATTAGATATATATTATAAATCTAAAATATATATAAACATAATATAATATATATATTTCTATATTCATATTTATAATTAATATATATACAAATATCGAATTATATATATATATTATATATATATTATTTATATATGTATATATATAAATTATATAATATAATAAGATTATATATTTATATAGTATAATTTATTATATATATATAGTTATATAATTATGATTAGATTATATATTTATATATATATATATTATATATATATATATATATTATATATATAAGTTATTTAAGTGTCTAAATACCTTTTTTTCCTGACCATATGTAAACTCCACCCATGATTTAACATTCCGATGTTGCTCCTGTTCATGGGTTAGTCTTCCCATGAGCCCCAGAAGTGAAAAGGCCGTGCATCTCTAATTTAAAAGGAAGTACAAAGAGCTGTGATTCGACACCCACAATAGCTTAAGAGGCCAAGACACACGTTGATAAACAAGCTTAGTGAAATCATAACTTGAAGCTCTGCATAGAGAATTGTTACCCCAGTTAAAGCTTATTATACAACCTGTATCGTCACTTCAGTAGTGCTGGCAGCACCCCATTTCAATCCTGCCTAAAGCAACGGCACCAGGAGCAACGATTCAACCCTTTCAAACCCAACTAAGTGAGTACAGTTGGCTCTTCCCTTACCTGCCTTCCCTTATGATCCTCCCCTACTCATTTTTACTCCCAGGCCCATCCCATTAAGTAAGGGATGTGCTCCACACACGCCTCACGTGCCCAGACCTTCAATTTCCAGCCTCTCATCCATTTCACTTCTTATACTCAATTACCTTAACCCTGGGCTCACAGGCTCTTCCATCCTTCCATCTCGCTAACATTGCTTCACCTTCCATCTCGCTAACATTGCTTCACCTTCCATCTCGCTAACATTGCTTCACCTTCCATCTCGCTAACATTGCTTCACCTTCCGTCTCGCTAACATTGCTTCACCTTCCATCTCGCTAACATTGCTTCACCTTCCATCTCGCTAACATTGCTTCACCTTCCATCTCGCTAACATTACTTCACCTTCCATCTCGCTAACATTGCTTCACCTTCCGTCTCGCTAACATTGCTTCACCTTCCATCTCGCTAACATTGCTTCACCTTCCATCTCGCTAACATTGCTTCACCTTCCATCTCGCTAACATTGCTTCACCTTCCATCTCGCTAACATTGCTTCACCTTCCATCTCGCTAACATTACTTCACCTTCCATCTCGCTAACATTGCTTCACCTTCCATCTCGCTAACATTGCTTCACCTTCCATCTCGCTAACATTGCTTCACCTTCCATCTCGCTAACATTGCTTCATCTCACTTACCTCGTTAAATGGTAAATATTCTCAGGATTATTTTAACTTAAGTTATTTAAGAACGTAAAATCACAGTACCGTGGCTAGAACAATTCACAAATATTCCGAACTTAGAAGAGGCACGTCATAACGACGTTTCGCTCCATCCTGGACTATTGTCAAGCTATAACTGACTTCACAATGGTACACGACGGACATTAGCTGCCATTTAAACTATGCTATTTACAGTCACTTAAACCATTTTATTTCCTGCCATTTAAACCATTTTACTTATTGTCATTTAAATCACGCAATTGACAGCCATTCAAATCATGCTCATTACCTTTTAAACCCAATAAAACATTTTAACCCAGCATTTCTACTCAAGGTTATTTTAAAATAAAAGGTCGGACGGAACTTAATTGCTGCATTCATAAACGAAAGATTGACAAAACGTTAGTTCAAAGCGAACAATCTCAACATTCACAAATTAATCAGACTGGACTGTAATGAATTACCAATTAAACTGGCTATTACCACAGCTGACACGGTCAATTAAGCATAAATCACACCATATTTCAAATATTGCAATGAAACACGGGCGTCAGAGGTTCCCATTTCAATGGAAAAAATATAAAGCATCGTACGGCTCTATGTCAGGTCAGAGTTTGATTAAGTTGTGCACCTGCAGCAGTCTGGTGGTCACTGTAGTGGTTCTGGTCAAGACTTGTGCACCTGCAGCAGTCTGGTGGTCACTGTAGTGGCTCTGGTTAAGACTTGTGTACCTGCAGCAGTCTGGTGGTCACTGTAGTGGGTCTGGTTAAGACTTGTGTACCTGCAGCAGTCTGGTGGTCACTGTAGTGGCTCTGGTTAAGACTTGTGTACCTGCAGCAGTCTGGTGGTCACTGTAGTGGCTCTGGTTAAGACTTGTGTACCTGCAGCAGTCTGGTGGTCACTGTAGTGGCTCTGGTTAAGACTTGTGTACCTGCAGCAGTCTGGTGGTCACTGTAGTGGCTCTGGTTAAGACTTGTGTACCTGCAGCAGTCTGGTGGTCACTGTAGTGGCTCTGGTTAAGACTTGCGTACCTGCAGCAGTCTGGTGGTCACTGTAGTGGCTCTGGTCAAGACTTGTGTACCTGCAGCAGTCTGGTAGTCACTGTAGTGGCTCTGGTTAAGACTTGTGTACCTGCAGCAGTCTGGTGGTCACCCTAGTGGCTCTGGTCAAGACTTGTGTACCTGCAGCAGTCTGGTGGTCACTGTAGTGGCTCTGGTCAAGACTTGTGTACCTGCAGCAGTCTGGTGGTCACTGTAGTGGCTCTGGTCAAGACTTGTGTACCTGCAGCAGTCTGGAGGTCACTGTAGTGGCTCTGGTTAAGACTTGTGTACCTGCAGCAGTCTGGAGGTCACTGTAGTGGCTCTGGTCAAGACTTGTGTACCTGCAGCAGTCTGGTGGTCACTGTAGTGGCTCTGGTTAAGACTTGTGTACCTGCAGCAGTCTGGTGGTCACTGTAGTGGCTCTGGTTAAGACTTGTGTACCTGCAGCAGTCTGGTGGTCACTGTAGTGGCTCTGGTTAAGACTTGTGTACCTGCAGCAGTCTGGTGGTCACTGTAGTGGCTCTGGTTAAGACTTGTGTACCTGCAGCAGTCTGGTGTCACTGTAGTGGCTCTGGTTAAGACTTGTGTACCAGCAGCAGTCTGGTGGTCACTGTAGTGGCTCTGGTTAAGACTTGTGTACCTGCAGCAGTCTGGAAGTCACTGTAGTGGCTCTGGTTAAGACTTGTGTACCTGGAGCAGTCTGGTGGTCACTGTAGTGGCTCTGGTTAAGACTTGTGTACCTGCAGCACTCTGGTGGTCACTGTAGTGGCTCTGGTTAAGACTTGTGTACCTGCAGCAGTCTGGATCACTACGACAAGGTCCTAAATGCACTAGAAGACAAAAAGAATGCAGATGTAATATATACAGACTTTGCAAAAGCCTTCGACAAGTGTGACCATGGCGTAATAGCGCACAAAATGCGTGCTAAAGGAATAACAGGAAAAGTCGGTCGATGGATCTATAATTTCCTCACTAACAGAACACAGAGAGTAGTCGTCAACAGAGTAAAGTCCGAGGCAGCTACGGTGAAAAGCTCTGTTCCACAAGGCACAGTACTCTCGCTCCCATCTTGTTCCTCATCCTCATATCCGACATAGACAAGGATGTCAGCCACAGCACCGTGTCTTCCTTTGCAGATGACACCCGAATCTGCATGACAGTGTCTTCCATTGCAGACACTGCAAAGCTCCAGGCGGACATCAACCAAATCTTTCAGTGGGCTGCAGAAAACAATATGAAGTTCAACGATGAGAAATTTCAATTACTCAGATATGGTAAACATGAGGAAATTAAATCTTCATCAAGTACAAAACAAATTCTGCCACAAAATAGAGCGAAACACCAACGTCAAAGACCTGGGAGTGATCATGTCGGAGGATCTCACCTTCAAGACCATAACATTGTATCAATCGCATCTGCTAGAAAAATGACAGGATGGATAATGAGAACCTTCAAAACTAGGGAGGCCAAGCCCACGATGACACTCTTCAGGTCACTTGTTCTATCTAGGCTGGAATATTGCTGCACACTAACAGCACCTTTCAAGGCAGGTGAAATTGCCGACCTAGAAAATGTACAGAGAACTTTCACGGCGCGCATAACGGAGATAAAACACCTCAATTATAGGGAGCGCTTGAGGTTCCTAAACCTGTATTCCCTGGAACGCAGGAGGGGGGAGATACATGATTATATACACCTGGAAAATCCTAGAGGGACTAGTACCGAACTTGCACACGAAAATCACTCACTATGAAAGCAAAAGACTTGGCAAAACGATGCACCATCCCCCCAATGAAAAGCAGGGGTGTCACTAGCACGTTAAGAGACCATACAATAAGTGGTCAGGGGCCCGAGACTGTTCAACTGCCTCCCAGCACACATAAGGGGGATTACCAACAGACCCCTGGCAGTCTTCAAGCTGGCACTGGACAAGCACCTAAAGTCAGTTCCTGATCAGCTGGGCTGTGGCTCGTACGTTGGTTTGCGTGCAGCCAGCAGCAACAGCCTGGTTGATCAGGCTCTGATCCACCAGGAGGCCTGGTCACAGACCGGGCCGCGGGGGCGTTGACCCCCGGAACTCTCTCCAGGTAAACTCCAGGTGGTCACTGTAGTGGCTCTGGCCAAGACTTGTGTACCTGCAGCAGTCTGGTGGTCACCGTAGTGGCTCTGGTTAAATCTTGTGTACCTGCAGCAGTCTGGTGGTCACTGTAGTGGCTCTGGCCAAGACTTGTGTACCTGCAGCAGTCTGGTGGTCACTGT
The DNA here is from genome assembly GCF_026875155.1 of Cherax quadricarinatus. NCBI lineage: Eukaryota > Metazoa > Arthropoda > Malacostraca > Decapoda > Parastacidae > Cherax > Cherax quadricarinatus. The sequence continues at coordinate 23,803,556 of NC_069472.1, forward strand.
AGTGGCTCTGGTTAAGACTTGTGTACCTGCAGCAGTCTGGTGGTCACTGTAGTGGCTCTGGTCAAGACTTGTGTACCTGCAGCAGTCTGGTGGTCACCGTAGTGGCTCTGGTTAAGACTTGTGTACCTGCAGCAGTCTGGTGGTCACTGCAGTGGCTCTGGCCAAGACTTGTGTACCTGCAGCAGTCTGGTGGTCACTGTAGTGGCTCTGGTTAAGACTTGTGTACCTGCAGCAGTCTGGTGGTCACTGTAGTGACTCTGGCCAAGACTTGTGTACCTGCAGCAGTCTGGTGGTCACTGTAGTGGCTCTGGTCAAGACTTGTGTACCTGCAGCAGTCTGGTGGTCACTGTAGTGGCTCTGGTCAAGACTTGTGTACCTGCAGCAGTCTAGTGGTCACTGTAGTGGCTCTGGTCAAGACTTGTGTACCTGCAGCAGTCTGATGGTCACTGTAGTGGCTCTGGTTAAGACTTGTGTACCTGCAGCAGTCTGGTGGTCACTGTAGTGGCTCTGGTTAAGACTTGTGTACCTGCAGCAGTCTGGTGGTCACTGTAGTGGCTCTGGTTAAGACTTGTGTACCTGCAGCAGTCTGTTGGTCACTGCAGTGGCTCTTGTCAAGATTTGTGTACCTGCAGCAGTCTGGTGGTCACTGTAGTGGCTATGGTTAAGACTTGTGTACCTGCAGCAGTCTGGTGGTCACTGTAGTGGCTCTGGTCAAGATTTGTGTACCTGCAGCAGTCTGGTGGTCACCGTAGTGGCTCTGGTCAAGACTTGTGTACCTGCAGCAGTCTGGTGGTCACTGTAGTGGCTCTGTTCAAGACTTGTGTACCTGCACCAGTCTGGTGGTCACTGTAGTGCTCTGGTTAAGACTTGTGTACCTGCAGCAGTCTGGAGGTCACTGTAGTGGCTTTTGGGCAAGATTTGTGTACCTGCAGCAGTCTGGTGGTCACCGTAGTAGCTCTGGTCAAGACTTGTGTACCTGCAGCAGTCTGGTGGTCACTGTAGTGGCTCTGGTCAAGACTTGTGTACCTGCATCAGTCTGATGGTCACTGTAGTGGCTCTGGTCAAGACTTGTGTACCTGCAGCAGTCTGGTGGTCACTGTAGTGGCTCTGGTTAAGACTTGTGTACCTGCAGCATCTGGTGGTCACTGTAGTGGCTCTGGTTAAGACTTGTGTACCTGCAGCAGTCTGGTGGTCACTGTAGTGGCTCTGGTTAAGACTTGTGTACCTGCAGCAGTCTGGTGGTCACTGTAGTGGCTCTGGTTAAGACTTGTGTACCTGCAGCAGTCTGGTGGTCACTGTAGTGGCTCTGATCAAGATTTGTGTACCTGCAGCAGTCTGGTGGTCACCGTAGTGGCTCTGGTCAAGACTTGTGTACCTGCAGCAGTCTGGTGGTCACTGTAGTGGCTCTGTTCAAGACTTGTGTACCTGCAGCAGTCTGGTGGTCACTGTAGTGGCTCTGGTTAAGACTTGTGTACCTGCAGCAGTCTGGTGGTCACTGTAGTGGCTCTGGTCAAGATTTGTGTACCTGCAGCAGTCTGGTGGTCACCGTAGTGGCTCTGGTCAAGACTTGTGTACCTGCAGCAGTCTGGTGGTCACTGTAGTGGCTCTGGTGAAGACTTGTGTACCTGCAGCAGTCTGGTGGTCACTGTAGTGGCTCTGGTCAAGACTTGTGTACCTGCAGCAGTCTGGTGGGTCACTGTAGTGGCTCTGGTCAAGACTTGTGTACCCGCAGCAGTCTGGTGGTCACTGTAGTGGCTCTGGTGAAGACTTGTGTACCTGCATCAGTCTGATGGTCACTGTAGTGGCTCTGGTTAAGACTTGTGTACCTGCAGCAGTCTGGTGGTCACTGTAGTGGCTCTGGTTAAGACTTGTGTACCTGCAGCAGTCTGGTGGTCACTGTAGTGGTTCTGGTCAAGACTTGTGTACCTGCAGCAGTCTGGTGGTCACTGTAGTGGCACTGGTCAAGACTTGTGTACCTGCAGCAGTCTGGTGGTCACTGTAGTGGCTCTGGTTAAGACTTGTGTACCTGCAGCAGTCTGGTGGTCACTGTAGTGGCTCTGGTTAAGACTTGTGTACCTGCAGCAGTCTGGTGGTCACTGTAGTGGCTCTGGTTAAGACTTGTGTACCTGCAGCAGTCTGGTGGTCACTGTAGTGGCTCTGGTCAAGACTTGTGTACCTGCATCAGTCTGATGGTCACTGTAGTGGCTCTGGTTAAGACTTGTGTACCTGCAGTAGTCTGGTAGTCACTGTAGTGGCTCTGGTCAAGACTTTTGTACCTGCATCAGTCTGATGGTCACTGTAGTGGCTCTGGTCAAGGCCGGTGGCCGTTCAGTCACCCAGGTGGAGGTCTGAGCCTTCGTTCTCTCACATAACTACATTATGCTCAAAAAATACAAAGGGCGAAACGTTCCCACAGTAAAATGCCACATTTTACAAGAATTGGATACAATATCGACAAAATGAAAATTAGACACATGTCAATAAAGTTAGATATCCTTATCCTAACCTTTTCGAACCCTGTGTAAATAAATGAGATGTTGCTGATGTGTCCAGATTGGACACATGAGCAACATCTGGATGTCTTTATAAAGAGACCCAGATATTGCTAATGTGTCCAGTTTTCAATATATCGCAATAGTTGCATCTACGTTTTTTTTAACCTACATAATACACATTAAACAGTTTCCGATATAACTCAGCAAAACAGAAAAGGATTCTAAACATCACTTAATGTGGGATTTAATTCCGCGAGAGATTAAGATTCCTTTTTGACCAGTGATTGGTATCAGTGTTCTGGTGATCACTGTGTTCCTTTATCTTGTCACTCTATACATTTTATGTATTATTTTACGCAGATAAGCTGTTTGAACTAGACTTATTACGTTTGATATACGCAAATGTTATTTGGTCTAGAGTGGTAAGAGATTGGGATCAGACAGTGATAAGTATGTAAATATGACACATGATTAGCACTAGTTATGCTTGGATTGGTAACGCTCCTGTGAGCGAAACGTGTCCTCAGTTCAGATCCTAGTATATAAATAAAATAAATTTGTATTGCTTAGGTATCCATATTATCGAGAAATATTTCTTACATAGAAAGTTTTTTTCAGTTGAATACCAAATCTTGTAGAAGCTGTATGTGGATTGATAATTTGGAGCTGATCAGTCCCAATAGTTGTCTGATAATTATAACATTACACATATCCTACAACTACACACTGTCATGTGTATAATGATTTGACTTGTTGTATAAAACCTTACTTATCGACACGACCACAGTTCCTTGCTTAGTTCCTGACGCCTCACCATCTGTCTGTCAGCCAAACATTAATCAGCAGTACTGTTACTGTTACGTAACAGAAAGATACACTGAGCGGTATGTCTCTCATTGTTTAAACTGTATATACAGTGTATGTATCCTGTGTCTCACAGGGAATATACACTGAGAGGTATATGTCTCCTACTGTATATGTAACGAGATGTGTTTCTCTGTATAAATACAGTGAGATGTATTTACACAGAATGAATATACACTGGTGTTAGCATACAGATGCTGCTGTTCATACTCCAATATACAACAAAATACACAACTTCATACAACCCCAACATACAACGCATACACGTGCCGTATACTGTACCCAGAGAGGAAAAAGAGAGGGAGGCAGGAATTTCTGTGACTCGGAACCCAGTATTCTTGCTCATGGGTCCTGGACTTACAAGTGGCGATGACAGCGGTCTGGGACTCAGGAGGCACGTATCTGGTCTTTATTGGACTTACATTAGGATCAAAACCTCCGTGAAAAGATCTGGGGACGTATTAGGAGGATCCTGGGAGCGAGGCGATACTTTGCCTGGCACCGAACGAAACTAAATTGCAAAGAAATAAGATTAGCGTACCACCAAAATTAAAGATATTATTATTAATTATTATTATTATTATTATTATTATTATTATTATTATTATTATTATTCATATTATTATTATTATTATATTATTATTATTATTATATTATTATTATTATTATTATTATTATTATTATCGTCAATATTATTATTATTATTATTATTATTATTATTATTATTATTATTATTATTACTAGTTATATTATTATTATTATTATTGTTATTGACATTATATTGATTGAGAGGCTTCAGTTTCTTGGATCAAGAGCCCGTAACCAGTATCAAGACCACCTCTGATCTTCAGGCAACAGGACAAGTGTTAGGACCATTCTGTTCATGCAACAAAAGGCCCCGTCACTCTATATGAAAAGGGAAACCCTTAAACTGTACAAGCAACAGAGAAACCTATTCACTGTACAAGCAACAGAGAAGCCTATTCGCTGTACAGGCAACAGAGGAGCCTATTCACTGTACAAGCAACAGAGAAGCCTATTCACTGTACAGGTAACAGAGGAGCCTATTCACTGTGCAGGCAACAGAGGAGCCTATTCACTGTGCAGACAACAGAGGAGCCTATTCACTGTGCAGGCAACAGAGGAGCATATTCACTGTGCAGGCAACAGAGGAGCCAGCCTATTCACTGTACAAGCAACAGGGGCAAAGTTCACGTTGTTAGTATGGTAATATTATACACGAGTTTGGTCCGGTGGGACAAGTATCAACACTGGAAGTTGTCGACGTAGGAGGTGGTGACTTGGCACTGATGTGGTGAAGTTGTCTAGTGGGAGATAACTTGGCACTGATGTGGTGAAGTTGTCCTAGTGGGAGATAACTTGGCACTGATTTGGTTTGGAATGATTGTCCTTTGGGATACTTGCCAATATTGGTGAAGTGTCCTAGTGGCTAATAACTTGCCATGATGTGTGAGTTGTCTAGTGGAGATAACTTGCCCTGTGTGGTGAAGTTGTCCTAGTGGAGACTTTGGTATATTAGGTATTGGTATAATGAATATTTTGATCTGAATATTAAATGTCCGTGCAATATTTACCATATTACGTACGAGCTGTCACGGACGAGCCGGAGGCGTTGACCTCGAACCTTCTAAGGTATACTCCAGTACAATTACAACATTGTGTGTGTACCAGTTTCAGCTAAGTACATTTGTGGGTACACAGTACTCAAGTATTACTGGACTACTTAAGACACAGTACAGTACTAAATTAAAAATCTATGTTTTCAAAACATAGGCAAAAATATCTCTTTCGATAATTTTAAATTGTTATCTACTGGCTGTTAAACGAGAAAAATCAATTTTATTACCATATATTCATCTTCGAACAGATTCATAATATATCCAGAATATTTGATAGTATTCCCCAGAATATTTGATGGTATATTATCTAGAATATATGTGGTGATATTATCCAGAATATCCCCCATTTTTTCGTTAATTTACCTGTAACTGGCAAAACAATAATACTACTTCCGGGTATGATAATACTACCCCCATTAACAATTATATTAACTGTCTGTACGATTTCATGAATCACATTCGCGATTATATTACGTGTATAATTATATTACTCCCGTGTATGATTATATTACTCTCAAGTAAGATTATATTACTCACGTGTATGATTATTTTTTCGCATGTGAAAGATTACAATAATTGTGTGTACGACAACATTACGTAGAATTATATTACAAATGATTATATTACAATTATATTACATATGATTATATTACAATTATATTACATACGTACGATTATATATAGTATGGCTGTATATTACGTATGATTGCATAATGTGTGACTATACGGCATGCAATTATAAAACGAGAGACGTGTGTACCATTAAAAGGGGTGCTCAATATCATGCAATTATCACACAATCACACTGCAGTGAATATTCACATGTGAGGTACATGACCTCGTTAATCATGGCAGACGGGGCCAAATTAACAGGTTAAATTAAACGTCAGCACCGAGCACTGACTCGCACAAGACCAAAGTGGCCAGCACTTGTATCGGGAAAAATGGTACAAATTACTTCCGATGTTTGTGATTAGAAATGTCAATATGTTTTCATAAAGTTCTGTGATATCCTACACTGTGGACACGTAGTGATATTAAATCTTTATTTTTTTTTTTTGGTGGGGGAGGGGGGAATTGATGCAGGGAGTAGGATGGTAGATGACAACCATCTAGGGAGGTACTACCCTCCTGTCATACCAGTGGATGGAATACACTCACTAGGGAGTAGGTTGGTTGATAACAACCATCCAGGGAGGTACTACCCTCCTGTCATACGAGTGGATGGAATGCACTCACTAGGGAGTAGGTTGGTTGATAACAACCATCCAGGGAGGTACTACCCTCCTGTCGTACGAGTGGATGGAATGCACTCACTAGGGAGTAGGTTGGTTGATAACAACCATCCAGGGAGGTAAGAGTTAACACCAGTAACACATCTGGCACTGTACTGTGAAGGAACACACGTTAAAATGACCCTATAAATCTTGGCACTGTACTGGGAGAGATATATGAACTTATCATAACTGACAGACCTGCATAACGAATGTGCAATTCAAAGATAACTTTTGAACTTTACTCATTAGCTTTATACAAGACCCACTGTGGCATAACACGAAAAATGATCTTTCACTCTCTGAAATACATCTGTTACACTTTCTACTCACGTTTCCTATCTGTTTCTCACTCCTCCTGCTGTGCATCTCACTCCTACTGTTGCATCACTCCTGCTGCTATCTACCTCACTCCTACTGCTGTCTACCTCACTCCTACTGCTGTCTACCTCACTCCTACTGCTGTCTACCTCACTCCTACTGCTGTCTACCTCACTCCTGCTGCTGTCTACCTCACTCCTACTGCTGTCTACCTCACTCCTGCTGCTGTCTACCTCACTCCTACTGCTGTCTACCTCACTCCTGCTGCTGTCTACCTCACTCCTGCTGCTGTCTACCTCACTCCTGCTGCTGTCTACCTCACTCCTGCTACTATCTGCCGCTCTGACAGTGGAAACTCTAGAAGTATATATAACACTAGGTAGGGAAATTACGTTTCAAATGAAATCAGTTTTAAACTTTGGTAAAAATTCTCAAATTTATAACCCTGCATGTTAAATTTGTTACTTAACTTGCTGGAGATGAATTTACTTCGTCTGGTTTTCGAATGTTTTACAAATTTTTAAACACCAAAGGGGGGGGGGGATATTTTTATGGTGGTGTTTGAGGACCTGACAGCAACTGCCTTCTTTATATGCTGTCAGCTCTCTAACGAACTGTCTATATATACTGAAATTTTTCGTAAATGATATTGAAAAAAATACGTTCAAAATTCAATAGTTTTCGACATTGTTTTTCAGTCGGTCTTAAAAAAAATATCCCAGTATATACAGTAACTTTATAAGTGAGTTGACTGTGCGGGGTTATGAAGAGTATATCACGCTTAATGTATATAGTGTAATGAGCACTTGTCAGGGGAGAGTATAACCCACACTGAAATATAAACTGAGGTCCTCTTCAGAGGATCTAATTTAGAAGCTGAAATATAAAGAGGAAATTTTCTCTCCAATTTTATACATTTTTAGCGTTGTTATATAATAATAATTATTAATATTATTATAATAATAATAATAATACAATAATAATACAATAATAATAATACAATAATAACAGTAATTATTATTATTATAATTATAATAATAATTACTATTATATTATTATTATTATAATTACCGTTATTATTGTATTATTATTATTTTATATTATTATTAATTATTAATATTATTATTATTATTTAATAAATTACTGTAATAGCTTTAACAATGTGAAGTCATGAGAGGTTCACTACGTAAAGTTACTTTCCAGCTGTCAACCAGACCTGACTCACCACTGACTCGGGTCATGAGAAATTTTGACTTATCTCCCGACACATAAAATACCAGCCAGAGTCCTCAGCATCCTGTGTCCATGTAGTCACGCGCTCTCGCATCCACCTCTCCACCGGTTTTAAAAATTATGGAACTTTCTTAAGATTAAATTATGTTTTTTTAGGGGGAGGAAATTTCAATCTGGTGCTTAGCGATATTTTTTTTCTTTTCGTAAGATTCTGGTGCCTTTATTCTTGACCTTGGGAGGAGGTGGCAAATATTTAATTTAGTGTATTGGTGGTAAGGTTAGATTAATGAGTTCTTGGTCTCCCTCTCTTTCTCTCTCTCTTTTTCTTCAACTCTTAGCATCACTTCTATTACCCTGTTTCCTCTTTCATTCCCACCTGTGCTCTTGTTTTCGTCTCTTGCTTCTTCCCTTTCTTCCAATCTATCCTCCTTCCTCACTTTCTTTGCACTATTCTTTACTAATTTGCCCTGCCTATTCTTTCCCTCTATTTTCCTCTCTCTTTTCCTCCACTGCTTCTCATTCTTTGACTCCTCTCTTCCTCTTTTCCGTCCCATTTTCACTCTCACTATCTTCTGTCTCTCATCTCTTTTCTTCTATTTTTCCTACACCTTTCCTATCCTCTCACTCTTTTTCTCTCCTTCCTCTCCTACCCTCTCCTATCTTCATTTCCTCCCTCCCTCCTTCTTCTCCTCTCTCCTCTACCTTCCTATCCTCCCCATCCCCTACATCCCTCTCCTACCCTATTCCCCGCTCCTTCCTCATCCGTCTCCCCTACCTCCATCTCCTCCCCCTCCCCTACATCCCTCTCCTTTCCCCACTTCCCCCTCCTTCCTCACCTCCCCCTCCTCCCCCTCCCTCACATCCCTCTCCGTTCCCTACTTCCCCCTCCTTCCTCACTTCCCCCTCCCTCTCCTCCCCCTTCCAGGCAGTTCCCAGATAAGGTTAATTATTAGATTCAAGATGGTTTAATTAAAGATTTCCGAGTCCTCGTTTCCTCTCAGTTGGCAACCATTTTTCGCCTTCCTTTTTTTTACAGAGTTCTTCGCCAACTTTGGAAAGAGATTTTAGCCGACTTTTTTACAGGAAACAAATTTGTGGTTAATGAAGTCAAGAAGCAGTGAAAGAGGATCGAGGAGCGGTGAAGGAGGATCGAGGAGCGGTGAAGGAGGATCGAGGAGCAGTGAAGGAGGATCGAGGAGCAGTGAAGGAGGATCGAGGGGCGGTGAAGGAGGATCGAGGGGCAGTGAAGAAGGATCGAGGGGCAGTGAAGGAGGATCGAGGGGCAGTGAAGGAGAATCGAGGGGCAGTGAAGGAGGATCGAGGGGCAGTGAAGGAGGATCGAGGAGCAGTGAAGGAGGATCGAGGAGCAGTGAAGGAAGATCGAGGGGCACACAGTGAAGGAGGATCGAGATGCAGTGAAGGAGGATCGAGGAGCAGTGAAGGAGGATCGAGGGGCAGTGAAGGAGGATCGAGGGGCAGTGAAGGAGGATCGAGGGGCAGTGAAGGAGGATCGAGGGGCAGTGAAGGAGGATCGAGGAGCAGTGAAGGAGGATCGAGGGGCACACAGTGAAGGAGGATCGAGGTGCAGTGAAGGAGGATCGAGGTGCAGTGAAGGAGGATCGAGGAGTAGTGAAGGAGGATCGAGGAGCGGTGAAGGAGGATCGAGGGGCAGTGAAGGAGGATCGAGGAGCAGTGAAGGAGGATCGAGGAGCACACATTGAAGGAGGATCGAGGTGCAGTGAAGGAGGATCGAGGAGCAGTGAAGGAGGATCGAGGAGCAGTGAAGGAGGATCGAGGAGCATTGAGGGAGGATCGAGGAGCAGTGAAGGAGGATCGAGGGGCAGGGAAGGAAGATCGAGGGGCAGTGAAGAACGATCGAGGAGCAGTGAAGGAGGATCGAGGAGCAGTGAAGGAGGATCGAAGAGCAGTGAAGGAGGATCGAGGGGCAGTGAAGGAGGATCGAGGAGCAGTGAAGGAGGATCGAGGTGCAGTGAAGGAGGATCGAGGGGCAGTGAAGGAGGATCGAGGGGCAGTGAAGGAGGATCGATGGGCAGTGAAGGAGGATCGATGGGCAGTGAAGGAGGATCGAGGAGCAGTGAAGGAGGATCGTGGGGCAGTGAAGGAGGATCGAGGGCAGTGAAGGAGAATCGAAGGGGCAGTGAAGGAGGATCGAGGGGCAGTGAAGGAGGATCGAGGAGCAGTGAAGAGAGGATCGAAGGGCAGTGAAGGAGGATCGAGGGACAGTGAAGGAGGATCGAGGAGCAGTGAAGGAGGATCGAGGGGCAACAAGTGAAGGAGGATCGAGGAGCAGTGAAGGAGGATCGAGGAGCAGTGAAGGAGGATCGGAGTGACAGTGAAGGAGGATCGAGGGGCAGTGAAGGAGGATCGAGGGGCAGTGAAGGAGGATCGAGGAGCGGTGAAGGAGGATCGAGGGGTAGTGAAGGAGGATCGAGGGGCAGTGAAGGAGGATCGAGGGGCAGTGAAGGAGGATCGAGGAGCAGTGGAGGAGGATAAAGGAGGAGCGAGGAAGCATGTAGAAGAAATGAAGAAGAATAAAGGAACATCCACGGGGGGGGGATCTGAATGGTAACTCTAGGCCTTTCGTGTTACAATCAACACATCATCAGGAGCTTACAATGTTACAGAAAAGAGGCAGAAGTCCAAGCAACTACCATCACAGTAAACAGGTGATATCACAATATGCTAAATTCCAAGTGCTTGATAATGCGAGAAATATATATATATATATATATATATATATATATATATTATATATATAAATATAATATATATATATATATATATATAAATATATATATCTTTGATTTTTATCTTAATAGTTCTTGGTTTTAATTACTTTTCCTTTTATATCCATGGGGAAGTGGAATAAGAATCTTTCCTCCGTAAGCCATGCGTGTTGTAAAAGTCAACTAAAATGCCGGGAACAATGGGCTAGTAACCCCTTTTCCTGTAAAGATTACTAAAAAGAATAAGAAGAAGAAAATTGTCAAAGTGGGAAGTCTAAATGTGCGTGGATGTTGTGCAGATGATAAGAAAGAGATGATTGTGGATGTTATGAATGAGAAGAAACTGGATGTCCTGGCTTTAAGTGAAACAAAGCTGAAGGGGGTGGGGGGAGTTTCAGTGGAGAGGAATAAATGGGATTAGGTCAGGGGTTTCAAATAGAGTTAGAGCTAAAGAAGGAGTAGCAATAATGTTGAAGGATAAGTTATGGCAGGAAAAGAGGGATTACAAATGCATAAATTCAAGGATTATGTGGAGTAAAATAAAGATTGGATGTGAAAAGTGGGTTATAGTAAGCGTGTATGCACCTGGAGAAGAGAGAGTGTAGAGGAGAGAGAGAGATTCTGGGAAATGTTGAGTGAATGCGTGGGGAGTTTTTGAATCAAGTGTGAGAGTAATGGTGGTTGGGGATTTCAATGCTAAAGTGGGTAAAAATGTTATGGAGGGAGTAGTAGGTAAATTTGGGGTGCCAGGGGTAAATTTAAATGGGAAGCCTTTAATTGAGCTATGTGTAGAAAGAAATTTGGTAATAAGTAATACATATTTTATGAAAAAGAGGATAAATAAATATACAAGGTATGATGTAGCACGTAATGAAAGTAGTTTGTTAGATTATGTATTGGTGGATAAAAGGTTGATTGGTAGGCTCCAGGATGTACATGTTTATAGAGGGGCAACTGATATATCAGATCATTATTTAGTTGTAGCTACAGTTAGAGTAAGAGGTAGATGGGAAAAGAGGAAGGTGGCAACAACAAGTAAGAGGGAGGTGAAAGTGTATAAACTAAGGGAGGAGGAAGTTCGGGTGAGATATAAGCGACTATTGGCAGAAAGGTGGGCTAGTGCAAAGATGAGTAGTGGGGGGGTTGAAGAGGGTTGGAATAGTTTTAAAAATGCAGTATTAGAATGTGGGGCAGAAGTTTGTGGTTATAGGAGGGTGGGGGCAGGAGGAAAGAGGAGTGATTGGTGGAATGATGAAGTAAAGGGTGATAAAAGAGAAAAAGGTAGCTTACGAGAGGTTTTTACAAAGCAGAAGTGTTATAAGAAGAGCAGTGTATATGGAGAGTAAAAGAAAGGTGAAGAGAGTGGTGAGAGAGTGCAAAAGGAGAGCAGATGATAGAGTGGGAGAGGCACTGTCAAGAAATTTTAATGAAAATAAGAAAAAAATTTGGAGTGAGTTAAACAAGTTAAGAAAGCCTAGGGAAAGTATGGATTTGTCAGTTAAAAACAGAGTAGGGGAGTTAGTAGATGGGGAGAGGGAGGTATTAGGTAGATGGGGAGAGGGAGGTATTAGGTAGATGGCGAGAATATTTTGAGGAACTTTTAAATGTTGAGGAAGAAAAGAAGGCGGTAATTTCATGCACTGGCCAGGGAGGTATACCATCTTTTAGGAGTGAAGAAGAGCAGAATGTAAGTGTGGTGGAGGTACGTGAGGCATTACGTAGAATGAAAGGGGGTAAAGCAGCTGGAACTGATGGGATCATGACAGAAATGTTAAAAGCAGGGGGGGATATAGTGTTGGAGTGGTTGGTACTTTTGTTTAATAAATGTTTGAAAGAGGGGAAGGTACCTCGGGATTGGCGGAGAGCATGTATAGTCCCTTTATATAAAGGGAAAGGGGGCAAAAGAGATTGTAGAAATTATAGAGGAATAAGTTTACTGAGTATACCAGGAAAAGTATACGGTAGGGTTATAATTGAAAGAATTAGAGGTAAGACAGAATGTAGAATTGCGGATGAGCAGGGAGGCTTCAGAGTGGGTAGGGGATGTGTAGATCAAGTGTTTACATTGAAGCATATATGTGAACAGTATTTAGATAAAGGTAGGGAAGTTTTTATTGCATTTATGGATTTAGAAAAGGCATATGATAGAGTGGATAGAGGAGCAATGTGGCAGATGTTGCAAGTATATGGAATAGGTGGTAAGTTACTAAATGCTGTAAAGAGCTTTTATGAGGATAGTGAGGCTCAGGTTAGGGTGTGTAGAAGAGAGGGAGAATACTTCCCGGTAAAAGTAGGTCTTAGACAAGGATGTGTAATGTCACCATGGTTGTTTAATATATTTATAGATGGGGTTGTAAAAGAAGTAAATGCTAGGGTGTTCGGGAGAGGGGTGGGATTAAATTATGGGGAATCAAATTCAAAATGGGAATTGACACAGTTACTTTTTGCTGATGATACTGTGCTTATGGGAGATTCTAAAGAAAAATTGCAAAGGTTAGTGGATGAGTTTGAGAATGTGTGTAAAGGTAGAAAGTTGAAAGTGAACATAGAAAAGAGTAAGGTGATGAGGGTATCAATGATTTAGATAAAGAAAAATTGGATATCAAATTGGGGAGGAGGAGTATGGAAGAAGTGAATGTTTTCAGATACTTGGGAGTTGACGTGTCGGCGGATGGATTTATGAAGGATGAGGTTAATCATAGAATTGATGAGGGAAAAAAGGTGAGTGGTGCGTTGAGTATATGTGGAGTCAAAAAACGTTATCTATGGAGGCAAAGAAGGGAATGTATGAAAGTATAGTAGTACCAACACTCTTATATGGATGTGAAGCTTGGGTGGTAAATGCAGCAGCGAGGAGACGGTTGGAGGCAGTGGAGATGTCCTGTCTAAGGGCAATGTGTGGTGTAAATATTATGCAGAAAATTCGGAGTGTGGAAATTAGGAGAAGGTGTGGAGTTAATAAAAGCATTAGTCAGAGGGCAGAAGAGGGGTTGTTGAGGTGGTTTGGTCATTTAGAGAGAATGGATAAAAGTAGAATGACATGGAAAGCATATAAATCTATAGGGGAAGGAAAGAGGGTAGGGGTCGTCCTCGAAAGGGTTGGAAAGAGGGGTAAAGGAGGTTTTGTGGGCGAGGGGCTTGGACTTCCAGCAAGCGTGCATGAGCGTGTTAGGAGTGAATGGAGACGAATGATACTTGGGACCTGACGATCTGTTGGAATGTGAGCAGGGTAATATTTATTGAAGGGATTCAGGGAAACCGGTTATTTTCATATAGTCGGACTTGAGTCCGGGAAATGGGAAGTACAATGCCTGCACTTTAAAGGAGGGGTTTGGATATTGGCAGTTTGGAGGGATATGTTTGTGAAATCTTATACGTATATGCTTCTAAACTGTTGTATTCTGAGCACCTCTGCAAAAGCAGTAAATAATGTGTGAGTGTGGTGAAAGTGTTGAATGAAAATGAAAGTATTTTCTTTTGGGATTTCTTTCTTTTTTGGTCACCCTGCCTCGGTGGGAGACGACCGACTTGTTGAATATATATATATATATATAATATATATAATATATATAATAATATATATATATATATATATATATATATATATATAATATAATTATTTAGGGTTCCCAAGCTACTAAAATCTATCTTGTCACATTCTCTCCCCTCACCAACATTTTTGCTAACCTTCCAATCCCCTCAGTTCACAATTATCACATTATATCGCCTCCCCTTCGTTAATCCCCATGTCCTTTTTCCCTCCATCTTCCTCTCTTTCACCTTCTCCCTCAGTCCTCCACTCTCTCCTGGGTCCCTCCACGTTCTGGCCTCTCCATCCATCACACGTGTGTGTCATTACACGGAAGATCGTGGTCACAGCTGTAATATTATTACCTCTGCCCCGGCTGTCAGCCACCAGTACCCCACACATGTTGCAGTCTGTGCGAAAAGGCAGGAACCAATTTTAAGAATTGGCCAGAAGTAAGCTGTTTATACGGTAATGTTGGTTTATACGCATAAAAGCTAATTTAGCTTAGCTTAACTTAGAGTAACGAATCTGGAAATATTACTGAAAGGTCATTCGTGCAGGAATGAATGCATGGAAATTCGTGCAAAAGAAGCTGTCCTAAATGGAGAAGAAGTTGAAGCAATACGCACCAGTCACGATACGCATCACTCACGATACGCATCACTCACGATACGCACCACTCACGATACGCACCACTCACGATACGCACCACTCACGATACGCACCACTCACGATACGCACCACTCAAGGCTCACGACCGATCGATGAAATCTTCTACGCCATATTTCTGAATCCGTAACTTGTATAGCAGCGTCTGCCAGTGATGTCTGGGTAGACTTGATGTCTACCAGTAAATGAACTTAATAATAACGATATTTGAACTTGGCAGAGACACGCTGGTGGTGTCTTCTATGACATCGCTCGACATCAATTCCGAAAAGTTTTCCAAAATCGTATGTCCTAGTGTTTCTTCAAAACACACTGGGTGGTGTTTTGTTCGTCAGGAAACAAGACAAGTGTCTCCTGTCACTTGTCTTTCTCAGATGATGATACGTTAACTAACTGGTCAGTTTGTAAAGTAAAAGGACACAAGTGCAACTAATGTGACATTTATTGTGGCAACGTTTCGCTCTCCAGGAGCTCTATCAAGCCTGGAGAGCGAAACGTTGCCACAATAAATGTCACATTAGTTGCACTTGTGTCCTTTTACTTTACATATTGTCGGTAATTCTACCAACTTTATTACAACTGGTCAGTTGTTCGCTGCTTCAACTTACCTACATTTCGCATCCCTATTTAAAAAATATGATCACGACCTAGTATTGTCCTGAGATACTTCTTTCAACCCTCTGTAAAAATATTTTTTATGGTACCATGTCTGGCAGGTCTGGCGTTCCCTCTCACCCACCATCACACTGGAAGAATTTTTCTTTTATGGATCCTGGCTACGTTGCTAGTGTTTATTTGCGTCGACAGACTCCGCTCAGGAAGGCAGCCAGCGGAACAGGTGAGAGTTGAAAACATTTCTTGGAACATATATTTTAGCTGAAGGTCACACTTGTTTAAGATGCTATACACTGTTCACTTCAAAGCCTAAGATTATGTCCATAATGAAACGATAAAATCGTAGGGGATCATACAAGACTTGGGGAAATGGGAGGCAGTCTAGTTTTATCCATGGAAGGGTAAAAAAGGTCGAGATCCCCTGGTTCAAAAGCCCATTAGCGGCATCAAAGCAGCCTTCTTGAAGCGTTACAGGATAAAAGGTGTCATATATCGACTGACTCCCACTCACCTATAAACTTCTGAGTGAACATGAGCAGCAGATGCTAGGAGACTGACTCGTAAGTCTGGCCCAGCCTCGAGGTCAGACCCAGCCAGGTCAGTGTTAAGTCAACACAACTCTCTACCACCGAGGTATAGATATGCTATGTGTACAGATAACTTGATGGCCATCACACAGGTGGGCCAATCATCATCCTCACCACCAGGTGGGCCAAGCATCATCCTCACCACCAGGTGGGCCAAGCATCATCCTCACCACCAGGTGGGCTAAGCATCATGCTCACCACCAGGTGAGCTAAGCATCATCCTCACCACCAGGTGGGCTAAGCATCGTCCTTACCACCAGGTGGGCTAAGCATCGCCCTTACCACCAGGTGGGCTAAGCATCGTCCTTACCACCAGGTGGGCTAAACATCATCCTCACCACCAGGTGGGCTAAGCATCATCCTCACCACCAGGTGGGCTAAGCATCGTCCTCACCACCAGGTGGGCTAAGCATCGTCCTTACCACCAGGTGGGCTAAGCATCGTCCTTACCACCAGGTGGGCTAAGCATCGTCCTTACCACCAGGTGGGCTAAGCATCATCCTCACCACCAGGTGGGCTAAGCATCATCCTCACCACCAGGTGGGCTAAGCATCGTCCTTACCACCAGGTGGGCTAAGCGTCATCCTCACCACCAGGTGGGCTAAGCATCATCCTCACCACCAGGTGGGCTAAGCATCATCCTCACCACCAGGTGGGCTAAGCATCGTCCTTACCACCAGGTGGGCTAAGCATCGCCCTTACCACCAGGTGGGCTAAGCATCGTCCTTACCACCAGGTGGGCTAAACATCATCCTCACCACCAGGTGGGCTAAGCATCATCCTCACCACCAGGTGGGCTAAGCATCGTCCTCACCACCAGGTGGGCTAAGCATCGTCCTTACCACCAGGTGGGCTAAGCATCGTCCTTACCACCAGGTGGGCTAAGCATCGTCCTTACCACCAGGTGGGCTAAGCATCATCCTCACCACCAGGTGGGCTAAGCATCATCCTCACCACCAGGTGGGCTAAGCATCGTCCTTACCACCAGGTGGGCTAAGCGTCATCCTCACCACCAGGTGGGCTAAGCATCATCCTCACCACCAGGTGGGCTAAGCATCGTCCTTACCACCAGGTGGGCTAAGCGTCATCCTCACCACCAGGTGGGCTAAGCATCATCCTCACCCTCAGGTTGGCGGGCATCATCCTCACCCCTAGGTGGGCCAAGCATCAACATACACACCATAAATCCGAAAAAAATCCCTCCTTCCTTCCTTCCTTCCTTCCTTCCTTTCTTTTTCTGTTCAATCGTTGTTCTGGTGTTTGGGTAATTAACACAACAGATTAATTAAGAGTGACTGGGAAATAATTGCAAGTCTTGAAACGTGCTTCTCTGCAATCTATATTTCAAGCCTTGCAATCAGGGAGTGAATCAAAGGGGGTGAATCCTCCCCTTTCCTAGAATCCTTCCTCCAGGAAATCAGTTCCTGTTCATCTATGTTTAGTCTAGAAGTGAAAATCGCTCGACTTCTGTCAGTTTCTAAGAAATTTCATAGAATCTTGACTATTTTCATTTGCAATTTGATTTCTTTCCTTCAGAAATCCCATGTATATATTTATAATCTTTAAAATTAAAAAAAAAACGTAAAAACCAATGCTAGGACCCCATCTAGATGCAAATAGATTACTAGATTTATTTCGGTCTCTGTCTGATCCGAGAAGGATATCCCCTATCCAATTGCTCCAATTCCCTTTTAATCCAATGCGAAAGAAATAGTGCAGAGTGAGTATATAATGCTAATGAAGCAAGATATAAAAACATGTGTATGTTTGGGCATATGTATAAATGTGCATGGATACTTAGGAATACGAATATACATAGCTGGATGAATCAAATTTGTACTTACACACTCTAATGCTATTTTAGACAGGTGACCTGGTACATCATCACACAGGTGACCTGGTACATCACCACACAGGTGACCTGGTACATCATCACACAGGTGACCTGGTACATCACACAGGTGACCTGGTACATCACACAGGTGACCTGGTACATCATCACACAGGTGACCTGGTACATCATCAAACAGGTGACCTGGTACATCACCACACAGGTGACCTGGTACATCACACAGGTGACCTGGTACATCATCACACAGGTGACCTGGTACATCATCACACAGGTGACCTGGTACATCATCACACAGGTGACCTGGTACATCATCACACAGTGACCTGGTACATCACCACACAGGTGACCTGGTACATCATCACACAGGTGACCTGGTACATCACCACACAGGTGACCTGGTACATCACCACACAGGTGACCTGGTACATCACCACACAGGTGACCTGGTACATCACCACACAGGTGACCTGGTACATCATCACACAGGTGACCTGGTACATCATCACACAGGTGACCTGGTACATCATCACACAGGTGACCTGGTACATCACCACACAGGTGACCTGGTACATCATCACACAGGTGACCTGGTACATCACCACACAGGTGACCTGGTACATCACCATACAGGTGACCTGGTACATCACCACACAGGTGACCTGGTACATCACCACACAGGTGACCTGGTACATCATCACACAGGTGGCCTTGTACACCATCACACAGGTGACCTTGTGCACCATCACACAGGTGACCTTGTACACCACCACACAGGTGACCTTGTACACCATCACAGAGGTAACCTTGTACACCATCACACAGGTGACCTTGTACACCATCACACAGGTGACCTTGCACACCATCACACAGGTGACCTTGCACACCATCACACAGGTGACCTTGTGCACCATCACACAGGTGACCTTGCACACCATCACACAGGTGACCTTGTACACCACCACAACGGTGACCTTACAAGTTATCACACAGAAACCACAAAGAATAGTGCCCCCAACACTTACCAGGTGGCACCTGCTACGCACGCTAACAGCTACGCGAACCTTCCACAAGTTATA
Organism: Cherax quadricarinatus; assembly: GCF_026875155.1. Taxonomy (NCBI): domain Eukaryota; kingdom Metazoa; phylum Arthropoda; class Malacostraca; order Decapoda; family Parastacidae; genus Cherax; species Cherax quadricarinatus. The sequence continues at coordinate 23,822,458 of NC_069472.1, forward strand.
ACACAACGGTGTTGAAAGTATGAAGATGAATGGTTAAGGCGTTCTCAAATTATGAAAGAAAAAAAATCGAACCAGGGAACGGGTGGGGTTCGAACCCATATACAGAGCATTAACTACATATGCTTCAAATAGTCTCTACTGATATCTAATATCCCAAATATTGCTGTGTAGGTATCCCCTATAAAGGGTTCTGTAAAACTATCCCCTATTCACATGACTCATAAGAACTACGTTTCAGTGACAATATTTACGCATTGAAATGATAATCTTGTAACTGTTCATTTACTGGAGTTTACCTGGAGTTTACCTGGAGAGAGTTCCGGGGGTCAACGCCCCCGCGGCCCGGTCTGAGACCAGGCCTCCTGGTGGATCACAGCCTGATCAACCAGGCTGTTGCTGCTGGCTGCACGCAAACCAACATACGAGCTACAGCCCGGCTGATCCGGAACTGACTTTAGGTGCTTGTCCAGTGCCAGCTTGAAGACTGCCAGGGGTCTGTTGGTAATCCCCCTTATGTGTGCTGGGAGGCAGTTGAACCAGTCTCGGGCCCCTGACACTTATTGTATGGTCTCTTAACGTGCTAGTGACACCCGCTTTTCATTGGGGGGGATGGTGCATCGTCTGCAAGTCTTTTGCTTTCGTAATGGAGTGATTTTCGTGTGCAAGTTCGGTACTAGTCCCTCTAGGATTTTCCAGGTGTATATAATCATGTATCTCTCCCTCCTGCGTTCCAGGAATACAGGTTTAGGAACCTCAAGCGCTCCAATAATTGAGGTGTTTATCTCCGTTATGCGTGCCGTGAAAGTTCTCTGTACATTTTCTAGGTCGGCAATTTCACCTGCCTTGAAAGGTGCTGTTAGTGTGCAGCAATATTCCAGCCTAGATAGAACAAGTGACCTGAAGAGTGTCATCATGGGCTTGGCCTCCCTAGTTTTGAAGGTTCTCATTATCCATCCTGTCATTTTTCTAGCAGATGCGATTGATACAATGTTATGGTCCTTGAAGGTGAGATCCTCCGACATGATCACTTCCCAGGTTCTTTGACGTTGGTGTTTCGCTCTATTTTGTGGCCAGAATTTGTTTTGTACTCTGATGACGATTTAATTTCCTCATGTTTACCATATCTGAGTAATTGAAATTTCTCATCGTTGAACTTCATATTGTTTTCTGCAGCCCACTGAAAGATTTGGTTGATGTCTGCCTGGAGCTTTGCAGTGTCTGCAATGGAAGACACTGTCATGCAGATTCGGGTGTCATCTGCAAAGGAAGACACGGTGCTGCGGCTGACATCCCTGTCTATGTCGGATATAAGGATGAGGAACAAGATGGGAGCGAGTACTGTGCCTTGTGGAACAGAGCTTTTCACCGTAGCTGCCTCGGACTTTACTCTGTTGACGACTACTCTCTGTGTTCTGTTAGTGAGGAAATTATAGATCCATCGACCGACTTTTCCTGTTATTCCTTTAGCACGCATTTTGTGCGCTATTACGCCATGGTCACACTTGTCGAAGGCTTTTGCAAAGTCTGTATATATTACATCTGCATTCTTTTTGTCTTCTAGTGCATTTAGGACCTTGTCGTAGTGGTCCAATAGTTGAGACAGACAGGAGCGACCTGTTCTAAACCCATGTTGCCCTGGGTTGTGTAACTGATGGGTTTCTTAGATGGGTGGTGATCTTGCTTCTTAGGACCCTTTCAAAGATTTTTATGATATGGGATGTTAGTGCTATTGGTCTGTAGTTCTTTGCTGTTGCTTTACTGCCCCCTTTGTGGAGTGGGGCTATGTCTGTTGTTTTTAGTAACTGTGGGACGACCCCCGTGTCCATGCTCCCTCTCCATAGGATGGAAAAGGCTCGTGATAGGGGCTTCTTGCAGTTCTTGATGAACACAGAGTTCCATGAGTCTGGCCCTGGGGCAGAGTGCATGGGCATGTCATTTATCGCCTGTTCGAAGTCATTTGGCGTCAGGATAACATCGGATAGGCTTGTGTTAATCAAATTTTGTGGCTCTCTCATAAAAAATTCATTTTGATCTTCGACTCTCAGTCTGGTTAGCGGCTTGCTAAAAACTGAGTCATATTGGGACTTGAGTAGCTCACTCATTTCCTTGCTGTCATCTGTGTAGGACCCATCTTGTTTAAGTAGGGGCCCAATACTGGACGTTGTTCTCGATTTTGATTTGGCATAGGAGAAGAAATACTTTGGGTTTCTTTCGATTTCATTTATGGCTTTTAGTTCTTCCCGCGATTCCTGACTCCTAAAGGATTCTTTTAGCTTAAGTTCGATGCTTGCTATTTCTCTGACCAGTGTCTCCCTGCGCATTTCAGATATATTGACCTCTTTTAGCCGCTCTGTTATTCTTTTCCGTCGCCTGTAAAGGGAGCGCCTGTCTCTTTCTATTTTACATCTACTCCTCCTTTTTCTTAGAGGAATAAGCCTTGTGCATACATCGAGTGCCACCGAGTTAATCTGTTCTAGGCATAAGTTTGGGTCTGTGTTGCTTAGTATATCTTCCCAGCTTATATCGGTTAGGACTTGGTTTACTTGGTCCCACTTTATGTTTTTGTTATTGAAGTTGAATTTGGTGAATGCTCCCTCGTGACTAGTCTCATTTTGTCGGTCTGGGGCTCCACGCATACATGTCTGAACCTCAATTATTGTGATCTGAGTCAATAAACTCCCAACTTTCCCAAACCCCCCCCCCCAACCCACAACAACAAAACCCACCAACATACTCCCCCATAAAATCAAAAAACCTACCATCCGTCCCCCACCCCCCCCAACAACAAACTAATTTTTAACATGATATTAATAAAAAATATTAACAGTAAAAAAAACAAGATATGCCACCATAGGTAATTTTATATTAACTAAATCCAAACAAATATTGTCACATTTGTAGAGATGTTCAGAGCGGGTAGAAATCAACGAACTGTAATACATACTAAACCTTCCCTTCTTCAAAACAAGCTGCACTATCAGCGTACGACTGTCTGCCAACACTGACAGAAATGAATCAATCTCCACGTTAAGATATTCAATTTATTCTGAGGAGAATCCTCGACAGCCTATTCTGATTTCTCTCTCATTGCAATATCTACTCACTCAGTAGACAGGCAGACAACAGCTAACTACTTTGGTTCTACCGTCCTGACAGCTGTGTCAAACAACAGCTGTGTCAAACAACAGCTGTGTCAAACAACAGCTGTGTCAAACAACAGCTGTGTCAAACAACAGCTGTGTCAAACAACAGCTGTGTCAAACAACAGCTGTGTCAAACAACAGCTGTGTCAAACAACAGCCAGCCAGAAGCAACTACTCTACTAATGTCGTGTCATAGAAAGTGTAAGAAAAAAACCAGTTAAATATTCTGAAGTTCAGCAAAATTAATGATCTTTTTCGTGTTTCATGAATTTTCAAGATGGATTTTGAAAATATTATATCCACGTTCAGAATATAATAAACTCTTTTTTCCCAGTGTTTTTCTTAATATTCTTTAATATGGAAATATATCCATTATATATCATACTTGTATTTTATTATAATATATATATATATATATATAAAATATATATATATATATATATTATATATATATATTTTATATATGTCGTGCCGAATATGTAAAACTGGTCAATTACCAAGAACTCATTTAAAATTAAGTCCTTTCTGAAATTTTCTCTTATACGTTTAAAGATATATATTTTTCATTAATGTTAATGTAATTTTTTTTAAATTTGCACCAAAAGAATCTTAGAAAATTTAAACCTAACCTTATTATAACAAGAACAATTTATTTTAGCCTAACCCAACTAAATATATTTTAGATTTGTTTACAATAATTTAATACTAACCTAACACAGTGAAATATATTTTTTTTCGTTAGGTTCAGAATGATTTTGGCGAAATTATTGCATACACAAATTTTCGCTTGTCCCATATGGCAAGATGAACGTTGCTATTAGCCAAGATCGCAAGAAGTTCTGCCTATTCGGCACGACATATATATATATACATATATTTAATATATACTATATATAATATATACATATATATATATATATATATATATATATTTTATATATATATATTATATATATATATATTATATATATAATATATATATATGTATAATACATATATGTATAATATATATATTATATAAAATATATATATATTAATATTATATATATATATATTTGTATTATATTTTATATAAATATATATATATATATTATATATATAATATAATATATATTATATATATATATATATATATATTTATATATATTATATTATATATATTTTATATTGTAGGTAGTAGGTTGGTAGACAGCAACCACCCGGGAAGTACTACCGTCCTGCCAGAAGACTGTGAAACAAAAACCTGTAACTGTTTTGCATGATTGGTTTGGATTGCTGGTTTCTTTTTCTGTTTCATAAACACGCTAAGATAACAGGGATATCTTGCTACTCCCACTTACACTTGGTCACACTTCACGGACACGCACATGCATATATATATTTTACATACACTAGGTTTTTTTCCTTTTTTTTAAATAGCTCTTGTTCTTTTTTTTTTTTTTTTCTTCTATTGTCCATGGGGAAGTGGAAAAGAATCTTTCCCCCGTAAGCCATGCGTGTCGTTTTGAGGCGACTAAAATGCCGGGAGCAATGGGCTAGTAACCCCTTCTCCTGTATACAATACTAAAAAAAAAGAAGAAGAAAACTTTATAAAAATGGGTTGCTTAAATGTGCGTGGATGTAGTGCGGTGACAAGAAACAGATGATTGCTGATGTTATGAATGAAAAGAAGTTGGATGTCCTGGCCCCCAAGCGAAACAAAGCTGAAAAGGGGGTAGGAGAGTTTCAGTGGGGGGAAATAAATGGGATTAAATCTGGAGTATCTGAGAGAGTTAGAGCAAAGGAAGGGGTTTGCAGTAATGTTAAATGATCAGTTATGGAAGGGGAAAAGAGAATATGAATGTGTAAATTCAAGAATTATGTGGATTAAAGTAAAGGTTGGATGCGAGAAGTGGGTCATAATAAGGTGTATGCACCTGGAGAAGAGAGGAATGCAGAGGAGAGAGAGAGATTTTGGGAGATGTTAAGTGAATGTATAGGAGCATTTGAACCAAGTGAGAGAGTAATTGTGGTAGGGGACTTGAATGCTAAAGTAGGAGAAACTTTTAGAGGGTGTGGTAGGTAAGTTTGGGGTGCCCGGTGTAAATGATAATGGGAGCCCTTGATTGAACTTTGTATAGAAAAGGGGTTTAGTTATAGGTAATACATATTTTAAGAAAAAGAGGATAAATAAGTATACACGATATGATGTAGGGCGAAATGACAGTAGTTTGTTGGATTTTGTATTGGTAGATAAAAGACTGTTGAGTAGGGCTTCAGGATTTTACATGGTTATGAGGGGCCACAGAAAAATCAGATCACTTTCTAGTTGTAGCTAACTGAGAGTAAAAGGTAGATGGGATACAAGGAGAATAGAAGCATCGGGAAAGAGAGAGGTGAAGGTTTATAAACTAAAGAGGAGGGCAGTTAGGGTAAGATATAAACAGCTATTGGAGGATAGATGGGCTTTAAAGAGAGCAAGGCAATGGGGTCGAAGAGGTATGGGGTTAGGTTTTTAAAAAAGTAGTTTTTTGAGTGCTCAGCAGAAGTTTGTGGTTACAGGAAAGTGGGTGCAGGAGGGAAGAGGAGCGAAATTTGGTGGAATGATGATGTAAAAAGAGTAGTAAGGGAGAAAAAGTTAGCATATGAGAAGTTTTTACAAAGTAGAAGTGAATGCAAGGAGGGAAAAAGTTTTATGGAGAAAAAAAGAGAGAAGTTAAAGGGGAGTGGTGAAGCAAAGTAAAAAGAGAGCAAATGAGAGAAATGGGTGAGATGTTATAACAAATTTTGTTTTTAAAATAAGAAAAAGTTTTGGGTGAGATTAACAAGTTAAGAAAGCCCTAGAGAACAAATGGATTTGTCAGTTAAAATGGAGAGGAGAGTTATTAAAGGAGAGTTAGAGGTTTTGGGAAGAGGGAAAGGGAAATTTTTTGGGGGAATTGTTAAATTTTGATGAAGATGGGGGAAGCGTGATTTGTGTATAGGGCAGGAGGAATAACATCTTGTGGGTGAGGAAGGCCAGTTGGAGTGTGGGGGAGTTCGTGAGGCAGTAGGTAAAGAAAGGGGGTAAAAGGGAGGGGGGGTTGTGGGGAAAAAAGATAGAAAAGTTAAAAAAAAGGGGGGGGATATAGTTTTGGGGTGGTTGGTGCAAATTATTTAATAAATGTTGGAAAGGGTAAGGGGACAGGGATTGGAGAGGTTTCATGTTTCCCTTTTTAAAAGGCAAAGGGGATAAAAAAAGTGCAAAAAAATTTTTGGGGGATAAGTCTGTTGAGTGTACCCGGGGAAAGTTATGGTAGAGTTTAAATTTAAAGAATTTTGGGGGAAGACGGAGAATAGGATGCAGTGAACAAGGGGAGGCTTTAGGAAAGGTAGGGGGTGTGTGGACCAGGTGTTTACAGTGAAACATATAAGTGAACAGTATTTGGATAAGGCTAAAGAGGTGTTTGTGGCATTTATGGATTTGGAAAAAAGGCGTATGACAGGGTGGATAGGGGGGCAATGTGGCAGATGTTGCAAGTGTATGGTGTAGGAGGTAGGTTACTGAAAGCAGTGAAGAGTTTTTACGAGGATAGTGAGGCTCAAGTTAGAGTATGTAGGAAAGAGGGAAATTTTTTCCCAGTAAAAGTAGGCCTTAGACAAGGATGTGTGATGTCACCGTGGTTGTTTAATATATTTATAGATGGGTTGTAAGAGAAGTAAATGCGAGGGTCTTGGCAAGAGGCGTGGAGTTAAAAGATAAAGAATCACACACAAAGTGGGAGTTGTCACAGCTGCTCTTTGCTGATGACACTGTGCTCTTGGGAGATTCTAAAAGAGAAGTTGCAGAGATTGGTGGAT
>NC_069472.1:23834419-23866919 GCF_026875155.1 Cherax quadricarinatus
ATATAACGTAATTCCAATTTGCATAAAAAGGTAATTAAATTCTCTCAAGTAAGATAATAAACGCGATTACATTACTGCTCACAGAAGGTGTCAGTCTGGGAAAAAAATTCCCTTTTCAAGCCGGTGTTTGTACAAACGCTTAGAATTTATTCAAGCATTTTTAAGGATGCTTCATTAAGTCTTTTGGTCGAGAGAGAGATTGTGCTCGGTGTGAGAGATGAGTGAAAGAGTGAGAGAGGGAGAGAGAGAGAGAGAGAGAGTGTCTTCACCTATAGTTACTAAACTATTGACTGAAGGGGGTCGAGTCTCAACTCTTGGTTGAGTGTGTGTGTGTGTGTACTCACCTAGTCGTAGTTGCAGGGGTCGATTCATAGCTCCTGGCCCCGCCTCTTCACTGGCCTCTACTGGGTCACTCTCCCTGCACCATGAGCTTTATCATACCTCTGCTGAAAGCTATGAATGGATCCTGCCTCCACTACATCGCATCCCAAACTATTCCACTTCGTGACTACTCTGTGACTGAAGAAATACTTCCTCTGTGTGTGTGTGTGTGTGTTGTGTGTGTGTGTGTGTGTGTGAGTGAGTGTTTATGCAACACACACGTCAGTGATACAAGAGAACTCAAATGGAGAAATTGAATATCGTATATTTGAAGTCAATGCTGAGGCCTTTTTCAGTCCACTGACACATAATTAATACTTCATCAATAAACCACACCAGAGAATTAATCATGACATATAAAAAACACATACAATATACAGATGAGTAAATGCTAAACCCGTGTGGATCAGACGACACCTGGGGATACATACCACACCTGGGGATACATACCACACCGTTTGGATCATACGACACCTGAAGATACATACGACACATGGGGATACAAGTTAAAGAATGAATTTTAACATTTCATTATGTGTAGTCTAGATAAACTTCTATACAGAGTGAAATACTGTAGCAATAAAAGCTTGTTTTCCTGGCAAATTAGACTGGAATCCTGACATCACTGGAACACTGAAGTGCAGTGAACTTCCCTTGTCCTGAGCTGGATTACTGAAACCTTACATAGAACAACTGACGTTTGTGGCAGGTTTCCAGCACAGAGTGCTGACAATATTGTTGTTTTCTCATCTCTCTCTCTCTTTATCTCTCTCTCTCTCTCTCTCTCTCTCTCTCTCTCTCTCTCTCTCTCTCTCTCTCTCTCTCTCTCTCTCTTCCTAAAGTATTTATTCTCCCTTCTTCCCCTCCCTGAAATTCATGGTCTATATCAACTCCATCAAGAGGAGAAAGAAAAAAATAATAACATGGCAATGAAAGGGAAAGGATAATAAACCATCAGTGGACGAAGGGAGGGGAGAAGAGGAAGAAGGGAGAGGAAGAGGAAAAGGGGAGAATATGATGTGGGGAGAAGGGGGGAGGAAAAGTGAGAGGAGGAAGAGGGTGGGGCGGTAAGATTTTGAAATAGAATGGGAAAAAAAGTGGAAAAAAGGGAGAAGAGAAAGAGAGATGAGTAGGAATAAGAGAGAGGAAAAAGTAAAGGAGAAAGGATTATGTAGAGAAAAAAGGAAGAAAAGAGAAAGGGAAGATGAACCAGGGAGTAAACAGTACCCAAAGAATACATTAATCACGTATTATAAAGGTTAGGAAAGCAGAAGAAGAAGGAGGAGGAGAAGAAGAGGAAGAAGAAGAAGACGAAGAAGTGTTAGGATAACTTAAGCTAAGTACTGTGTCTTGTTTACCTTCTGTGTCTTAGGTCTCCTCTGTTATGTTACCCACAATACTTGGACTAAAATACAGGTAACTACTTTCTGCTGGGCGAGCAGGTGCCGCAGGTATTAGGAGACTTGCTCAAGCCGTCTCTCCCCTTCCCCTCTCTCAGGGGATTCGACCCTGGTGCCTCTAGATGGGAAATGAAAGTGCTACCACTGGACATGTGTGAGGAACCATTAACACGGGTGAGGATCTAGGCACAGGAGTGTGGATTCTAGAACATGAGTGAGGATCTAGGAACAGGCGAGTGAATCCCAAAACCTAAGTGAGGATCCAGTAAGATGAGCGTGAATTCAAGAACACGAGAGAGGATCCAAGAAGCTTCGTTTTTGACACAAGAACATAAGAAAGAATCTCCCCAAAAGGATCTATTTTGGAAGCTGTACATAAGTTGACCTGAGGAGTTTGCTTTCCCAACCTGCAAGAGCTTATAACTTAGCAAGTATATAAGCTGAAGAAACTTGAGAGGCTTGCCACCAGTCTCGTTCCGGGACTGAAGACTACAGAGTACGATTACGAACTAAAGGAGGTAGATATTACGACTCCGGGAAAAGAAAACGAAGACCCAGAGGAGACATGATCTGTATATGCAAAATACTCGGGAGTATTGGCACAGAGGACAACGACGGGATGTTTAATATAGAGAGAGAGCAGAAAAGTTGGACACAGATGGGAATTTTACACCAGAAAGTACCACAGAGATCAAAAAAACTTCTTTACTGAGAAGGTAGTGATGTAAAACGAAGTAGCATTTGTAATACCGTATACTGACACCAATTAAAACAGAGTAATATGCTCTATACAGACACTATATACTGAAAACAGATGACAGAAAGCTGTCACTGTAGATCAGTAACTATGACAATCCTCTAACCTAAGGTGATACCGTCAAACTGTTTTTTTTTTTTTACTGTTAATAAAGAAGGTATTTATTTCTGAACATTTTGTCTAACTACTAATGTGTTTATTGACTTGGTTATATTGATTATTCGTAGTGATTCTCCCTGAGTACATATAGCAGGGGAACCGGCCACAACGTACCACCTGGGAGGGAAGACACTCGGTATATCAGTCTTGTAATTGCTATGAAAAATCTGTCTGAGAAGCACAAATATATGGGAAAAGGTAATTAGCATATTCTATATAATAAGCAAACAAGAACGGTTTCCGAGTATGTAATCTTCCTTGGAATTCTCATTTAGATTAGTGCTTCAATAATCCCTAAAGTTTATTATTAGATTGGTAATAAAATTGAGGAGAATATATGTGGGGAAATTCTTCGAATTAGATATCACGACACTGGAATACTGTTAAAAGGATTGGATATGTTCATGACGTATATAGTATTCAAGAAGATAGACGACAGACATAGGAAAGGCCTTGTATAGTGATTCTCTCAGACACTCACTCCTCCACTACTGCACACTATCTCTTCCACTCACCCCTCCACTACTGCACAATATTTCTTCCACTCACCCCTCCACTACTGCACACAATTGCTTCCACTCACCCCTCCACTACTGCACACTATCTCTTCCACTCACCCCTCCACTACTGCACACTATTTCTTCCACTCACCCCTCCACTACTGCACACTATTTCTTCCACTCACCCCTCCACTACTGCACACTATCTCTTCCACTCACCCCTCCACTACTGCACACTATTTCTTCCACTCACCCCACTACTGCACACTATCTCTTCCACTCACCCCTCCACTACTGCACACTATTTCTTCCACTCACCCCTCCACTACTGCACACTATCTATTTCTACCCTTCACGCAATCAATGCCCGTACTCCGCACTTTGCTCTCTGTCCTTCCATACCCACACTCTGTGCCAGCACTCAGGATAAGATATATGTCTGTGTTGAGGCAGGCATAATAATAAATAACTGAGCTTCGACATTACAGACGGAATTGTTTGCCCTTCTAATAGCACTAAAGTTGAGTCATGAGGAGGCCTGGTCACAGACCGGGCCGCGGGGGCGTTGACCCCCGGAACTCTCTCCAGGTAATAACAATGATCATTACGAATTCTGTGTCATCACTGAATGCACTTGATTCTTCCTCTGCTTTACACACGCCCTTCTTAATATCCCAAAACACACTATCCTTCCCTTCTCCTTCCCACACATGAACATACTCTCCTTATCCACTCACACACTCCACGCTCCCCAACAAATACTCCCCATTCCACCTCCCTCCACCTGCCTTCCCCATCATTGATACTCACTTCTCCATCACTACCACGTGTCTGATATTACAGTCACCAGAGCAATATGTCGAAGAGTTCACGAGTTCACTTTTTATAGTCTTTTGTCCATCTCAGAGTGTCCTGGTGGTCAGTGCTGGATTCACCTTTCCATAGGAAACAGGTGTTACCAGCGGAGTGGAGGGCGCAATATTGCGGCTTTATTTCAAAGTTATTTCATAACCTTTCTTGTCAGTTTTGGTACGTTCACGCGAGCCTATCTGAAATCTAAGCTATTCGAGTGCGTGTCATGCCACCCAAGAGAACTTTTTGTGTTGTAACTCTGGAATTACGAAGCACTAGAACCTGAAAGGTTGGGAGGCAGTGTATGTGTTTTTGTGGTGTAATAGTGCTGATGGTAGAGGTGGTGGTACATGATGGTGTTAGTAGTGATAGTAGAGGTAGTGGTGGTAGAGGGCGCGCCGTTTTGAGATCACATGGGGAATTTGCAAAGCACAGTAACACAATCGGACATTAAAGTCTTCGGGCTTTAATTATCAGTATAATTCGCTGTCATTAACACAAACCAAGTTACAGATGGTTTTAATAATTTTTTGCACAAGTTTCTGTAACATCAACCATTATGACAGTACACCTAGCAGTACACCCAGAAAAGCTGCCATGTTGGTTATACACTTTTTAAAACGGCACACAGCAGTAGCAACAACAACAACCAACAACAGCAGCAAGCGGATTGCAACCAACAACAACAACAACAACAACAACAAGTGCACTGCTATCAGCAGCAGCCAGCACAGCAAACACAACAACAACAACAGCAGCAGCAGCAGCAGCAGCAGCAGCAGTTGAGCTATACAACACTCACACACTGGCAACACCTTGATGGGTTGTCATATTGATAAATAAATTAAAGGCTGCAATATAGAAAAATACACAGTAATACACCGAGATGGGTTGTTATACCAACACACACATCAGCAACACACCAAGTTGGACTGCTATACCAACACACCCCAACAACACACCAAGTTGGACTGCTATACCAACACACACACACCAGCAACACACCAAGTTGGATTGCTATACCAACACACACACCCCAACAACACACCAAGTTGGATTGCTATACCAACACACACACACCAGCAACACACCAAGTTGGACTGCTATACCAACACACACACACCAGCAACACACCAAGTTGGACTGCTATACCAACACACACACACCAGCAACACACCAAGTTGGATTGCTATATCAACACACACACACCAGCAACACACCAAGTTGGACTGCTATACCAACACACACACCCCAACAACACACCAAGTTGGACTGCTATACCAACATACACACACCAGCAACACACCAAGTTGGACTGCTATACCAACACACACACACCGCAAACACACCAAGTTGGATTGCTATATCAACACACACACCACCAGCAACACACCAAGTTGGACTGCTATACCAACACACACACACACCCAACCAACACACACAAGTTGGACTGCTATACCAACATACACACACCAGCAACACACCAAGTTGGACTGCTATACCAACACACACACACACCAGCAACACACCAAGTTGGACTGCTATACCAACACACACACCCCAACAACACACCAAGTTGGACTGCTATACCAACACACAACACCAGCAACACACCAAGTTGGATTGCATACCAACACACACACACCAGCAACACACCAAGTTGGACTGCTATACCAAACACACACCCCACAACACACCAAGTTGGACTGCTATACCAACATACACACACCAGCAACACACCAAGTTGGACTGCTATACCAACACACACACACCAGCAACACACCAAGTTGGACTGCTATACCAACACACACACACCACCAACACACCAAGTTGGACTGCTATACCAACACACACACACACCAGCAACACACCAAGTTGGATTGCTATACCAACACACACACCCCAACAACACACCAAGTTGGACTGCTATACCAACACACCCCAACAACACACCAAGTTGGATTGCCATACCAACACACACACACCAGCAACACATCAAAAGGCACTCACTACAGTTCATGTTTACATCTCTAGCAAATAATGTTTATCGAGTTACAGAAGTCTTGACGGTAATGTGAAATATAATATTATTAATGTCTGATGAAAAATAGGAGGAAGGATAAATATTTTTGTTTACTGCAAGACTCCTTTCACTCGAGGGATTTATGAGACGGCAGACGAAGTCTTACCGAACTGGTCCATGACTGAAGGAACAGGGAGAACATGTGAGATATATCAAGAATAGGGATTTTTAATAGCACCTATTATGTCTAAATGACTATATATATATATATATATATATATATATATATATATATATTATATATATATATATATATAATATATATATATATAAAGTATATATAAGTATATATATATAAGTACATATATAAGTATATGTAGGAGGGCCTCGGTTTGCAGTGCTTCGCTTTACAGCGTTTTGCTAATGCAGCTGTTTTTAATTACAACCATTCCTTAATTATTCAGACTTCCTATAATAAATATACTCATCACTCACTATAAGCTATGGTCGAAAATATTTTAAGGTAAGTAATGTGTGTACTGTGTATGCATTTTATAGGCCTAGCTATATTGCTCACTTAATATGTCATGTTGCATGCGTGTTATCTGACTTCTATATGCATTTGAAAGTGGAAAAAAGTTATGTTTCACTTTACAGCGATTTTTGGTTTACAGAGGCAGCCCGTAACCTAAGCTGCTGCAAAAACGGGGCCTTCCTGTATACGCAAAACAGTGAAAACAGTAAATTCCCAAGCACTGGTGTGTGCGTATACTCACCTAGGTGTGGTTGCAGGGGTCGAGTTACAGCTCCTGGCTCCTGTGTGTGTGATAGTTGTAATGCAAAGATAATAATTGCTAAATTAAGGAAATAATGGAAGTAAGAGGTGGGAGGCAGGGTGAAGATGGTATGAGTATTGACGTTACTTAAGGAGGTTCCAGCCTACAACTTACTGGCAGGGAAAACTAGGGAAATTTACCCGGCATTAGGAACAGGTGTCAATATTTACTGTCTTCATCAGAGACCGCGAGGAACACTGTAGGTTGTGATCTTCCTGTGTAAAGCACAGACTCCTCCGCTTCCTACTTTCCCTCCTCCTACTTTTCCTCCTTCTCCTTCTTTCCCTTCCCTTCCAATTATGCACCCTTCTCCCCATGTCTTCTTCTAGTATTTCTCGTTCAGCTCTTCCTCTCGCCTTTCTTCCTGTTCAGTCTCCTCTTTTTACTCCTCCTCCCTCTCCTCCTCCTCCATCTCCTCCTTCCTCTCCTCCTCCTCCATCTCCTCCTTCTCCCCTCCTCCCCCCCTCTCTCCTCCTCCTCCTCCTCCTCCTCTCCCTCCTCCTCCTTCTCCTCCTCTTCCCCCTCTTCCTCCTCCTCCTCCTTCTCCTTCTCCTCCTCTTCCCTCTCCTTCTCCTCCCTCTCCTCCTCCTCCTCCACCTCCCCCCTCCCCCCAGGAGGTGAAAGAAAAAAGGTCATTAGAGTTCAATAAACTTACGAAAGAAGAATCAACATCAAAATATTCTTTCAAATTAGAATTTATGGAAATTTTCAGGGCCGTTTTCAATATTTTCGGCCATTTTAATTTTAAAGAAAATTCCCAGCAGGTGCGGCCATTAATGGCGGTCACGTGACCTCACCTGAATTATGATATTAAGTTTTCTAAGGAATTACTTTTTAATAAATAAGTTTGTGCACAGATATTGTCTTAATTTTGTTGTATTTGTGGAGTTTAAAAAAGGTTCTTAGTCGATGATTTTAGTGGAAAAAACACACACACACACACACCACACACACACACACACACACACACACACGCACACACACACACACACTCACACACTCACACACACACACACTCACACACTCACACACACTAACACACACCACACACACACACACACACACACACACACACACACACACACACACACACTCAACACACACTCACACACTCACACACACACACACATCACCACACACACACACACACACACTCACACACACACACACACACACACACACACACACACACACACACAATAACAATAACAGACAATAACAGACACAATCTTCCCAACGGGATATCAGATCCTGAGGAAAGATAAAAGGAGTAGAGGGGGAGGAGGGGTTGCACTGCTCATAAAACACCGATGGGGATTTGAGGAAATGGAAGGTATGGACATGATTGGAGAAAGAGACTACATTGTAGGTACAATTCAGTCAGGAGAACATAAAGTAGTCATTGGAGTGATGTATAACCCACCACAGAACTGCAGGAGGCCAAGAGAGGAGTACGAAGAAAACAACAGGGTGATGGTGGACACACTGGCTGAGGTGGCAAGAAGAGCTCACTAGAGCAGAGCAAAGTTACTGGTAATGGGCGATTTCAACCACAGGGAGATCGACTGGGAAAACCTGGAGCCACATGGGGGTCCCGAAACATGGAGAGCCAAGATGATGGATGTGGTACTTGAAAACCTCATGCATCAACATGTCAGAGGACACAACCAGAGAGAGAGGGGAGGATGAGCCAGCAAGACTGGATCTTGTGTTCACCCTGAGCAGTTCAGACCATTGAAGACATCACTTACTGAGAGGCCCTTGGAGCTAGCGATCACGTGGTTCTGAGTTTTGATTATATAGTAGAGTTACAAGTGGAGAAGGTAACAGGAACTGAAGGGGACAGGCCAAACTATAAAAAGGGGGACTACACAGGTATGAGAAACTTCCTGCAGGAGGTTCAGTGGGACAGAGAAATGGTAGGAAAATCAGTAAACGAGATGATGGAATATGTGGCAATAAAGTGCAAGGAGGCAGAGGAAAGTTTTCTTCCCAAGGGAAACAGAAATAATAGGAAGACCAAAACGAGTCCTTGGTTTACCCGAAGGTGTAGGGAGGCAAAAAACTAAGTGCAACAGAGAATGGAAAAGGTACAGGAGGCATAGGACCCAGGAAAACAAGGAGATTAGTAGAAGAGCCAGAAATGAGTATGCAAAAATAAGGAGGGAGGCCCAGCGACAGTATGAAAACGACATAGCATCGAAAGTCAAATCTGACCCGAAACGCTGTATGGGCCACTTTAGGAGGAAGACAACAGTCAAGGACCAGGTGTAAGGCTGAGGAAAAGAAGGTGGAGAACTCACAAGAAACGATCAAGAGGTATGTGAGGAGCTAAACCCACGAGATTTAAGGAAGTATTTACATTTGAGACAGGAAGGACTCTGGGGGACAGACAGATGGGGACACCGGGCAAGGAATTACACCAACAAGTGTTGGACGACATACATACAGATGAGGAGGAGGTGAAGAAACTGCTAAGGGACATCGAAACCTCAAAGGCAATGGGACCGGACAAAATCTCCCGTGGGTCTTAGAGAGGGAGCAAGATATGTTGTGCGTGCCACTTTACCAATCTTCAACACGTCCCTGGAAACGGGGCAACTACCTGAGGTATGGAAGACGGCAAATGTAGTTCCCATTTTTAAAAAGGAGACAGAAAAGAGGCACTAAAATATAAAACCTGTTGTCATTAAAGTGTATAGTATGAAAAATTTTATGGAGAAGATTATCAGGAGGAGAGTGGTGGAGCACCTGGAACTGAACAAGAGTATAAATGCCAACCAGCACGGATTCACGGAAGGTAAACCCTGTGTCACAAACCTTCTGGAGTTTTATGAAAAAATAACAGAAGTAAGACACGAGAGAGAGGGGTGGGTTGATTGCATCTTCTTGGACTGCAAGAAGGCCTTTGCACAGTTCCCTCACAAGGTTTTAGTGCAGAAGCTAGAGCATCAGGCGCATATTAACGGAAGGCACTGCAATGGATCGAGAATACCTGACAGGGAGGCAACAACGAGTCATGGTACGTAATGATGTATCACGTGGGCACTGTGACGAGCGGGGTCCCACAGGGGTCGGTCCTAGGACCAGTGCTATTTTTGGTATATGTGAACGACATGACGGAAGGGTTAGACTCAGAAGTGTCCCTTTTTGCAGATGATGTGAAGTTAATGAGGAGAAATAAATCTGATGAGGACCGGGCGCAGGACTTCAAAGAGACCTGGACAGACTGGACACCTGGTCCGCAAATGGCTTCTCGAATTTAATTCTGCCAAATGTAAAGTCATGAAGATAGGGGAAGGCACAGAAGACCACAGACAGAGTATAGGCTAGGGGGCCCAAAGACTGCAAACCTCACTCAAGGAGAAAGATCTTGGGGTGAGTATAACCCCGAGCAGTCTCCGGAAGCACACATCAATCAGATAACTGCTGCAGCATATGGGCGCCGGGCAAACCTGAGAACAGCATTCCGATACCTTAGTAAGGAATCGTTCAAGACACTGTATACCGTTTTATGTCAGGCCATACTGGAGTATGCAGCCTGTTTGGAAACCCGCATTTGATAAAGCCGTCAAAAACTAGAGAAAGTAAAAAGGGTTTTGCCACAAGGTTAGTTCCAGAGCTAAGGGGAATGTCCCTATGAAGAAAGATTAAGGGAAATCGGCCCTGACGACACTGGAGGACAGGAGAGTCAGGGGAGACATGATAACGACATATAAAATACTGCGTGGAATAGACAAGGTGGAAAAAGGGCAGGATTTTCCCAGGGAGGGGACACAGAAACAAGAGGCCAAAATTTGGAAGTTAAAGACACAAATGAGTCAGAGAGATATTAGGAAGTATTTCTTCAGTCATAGAGTTGTAAGGCAGTGGAATAGCCTGAAAATGACGTAGTGGAGGCAGGAACCATACACAGTTTTAAGACGAGGTTTGATAAAAGCTCATGGAGCGGGGAGAGAGAGGGCCCAGTAGAAAACCGGGGTGAAGAGGGGGGGCCGGGAAAGCTAAGATCGACCCCTGCAACCACAAATAGGTGAGAAACAAATAGGTGAGTACACACACACACACCACACACACACACACACCACACACACACACACATCACACACACACACACACACACACAACACACACACACACACACACACACACACATACACACAAAACACCACACACACATACACACACACACACACACACACACCAAAACACACACACACCACACACACACACACACACACACACACATACACCCCACACACAACACACACACACACACACACACACACACAACCCACAAAAACACACACACAACAACACACACACACACACACACATTACACACACACACACACACACCCACACACAACACACCACACACAACACACACACACACACACATACACACACACCACACACCACAAAAACACACCACACACACACACACACACACACACCACACACACACACACACACACACACACACCCCAGCACGGATTCACGGAAGGCAAATCCTGTGTCACAAACCTTCTGGAGTTTTATGATAAAATAACAGAAGTAAGACAAGAGAGAGAGGGGTAGGTTGATTGCATCTTCTTGGACTGCAAGAAGGCCCTTTGACACAGTTCCTCACAAGAGATTAGTGCAGAAGCTAGAGCAAACAGGCGCATATAACAGGAAGGGCACTGCAATGGATCAGAGAATACCTGACAGGGAGGCAACAACGAGTCATGGTACGTAAAGATGTAATCACGGGGGGCACCTGTGACGAGCGGGGTCCCACAGGGGTCGGTCCTAGGACCAGTGCTATTTTTGGTATTTGTGAACGACATGAACGGAAGGGTTAGACTCAGAAGTGTCCCTGTTTGCAGATGATGTGAAGTTAATGAGGAGAATTAAATCTGATGAGGACCAGGCAGGACTTCAAAGAGACCTGGACAGACTGGGACACCTGGTCCAGCAAATGGCTTCTCGAATTTAATCTGCCAAATGCCAAAATCATGAAGATAGGGGAAGGGCACAGAAGACCACAGACAGAGTATAGGCTAGGTGGCCAAAGACTACAAACCTCACTCAAGGAGAAAGATCTTGGGTGAGTATAACACCGAGCATGTCTCCCGGGAAACAACATCATCAGATAACTGCTGCAGCATATGGGGGGCCCCGGCAAAACCTGAGAACAGCCCTTCCGATACCTTAGTAAGGAATCATTCAAGACACTTGTACACCGTGTATGTCAGGCCCATACTGGGTATGCAGCACCTGTTTGGAACCCGCACTTGATAAAGCACGTCAAGAAACTAGAGAAAGTACAAAGGTTTGCAAAAAGGTTTAGTTCCAGAGCTACGGGGAATGTCTATGAAGAAAGATTAAGGGAAATTTGGCCTGAGAACACTGGGGGACAGGAGGGTCAGGGGAGACATGATAACGACATATAAAATACTGCGTGGAATAGACAAGGTGGACAAAGACAGGATTTTCCGAGATTGGACACAGTAACAAGCAAGGACACAGGGTTGTAAGCCGAAGACCACAGATGATCAGCAAGGGATGTTAGGTAGTATTTCTTCAGCCACCAGAGTAGTCAGTAAGTGGAATAGTTTGGAAGCGATGTAGTGGAGGCAGGATCCATAACATAGCTTTAACAGAGGTAAGGATAAACTCACTGGCTCAGGAGAGTGACCCTAGTAGCGATCGTGGAAGAGGCGGGGCCAGGAGCTCGGACTCTCGACCGCCCCCACCGCAACCTCAACTAGGTGAGTACAACTAGGTGAGTACAACCATGTGGACATGTGGTCGGTCCAGTTAACCTGGCTTCTACCAAATTCAAATCCAGCCAAATGCAAAGTCATGAAGATTTGGGGAGGGGGGCAAAGAGGACCGCAGACAGAGTATAGGCTAGTGGACAAAGAAAAAAAAACTACAGACCTACACTGAGGGAGAAAGACCCTGGGGTGACCATAACAACCGAGCACATCACCGGAGGGCACACATCAACCAAATAAACACCGGCTGCAGCATACGGGCGCCTGCAAACTCGAGAATACGTTTTCCCGATACCTTAATAAGGAATCTGTTCAAGACGCAGTACAAACTGTGTATGTTAGAGTAGGCCCATACTGGAGTATGCAGCACCCAGGTCTGGAACCCACACACACCTGGTCAAGGCACGGTCAATGAAGTAGAGAAAGTACAAGGTTTGGCAGCAAGGCTAGTCCCAGAGCTCAAGTGAAATGTCGTACGAGGAAAAAGGTTAAGGAAAATCGGACTGACCCACAACTGAGGACAGAAGGGTCAGGGGAGACATGATAACGAAACGACATACAAGATACTGCGGGGGAAAAGTGAAAATACTAAGTCCAGCCATGCTGGTTCATCCTCTCCTCTCTCTCTTGTAGTGTCCCTTACGTGTTGGCACATAAGTTTCCAAGTACCGACCCCATCATCTTAGCCCTCCATGTATCTTGGCCCCCATGTGGGTCTAAGTTCTCCCGCAATCGATCTCCTTGTGGTTAAAGTCACCCATGATCAGGAGCTTGGCCCTGCATGCATGAGCTCTTCTGGGCACTCTAGCCAGTGTGTGTGGTGTTGTGTGTGTGTGTGTGTGTGTGTGTGTGTGTGTGTGTGAGAGAGAGAGAATTCTCGGAACAACGCCAAATCTTACTGGAAATTGAATATCTATTGTTTCCTAATTCAGAGACGAGAAGAAGAGTCCCAGGAAGAAACCAGGATATACTCTTTTAGAAGAACCAGGAAAGAAACCAGGAACTCTACAAGAGTCCAGGAAGAAACCAGGATACGCGGTCTATAGCCCAAAGAAGCCAGGATACTCTTAGAAGATCCAGGAAGAAACCAGGATACTCTTAGAAGAGTCCAGGAAGAAACCAGGCTCCCCTCTTTAAGAGTCCAGGAAAGAAACCAAGGAATATTCTAGAAGAGGTCCAGGAAGAAACTAGGATAACTCCTTACAAAAGTCCAGAGAAACACAGGTCTCTTTGAAGAATCCAGGAATAAACCAGGACACTCTTAGAAGAGCTAAGCGATTTAGATTTTAGATTTAACTTCCCAAGTTGCTGTTTAACTGTGCACCCTAAATACATCCTGTGGGAGGTAATTCATGAACAAATGGATGCACCTAAAACCTAGGAAATACGCCTGAAAGGACTAACAGGAACACATCTGGATTTATATTTGCAATTGTCTCATCTGTTGCATATAAATTTACGATATTTGTTTAATATGTCTGGTATCTTATTTTCGTTAAAATATAATATTCAAGAAAGTGACCATATATTTTGCTTTTAGTTTGATCATAGAGTGTGTGTGTGTGTTTGTTAAATTGCCAGAAGCACTTGTGTCCAAGACTAAGCCTGGCCACTACAACATCAGTCAGTCTGTGTGTCTGCCAAACTGCCAGAAGCACTTGTGACCAAGACTAAGCCTGGCCACTACAACATCAGTCAGTCTGTGTGTCTGTCAAACTGCCAGAAGCACTTGTGACCAAGACTAAGGCTGGCTACTACAACATCAGTCAGTCTGTGTGTCTGTCAAACTGCCAGAATACTTGTGACCTAAGACTAAGCCTGGCCCCACACAACATCAGTCATCTGTGTCGGTCTGTCAAACTTCCAGAACTCTTGGTGACCCAAGACTAAGGCTGGCTAATACAGCAGCAGTCAGTCTGTGTGTCTGTCAAACTGCCAGAAGCACTTGTGACCAAGACTAAGGCTGGCTACTACAACATCAGTCAGTCTGTGTGTCTGTCAAACTGCCAGAAGCACTTGTGACCAAGACTAAGCCTGGCCACTACAACATCAGTCAGTCTGTGTGTCTGTCAAACTGCCAGAAGCACTTGTTGACCAAGACTAAGCTGGCTACACAACATCAGTCATGTCGGTGTGGTCATGTCAAACTTCCGTCCAGAAGCACTTGTGACCAATACTAAGCCTGGCCCCTACACATCAGTCAGTCTGTGTGTCTGTCAAACTGCAGAAGGGGCCACTTGTGACCAGACTAAGGCTGTCCACTACAACATCAGTCAGTCTGTGTGTCTGTCAAACTGCCAGAAGCACTTGTGACCAAGACTAAGCCTGGCCACTACAACATCAGTCAGTCTGGGTGTCTGTCCGAACGGCCAGAATAACATGTGAACCAAGACTAACCTGGCCACAACCAACATCAGTCATCTGTGTTCTGTTCAAACTGCCAGAAGCACCTTGTGACCAGACTACGCCTGGCCACTACAAAACATCAGTCCATCTGTGTGTCTGGTCAAACTGCCAGAAGCACTTGTGACCCAAGACGAAGCCTGGCCACTACAACATCAGTCAGTACTGGTGTGTCTGTCAAACTGCCAGAAGCCTTGTGACCAAGACTAAGCCTGGCCACTACAACATCAGTCAGTGTGTGTGTCTGTCAAACTGCCACAAGCACTTGTGACCAAGACTAAGCCTGGCCACTACAACAGCAGTCAGTCTGTGTGTCTGCCAAACTGCCAGAAGCACTTGTGACCAAGACCAAGCCTGGCCACTACAACATCAGTCAGTCTGTGTGTTTATGAAACTGCCAGAAGCACTTGTGACCAAGACAAAGCCTGGCCAACTACAACATCAGTCAGTCTGTGTTCTGTCAATCTGCCAGCAAGCACTTGTGACCAATACTAAGCTGGCCACTACAACTTCGTCAGTCTGTGTGTCTGTCAAACTGCCAGAAGCACTTGTGACCAAGACTAAGCCTGGCCACTACAACATCAGTCAGTCTGTGTGTCTGTCAAACTGCCAGAAGCACTTGTGACCAAGACTAAGCCTGGCCACTACAACATCAGTCAGTCTGTGTGTCTGTCAAACTGCCAGAAGCACTTGTGACCAAGACTAAGCCTGGCCACTACAACATCAGTCAGTCTGTGTGTCTGTCAAACTGCAAGAAGCACTGCGTGCTCAAGTCTAAAGCCTGGCCACTACAACATCAGTCAGTCTGTGTGTCTGTCAAACTGCAAAGCACGTGTGACCAAGACTAAGTCTGTCCACTACAACATCAGTCAGTCTGTGTGTCTGTCAAACTGCCAGAAGCACTTGTAACCAAGACTAAGTCTGGCCACTACAACATCAGTCAGTCTGTGTGGCTGTCAAAACTGCCAAAGCACTTGGTGACCAGACTAAGCCTGGCCACCTACAACATCATCAGTCGCGTGTCTGAAAAACTGCCAGAAGCACTTGTGACAACGACAAGCCTGGCACTACATCATCATCAGTGGTGTGTCTGTCATAAAACTGGCCAGAAGCACTATGTGACCAAGACTAATCCTCCCACTACAACACAGATCAGTGTGTGTGTTCTGTCAAACTGCAGAAGCACATGTGACCGAAGACTAAGCCTGGCCACTACAACATCAGTCAGTCTGTGTGTCTGTCAAACGCCAGAAGCACTTGTGGACCAAGACTAAGTAACCTGGCCACTACAAACATCAGTCAGTCTGTGGTGTCTGTCAAACTGCCAGAAGCACTGTGCCAAGACTAAGCCTGCCACTACAACATCAGTCAGTGTGTTGTCAGTCAAACTGCCAGATAGCAACTTGTGACCAAGGCTAGCCTGGCCACTACAACATCAGTCATCTGTGTGTCCTGTCAAACCTGCCAGAAGCACTTGTGACCAAGACAAGCCTGGCCACTATCAACATCAGTTCCAGTCTGTGGTCTGTACATACTGCCAGAAGCGCTTGTTCCAAGACTAAGCCTGGCAACTACCACATCAGTCAGTCTGTGTGTCCTGTCAAACTGCCAAAGTACTTGGTGACCAGACTAAGCTGCCACTACAACATCAGTCAGTCCGTGTGTCTTCAAACTGGGGGCCAGAAGCGCTTTGTGACCAAGACTAAGACGTGGCCCCATTACAACATCAGTCAGTCTGTGTGTCTGTCAAACTGCCAGAAGTACTTGTGACCAAGACTAAGCCTGGCCACTACAACATCAGTCAGTCCGTGTGTCTGTCAAACTGCCAGAAGCGCTTGTGACCAAGACTAAGCCTGGCCACTATCACATCATCAGTCTGTGTGTCGTCAACTGCCAGAAGTACTTGTGACCAAGATTAAAGCCTGGCCACTACAACATCAGTCAGTCTGGTGTCTGTCAACTGCCCAGAAGTACTTGTGACCAGACTAAGCCCTGGCCCACTACAACTCAGTCAGTCCGTGTGTCGCAAACGCCAGAAGCACTTGTGACCAAGACTAAGCCTGGCCACTACAACATCAGTCAGTCTGTGTGTCTGTCAAACTGCCAGAAGCACTTGTGACCAAGACTAAGCCTGGCCACTACAACATCAGTCAGTCCCTGGTGTCTGTCTAACGCCAGAAGTACTTGTGACCAAGACTAAGCTGGCCACTACAACATCATCAGGTCTGTGTGTCTGTCAAACTGCCAGAAGCACTTGGTGACCAAGACTAAGCCTGCCACTACAAACATCAGCAGTCCCCCCCTGTGTGTCTGCAAACTGCAAGAATACTTGTGACCCAAGCTAAGCCTGGCCACTACAACATCAGTCAGTCTTTTGTCCTGTCAAACTGCCAGAAGCACTTGTGACCAAGACTAAGCCTGGCCACTACAACATCAGTCAGTCTGTGTGTCTGTCAAACTGCCAGAAGCACTTGTGACCAAGACTAAGCCTGCCCCTACAACAATCAGTCAGTCTGTGTGTTTGTCAAACTGCCAGAAGCACTTGTGACCAAGACTAAGCCTGGCCACTACAACATCAGTCTGTGTGCTGTCCAACTGCCAGAAGCACTTGTGACCAAACTAAAAGCTGGCCACAACAACATCAGACATCTGTGTGTCTGTCCAAACTGCCAAAGCACTTGTGACCAAGACTAAGCCTGGCCACTACAACATCAGTCAGTCTGTGTGTCTGTCAAACTGCCAGAAGCACTTGTGACCAAGACTAAGCCTGGCCACTACAACATCAGTCAGTCTGTGTGTCTGTCAAACTGCCAGAAGCACTTGTGACCAAGACTAAGCCTGGCCACTACAACATCAGTCAGTTAGACTTAAAGTAATTTGCAAATTTAAATGAATCTATATCAATTTAGAAGATACATTGATTCATTTAGAACACAAAGCATTTACGAGGAATTCATACATTAAAGTTTACTAATTTTGAGAAGTTAGAGTAACTTTGAAAGATATATAAGAGGAAAGTAATGCAATAATACGTAATCCAAAAGAATTTTCCAAAATTTTGATAATGCAAAGATAACTAAGGGATTTCGCTTGAATGGACAAGTAACAGCATAGGCCAGTAGCCTTCCTTCAGCACTCATCTGTAAGTAAAGTTTTAATTCAGGTACAGGTTATACATAAATACAGTTACACACAAGTTATCCTAATAAATAACTTATTGGTGTAAAATTACTTACCGGAATAACCCAAAATATGCAAAGTGACTTATTTCCATTAATGTTTCTTTGTTTATACTGAAGTGTGAATTAGTATACACATAGAATCATACAGAAAATACATAGATAACCCCGCACATAGGAGAGAGGAGCTCACGACGAACGTTTCGGTCCGAAACGTCTTCGTGAGCTCTCTCTCCTGTGTTCGGATATTTGTGTATTGTTTCCAGTCACGTATTGTGACTTTTCGTTCTTCATACTACCCTTTGAATACATATTGAAGAGTTTTGAAAGTTAAGTTACGTCAGAGCCCCGGCCATGGTCCCAGTTTCGTCCGGTGCTTGCCTGATCCACCAGGCTGCTGCTGCTCTGCGCTGCGGCTGCTGGAGGGCCCGCTGCTCCACAAATCCACCACAGCCTGGTTGATCTGGCAACTATATTGCATAAATGCAAATACACATGACACAGTACCCTGCAAACGCCTGACAAATGAAATACAGTTTGGAGCAAAGTTAGAAATTTAATTTTTTTTTCCATGCAGAGTCTAAGTCTCATAAAACACCAGCATTATGTATAGGCTTGACTTATACATACTGATAAGGCCTGTTATAAATAATGGCCGACAGACATAATTCTTCCGACGGCGGGAGACAAACTACCGAGTGTGTGTGTGTGTGTGTGTGGTGTGTGTTGGTGTGTGTGTGCGTCTGTGTGTGTGGTGTGTGTGTGTGTGTGTGTCGAGAAGCAATTATTCTTTGGCTTTGGTTCACCAAAACACAAACTTCCAGTCACCCACCAATCACCCATTTCACCACCCAATCCACCCACCCTCCAGCCTCTATCCATCCATCACCCCTTTCACATCCCCACCCATTCCCAATCCCCCACACTGTTGATGCTGACGCGGTGAACGGAACGGGATTTACGAGGAACGGGGGAAAGTGGGAGGCGGTAAAGAGAGAGACGATAAAGAGGAAGAAAGAAGATGGAGAGGAATTGGAGTGGGGAAGGGAGGGAGGGAAGTTGGAAAGCAAAAGATGGATTTAATAATAAAAGAGAAATGAGAGAGGAGGAGAGAGAAGAGAGAGAGAGAGAGAGAAAGAGAGAGAGAGAGAGAGAGAGAGAGAGAGAGAGAGAGAGAGAGAAACACAGTAATCACATAACCAACAATGTTTCTCCTCTGCTTTCGGAGTTATCGGCATGGTCTATAACCCGGACTATGCTCAGGAACCCAACTCTAAAGAGGAGTATAAAAATCGCGCCTCCATTATTATAACCTGTAGTTATTATCCTACTTGAAGCCAAATAGTCTACTTATCAAGAATAATAAAGACACACATAAATAATAAATCTTTATTACTGTAACTAGCAGTGTGAACACTTGATATAACTAACATGGGCTGGCATACCTTATAGAAGCAACTGGTTATATACAACATATTAGCACATCTTATTTTTTTGAGTTCTCGAGAAAAAAATATATGCCTTTTTCACGATTTCTTCACCTAAATTTCTTGCAATACATCAGTGATCTCTGATGAACGATTATAACCCAGTAATTTATATGATGAATTATTAATATATCCTGCCCACATGTGATGAAATCGATCCACATGAATAACAGTTATTCTAAAAAATATAAATTCGTAAATCTTTCACTTACTAAACTTTTTGTTTTTGTTTAAGAACCCCTTGAGAAGACTTATACCTCAAAACCACGTCTTCAGAGCTGAGGGACTGACAACCCAAGACCACGTCTTCAGAGCTGAGGGACTGGACTAACCTCAAAACCACGTTCTTCAGAGCTGAGGGACTGACTACCTCAAGACCACTTCCCTTCGTAGCTGAGGGACTGACTACCTCTAGACCAAACGTCTCAGAGCTGAGGGACTGACTACCTCAAAACCCTGGCGTCTTTTCAGAGCTGAGGGAACTGACTACCTCAAAACCACGTCTTCAGAGCTGATGGGACTGACTACCTCAAGACCACGTCTTCAGAGCTGAAGGGACTGACTACCTCAAGACCAACACGTCTTCAGAGCTGAGGGACCGGGACTACCTCAAGACCACGTCTTCAAGAGCTGAGGGACTGACTACCTCAAACCACGTCTTCAGAGCTGAAGGGACTGACTACCCTCAAAACCACGTCTTCAATCTGAGGGAAGACTACCTCAAATCCACGTCTTCAGAGCTGAGGGACTGACTACCTCAAGACCACGTCTTCAGAGCTGAGGGACTGAACTACCTCAAGCCCACGTCTTCAGAGCTGAGGACTTGACTACCTCAAGACCACGTCTTCAGACTGAGGGACTGACTACCTCAAAGACCACGTCTTCCAGAGCTGAGGGGACTGACATACCTTCAAGAAACCACGTCTTCCTTTTCAGAGCTGAGGGACAGACTACCCTCAAGAGACCACGTCTTCAAGAGCTGGGGACTGACTACGTCAAAACCAACGTCATCAGAGCTGAGGGACTGACTACCTCAAAACCACGTCTTTCAGAGCTAGGGACCTGACTTTACTTTATAACCTCCAGATCCACGTCCTTCAGAGCTGAGGACTGACTACCTCAAGACCACACGGTCTTCAGAGCTGAGGGACTGACTACCTCAAGACCACGTCTTCAGAGCTGAGGGAATGACTAACCTCAAGACCACGTCTTCCAGACTGAGGGGACTGACTACCTCCAAGAAAAAGACCACGGGTCTTCAGTACTGAGGGACTTGACTAACCTCAAAACCAACGTTTCAGAGCTGAGGGACAGACCCTACACCCCCTCAAAACCACGTCTTCAAAGAGCTGAGGGACTGACTACCTCAAAAACCACGTCCCTTCAGAGCGAGGACTGACTAGACCCTACCTCAAAACCACGTCCCTTCAAGCTGAGGACTGACTGACCCAAACCACGTCTTCAGAGCTGGAGGGAACATGACTACCTCAAGACCACTCTTCAGAGCTAGGGAACTGACTACCTCTAAACTTTACGTCTTCAGAGCTGAGGGGACTGACTACCTCAAAACCACTCACATAGCTGAGCTTGAGGGACTGACTACCTCAAAACCCACGTCTTTTCAGAGCTGAGGGACCTGGACTGACTACCCTCAAAACCACGTCTTCAAGCAGAGGGACTGACAAACTCAAAAACCACGTCTTTCATTCATAGCTTGAGGGCAGACACCTCAAAACCACGCTTCTCAGAGCTGAGGGACTGACTCTACCTCAAGACCACGTCTTCAGAAGCGAGGGACTGACTACCACCTCAAAGACCCACGTCTTCAGAGAGCTGAGGACTGAGACTACCTCAAAACCACGTCCTTCAGACAGGCTGTGAGGGACTGACTACCTCAAAAACCACGTCATCATCCAGACTGAGGGACTGACTACCTCAAAAACCACGGTCTCAGAGCTGAGGACTGATACCTCAAACACGGTCTTCTTCAATCTGAGGGACTGACTACCTCAATAAAAACCACGTCTTCAGAGCTGAGGGACTGACTACCTAAACTCAAGACCACGTCTTCTGAGATGAGGGACTGACTCCTACTACCTTTTCAAAACCACGTCTTCAGAGCTGAGGGACTGACTACCTCAAAAACCACGTCTTCCAGGAGCTGAGGGACTGACTACCTCAAAAACAACGTCTTCAGAGCTGAGGGACTGGACTAACCTCAAAAAAACCACGTCTTCAGAAGCTAGACTGACTACCTCAATGCCACGTCTTTCAGAGAAGCTGAGGGACTGACTACCTCAACCTCAAAACCACGTCTTCAGAGCTGCGGGACCTGACTACCGTCAAGACCCACAATCTTCATGAGCTGAGGGACTGACCTACTCAAAGAACCAACGTCTTCAGAGCTGAGGACTTACTACCTCAAAAAAAACCACGTCGTCAGAGCGTGAGGGACTGACATACCTCAACACCATGTCCTCAGAGCTGAGGGACTGACTATACCTCAAAAAAAACCTCTTCAGGAGCTGAGGACTGACTACCTCGAAAACCACACGTCCTTCAGAGCTGAGGGCTGACTACTCTCAAAAAAAAACCTCAAAAACAAACCACGTCTTCAGACTGAGGGACTGACTACCTCAAACTACTCCCTCAAAACCACGCCCTCAGAGCTGAGGGACGACTAACCTCAAAACGCACGTCTTCCTAGGTAGGCTGAGGACTGACTACCTCAAAACCACGCTTCAGAGCTGAGGACTGACCTACCTCAAAACCACGTCTGTCCAGAGCTGAGGGAAAACTGACCCCCGTCCCTCTTTATTACCCCTCCTCATTGCTTCCATTTCCAATATTTAGTCACCTCTGCATCTGAACTGAAGGAAGCCTTCAGAGTCAGAGCGGGGGGCCGAAACGTCTCGCAATTAAAGAACCAACCTTCCCCACGAAGTGCTTTTAAACGATCCCAAATTTAATCGTGTTCAGTTTCAATATATGAAATTTAAACCATTATGCCTATAAAGCACAAAGCATCATCCTGCTCCTAAAATATCCATGTTTCATAACTACTGACTTGAAAGAAAACGTAATAACCCATGTGCCATAACCAAAACCACACTTGTGTGTAAAACGCTTCGTTAAGCCACAAAACATAGAATGTGTTAGTTATCACACGATACCAGTTCGCAATATTTAAACTAGAATACTAGAAACTATGAAGAAAAAGACAAAGCTTAAGATAGCCAGAAATCATGACAGAGGAATTGTAGATGAAAATATATTGTAAAAAATTTTTTTGGGAATATTCAACTTCACAGGCGACAAGCGAGCTTTAAATCTTAACACGCATCATTAAAAGTCCCATTAGTGGTGTATAAGCGAGGTAAAATAAAATAACTAGGCCTAATGATGCTAATACTCGTCGTAAAGAAAGTGGGGGAATTTATGTTGGCAGCAGGCAGGCGGAGGTGTTGGTAGGGAAAAAAAACAAGTGCTGAGTTTCCTCCCTCCTTCCCCCGTCTTAGGGATGGTGTTGGCAAGGCCTTCCAACAACGCTGGGTGCTGCATCTTGTGGTGGTGGCGGTGATGGCGGTGGTGGCAGTGGGATTGGTTGTTGTTGTTGTTGGGTGGTTGGTGGTGGGGGCAGTGGGATTGTTGTTGTTGGTGTGGTGGTAGTGGGATTGTTTTGTTTTGTTGGTGGTGGTGTAGTGGGATATCATGTTGCTGGTGGCAAGGGATGCTGTTGATTGGTAGTGAACTTGTTGTTGTTTGTTTGTTATGGGTGGTGGTAGTGGGAATATGTTGTTGGTACTGGAGTGTGGGGTTTCTTGTTATTGTGGTGGTATTAGGATTGTTTTGTTTTTGTTGTTGTTTAGTAGTGAAGCTGTTGGTGTTGTTGTCTGGTGCTGGTATAATGGTGGTAGTGATGGCAGGTGGAAGTGTTGTTGAAGGTGCTGGTGTTTTGGTAATACTAAATGTTTCCAACTCCAAAACTGCTTCTCCTCCTCTACCCCACCTTCCTACCCCCTCCACACCCTCCCCTCCCACTCCTCCCCCTCCTCCTCCTCCTCCTCCTCCTCTTGACATTGCACCATTCATTCTCCTTTGATGAAATTCACTTCAAAGTAATTACCACAAACGGCCTCTTGCTATGACTTCTGGAGTCTTTTTGTCCTATCATAGTGTGTGTGGTGGTGTGTTGTGTGTGTGTGTGTGTTGTGTGTGTGTGTGGTGTGTGTGTGTGTGTGTGTTGTGAGTGGTGTACTCACTCACCAAATTTGTACTCACCTAGTTGAGGTTGCGGGGGTCGGTTCCGAAGTCTCCTGGCCCCCCTCTTTCACTGATTTCGCTACTAGGTCACTCTTGCTCCCTGAGCCGTGAGCTTTATCAATCCCTCCCCTGCTTAAAAGCATGTATGGATCCTGCCTCACTACATCGCTTCCCAAACTATCCACTAACTGCTATCTGTGCTGTAAGAAATTACTATCTAACAATCCTGTGATTCATCTGTGTCTTCAGCTTCCAACTGTGTCCACCTTGTTACTAACTGTGTCCAATCTCTGAACATCCTGTCTTTGGTCAACCTTGTCAATTCCTCTCATATTTTGTAGTCTTTATCATGTCCCTCCCCCCTATCTCTCCTGTCCTCAGTGGGCGTCCCAGGTTGATTTTCCCTTAACCTCTCCCTCTCTCTCCTCGTAGGACATACCTCTTAGCTCTGGGACTAGTACTTGTTGCAAACCTTGCAGCATTTCTAGTTTTCTTTACGTGCTTGCTAGGTGTGGGTTCCAAACTAAACTGGTGCCGCATTACTCCAATATGTGGGCCTACGTACACGGTGTATAAGGTTCCTGACGATTCTTATTAAGATGTCGGAAATGCTGTTCTGAGGTTTGCTAGGCGCCCATATGCTGCACGTGTGTTTGTGATGTGTGTTTTGGTTGTGTGTGTGTGTGTAAGTTGTGTGTTACATAATTTTGGACTATAAATTGCTTTGAAGCTGTTGAAAAACGGTTTTAATCCAAGAAATGGGAAACTATCCTCCTCTCCTTGAATGAAACTGATTGGCTGCCCCCTTTGCCCTAGGAGCTGCTGCATGAAACCTACTGACTGAGTCTTTTATCAACAGTAATATAATAATAAAAATAATAATAGTGAAAATAATAATAATAATAATAATTATAATTATATAATAATAATTAATCATGTTTACACTTTTCAGAAATGTTGCCACTCTAAAAGACAAGCACTGGCCTCTCCTGTTTGTCTGTCAGCTCTCTCCTCTCTCTCTTCATCTCTCTCTCACTATCTCGCTCCACGTCTCGCCTCTCCTCTTCCCTCCTCACTCTCTCACCCGCTCCGTCTCTCTCGTCTCTCTCTCCTCTCTCTCTTACCATAAAACAAAAACCTCGTATGGGAAACAGAGAGGGGGGAAAGATCAGTTTTTTGAAAACAATAAGCAGCCAAGGAAAACAAGGAAACAAGTCTAGTGGACCCAGATCTTGCTGTGATGTTGTTTGCCTGGCCCAGCCAACTCACCAACTGCCATAGTAGGAGGGCAAAACGTTGTATTCCGTTGAAGCTAAGACAAGCATATCTATCTTCATTAACTTTCGCTTCAAATTTCAGCTGGGTCCTCCTAATTGAAACCTCGTAGCAGCTGCAACAAAGTTCGTGCAAGAGAACTGAGAACTTTTTCAAGAAAGTTTGAAGAACAGGTATTTATTCGACAAAGAACATGGCTTTGCTGGTTCTTACGTAAGCAGCTGTTGCATGAAATACAAGAGGCAGGTTCACTCATCCCCTCACTACTTGTGGTCCCTTTGAGTTTTTTCTATTCTACTCTAGGAGCAAGACACCGAGACAACTGTCGAACAGATCCTAGTATAAGAACAAGTATACAACCGTATACAGAACAAGAACAACTTTCGTACCACAAGGTAGGACAACTCTTGAAATAGGTCACTATATACACCATCAGAATGTCTCTTGCATCATACAAGATACGAGAGAAACTCCTCATGTCATATACAGAGAACGAGAAGTTTTTCACTACACCCGACTAAGAAAACTTACATTAACCGGTGTCCCCAAGACTCATGGATAACAAGATGGAAAGCAAGAGGTATGGTACCCACCCACTAACAAGATATGGAAGAACTTAGAACTCCCCAAACCCTGGGCCAAAACACACCGTCCTTGACCAACAAATACATTCTGTTATGCACAGATTAATTTACATTCATGTTAGAAGCGCTAAACCCATGTGTGTCATTCAGATTCAGGGCAAGAGAGTACTATGAGGCCTTGATCCTGTCACCCCCATCCTCTGAGGGCGAGACAGACGTCTCGCCTTGTCGATTTCACTGATTCGTCGTTCGTCCGTTTCCGGAAGACTGTAAGGATGAACCTTACACGGAACACATAAGCTTCATGAGCGAGCAACAACATGGGTTCAGAGAACGGGAATCTTGCCTCACTAACCTAATAGAGTTCCGTAATACCATAACGGAAGTAAGATGGGAAAAAGGAGGCAGACAGCATGTTTTCCTTACAAACAGGTCTCAGATAATTAAGCCTTTCATTTACCTTGGTTCGTTCATGGTAGAGCTTTGTCAAGTAACATGACAAGATGAGCTTAGTTAGGCGAGTGAAGTGAGTTAAATGAGCTCACACACACAATAAACACATGATAAACAACTTACTTTTCTTCTAAAGAGGGAAAAAACTGTTTTCTTAAGTAAACTCACGCACTCGGACACATAACAGACAACACTGAGACAATCAACTGCCAATAATTTATCAGCAGAGGCCAGCAATTGTGTAATGGTCGATCCAAACACGAGAGGTAGAGGGGAGAGAGGCAGAGGGAAAGGGGAGGGAGGGAAAGGTAGAAAGGAAAGAGGGAGCTCTAGAGAGGAGAAAGTAAGAGAGGGAGAGGGAAAGGAAGAGAAGATATCATTATTATAATACTAACAGGTATGTTGTTATGTAAAAGGACACAGGTGCAACTAATGTGCCATTTTACTGTGACAACGTTTCGCTCCTGGAGAGCGAAACGTTGCCGCAGTAAAATGCCACATTATTGGGGACTTGTGCCCTTTTTACCTAACATTTTGTCTTTAATTTAATCTATCATCATTACTAACCAAGGTCAGTTCTCTCCCCTCTCTCTCCACCCCAGAACTTCACATCATCTCTCACATAGATGTGTGGAAAAAGAGAAATTAAATGTTGGATAGAACGTTTTCTGTGTCTAGGGAAATTTTGGTTCTGCTTTTATTGTAAAAAAAGTATAATTTTCAAGCTGTCCGCTCAAAATATCAGTCGAAATTAAATGTAAAAGGAATTCGAAAAATTTGGACAAAGGGGTAAATGGGGTGTTTATCGACCTGGATGATTAATGTCCGAAAGAACGTCCGAATGGGGTGTTTATATCGACTTAATGACAAATGTCGACGGTCGAGTGGGGTGTTTTATATTTATATATCGGTTTATCGACCTTAATGGACAAATGTCAACGGTCGAATGGGGTGTTGATCGACCTGGAGAAACTAATCAAGAATATAAAATGATGCTGCAGTTGGCCAGGATTACCAGGGAATTCCTGGAGGAGGTTTCACTGGCCTCATAACGATTCCATTGTCCTATGACCTCTATTGCTCTGCTTTCTGTGTTGACCACATGCTCCTCGCTCTCACTTCTCATCCTCCATTAGTTCCTTTTCACCTCTCTCACCTCCTGTCTAATCCCTCTTCTATCTCTCTCCTCTCTCTCTCCTCTCTTCTCCTCTCCTCTCTCTCTTACTTCTGAGAGAGAAAGATGGAAACCCCCCGAAAACACAATTACCACCAAGTGGAAGCTAGGCCAGTAAATTTCAACAACCTTCTCTCCTTAATGTATATACGTGAGTTTCTCGAACGATGTGACTGTCATTTTTCCTCGTCCTTAAATCATTTGTCATGAATTTAAGATTTGCTTCCTGTCTCTCTTCTTTCCGTCACCGTTCTCTAAAAATAAGTAAAAGGAAATATGTGGAAGCAAATTATACCGGGAATAATGCAAACTTCTGCGTGTAGGTGTGAACTCCACACTGCCTCCATTTACATATGATGTCGAAGGTCTGAGTTTTTTTTTTGCTTATGCTTTTAAGAGTATCAAGGTTTTTTGTTTATATTTTTGCCAAAAATAATGCGTGTGGTATTAATTCACAACCCCATACACACACACATCACCCACACCTGTGACCGCGGGGTCCCGCGGGGTCATTCCCCTAGGACCAGTGCTGTTTCTGGTATTTTGTGAACGACATGAACGGAAGGAATAGACTCTGAGGTGTTCCCTGTTTTGCAGGATACGTGAAGTTGATGAGAAGAATTCACTCGATCGAAGACCAAGGCAGAACTACAAAGGGATCTGGGCAGGCTGTCAGACCCGGTCCAGCAATTGGCTCCTGGAAGTTCCAAATCCCACCAAGTGCAAAGTCATGAAGATTGGGGAAGGGCAAAGAAGGGGCCGCAAGACCGGAGTACATACTAGGGGGTCATAGACGTAACAAAACCTCACTCAAGAAAAAGATTCTTTGGGTGAAGTAATAAAACACACACAGGCACATCTCCTGAAGCGCACATATCAAACAAATGACTGCTGTCAGCATATGGGCGCCTAGCAAACCTCAGAACAGCATTCCCGACATCTTATTAAGAATCCATTCGGACCCTGTAACAAACTAAACCGTGTATGTTAGTGCCCAAATTGGAGTATGCGGCACCATTGGGAACCCACAACCATAGCCAAGCAACGTAAAGAAAAACTAGAGAAAGTTCAAAGGTGTGCAACAAGACTGAGTCCCATAGCTAAGAGGTATGTCCCTAACGAGAGAAGGTTAAGGGAAATTCAACCTGACACAAAACTGAGGACAGAGAGATAGGGGGGACATGAATAACGACATACAACATACTGAAGGAATTACAAGGTGGACAAAGACAGGATTTTCCGAGATTGGACACAGTAACAAGCAAGGACACAGGGTTGTAAGCCGAAGACCACAGATGATCAGCAAGGGATGTTAGGTAGTATTTCTTCAGCCACCAGAGTAGTCAGTAAGTGGAATAGTTTGGGAAGCGATGTAGTGGAGGCAGGATCCATACATAGCTTTAAGCAGAGGTATGATAAAGCTCACGGCTCAGGGAGAGTGACCTAGTAGCGATCAGTGAAGAGGCGGGGCCAGGAGCTCGGACTCGACCCCCGCAACCTCAACTAGGTGAGTACAACTAGGTGAGTACACATGTGGACATGTGGTCCAGTAACTGGCTTCTCAAATTCAATCCAGCCAAATGCAAAGTCATGAAGATTGGGGAGGGGCAAAGAAGACCGCAGACAGAGTATAGGCTAGGTGGACAAAGACTACAGACCTCACTCAGGGAGAAAGACCTTGGGGTGACCATAACACCGAGCACATCACCGGAGGCACACATCAACCAAATAACCGCTGCAGCATACGGGCGCCTGGCAAACCTGAGAATAGCGTTCCGATACCTTAATAAGGAATCGTTCAAGACACTGTACACTGTGTATGTTAGGGCCCATACTGGAGTATGCAGCACCAGTCGGAACCCCACAACCTGGTCAAGCACGTCAAGAAGTTAGAGAAAGTACAAAGGTTTGCAGCAAGGCTAGTCCCAGAGCTCAAGGGAATGTCGTACGAGGAAAGGTTAAGGAAATCGGACTGACGACACTGGAGGACAGAAGGGTCAGGGGAGACATGATAACGACAATACAAGATACTGCGGGGAATAGACAAGGTGGACAGAGATAGGATGTTCCAGAGAGGGGACACAGGGACAAGGGGTCACAACTGGAAGCTGAAGACTCAGACGAGTCACAGGGACGTTAGGAAGTATTTCTTCAGTCATAGAGTTGTCAGCAAGTGGAATAGCCTAGCAAGTGAAGTAGTGGAGGCAGGAACCATACATAGTTTTAAGAAGAGGTATGACAAAGCTCAGGAAGCAGAGAGAGAGAGGATCCAGTAGCGATCATGAAGAGGCGGGGCCAGGAGCTAAGTATCGACCCCTGCAACCACAATTAGGTGAGTACAATTAGGTGAGTACACACACATACACACCACACACACACCACACACACACATACACACACACACACACACACACACACCACACACATACACACACACACACACACACACACACATACACACACACACACACACACACACACATACACACACATACACACACACACACACACACACACACACACACACACACACACACATACACACACACCCACACACCCACACACACACACACACACACACATACACACACACACACACACACACACACACACACACACACACACACACAAACATACACACACATACACACACACACACACACACACACACACACACACACACACACACACACACACACACATACACACACATACACACACACACACACACACACACACACACACACACACAACACATACACACACACACACACACACACACACACACACACATCACACACACACACACACACACACACACACACACACACACACACACACACCACACACAAATATAATAAATAATAATAATATATTATTATTATTATTATTAGTAGTAGTAGTAATAGTAGTAGTAATAATAATAATAATAATAATAATAATAATAATAATAGCATTATAATGTAATTATTATCAGTGTTATTATTATTGTTATATTTACTATCACCTTCACAAGAAAGCACTAAATCCCAACGGGTCCTACTTGTACGTGCCACAAAAACCTTGTCCTCAGCACAAGAATCTTGGTCTCCTCTTTTAATTCTCTTTTGTTTTTATCTCTCTCAGCAACGAATCTGATTCCTTAAAAAAAATGGAAAGAGGTTTACATCTCAGGAATTACTAATATGTTTTTTTTATGTCTGAAGCATCGAGAACCGAAATATTTGCGTCTTTGTCGCATTCGTAAGAAAATGGCATTGATAGCCGTTTTAAAAGTCCTTTTTCTCACATCTGTTTCCTCTTGATGCCTTTTAAACATATTTTTAATATTCTTTCCTCTTGGTGTTTATTATCGTCTTATATCGCCCTTTTTCTGTGGTTAGTTATTTTGTTCATGTTTTGTTTTTGTTCGGTGAGTATTGGGGTTAATAAGAACAGTTTTCTTTGCCTCTTTTTCTTCCTCTCTTCTCTCTTTCTCTGTTTCTCCTAATTACCATTCTTCAATCCCCAACTCCTATCGTTCCATCCTTCCTCACCCCATCCTCTCCTCCATCACTCTCCCTCCATCACTCTCCCTCCAACACTCGCTGGTCAACAAAGGCAAATCAGAGAAATTATTACAAGCATCATCCCTCCATCTCTGTTTCTCTCCCTCTCTCATATCTTATCTATATCCCTCCTTCCCTCCCTGGTCTTCTGTATCCCTTATTCCCTCCCTGGTCTTCTGTATCCCTTCTTCCCTCCCTGGTCTTCTGTATCCCTTCTTCCCTCCCTGGTCTTCTATATCCTTCCTTCCCTCCCTGGTCTTCTATATCCCTCCTTCCCTCCCTGGTCTTCTATATCCCTCCTTCCCTCCCTGGTCTTCTATATCCCCCCTTCTATCCCTGGTCTTCCATATCCCTCCTTCCCTCCCTGGTCTTCTATATCCCTCCTTCCCTCCCTGGTCTTCCATATCCCTCCTTCCCTCCTTGGTCTTCTACACCCTTCCTTCCCTTCCTGGTCTTCTATATCCCTCCTTCCCTCCCTGGTCTTCTATATCCCTCCTTCCCTCCCTGGTCTTCTATGCCCCTTCTTCCCTCCCTGGTCTTCTATACCCCTCCTTCCCTCCCTGGTCTTCTATACCCCTCCTCTTTCTAGCGCGACTAAAACGCTAAAACCGTGAGAGAATTATTTAGCACAAGTTGTGGTAGAGGCTCGATCCTCCGTCCGTGTGGGTGATTCTGAACAAGGAGAGGAGGTTACGGGTTAATGCTAATAGGTATGAGTATGCAGGCACAGCATGACCATCAATCTCCTATTGTGACCACGTATCTTGTCTTGACGTGGTTATGTTTACCTCTGAGTGGAGCACAGGATCAGTAGTCAAAACAGCATTTTAGTAGTAGTAGCAGTAGTAGTAGTACTAGTAGTAGTAGTAGCAGTAGTAAAAGTAGTAGTAGTATTAGTGGTAATAGGAACAACACCTACAGTAGCTGAAATTTTAAGTTTGTAGTGTCTACCTGGAGTCCACCTTGAGTC
This sequence comes from Cherax quadricarinatus, assembly GCF_026875155.1. Taxonomy (NCBI): domain Eukaryota; kingdom Metazoa; phylum Arthropoda; class Malacostraca; order Decapoda; family Parastacidae; genus Cherax; species Cherax quadricarinatus. Next base: position 23,866,429 of record NC_069472.1, read on the forward strand.
TACCTGGAGCGCATTACGGGGATCAACGCCCCCGCCACTCTCCTCTCTTTCTATCTCTCCCTCTCTTCTCTTCAGCATTCTTTCTTCTACCCCGTTCTTCCTCCCTCTTTCATTCTCTCCCCTCCTTTTCCCTTCTTCGTAAAATAAGAAAATCTTCAAAATGTCATTAGTGAGTGTCACCTGAGACAATACCTGGATAATGGTTAATCAAGGTGAGTCTCACCTTGTTGTGCCTTCACACTGTGTAGGGCAAAACAACGGAGACATATGAATGTGTAATGTATTATGGTGAATGTGGGAGATGTAGAAGGAGGAATGAGTAAGTTCATTCGTGTATACAGAAATACACTTTGAAAGATTATCATATATAGCAACATATGTGTAGAGTACGTAAGATAGCCCCAAAAAAGGTCAGAGTGAATTATTTCCATTGGATGGGTGGGTTACAAGAGAAGGATGGCAGGAAAATAAGGATGGAAGAGGTGCAGTGA
>NC_069472.1:23871919-23876919 GCF_026875155.1 Cherax quadricarinatus
TTGTCCCTTATTTAATCCTGCCTAATTAACCTACCCTATAAACCCCCCTCAGAGCAAATCCTCCAGGTAATCCCCTGTGTAACCCCTTACACGTAATCCTTTAGATTTATCCACGTAGTTAATTCCATCTTGTTAATCCCCTTCATAAGATCCTCCGTATTTGCCCCAGGGTAATCCTCCAGAGTAATCTCTCCAGGGTAGAGAATCTCAGACAGGGAGATTAATCTCCTCCCTTTACAACCGCAGATTCACCTCCCAAAGGATCCAATGATATTTTATCTTTTTTTCCTCAAAATTCTTCACGTACAAAGGACGTGTTTGAAAAGCTTTCTCTCGTGTGTCATTTTCTCTTTCTTTCTGTTTTTGTTTAGAAATCTTTAGATTTTAGCACTTTCCTGTGAATAAAAGTTACAATAATAATAATAATAATAATAATAATAATAATAATAATAATAATAATAATAATAATAATAATAATAATAATAATAATAGTAAAATAACAATACTTATATTACTAATAATAATAGTAATAATAGTAATAATAATGATATATTTATGTTATTATTATTATTATCGTCACCATTAATATTATTAAATTTGTGGGAAAGCACTAAGCCCCAAGGGGTCATACAGCGTTACGAAAAATGAGTGTTAATCAGATTTGATCCAAGGAAGGGGAGAACAATTCCAATTCCTTGGACCAAGGGCACTTCACATGCATCAAGGTAGCCAACACCAAAGTCCATTAAATAATCTGTCTCACACACACACACACACACACACACACACACACACAGCTTAAGAAGGGTATGAAAAAGCCAGGGACAAAAGAGAGAGAGAGGATCAGTACGACAGTGAAAGGCGTCCCCGGGGCTGGCTCACCCCTGCAACCACAATTAGGGAATTAGAGAGTACACACACACACACACACACACACACACACACACACACAACACTACCACAAAACACACAACCACACACACAAACACCACATCTACTACTACACACACGCACACACACACACACACCACACACACACACACACACACACACACAAAAACCCACACACCAATACACAACACATACACACCCCACACACACACATACACACACACAACCACAAAATTATACCACATCGAGAGCCCAGAAACAAATATGCAAGATAAAAGGGAGGCCCAAAACAAATGAAAATGACAAAGCAGCGAAAGCCAAATCTGACCCGAAACTGTTGTACACCCCCAATCAGGGGGAAAACAACAGTCAAGGACCGGAAATCAGGCTAAGGAAGGGGGAGGAGAGACAACAAAAATGCCCGTAAGTATTGAAAACTCAACAAGAGATTCAAAGAAGTGTCCACAAGGAGCAGAAGGGACTCCAGAAAACGGAGAGGTGGGGCACACCACCAATGTGGCAAGTGCAACAACCGGGGAAAAAGTAAAGAGGCTTCTGGTGAGCTAGATACCTAAAAGGGCAAGGGGGCCAGATAACTCCCCCCAGGGTATGAGAGGGGGAGCAGGGGCGCTATGTGTCCCCCCAACAAAAATATTCAAAACTTATCAAACAGGAGATTGCCTGAAAGGAACAGAAAATGATCCCAATTTTTAAAAAAGGAGACAGCATAAAGCTTAAACTACAGACCAGTGTCACTGCATGTAATATGAAAAATCAGGAGAAGATTATCAAAGAGTGGTGGAAACACCAAAGGGAATGATCTCATAAAACCACCAACAGGTTTCAGGGCGGGAAATCCTGTGGACAAACCCACTGAGTTTTAGAATGGTGAAGCGTAAGACAAGAGAGAGAGGGGGGGTGGATTGCATTTTTTTTGGACTAAGAAGGCTTTGACACAGTTCCACGCAGAGATGGTGCAAAAAAATGGGGGACCCAAACAGGGGGGGTAACAGGGAAGGCCCCTACAAAGGATCAGGAAAACTTGTCAGGGAAAACAGAGGAGTCGGTACGTGGCGAGGTGTCAAGTGGGCACCTGTGACCAGCGGGGGTCCCCCCAGGGGGCAGTCCAGCCATGGTTTTCTTGGTATTTGTGAACGACATGACGGAAGGAATAGACCTGAGGGGTCCCCCGTTTTCAGAGACGTGAAAATTGGAGAAGAATTTCATCGATCGAAGACCGGCAGAAAACAAAAAGGGATCTGGACAGGCTGCAGACCTGGTCCAGCAATTGGCTCCTGGAGTTCAATCCCACCAAGTGCAAAGTCATGAAGATTGGGGAAGGGCAAAGAAGGCCGCAGACGGAGTACAGTCTAGGGGGTCAGAGACTACAAACCTCACTCAAGGAAAAAGATCTTGGGGTGAGTATAACACCAGCACATCTCCTGAAGCGCACATCAACCAAATAACTGCTGCAGCATATGGGCCCTAGCAAACCTCAGAACAGCATTCCGACATCTTAATAAGGAATCATTCAGGACCCTGTACACCGTGTATGTTAGGCCCATATTGGAGTATGCGGCACCAGTTTGGAACCCACACCTAGCCAAGCACGTGAAGAAACTAGAGAAAGTGCAAAGGTTTGCAACAAGACTAGTCCAGAGCTAAGAGGTATGTCCTACGAGGAAGGTTAAGGGAAATCAACCTGAGGGACACGGGAGGACAGGAGAGATAGGGGGGACATGATAACGACATACAAAATACTGAGAGGAATTGACAAGGTGGACAAAGACAGGATGTTCCAGAATTGGACACAGTAACAAGGGGACACAGTTGGAAGCTGAAGACACAGATGAATCACAGGATGTTGGGAAGTATTTCTTCAGCCACAGAGTAGTCAGTAAGTGGAATAGTTTGGGAAGCGATGTAGTGGAGGCAGGATCCATACATAGCTTTAAGCAGAGGTATGATAAAGCTCACGGCTCAGGGAGAGTGACCTAGTAGCGATCAGTGAAGAGGCGGGGCCAGGAGCTCGGACTCGACCCCCGCAACCTCAACTAGGTGAGTACACACACACACACACACACACACACACACACACACATACACACACACACACATACACACACACACACACACACACACACACACACACATACACACACACACACATACACACACACATACACACACACCACACACACACACCACACACACACACACACACACACACACACACACACACACACACACAAAACCAAAATTCTCTCCCGTGACACCAATTAACGCTCAGGTAAGATAATTAATTCCAGGTGTAGAAGAAGTCTGTGCCATGTCTCTGGAGATGGAAGAGAATAAGACCAAGACTCGTGTCTCTCTTATCTCATCCACATTAATGTTTCTTCTCTCTTTCTTTATTACAATTATGAATGTGACTCTTGTTCGTCATGTATATAAAATGGTTGTTGTTGTCATTATTATTATTACTATTATATATATATATATATATATATATATATATATATATATATATATATATATATATATATATATATATATATGTATATATATATTTGTATATAAACACAGACAAGATATTAAACCGGATACAGCAGACAGGAAGAGTCTGGGTGACAGGGAGGGGAAAGCAGTAGATATAACTGGATGTTGAAGTGGCAGATAAGTCCAGGTGATGTTAGAAAGTAATTCTTCAGCCGCAGTGTTGTTGAGAAGTGGAGTCAACCAGCGGATGAGGAGGACGAGGTGGAATCTAATATCTTACACAGTTTCAGGAATAAGTGATAGAGAACCAATGGAGGGGAAACTTGTGGAACCCGTCGCATCAGATTATGAAGCTGGGGCCAAGAGCTGAGATTCAACCTCCACTAAGTAACTATGATAGAAAGACCTTAATTATAGGCTACATTTCACACTGGATAGACCTTTTTTCAAGCCAAGGTTAAACAGTCTGTAATATAGATTTGCTCTCTCTCTCTCTCTCTCTCTCTCTCTCTCTCTCTCTCTCTCTCTCTCTCTCTCTCTCTCCCCTCTCTCTCTCTCTCTCTCCTCTCTCTCTCTCTCTCTCTCTCTCTCTCTCTCTCTCTCTCTCTCTCCCTCAAACACAACATCAGCTGTGTAAATTCTAATATGCTTTCATGCTCACCCAACCATCTTCGGACATTCTAATCTTCGTTACCATGACAACCAAACCAACGAGGGAAAACAGGTCTGTTTACATTTACAATGTTTCCTTTTTTGAGTTCTGGCTGACGTATTTTGCCCAGGAATTGTGTACCGTTGGCTTGTGTAGTGCCAAACTGAGTATTGTCGAATTGTAAACAGTAACATGTGCAGTGTCAGACTGGGTAGTGTGTGGAGTATTGTGTAGCATCGAATTGTGTAGCATCGAATTGTGTAGCATTGAATTGTGTAGCGTCGAATTGTGTAGCGTCGAATTGTGTAGCGTCGAATTGTGTAGCGTCGAATTGTGTAGCGTCGAATTGTGTAGCATCGAATTGTGTAGCATCGAATTGTGTAGCGTCGAATTGTGTAGCATCGAATTGTGTAGCATTGAATTGTGTAGCATTGAATTGTGTAGCGTCGAATTGTGTAGCATCGAATTGTGTAGCATTGAATTGTGTAGCATCGAATTGTGTACTCGAATTTGGGGTTTGCGTCGAATTGTGTAGCATCGAATTGTGTAGCGTCGAATTGTGTAGCATCGAATTGTGTAGCATCGAATTGTGTAGCATCGAATTGTGTAGCATTGAATTGTGTAGCGTCGAATTGTGTAGCATCGAATTGTGTAGCATTGAATTGTGTAGCATCGAATTGTGTAGCGTCCCAATTTTTGTAGCTCGAATTGTGTAGCATCGAATTGTGTAGCATCGAATTGTGTAGCGTCGAATTGTGTAGCATCGAATTGTGTAGCATTGAATTGTGTAGCATCGAATTTTGTACGTCGATTGTTAGCGTCGAATTGTGAGCATCGAATTGGTAGCATCGAATTGTTTAGCGTCGAATTGTGTAGCATCGAATTGTGTAGCATCGAATTGTGTAGCATCGAATTGTGTAGCGCTGAGTTGTGTAAATTAATAATATTTAATGAAAAA
>NC_069472.1:23881919-23901919 GCF_026875155.1 Cherax quadricarinatus
TTAATGTTCAATATTACAGTGTTACAGACAACCCAAAAAAAAAATTAAAAACATTAAGTTAAAAGTATTATGTTGAGAAGGCACTTAGCGTGCTAAGTAACCTCTCTCATTACTTAAACTTATCTGCCACTTGGAAATAAACTTGTGTAGATATTCAGGCGTTTTACGATGAAGGTAGGTTATTAGTTTTTTAAAAAAGTATTAAACTCCCTGACAAAGGGAGACGCTCAAGTTCGATCCTGGGAAAGGGAGAAGAGGTGCATTTTCTACCATCAAGAGCCCCTCAAAGGCTCAAGGAACCGCGCTAAAGATGGAATAAAGAAGAGGGAAAAAAGGGGGAATATGAGAGGACTCGGGCCAGAAAAAAAAAGAAAAACTAACAACGTTGGGGAACTAGCTAAGGGAGATTAATGGTTAATGAACTTCATTTAAAGCTGGATGTAAGCTTTTTGACCTTAATCCTTAAAATAGGAATTAAAGTGAACTCTCAGCTTATTTACGCTGAGAGAAATACACTTCTCGGTGTATAATTTGAGTTGCAGCTGAGGGAGAGAAAACGGGAAAAAACTAACAATGTTAAACTCACTTAGCAAAGTAATTTTTTCTGAAGTTGTTTTACTTCTGGATAAAACTTATTTTAGGGCCTTATCAAGGCTTGTTAAGGGACTCATCAAGGCGTATTTAAGGCCTTATCAAGGCTTATTAAGAGACTTATCAAGGTTGGTTAAAGGTCTTATCAGGGCTTATTAAGAGACTTATCAAGGTTTATTAAGGGCCTTATCAAGGCGTATTTTTAGGCCTTATCAAGGCTTATTTAGGGACTTATCAAGGCATATATAGGAAAATTTGTTGTTACGGTTTATTGGTAATGTTAAAAAAGTGTTGCAAATTAAAGACATAATTATGGCAGAGTATTGTACCAACACACAGGATGGCAGAGTATTGTACCAACACACATGATGGCAGAGTATTGTAAACACACATATGCAGGCTATGTTACAAACACATCATGGCAGAGTATTGTACCAACACACATGATGGCAGAGTATTGTACCAACACACATGATGGCAGAGTATTGTACCAACACACAGGATGGTAGAGTATTGTACCAACACACATGATGGCAGAGTATTGTACCAACACACAGGATGTCAGAGTTGTACACAGGGCAGTATTGTACACAAGGATGGCAGAGTATTGTACCAACACAGATGGCAGAGTATTGTACAACACACAGAGGCAGAGTATTGTACAACACCAATTGATGGCAGAGTATTGTACCAACACACAGGATGGCAGAGTATTGTACCAACACACATGATGGCAGAGTATTGTACCAACACACAGGATGTCAGAGTATTGTACCAACACACATGATGGCAGAGTATTGTACCAACACACAGGATGGCAGAGTATTGTACCAACACACATGATGGCAGAGTATTGTACCAACACACATGACGGCAGAGTATTGTACCAACACACATGATGGCAGAGTATTGTACCAACACACAGGATGGCAGAGTATTGTACCAACACACATGATGGCAGAGTATTGTACCAACACACAGGATGTCAGAGTATTGTACCAACACACATGATGGCAGAGTATTGTACCAACACACATGATGGCAGAGTATTGTACCAACACACATGATGGCAGAGTATTGTACCAACACACATGATGGCAGAGTATTGTACCAACACACAGGATGGCAGAGTATTGTACCAACACACATGATGGCAGAGTATTGTACCAACACACAGGATGGCAGAGTATTGTACCAACACACATGATGGTAGAGTATTGTACCAACACACATGATGGCAGAGTATTGTACCAACACACATGATGGCAGAGTATTGTACCAACACACATGATGGCAGAGTATTGTACCAACACACATGATGGCAGAGTATTGTACCAACACACATGATGGCAGAGTATTGTACCAACACACAGGATGGCAGAGTATTGTACCAACACACATGATGGTAGAGTATTGTACCAACACACATGATGGCAGAGTATTGTACCAACACACATGATGGTAGAGTATTGTACCAACACACATGATGGCAGAGTATTGTATCAACACACATGATGGCAGAGTATTGTACCAACACACATGATGGCAGAGTATTGTACCAACACACATGATGGCAGAGTATTGTACCAACACACATGATGGTAGAGTATTGTACCAACACACATGATGGCAGAGTATTGTACCAACACACAGGATGGCAGAGTATTGTACCAACACACAGGATGGCAGAGTATTGTACCAACACACAGGATGGCAGAGTATTGTACCAACACACATGATAGCAGAGTATTGTACCAGCACACAGGATGGCAGAGTATTGTACCAACACACATGATGGCAGAGTATTGTACCAACACACATGATGGCAGAGTATTGTACCAACACACATGATGGCAGAGTATTGTACCAACACACAGGATGGCAGAGTATTGTACCAACACACATGATGGCAGAGTATTGTACCAACACACATGATGGCAGAGTATTGTACCAACACACAGGATGGCAGAGTATTGTACCAACACACATGATAGAAGAGTATTGTACCAACACACATGATGGCAGATTATTGTACCAGCACACATGATGGCAGAGAATTGTACCAACACACATGATGGCAGAGTATTGTACCAATACACATGATGGCAGAGTATTGTACCAACACACATGATGGCAGAGTATTGTACCAACACACATGATGGCAGAGAATTGTACCAACACACATGATGGCAGAGAATTGTACTAACACACATGATGGCAGAGTATTATACCAACACACATGATGGCAGAGTATTGTACCAACACACATGATGGCAGAGTATTGTACCAACACACATGATGGCAGAGTATTGTACCAACACACATGATGGTAGAGTATTGTACCAACACACATGATGGCAGAGTATTGTACCAACACACATGATGGCAGAGTATTGTACCAACACACATGATGGTAGAGTATTGTACCAACACACATGATGGCAGAGTATTGTACCAACACACAGGATGGCAGAGTATTGTACCAACACACAGGATGGCAGAGTATTGTACCAACACACAGGATGGCAGAGTATTGTACCAACACACATGATAGCAGAGTATTGTACCAGCACACAGGATGGCAGAGTATTGTACCAACACACATGATGGCAGAGTATTGTATCAACACACATGATGGCAGAGTATTGTACCAACACACATGATGGCAGAGTATTGTACCAACACACATGATGGCAGAGTATTGTACCAACACACATGATGGTAGAGTATTGTACCAACACACATGATGGCAGAGTATTGTACCAACACACAGGATGGCAGAGTATTGTACCAACACACAGGATGGCAGAGTATTGTACCAACACACAGGATGGCAGAGTATTGTACCAACACACATGATAGCAGAGTATTGTACCAGCACACAGGATGGCAGAGTATTGTACCAACACACATGATGGCAGAGTATTGTACCAACACACATGATGGCAGAGTATTGTACCAACACACATGATGGCAGAGTATTGTACCAACACACAGGATGGCAGAGTATTGTACCAACACACATGATGGCAGAGTATTGTACCAACACACATGATGGCAGAGTATTGTACCAACACACAGGATGGCAGAGTATTGTACCAACACACATGATAGAAGAGTATTGTACCAACACACATGATGGCAGATTATTGTACCAGCACACATGATGGCAGAGAATTGTACCAACACACATGATGGCAGAGTATTGTACCAACACACATGATGGCAGAGTATTGTACCAACACACATGATGGCAGAGTATTGTACCAACACACATGATGGCAGAGAATTGTACCAACACACATGATGGCAGAGAATTGTACTAACACACATGATGGCAGAGTATTATACCAACACACATGATGGCAGAGTATTGTACCAACACACATGATGGCAGAGTATTGTACCAACACACATGATGGCAGAGTATTGTACCAACACACATGATGGCAGAGTATTGTACCAACACACATGATGGCAGAGTATTGTACCAACACTCATGATGGCAGAATATTGTACCAACACACTTGATGGCAGAGTATTGCACCAACACACATGATGCCAGAGAATTGTACCAACACACATGATGGCAGAGAATTGTACCAACACACATGATGTCAGAGTATTGTACCAACACACATGACAGATTATTGTACCAACACACATGATGGCAGAGTATTGTACCAACACACATGATGGCAGAGAATTGTACCAACACACATGATGGCAGAGTATTGTACCAACACACAGGATGGCAGAGTGTTGTACCAACACACATGATGGCAGAGTATTGTACCAACACACATGATGGCAGAGTATTGTACCAACACTCATGATGGCAGAGTATTGTACCAACACACATGATGGCAGATTATTGTACCAACACACGTGATGGCAGAGAATTGTACCAACACACATGATGGCAGAATATTGTACCAACACACGTGATGGCAGAATATTGTACCAACACGCAGGATGGCAGAGTATTGTACTAACACACTTGATGGCAGAGTATTGTACCAACACACATGATGGCAGAGTATTGTACCAACACACATGATGGCAGAGTATTGCACCAACACACATGATGGCAGAGTATTGCACCAACACACATGATGGCAGAGTATTGTACCAACACACATGATGGCAGAGTATTGTACCAACACACATGATGGCAGAGTATTGCACCAACACACATGATGCAGAGTATTGTACCAACACGCAGGATGGCAGAGTATTGTACCAACACGCAGGATGGCATAGTATTGTACCAACACGCAGGATGGCAGAGTATTGTACCAACACGCAGGATGGCATAGTATTGTACCAACACACATGATGGCAGAGTATTGTACCAACACACATGATGGCAGAGTATTGTACCAACACGCAGGATGGCAGAGTATTGTACCAACACGCAGGATGGCATAGTATTGTACCAACACGCAGGATGGCAGAGTATTGTACCAACACGCAGGATGGCAGAGTATTGTACCAACACACAGGACGGCAGAGTATTGTACCAACACGCAGGATGGCAGAGTATTGTACCAACACACATGATGGCAGAGTACTGTACCAACACACAGGATTTCAGAGTATTGTACCAACACACAGGACGGCAGAGTATTGTACCAACACACAGGATGGCAGAGTATTGTACCAACACACAGGATGGCAGAGTATTGTACCAACACACAGGATGGCAGAGTATTGTACCAACACACAGGATGGCAGAGTATTGTACCAACACGCAGGATGGCTAACCGGTTTCTGAGCAACCGGTTAGCCGGGAGGGAGGTAATAATAAAGTGACTAGTTACTTGACCTAACATGGCACTACGGTGCCTCAAGTGGATAAACATGACGTAAATGGTGCCACACAGAGGTTGTATTACGTCAGTGATGGTGTGTGGGAGTGACTGGTGGTGTGTGGGAGTGACTGGTGGTGTGTGGGAGTGGCTGGTGGTGTGTGGGAGTGACTTGTGGTGTGTGGGAGTGACTGGTGTGTGTGGGAGTGACTGGTGGTGTGTGGGAGTGACTGGTGGTGTTTTGGAGTGGCTGGTGGTGTGTGGGAGTGACTGGTGGTGTGTGGGAGTGACTGGTGGTGTGTGGGAGTGACTGGTGGTGTTTGGGAGTGGCTGGTGGTGTGTGGGAGTGACTGGTGGTGTTTTGGAGTGGCTGGTGGTGTGTGGGAGTGACTGGTGGTGTTTGGGAGTGGCTGGTGGTGTGTGGGAGTGGCTGGTGGTGTGTAGGAGTGACTGGTGGTGTGTGGGAGTAACTGGTGGTATGTGGGAGTGACTGATGGTGTGTACGAGTGACTGGTGGTGTGTGGGAGAAACTGGTGGTGTGTAGGAGTGACTGGTGGTGTGTGGGAGTGACTGTGGTGTGTAGGAGTGACTGGTAGTGTGGGGGAGTGACTGGTGTGTGGGAGTGACTGGTGTGTGGGAGTGACTGGTGGTATGTGGGAGTGACTGGTGGTGTGTAGGAGTGACTGGTAGTGTGGGGGAGTGACTGGTGTGTGGGAGTGACTGGTGTGTGGGAGTGACTGGTGGTATGTGGGAGTGATTGTGGTATGTGGGAGTGACTGGTGATGTATAGGAGTGACTGATGGTGTGTGGGAGAAACTGGTGGTTTGTAGGAGTGACTGGTTGTGTGTGGGCGTGACTGTGGTGTGTGGGAGAGACTGGTGGTATGTGGGAGTGACTGGTGGTATGTAGGAGTGACTGGTGGTGTGTGGGAGTGGCTGGTGTGTTGGAGTGACTGGTGTGTGGGAGTGACTGGTGGTATGTGGGAGTGACTGGTGGTATGTGGGAGTGACTGGTGGTATGTGGGAGTGACTGGTGGTATGTGGGAGTGACTGGTGGTATGTGGGAGTGACTGGTGGTATGTGGGAGATGCTGGGTATCGCAGATGCTCAGGGGAGATGAGAATCTCTCACACACTCTCCCGAGAACATTTTATCCCTGGCTTAATGTCTGGAAAGTTAGAAGGTCAAGGGGAATCTTCTTCACTGGGGATGCTGTATTTTTCTGTAGTGAGATACACACCTGGATCTCCTGCCATGAGTGAATCTCATATATATTTAACACTTAACGAGGCTGCGCAGCATCACTTCTGCTAGATATGTTGTGGTCTCTTTTCAGTCCAATTATTTGATGCTGATGATACCTTTGTATAGATTTTCGTAAATTAATTCGACCCTATCTGGCCTACCTGAAGGGTGGTCCGGGGGGGCAGCGCCCCCGCGGCCCGGTCCTTGACCAGGCCTTAGAATGAACATTCACAACACAGTGGCTGGATCACTTCTAACACCCACACTTACACAAGGAACCTTATGACGACGTTTCGGTCTATCCTAACCTTAATTAGAGAAACTAAAATAGGATTTGCAAAGATTGTTAATAAATTTATATTGTCAGTTGCGTAAACAAACAGGAAAATGTGATTAATTTGGTTACTGTCTGGAATATATATTTATTTTCAGGGTCTTGATTAAATATGTATGATTTTTTATATTTTTTTGTTGATTATTTTTATTTTATATCACTGCAACCTCGCTGCATGATGCGCAACATATTATGTTGCACATTATGCAGGGAAACTTGTATAAATATATGCTTAGTGCACAGACTTTGGCATATGCTGAACCTCACGAAGGCTTAATATGCTTGAAATAACGTATGTTGAAACATAAGTGGATAGTAGGAAGAGAAGAGAGAGAGAGAGAAAGAGGGAGAGAGAGAGAGAGGGAGGGAGGGAGGGAGAAAGAGAGAGAGAGAATAAAACCAGTCACAGGCTTTCTTGATACAAATTTGGATCCAGTTCACTGAAGCTTATATTAAATACTTAGAGTAAAAATAACGAGACACTTGAAAACAATCCATGCCTTTGCATGTCCTAGATCATTGTGGGAATAACATGCAGGGTGAGAGGAAGAGAGAAGAATGCTTTAATGTGGAACACAAGAGACGCCAGATTATCTCCCATCCCTGCAGGATGCTACCTTCCATCTCCATAACGCCTTACATAGCTGTGGTATTCCAGGACACAGGAACCATTGACATTTGACATGACTGAGAAAAAGTGAGGGGGCGGTGATATCTCTGTGCCTTTCCTTGTGTTTTAAGAGGAGTGGAAATAAATTTCTTTAACATCCCCGGTATAAATTTCAATCTGGAGGAGAAACTGGTTGGGCCATTACTCAAGCTGTCCTCCATAAGGACAGGTTTTATCGTTACTGTTACGATTCGTTTATTTCTGCTTGATGTAAACGGCTAGACAAATACTTAGTTTTTGTAGGTATGATTAGATTTGAGTAACGCAAATTAACTTTTTTTTTTAAATCAGTCAAGGACACTAACGCTAAGCCTTAATATCATCTCACTCACTGTTATAGTTGAAGGATGAGTTATCTTGTTATTTACTGAACAATGACGTACCACGTTGCTGGTACCACTGTTGGGAAGCTACACTGGAATAGGAAGGTATGTTGGCGTCAAGGGATATTACACTCGTGATAATTAAAAGTATAAAGAGAGGAAGAGATTATTATGCTAACGCATAATATTGTATAGTGGAACAGAATTCTTCCTCTGTAAGCCATGCGTGTCGTAAGAGGTGACTAAAATGCCGGGAGCAAGGGATTGGTAACCTCTTGTCCTGTACACATTATTAAAGTTGAAAAGAGAAATTTTTGTTTTTCTTTTTTGGGCCACCCTGCCTCAGTGGGATACGGCCAGTTTGTTGAAAGAAAAGATATAAGGAGGTACCACCTCTAGAACTGCCCTGGGAACCTCATCCTCAGAGAAAAGAATAAATTTGCTTCAGGGAAAATTCAAGGTTCTCCCTGAAGCTGTTTGAAAAATTTCTCCTACCACCCTCTGTATATTCTACATATGCTTTATTTAAAAACAAGATGCATTGACAAAATACATTGAAAAAAATACAATTTGGAGTAAAATAGCATAGATAACAACTCAGAGCTATATCTCGAATACTTCGTCCAGCTCCCCGGCAGTGGGCCGCGTGCCCAAAATGCTGCAGGCATTTCCTCTCTGGGTCGCAACACTGAGCTTCTGAAAGAGGAAACTGGTCGCTCTGTGGTCCTTGGTTTCTATGATGAGTTTTTCACCCAGCTCTTTGAGGAACTTTAGAGCACGCTTGTCCCATGCTCCAAGGGTCTCCGACCCCATTGGGAAGAAGTTATATCAAGGGGGAAGGTTCTCATATTTGCGGGTCTTCTGGGTCTCCCTGTGGCTGGCGGCTCCACCCACTTCAGCTACGGAGTATGGCAAGTAGGTGTCTCCCAATGTGGCGGCGCAGGTGTAGTCCCAGGCAATCTTCCTTCCATCCTTCCAGTGTAGCATAGTGGCTCCATCAGGACGCTTTTGTCTTCCGTCAGACCTCTGCACTTGGGGTTCCCGTTGGGCAGGGCAACGGGCTGTGGCGAGGCTTCTCTTTATGATGTCATTGACCTCCTCATGCCTGGCATACTTCCCTTCTGGTTTGTGACACACGAGACCATGAAGTCCGAAATGATCAGCCGTCGCCCTGCCGAAAATACACCTATGTTCGGTGAGGATGGGGGCGGCTAGGAGAAGAGCAACACCAGTCCGAATGGCCTGTGGATCGAGTCGAGTGCCCAGGGAGGTATGTATGTATGTATATATATATATATATATATATATATATATATATATATATATATATATATATATATATATATATATATATATATATATATATATATATATATATGCAAAACAACCACTCTGAAAGAATAGAATAATGTGAGTAGTCACGAAAGCGCTTGGAATTTCTCTATTCTTTCAGAGTGGTTGTTTTGCATATTCTGAAATCACCTGTTTACTGTGATCTTATTGCATATATATATATATATATATATATATATATATATATATATATATATATATATATATATATATATATATATATATATATATATATATATATCAGGTTGTGAGAGAAACTACAGTAGCTCTTCGCTCGTCAGTTTTACCTCCTTAAACAGGAAATACTGAATATTTATATCAAATATTTTTACGAAAATATTCGTAGCCAGTAACGTGGTTAAAATTTAATATGCAAAATATATCAATCAGATCCAAGAGGCCATCGGAAATGGGCAAGACTGATGAATGGAAATAAATAGAGTTCCAATGTAAATGACGATTTTTTCTATCGTTTCGTGGGGAGCGTTTGCCCCCGAAAACCAGCCAGAGTGAGGAATACTGAGACCAGGGTGAGTAGTATGTGTGGTTCATTCTTCCTGACTCACCACTCCGGGAGACCAGGGGGAGTAGTATGTGTGGTTCATTCTTCCTGACTCACCACTCCGGGAGACCAGGGGGAGTAGTAGTGTGGTTCATTCTTCCTGACTCACCACTCCGGGAGACCAGGGGGAGTAGTATGTGTGGTTCATTCTTCCTGACTCACCACTCCAGGAGACCAGGGGGAGTAGTATGTGTGGTTCATTCTTCCTGACTCACCACTCCGGGAGACCAGGGGGAGTAGTATGTGTGGTTCATTCTTCCTGACTCACCACTCCAGGAGACCAGGGGGAGTAGTATGTGTGGTTCATTCTTCCTGACTCACCACTCCAGGAGACCAGGGGAGTAGTATGTGTGGTTCATTCTTCCTGACTCACCACTCCAAGAGACCAGGGTGAGTATTGTATGGTTCATTCTTCCTGACTCACCACACCAGGAGACCAGGGTGATTAGTGTGTGTGGTTCATTCTTCCTGACTCACCACTCCAGGAGACCAGGGTGAGTAGTATGTGGTTCATTCTTCCTGACTCACCACTCCAGGAGACCAGGGGGAGTAGTATGTGTGGTTCATTCTTCCTGACTTACCACTCCAGGAGACCAGGGGGAGTAGTATGTGTGGTTCATTCTTCCTGACTCACCACTCCAGGAGACCAGGGGGAGTAGTATGTGTGGTTCATTCTTCCTGACTTACCACTCCAGGAGACCAGGGGGAGTAGTATGTGTGTTCATTCTTCCTGACTTACCACTCCAGGAGACCAGGGGGAGTAGTATGTGTGGTTCATTCTTCCTGACTTACCACTCCAGGAGACCAGGGTGAGTAGTATGTGGTTCATTCTTCCTGACTCACCACACCAGGAGACCAGGGTGATTAGTGTGTGTGGTTCATTCTTCCTGACTCATCACTCCAGGAGACCAGGGTGAGTAGTGTGTGTGGTTCATTCTTCCTGACTCACCACTCCAGGAGACCAGGGTGAGTATTGTATGGTTCATTCTTCCTGATTCACCACTCCAGGAGACCAGGGGGAGTATTGTATGGTTCATTCTTCCTGATTCACCACTCCAGGAGACCAGGGTGAGTATTGTATGGTTCATTCTTCCTGATTCACCACTCCAGGAGACCAGGGTGAGTAGTATGTGGTTCATTCTTCCTGACTCACCACACCAGGAGACCAGGGTGATTAGTGTGTGTGGTTCATTCTTCCTGACTCACCACACCAGGAGACCAGGGTGATTAGTGTGTGTGGTTCATTCTTCCTGACTCATCACTCCAGGAGACCAGGGTGAGTAGTGTGTGTGGTTCATTCTTCCTGACTCACCACTCCAGGAGACCAGGGTGAGTATTGTATGGTTCATTCTTCCTGATTCACCACTCCAGGAGACCAGGGGGAGTATTGTATGGTTCATTCTTCCTGATTCACCACTCCAGGAGACCAGGGTGAGTATTGTATGGTTCATTCTTCCTGATTCACCACTCCAGGAGACCAGGGTGAGTATTGTATGGTTCATTCTTCCTGATTCACCACTCCAGGAGACCAGGGTGAGTATTGTATGGTTCATTCTTTCTGACCCACCACTCCAGAAGACCAGGGTGAGTAGTATGTGTGGTTCATTCTTTCTGACCCACCACTCCTGGAGACCAGGGTGAGTAGTGTGTGTGGTTCATTCTTCCTGACTCACCACTCCAGGAAACCATGGTGAGTCCTATGTAGTCCATGCTACCTGACTCTCTACTCCAAGTGACTAGGGTGAGTCGTGTTCGGTCCACCTTACCTGACTCTCCATCCAAATTGATGCCCTGAATTAGTTGCCTGACTGACCTGTCATAATCTCTGCTTTATTTAGCTAATACTTCTTACCCAAGTTGTAACTTGACAGTGGTCCAAGAGGGAGCGAAACGTCGTCATGTAATTCTCCCTACCCCGTCCATCAACACTCTCTACCCCCCCCTCCCTTCCTTCAACACACTCTACCGCCTCCTCCTCCAACACTCCCTTCCACCCTCCTCCAATACTCTCTACCCCTCTTCCAACACTTCTTTTCATTCCTCCCACAATTCTTGCCTCTCCATCAACACTCTCTTCTCCAAGACTGCCCACTTCTTCTCCAACACTCCTAACTTCTTCCTCCAACGCTCCTCTTTAATCCATCAACAGACACTGCTCCTTCAATACTCTGCAACCCTCACCAGCACTTCCTACACCTTTTACAACACACTTTACGTATCCTCTAACACTCTTTGCTCCATTAACACTCACTAATCTTTTTCAGACACTTTCAACTACTCCTCTAACACTCCCTACTCCTCTTCCAACACTCCCTACTTTTCTAACATTCCTAATCTACGCAACTTAGGTGGAAGAGGCAGCTGGCCGACAAATAAACGAAATTATCTAAAATAACGGAAGAATGTATTAATTATATTAATGCATTGAGCAAAACGTCGTCCTAATACAGAATTACTCTTTTAAGTAAGCAGAACGTATGCAAGCTTCTCTTTTGAATCTTTTCTGCCAGGTAAGAATGCAGGAGGTAGTCTAGTGTGTCGTATCTCCTATGCCAGGTGAGGTAGTCTAGTGTGTCATATCTCCTATGCTAGGTGAGGTAATCTAGTGTGTCCTATCTCCTATACCAGGTAAGTATGCAGAAGGTAGGTCAGTGTATCTCTTGCATCTCCCACGCCAGTTAGGTGAGCAGAAGATAAGGCACAAGGCAAGGCACCATGTCTCTTGTATAATTTGACCTGCACACGAGGCAAACATGCTTCCACATTTCTCAGAGGGCGGCTGTGGTGCCAGGCAAGGTCAGAGCAAGCATACTCACACGTACATACATATACATACACTCTCTAGTCTCAGAGTGGTTTGGGAGCAAATGGAAGACACGAGAGGAATCTTAGAGGGATATTCCCTACAGGAAATCATGTGACTGGAAGGCCTAAAGCCTTTCAATATGTAAAAAAAGTCTTTAAATAGCAGGATGATCTGTAAAAGATCTACTTAATGCAGTACAGTATTCAAACAATGGTATGTTTTCTTACCTGTTTCAGTAAGATAAAATCTTTAGTAAGATACACAGAACACCAGGGATTCAGGATACGTTTTTTTTTTTTTTTTTTATTTTATTCGCCGGTATTCTCCCGGCCCGGGTCTTTTCCAAGTAGTGGTGACCCGGCCTTGGCTCCCTATCTGGGGAGTGTCTCGAGACTTAAGTCTCCCATGGGAGGAGGTACAAGTACCTCCTCATCTTTGGGACCAAGTGTCCCCAGGCCTAGCCACATTCCCCTCCCTCACGGGGCTCGTAGGGAGAAGCTAGGCCTCTGGTCTACCATCTACCCCGCCCCAAAGGGGCTCGTGGTGATGGCAGTCTTATGAGCTGCAGGTGGTAGCAAGCTCAGGCAATCACAGGATCAGTAACAAACAGGTGGGACCGAGGAGCTGCATCTCAAACCCCGCACGTCTAAGAAAGCCATACACACTCGACATCTGCAAGCACAAGCAGGTATGTACACTTCCTTACCAAGTGAAGGCTCGCGTCTCAGGCCAGTAGAAGCGCTCCACCTGTACGGAAATGCACGCTTGAGAAAAAAAGATGAGAGTTAATTGGAGTTTTTATCATTTCGTTATTCAAAGGGTCAGTGACCTAACTTATTAACCTGTGCAAGCAGTCGTCCGGACATCTGTGGAAGGTGAATTAGTTTGATATATTTAAAGTCTGTTGAACAGGGTTGTTCACTAACACTGAAAATTGAGATTAACGAAAATTATCCAAGTATATATAGACACGGAGATATACACGCCTCTCAGTGCACATACAATGTGAGATATACTACTCTTAGTGTCTCTCAGTCCATAGCAAGGTTCGAACCTGCAGACTCTGTATCAAGGAGCACAATACTTTTGCCACTCAGCCAGATCCCAGATAAGCGTGGGCGCCTAGCAGAAGCTAGACGGTCACTCCCACACCCAGGAACACCAGGCCAGTAATAAGTTATTTACTGAAATCCTGCCACATGCACTGAATTTCGAAAGAGATTTCGCCTGTTTGAGAAACGTTAAGCGCTCCTCTTAGTATGAATACACAAACATGCACTTCTGTACGTATCCTGCCTGTGGCAGGTAAAACACTCCTGAATCCCGACGAAGCTTCAGGAAACACTGTGACCTTCTTCAACTCCCACCTTCTCCTGTGAGTAATGGGTGAGAACTACTCCCACCACAACTGTAATTACAGAGCCTGTCACCATGTTATCATCAGATATCTGCAACTGCTGTTCATGCTGCCGCTGCAGCACGATATCCACTAAAAACACTGTGACCTTTGTTTTCAGATACGTAATTTTTGTTTGTAATGATAACGAGAAAACATTAATTATAGCAGTTCTCACGAAAACTATGAAAATAATGTAACGCAATATTTAATACCAGAATTACGTAGATAACTATTCTCCAAATCTTTAATCAAATACATATATATATATATATATATATATATATATATATATATATATATATATATATATATATATATATATATATATATATATATATATGTCGTGCCGAATGTGTAAAACTGGTCAATTAGCAAGAACTCATTTAAAATTAAGTCCTTTCTAAAATTTTCTCTTATACGTTTAAAGATATATTTTTTTTCATTAATGTTAATGTAAAAATTTTTAATTTTGCACCAAAAGAATCTTAGAAAACTTACCTAACCTTATAATAACAAGAACAATTTATTTTAGCCTAACCCAACTAAATATATTTTAAATTTGTTAACAGTAATTTAATACTAAATAAACACAGTGAAATATATTTTTTTTCGTAAGGTTCAGTTCCTTGATAATGTGAGTAGTCACGAAAGCGCTTGGAATTTCTCTATTCTTTCAGAGTGGTTGTTTTGCATATTCTGAAATCACCTGTTTACTGTGATCTTATTGCATATATATATATACAACATACACCACACACACACACACATAAATATATATAAATATATATATATATATATATATTATATTTATATAAATATATATTTTATATATTATATATTAGAAGGTTGATGATGGGTAAAGTAGTTATATATGGAGGGGTTGACTTCCAGAGCAATGTGAAGTTGAATAGATGCATTTAGACCTTGGTTTCCATACTGACTGCTGTCGGATGTGAACAAGGAACTAAGAGTTTTGTGAACGTTCAGAAACCGCGCCACTTGAGTCTGAGATGCATTAGTGCCTGCCATCTACGAGGTGTCAATTTGAGTTAACTGCTAGTGTAAAGCCCTTTCTATGGCAAACAGAGGAATGGTCTGGTGAAAGTTTTTCTTAGGACAACCATCCGTGGTGGGAAGCCAGGTGATAATAAGAATATGAATTACTAATAAGTTCGATTTATACATTTATAAAACATTTTGTTATTATTGTAACATATATATTATTCTATATTAATATATATAACTATTAATATATATATGGTGCTTAAATTGAGACAATCGTGAATTGGCAACGTGCAGAACTGCATTTAAAACGCATTGTCTCCCTCACTAGCGCTACCGGATGTACACAGCGGACTAACAGGTTTTGTGACCCTTCCACGCTCACTTAACTGCACAACCTTCCACACATTAGAATGCTCACAAACCATTCACTACCTCACATTATAGTGCTGCTCTTTTACTGCGTCTTTTCCTCATGGCAACCCAAGGTAATGGTCCTGGTACCATTACTGAAAAACAGAAAGGCACAATACCGTGACTGGAAGAACTCGCACATAGGAGAGAGGAGCTCACGACGGCGCTACGGTTCGATTTGGACCATTTACAAACATTTTCGGGTTATTTGTGAACCATTACTGCTTTTCCCCTACTCGTTTAACTCACTCACAGTCTTCCCAAGCCCTCTTAATTTACTCACAACTCTTCAATACACGCTCATTGCCTACTCACAACCATTACTTACTTCAGCAAGCTTACATCACACCTACAAGACTAACAACATTTCCTCACTCGAGCCACGCACCCAGATCCTTCCCCACGCTAAATTAAAACTCTCACGAGTTTTCTTTTCTGGCAAAGATCTCATGACTTTCCCTGCACTCACAACCTTCAGACTGACTTTCCCTGCACTCACAACCTTCTGACTGACTTTCCCTGCACTCACAACCTTCTGACTGACTTTCCCTGCACTCACAACCTTCAGACACTCTCGTAGTCTACTAGCAGCATTTTCACAATTTACTCACTGTTATCCCCATGCAGTCACAACTTACACCTTTCCTACCCCTCACCCCCACTCTCACAACCATCATACCTTCACAACCTCCCCACCTTCACAACGTCTCCACCTTCAGAACCTCTCCACCTTCACAACCTCCCCACCTTCACAACCTCCCCACTGCAGCAGGCCTACTGACCCATGCGAGGCAGGTTCAAGTCTCCTACCGGCTTAAGCCAATGACCCAACCTAGTCAGGTCAGGTCACATCCACTTATGGAAGGAGCACGGCATCGGATCTAGTAGCACAAGCTAGTCAGGTCCAACTCACTCAACCACACCCACTCATGTATTTATCTAACACAACACTTTAGCTTCTATGACGGTACTTGGGAGTTTATTCCACTCATCCACAACTCTATTACCAAATCAGTGCTTTCCTATATCATTCCGGAATCCGAATTTTTTCAACTTAAAACCATTGCTGCGAGTCCTGTCTTGTCTAGATATTTTTCAGCACGTTATTTACATCCTCTTTATTCATTCCTGTTTTCCATTTATACACCTCAATCATACCCCCCCCCCAATTCTACGCCTTTCTAGAAAGTCCAGATTCAGGGCAGAAACAACAATAATAATAACAATAACAACAATAATGATAACAATGCTACTACTACTACTACTACTACTACTACTACTAATAATAATAATAATAATAATAATAATAATAATAATAATAATAATAATAATAATGATCATAATCACAGAGGGAAGCACTCTCTGGATGAACAATCAATGTTAGTGTCGCGGAATATTGTAATTGACAAGGAGTAATAAATGATTGTAGCTGCAATCACTGTGTCAATTTGCGTAAATAACAGTAAGGCGTTATCACCTGTATTAATGATATCCTAGTGAGTGAGAGAGAGAGAGAGAGAGAGAGAGAGAGAGAGAGAGAGAGAGAGAGAGAGAGAAATACACTTTCTCCATCTAATTATTTGTCTCTTTATCCATCTATATCTGTCACGTTTTCAGTCGGAATTATCCATGGTAAAGTAAGTATTAATTCAATAAAGTAATTATTATTTCAATAATGATCGCTAGTCCTTATTATTTACTAAATCTTTATTTATTAAGAGTAAATTTTATTTAAGTAACATGGGTCACAGGAAATTAAACCTGCCACCGGTTTCAAGAAATGTACTCGCGTGGTTTAGCCAGAGGCCAGATTTCCAGTGATAAACCAGTCTGTTGCTGTGGGCGAAACATTGTAACGAATAACTAGAGCTGCAGAAATGTATACTAAAACAAACAAGGAACTCAAAAAAAAATCATTAACAAATGTTATAATCATGGCCATAATTTCTAAGGGGTGGAGAGGTAAGCCAGTGTAAGGCTTCGGTCAGATGACCAAAAGCTTCAGCTGCGGGTCATCATATGACTCACGAAATGGTAATGACACGATTGCAAGCAAGCCAAACCACGGGTGAGATTAGAACCCGCGATCAGAGAGTCTCAAAACACCAGACCCGCGTCAGGAAACGCCTGTCCTGTTTCCTGACGAACCTTATCTAACCTAATTCCCCCAAAAATATGGAGAATTTGTAAACAACGGGGAATACAACTTCAAATTAAATTTTTTAGGAAGATGATTAGATGTTCAATCACATTATCAACAAAGTTACGGTTCATATGTGAACTTAATTCCATTAATGACTAGCTTGTCGGCTCAGGCTTGTTAATAGGGTGGTAATCCTCTTATATAGCACTGTAGGAGTCTTGTAATCCTCCGTAAATCCGGCTGGATCCCTCTTCTCTGTATCCGAGCGCTGGAGGGCGACGAGCAGTGAAACCAAGGTATTATGGGTCAGTGACACGAGCACTGCTAGTGTCAGGTTCATGTTTCAGTACAGTGAAGGAAGCAGTTGCATAGTGAAGTGATGGTTCATTCAGTGAAGCGAGGGTTTTCGACAGTGACGTGAGGGTTTTCGACAGTGACGTGAGGGTTTTCGACAGTGACGTGAGGGTTTTCGACAGTGACGTGAGGGTTTTTGACAGTGACGTGAGGGTTTTCGACAGTGACGTGAGGGTTTTCGACAGTGACCTGAGGGTTTTCGACAGTGACGTGAGGGTTTTCGACAGTGACGTGAGGGTTTTCGACAGTGACGTGAGGGTTTTCGACAGTGACGTGAGGGTTTTCGACAGTGACGTGAGGGTTTTCGACAGTGACGTGAGGGTTTTCGACAGTGGGCGTGAGCGTTTTCGACAGTGACGTGAGGGTTTTCGACAGTGACGTGAGGGTTTTCGACAGTGACGTGAGGTTTTTCGACAGTGACGTGAGGGTTTTTTCGACAGTGACGTGAGCGTTTTCGACAGTGACGTGAGGGTTTTTCGGACAGTGACGTGAGGGTTTTTTGACAGTGACGTGAGGGTTTTCGACAGTGACGTGAGGGTTTTTGACAGTGACGTGAGGGTTTTTGACAGTGACGTGAGGGTTTTCGACAGTGACGTGAGGGTTTTCGACAGTGACGTGAGGGTTTTTGACAGTGACGTGAGGGTTTTTGACAGTGACGTGAGGGTTTTTGACAGTGACGTGAGGGTTTTTGACAGTGACGTGAGGGTTTTTTGACAGTGACGTGAGGGTTTTTGACAGTGACGTGAGGTTTTTCGACAGTGACGTGAGGGTTTTCGACAGTGAGTGAGGGTTTTTGACAGTGACGTGAGGGTTTTTGACAGTGACGTGAGGGTTTTCGACAGTGACGTGAGGGTTTTCGACAGTGACGTGAGGGTTTTTGACAGTGACTTGAGGGTTTTTGACAGTGACGTGAGGGTTTTTGACAGTGACGTGAGGGTTTTTGACAGTGACGTGAGGGTTTTTGACAGTGACGTGAGGGTTTTGACAGTGACGTGAGGGTTTTCGACAGTGACGTGAGGGTTTTCGACAGTGACGTGAGGTTTTTGACAGTGACGTGAGGGTTTTTGACAGTGACGTGAGGGTTTTTGACAGTGACGTGAGGATTTTTGACAGTGACGTGAGGGTTTTCGACAGTGACGTGAGGGTTTTCGACAGTGACGTGAGGGTTCTCGACAGTGACGTGAGGGTTTTCGACAGTGAAGTGAGGGTTTTTGACAGTGACGTGAGGGTTTTTGACAGTGACATGAGGGTTTTCGACAGTGAAGTGAGGGTTTTCGACAGTGACGTGAGGGTTTTCGACAGTGAAGTGAGGGTTTTCGACAGTGAAGTGAGGGTTTTCGACAGTGACGTGAGGGTTATCGACAGTGAAGTGAGGGTTTTCGACAGTGACATGAGAGTTTCTTCAGTGAAGTGAGGGTTTTTTCCATCTAGGTTAGAGAGAGTTTCAATCTCCACTAGAGCGAGAGACATTCCTGGAACACCCTTTGATAGTCAGGCGGCTTGAATGCAATCCCATACCTTCCGCAAGCCAATATCCATAATTTTTTTGCTTCCACTACATGTTTACTCCTTCTCTCTCTCTCTCTCTCTCTCTCTCTCTCTCTCTCTCTCTCTCTCTCTCTCTCTCTCTCTCTCTCTCTCTCTCTCTCTCTCTCTCTTTCTCTCTCTCTCTCTTTCCCCGCACATGTTCCCTCTGTTTTAATGCTCTTCATGTGGATTTATCCTCCCTCTTGTCCCTGCACTCTTTATCGTACTCTCTTCTCTCTCTCTCTTTTCTCTCTGTTTTCTCTCCCCACTCTGTCTCCCCACCTCTTAACTTTCTTTCACTATGTCTGCCTATCTATTTCTTACCTCAAATCACACACCCCACTCCAACCCCAGCAACTTCCATTCCACTTCAACCCCAGTAACCTCCACTTCATCCCAGTAGCCTCCACTCCAAACCCTATCATCACCTCTTCACCCCCCCCCCCATCATCCAATTACAACCCCAT
>NC_069472.1:23906919-23911919 GCF_026875155.1 Cherax quadricarinatus
CTTTATACAAAGGAACTATGCATGCTCTCTGCCAATCCCTAGGTACCTTACCCTCTTCCATACATTTATTAAATAATTGCACCAACCACTCCAAAACTATATCCCCACCTGTTTTTAAAACATTTCTATCTTTATCCCATCAATCCCGGCTGCCTTAACCCCCTTTCATTTTACCTACTGCCTCACGAACTTCCCCCACACTCACAACTGGCTCTTCCTCACTCCTACAAGATGTTATTCCTCCTTGCCCTATACACGAAATCACAGCTTCCCTATCTTCATCAACATTTAAAAATTTCCTCAAAATATTCCTTCCATCTTCCCAATACCTCTAACTCTCCATTTAATAACTTTTCCTCTCCTATTTTTAACTGACAAATCCATTTGTTCTCTAGGCTTTCTTAACTTGTTAATCTCACTCCAAAACTTTTTCTTATTTTCAACAAAATTTGTTGATAACATCTCACCCACTCTCTCATTTGCCCCTCTTTTTACATTGCTTCACCACTCTCTTAAACTTCTCTCTTTTTCTCCATATACTCTTCCCTCCTTGCATCACTTCTACTTTGTAAAAACTTCTCATATGCTAACTTTTTCTCCCTTACTACTCTCTTTACATCATCATTCCACCAATCGCTCCTCTTCCCTCCTGCACCCACTTTCCTGTAACCACAAACTTCTGCTGAACACTCTAACACTACATTTTTTAAACCTACCCCATACCTCTTCGACCCCATTGCCTATGCTCTCATTAGCCCATCTATCCTCCAATAGCTGTTTATATCTTACCCTAACTGCCTCCTCTTTTAGTTTATAAACCTTCACCTCTCTCTTCCCTGATGCTTCTATTCTCCTTGTATCCCATCTACCTTTTACTCTCAGTATAGCTACAACTAGAAAGTGATCTGATATATCTGTGGCCCCTCTATAAACATGTACATCCTGAAGTCTACTCAACAGTCTTTTATCTACCAATACATAATCCAACAAACTACTGTCATTTCGCCCTACATCATATCGTGTATACTTATTTATCCTCTTTTTCTTAAAATATGTATTACCTATAACTAAACCCCTTTCTATACAAAGTTCAATCAAAGGGCTCCCATTATCATTTACACCTGGCACCCCAAACTTACCTACCACACCCTCTCTAAAAGTTTCTCCTACTTTAGCATTCAAGTCCCCTACCATGACGTGCATGACGTGCATTTACAATGCTCGGGAAGACAGAGCTTAATGAGCTGTGATGTCATGCAAGCTTGATAATGCACTCCACTTATGCTGCAATGCTCTTCTCGCTAGAGCTCTGCTTGACTCTTGTCGTGCTCTAGCTCTGGCCTAGTAACGGCTCTGTTATAGCTCTCCTCTAGCTATAGATCGTCTCTAGTTATAACTCTGCTGTTGTTCTGTACGAGTTAGGGTTCTTTTTTTTTTTTTAATTTCTGCTTCACGTTTTCTCTAAGTTTTCCCTCTCTCTCCCCTCTTCCCCGCCTCTCTCTCTCTTCTCTCTCTCTCTCTCTCTCCTAACTTATGGCTTCACCTCTCTCCTTATTCTTCCTCGTCAGCTTTCCGTCCCTCCCTCCCCCTCGACCCTCCCCTCCTCCCCCTCCCCCCTTATCCCCCTACCCCCCAACCCGCACAGGTCCTCGTGAGGAAGTTGGCGCAGTAATTAGCACCGTTCACCCCGTCTTCCCCCCCCCCTCCTCCCCCCCCTTTTCCTCACCCCCTTGTCTCCCCCCCCCCTCCTTTTCCCCCCCTCACCCCTCTAAAACCCTCCGTCACCCCTTAAATTTCCCTCCGTCCCCCTTCACTTACCCCCCTTTGCTCCTCCACTCTTCTTTCCTCCCTTTCCCCTCTCTTCCCCTCTCTCCTTCTACCCTGGCTTCCCCCACTCTGTCTTTATATACTCCCTTCCCCTCCAGGTAGACTCCCCTTCTCTCTTTCCTTCTACCTCTCTCTTTCCCCTCTCTCCTACCCTCTCTCCTTCTACCCCCCCGTTTCACTTCCCCTCCTTCCCATCTCCTACCTTCGCCTCTTTCTTTCCCTTTTCTTCCACCAACAGTGAATGGCCAAAGTCAACTTTCTAACAGCCACAAACAACTTACAACTCACAATGGGAGACTTACCCTCATACATGTGGGTTTGGTGCTCATCACCCACATGAAACTAGGCACTCGTCACCCACATAAAGCCAGGCACTCGTCACCCACATTAAGCTAGGCACTCGTCACCCACATTAAGCTAGGCATTCGTCACCCACATTAAGCTAGGCACTCGTCACCCACATTAAGCTAGGCACTCGTCACCCACATTAAGCTAGGCATTCGTCACCACATTAAGCTAGGCACTCGTCACCCACATTAAGCTAGGCACTCGTCACCCCCTTAAGCTAGGCATTCGTCACTCACATTAAGCTAGGCACTCGTCACCCACATTAAGCTAGGCACTCATCACCCACATTAAGCCAGACACTCGTCACCCACATTAAGCTAAGCACTCATCACCCACATTAAGCCAGGCACTCGTCACCCACATGAAGCTAAGCACTCATCACTCACAAATGAGAGGATGAATTAGATAAATCTAGATTTAGAAAGTAGATAAGGAGAGTATTGGTTTGGAAATGGAGTAGTTGATGAGTCTGCCTAGTAGGGTTATTGAAGCTAAAACCTTGGGTAGCATCAATGTTATGTGTATACTATCAATCAGTTTACTTAAAGGAATACATTATTAAGGTAGTGGCAGGCAGGTAGGGAGTTTTATGAAGGTCTGACCAAAACAGGAACTATCTATAAGATATCCAGACGTCGGACACTTGTTCTTCTATCTGAAGATAAGGGCACCTCCCATACGTTGCTATGGTAGTGTAGTGCCACAGGATGTCCACTGAGAGTCACTGTTCTCAACAGCTGTTGTACTGGGAGCACATTTCCAGAAGTCTAGCACGAAATGCCATGCATAGCTATGGCTTTCTGTATGCACATCTAAATGTCACCTATCTCTGTAGAAACATTGTATCATTCCAAAATGAATTATTTATTATTATAATTATTATTATTATTATTATTATTATTATTATTATTATTATTATTATTATTAAATTATTATTATTAAGTTCACTTTTAAATTGTTTTTCACTGCATGTTTATTAACATAGGTTCAAAAACCTCGCAATATTCTGGGATCTTTATTATGGAAACGTTTCGCCACACAGTGGCTTCACGAAGCCACTGTGTGGTGAAAAGTTCCCTTAGTAGAAATTCCAAAATGTTGCACAAGTGTGTCATTTATCAACTTATCGAATTTCTACACCATTTATCACGCCCTTGTTCCTGCAGGAATTATGAGGAGGAAGCCACCAGGGCAACTGAAGATTCCTGAGTAACTAGTTTACTGTTGCAGCATGTTGATGTTGCAGCATGTTGATGTTGCAGCATGTTGATGCTGCAATATGTTGGTGTTGCAGCATGTTGATGCTGCAATATGTTGGTGTTGCAGCATGTTGATGCTGCAATATGTTGGTGTTGCAGCATGTTGATGTTGCAGCATGTTGGTGTTGCAGCATGTTGATGCTGCAATATGTTGGTGTTGTAGCTTGTTGATGCTGCAATATGTTGGTGTTGCAGCATGTTTATGTTGCAAAGTTGTTCAGCAAGGGGTTTGTTTGCAGCATTTGTTGTTGAAACATGTTTGGGTGCTGAAAGCCAGGGTGGTGTTGCAGCATGTATGTTGCAGCATTGTTATGTTGCGCATGGGGTGGTTTGGCCCCTTTTAGGGCGGGTGTGAGCAGAGTTATTGTTGCAGCAAGGTGGTGTTGCAGAAATGTATTGTTGCAGCATGGTGGTTTTGGCAGCATGTTATTGTTGCAGCATGGTGGTGTGCAGCATGTTAGTTGCGGGGCATGGTGGTGTTGCAGGCATGTTAGTGTTGCAGCAGGGTGGTTTGCAGCATTTATTTTGCAGCAGGTGGTGTGCAGCATGTTTTTTTGCAGCATTGTGTGTTGCGCAGGGGGTGTTGCAGCATGTTGGGTGTTTGTTGCCAGCATTTTGGGTGTGTGCAGCATGTTAGTTGCAGCATGGTGGTGTGCGCATGTTATTGTTGCAGCAGGGTTTGGTTGCAGCATGTTTTTGTTGCAGCCATTGGGGTGTTGCAGCATGTTATTGTTGCAGCATGGTGGTGCAGCATGTTATTGTTGCAGCATGGTTGTTGAGCATGTTTTGTTGCAGCATTTGGTGTTTGCAGCATGGTGGGTGTTGCAGCATGTTTGTTGCAGCAGGGTTGGGTTTTGGGCAGCATGTTATTGTTGCAGCAGGGTGTGTTGCAGCATGTTATTTGCAGCAGGGTTGGTGTTGCAGCATTTATTGTTGCGGGATGGTGGTTTGCAGCATATTTTGTTGCAGCAGGGTTTGGTTGCAGCATGTTTATTGTTGCGCAGGGTTGGTGTTGCAGCATATTGGTTTGCAGCAGGGTTGGTGTTGCAGCATGTTTGTTGCAGCATTGTTGTTTTGCACATGTTTTGGGGCGGGGGCAGCAGGGTTTGTTGCAGCAGGGTTGGTGTTGCAGCATGTTAGTGTGCAGCATGGTGGTTTTGCAGCATGGTGGTGTTGCAGCATGTTATTGTTGCAGCATGGTGGTGTTGCAGCATGTTATTGTTGCAGCATGGTGGTGTTGCAGCATGTTAGTGTTGCAGCATGGTGGTGTTGCAGCATGTTAGTGTTAGAGATCGAGGTTTACTAAGAATCCTGCCTCTTTTCTGTCATTCGTGGATGATGTGCATTTCTCACGATTGCAAACAAATCACGGAACGAGTGGGATTCGAGCCCATGGCAAGTGAGTCCTAGCACTGACCTGTGAGTTTTATGACTTGCTTGCCATGGGTTCTAGTCTCACCCGTTCCGTGGTTTAATTGTATTTATGACAGGGAATTAGGATAATGTTTGTAAAAGACTACATCTGTCAGGAGAGAGTCCTTGATGCTAGCTATGGGGCTCTTGATC
>NC_069472.1:23914419-23921919 GCF_026875155.1 Cherax quadricarinatus
GCTCTCCAGAAGCTCTGTCGAGCCGATTTATACCACTCCAGGAACAAAAAGGCACAATACCGTGTCTGGAACGATACACAAATAACCCGCACATAGAAGAGAGCAGTTATTTGTTTGTGTTGCTTCAGCTACTGTTGTTACCAGCATCATTATCATTAACTAGACCTGCTATAGTGATTCATCATTATCATTAACTAGACCTGCTATAGTGATTCATCATTATCATTATCATTAACTAGACCTGCTATAGTGATTCATCATTATCATTAACTAGACCTGCTATAGTGATTCATCATTATCATTAACTAGACCTGCTATAGTGATTCATCATTATCATTATCATTAACTAGACCTGCTATAGTGATTCATCATTATCATTAACTAGACCTGCTATAGTGATTCATCATTATCATTAACTAGACCTGCTATAGTGATTCATCATTATCATTAACTAGACCTGCTATAGTGATTCATCATTATCATTAACTAGACCTGCTATAGTGATTCATCATTATCATTAACTAAACCTGCTATAGTGATTCATCATTATCATTAACTAAACCTGCTATAGTGATTCATCATTATCATTAACTAGACCTGCTATAGTGATTCATCATTATCATTAACTAAACCTGCTATAGTGATTCATCATTATCATTAACTAGACCTGCTATAGTGATTCATCATTATCATTAACTAAACCTGCTATAGTGATTCATCATTATCATTAACTAGACCTGCTGTAGTGATTCATCATATCATTAACTAAACCTGCTATAGTGATTCATCATTATCATTAACTAGACCTGCTATAGTGATCATCATTATCATTTAACTAAACCTGCTATAGTGATTCATCATTATCATTAACTAGACCTGCTATAGTGATTCATCATTATCATTAACTAGACCTGCTGTAGTGATTCCATTTTACTCCTTATATCTCACTGCTCTCTGTATATTCCCTCTGGCTAGGTTTCACCCGGTGGGATTTATTAAATATTTGATAAATTCCCCAAAGGGTAAAATCTTTAATAAACAAAAGATTGTTCTTTACAGTAAGTGTACCTGCACCACTATGGACTATTGTGGAAGCGGAGGATAAATGATAAGGCTTTGGAGGCTACGTTACTTTATTTGCGGGATTCGTGGTACACAGGCAGTGTGTTTAAGTTCCCGGGGCGAACCCTGAGTGCCATGCCCGCGAGGGAGAGAAGAGTTGACTCTAGGAGGTCGCCAAGTGAGAACTAGGCAGGTCTAGGTATACCTACCTAGAAGCCTGCCCTCTTGTGGAAACTTTGGAAATTAGCCATGCATGTTACTGTCTACATTATCTTCGTGAAAGTAAACTGTGGCAATATCACGAGAATAATTAATTGTGGAAGATCAGGTTAGTTTTCGAATTAATTTTATTGTGCAGCCCATATCCAGCGTGTGGGCGGTTGTCAAAAGATTTCAGAGGCACAAATGGGTCGAGACACATGACTCCAGATTTCTGATTGCTAAGCAAGCTACACTGGTCATGAATTATTTACGAATTTCACCTCTCTTTGCAACTGCAGATCCAGAGCTGCATCAATTTGCAATTAAAATCACCGCAATAATGTGCTGGCAGATTCCTTTTTAGTTTCTGATATATTTGAAGAGTTGAAGAGGCACTGAAACTCAGATTGCTAGGAAATGAGGTTCATTTTGAAGCTAACAAGCAAAATACCAGGTTCAGTCCTGTGGGAATCCAGAGAATGAACATATTTCTTCATACTTGATACTTGTTCACCTACATTTAATTAGGTACCAGGGCGTCCTGACGTCCTGAGAGGTAACAGTACACCACAGATAGGGTTGGGCTTTGAAATGAGTTGAGGAAAAACAACAGATCTTAGTCTGTAAATGAGATGAAGAAGAACAACACCTGTAAATGAGCTGAGGAAGAACAACAGTTGTAAATGAACTAAGGAAGAACAACAGTTGTAAACGAGATGAGGAAGAACAACAGCTGTAAATGGGCTCAGGAAGAACAACAGATCTTATCCTGTAAATGAGCTGAGAAAGAACCTCAGCTGTAAATGAGGGTAGGAAGTACAACAGCTGTAAATGAGCTGAGGAAGAACAACACCTGTAAATGAGCTGAGGAAGAACAACAGCTGTAAATGAGATGAGGTAACCGAGCTGAAGTAAATGACCAGAGGTGGAGATAAGTGGTACAATATACCTACATGATGCATCTGTGACTTGATAAAGACAACTGTGTGGGCGAAACGTAGTCAATAAAGGATCGAATTTTACTAGATTTGTGTTTATTTTTCCATAATCAGAGGTAAACAAACTGAAAAAGGATAAAGGCTCTGAGACTGTAAATGATCAGAGGTAAATAAGTTGAGACAGAATAACATTCCCTTAGCCTGTAAATGAGTTGAGTTTCACTGGATGAGCTAAGATAGCAGTTCTTAGCCTGTAAATGAGTTGAGGTATATGAGATGAGCTTGGATAACAGCTCTTAACCTGTAAATGAGTTGACTTACACTGGATGAGCTAAGATAGCAGTTCTTAGCTTGTAAATGAGTTGAGGTACTTCGGATGAGCTAAGATAATAGTTAGTAGCTTGTAAATGAGTTGAGGTATATCGGATGAGTTAGGATAACAGTTCTTAGCCTGGAAATATATAAAAGTAATAAAAGCTTTACATAGAGAGAGAGACAGAGAGAGAGAGACAGACAGACAGACCAGATAGAGACAGAGATATAGAGAGATCTGTTGTTAAACCTCTCCACTAAGTGGCACCAGTCACTGCATGAATCCAAAGTCAGCTGTGTGGCAGCACTGGACATTGCTGGCGCTTTCGACCGGGTGTGGCACCAGGGCCTCTTAGCAAAACTGCAAGCACTGGGAATTGCAGGCTCTACGCTATGTCTCCTCAGTGATTACCTTCATGGTAGATCTCTAAGTGTAGTTCTCAATGGAACGGAATCAGCAAGACATCCTATTGGGGCAAGTGTTCCACAAGGAAGCGTGCTGGGACCATTGTTATGGAATGTCTACTTCAACGACCTTCTTCATCTCATCTCAGAATCACATGCATATGCAGACGACTGTACACTGACATTCACTTATCCAAGAGAAGAAATGCCAGCTGCTCTAAGCTACATCAATCACCAGCTGAGGGCTATATCAGCTTGGGGAAATAGATGGCAAGTAACATTTGCACCTGAGAAAACGCAAATGACGATCGTCTCTAGGCACCATGATGGTAATGCTGGTGCAGTAGTAAGGATGAATGGGAGGGTGTTGGCACCTGGAGAAGAAGTTGATATCCTTGCGGTGAAATCTGACTTCAAACTAACCATGAAGAACCATGTTGTAAATCTTGCAAACAAGGCAGCAAGGAAGCTTACAGCACTTCGCCGTATCTCGCATCTACTTGATAGTAGGGGTTGCAAGATTCTGTACGAGGCACAAGTACGCTCGCACCTTGAGTATGCTCCACTTTCTTGGTTTGCCTGCCCCCCCTCTCATCTGCGACTGCTTGACAGAGTAGAGAACAGAGCAAGACGTCTCATCTCTCGCCTGGGCCCATCCTGGATAGATCTGTCATTTCAGCAGAGCCTTCAACACAGGAGGGATGTGGGTGGCCTTACTGTTATGTACAAGGCCAATATTGTCAAAGTACCACACTTGGATCCACTTCCAGGACAGCGTGAAACAAGCTTTTATGCCACAAGACGGGCAGAAAGCAGCAACTTCACTCTGGCTGTACCCTTCTCCAGAACATCACTCCATCTGAGATTATACATACCCAGGATGACTCGAGTATGGAACACATTCGTACAGCATAATGATGTCAACGAGATAACGTCAGTTGATCAAATGAAAATGCTGGCCCACAGATGGTTCCAACTTCATCCTGTTCCCTACTTGTATGTCTCATAACAATAAAAATGCTTTCAAATGAGCTGATGTAGGTAACAGCTCTTAGCTTGCCAATACAGTTAGGAATCCTTAACCTGTAAATAGCTTGTCAATAAAGCTAGGGATCCTTAACCTTGTCAAACCCTGTGTAAAAAAAAAAACAGAGAGAGAGAGGGGGGGGGGATGAAGACAATAGATTATTATCTATAGATGACATAAATGATATCATTTAAAAGTCACAGGCTTCACTAATGAACTTCTGAACAGCCTTAAGATGTGCTAATGTAAAAAAAAATCTGTTCAAAATTTACGTTTGGTCAAAACTGGAATATGGAGCGGTGGCGAAGTGTCCGGAAAAAAAAGGTTGAGAAAATGAAACGGTCTAAAAACAACTAGAAAATGGCACTCGTAAACAGGGCTACGATGATGCCAGTTTCTCACCATTACATTTTCACTCTGAAATGGCACTACAATGGTACTAGTTTATTTAATTACGAATGCACCTGTAGGTGGCACTTCAATGGTACCCGAAAATGGGACTACAGTGGCACACATTCCTCTGTTTGGCACTCTAACTAATGAATTCCTTAAGCAAGTGTCATAACAAGAGTTCAATTGCGTTGTTACTTGGGCACCATGACTTAATTTCTCGAGTTTTCAAGACCTTGTATAGCTGTTGGACCCGGGAGAAGAGGAGGAAGAGGAGGGGGAAGAGGAGGAGGAAGAGGAGGGGGAAGAGGAGGGGAAGAGGAGGAGGAAGAGGAGGAGGAGGAGGAGGGGAAGTGGAGGGGGTGGAGGGTAAAGACCAGAATGCGTAACGTATGTATTTTACCCTGAGGTTGTGGGTGTTGAGTTGCAGCTCTTGGGACCTCTTTGTAACCTCGATGTTAACGTGTCCTGTCTCCATGGTCTTAGATTTTTAAAACCAAAGAGTAGCTCTTATCCCTGTGCTGACCTGTTGTTCATTCCACTTCTCCCACAATACATTTGCTGTGCGATCACCAACAGCCCGATTGGTCTGAGGTCTAGTTGAAAGCAGCGGGACGAAGGATCGAGCCTCCACCACTCCTTGTGTTGAATGATGCTCAGTATTTCATGAAATCCAATACATTCCAGTTATATACATATATATATATATATATATATATATATATATATATATATATATAATATATATATATATATATATATATATATATATAATATCCTTCCCTCTCTCTCATTGCATCTCGTCACCAGATACTTCACTTCCTCCTCAACCTATCTTTTTTTTCTTTCTTCCATCTTCCAGTTTCTCTCTTCTTTTGCCTCAATGTAAAATAACGTAAAATAACTCTCTGAATTTACTGCCGACTTTTTTCTTTTGATTCCTTTTTTATGGATATTCTAAACCCGGAGAAAAATGACTGGAGGCATAAGTGGGGCCGGAAGAGGTCAACCAACCTTCGCGACTTCAAAGGCAACTTTCTGACGTGAAAAAATAGAGAGTTGGTTTCCTGAAGATTGAAAATGGAAGTGGAGAAAAAATTGTCATCTCTGAAGGCTTGCCCTCAGGTGGAGGGGAGAGGAGGGAAGGGAATGGATGGGGGGAGGATTGGGAGGGGGTAATAGGCAGGGGATTGGATAGGGGGGGATGAGAGGAAGGGACTGGAAGGAAGAATAGGAGAGAGGAATAGGAAAGGGTCATAGGAAGGGAGACTGGATAAGGGGGGTATGGGAGGAAGGAACTGGAAGGAAGAATAAGGAGGAATAAAAGGGGGAATGAAAGCGGATTAGCTAGTGTGTGAATCTAGAAAAAAAAGAAAAAGGGAGAGAAGAAAATATGCAAGAATAAAAAAAATTAAAGCCTCATTAAGGGTATTTAAAAATACTTCACTAAAATTCATGGTTGTTTGACCCCCGCCTGTGTTTACCCTGGGAACTTCCCCAAGGGGAAACAGCAATCTGCTGAGTCGGGGATCGTCACACTGTTGACATTGACACTGACACTGTAACTACTATCATCTGCCAAGACGTTAAAAATCACATGGCTGCTGTTTCTTCTAAGACCATTAATGATATCACTAAACACTGTATTCACAATACATAGCTGGAATTTATACAGTTCCCCTTAATGGATGCAGTAATTTCAACGTAACTCACGAAATCGCAATAAGACAATTGTAAACAAATCAGGGAACGGGTGGGGTTCCAACCAAAGGCAAGTTAGTCCTAAAGATCACCAGGTTTGGAAACCTTACCCGTTCCGTGGTTTATCTTCTACGTAGGGAAGACAGCTACTGATCTCGAGATATGACTCTTAAAGCAAATTTTACTGTAAGACAACACCAACAATATATCTGTCATG
This sequence comes from Cherax quadricarinatus, assembly GCF_026875155.1. NCBI lineage: Eukaryota > Metazoa > Arthropoda > Malacostraca > Decapoda > Parastacidae > Cherax > Cherax quadricarinatus. The sequence goes on from NC_069472.1 coordinate 23,920,673, forward strand.
CAGTCACAGACAGAATACATACCTTAGAGCCTGGGACAGAGCCCAACTTATACTACATATATGTGACAGAGTTAGTAGAAAATGAATGGAAGCCACCACTCATCCAAACTAGCGATACCATAGAGCAAAACCAGGGTGCATTTTCTCTCCCTAAACCTCTCAAATGCTCCAGCATCAGTTACCAGAATGTGACGTTAACCATTCGCTAGTAGCCCAGGTCACTTATCACAGGTCTTCACCTTACTCTTCACATGACCAAATGATTCGTAGGAAGTAGATTCCAAGTTGTTATGATAAAGGCTTTGGATATTTCTGTGATTTTTCATCCACATGTTGGCTCGTTGTCTCTTAAACCAGAAAACAAATTGCTGATCTCACTGAGTGGGAGACAGCAGATTACTGATTTCATGCAGTGAGTGGGAGACAATAGACTGCTAGTCCCACTCAGTGAGAGGAGAGAATTTACACCTGACCCTACTCGGCAAGAGGGAAAGAAAAGAGTGCTCGTCCCTTTCAGTGAGTGGGATAGGACATCCTTTTGAAGTAGAGCCAAGAAATATGATCCTCTGTGGAGATATATCTCTTGAGGATCTGTTCGATGACTGGTGTGTAAAGCATGGTTCCCTCCCTAACTCCCTAATTCCTCTCTCCCTCCTTCCCTCCCTCTCCAGGGAAGCGAGATAGATACGGAGAGAGGGGAAGGAAAGAGGGGAGGGAGGGAGGGTGGAGGGAAAGGAAAAGAAAAGGAAATGGGTAATTGGTTCCACTTCGGGCATGAAAATTTGTGGGAGCAGATTTTCTTGAAGAGACTGCGAGAACGGAAGGGAGGGAGGAAGGAAGGAAGGAAGGGAGGGAGGGATGGAGGAAGGAAGGGAGGAAGGAAAGGAGGCAGAAAGAGGGGAAAATTAAGGGGAGATTATTACGGTGTAATTAGAATGTTGAAGTTCTCTTGGCCTCATTTTTTAGATAAAATCCTCTAGTTCCACTGTGTTCAGAAATATATTTTGTACATATTGTTTATACAGAGATAAAAAAACACAGACACACAGACACAGACACACACAGACACAGACACAGACACAAAGACACACAGACACACACAGACACAGACACACAGACACACGCACAGACACACACAGACACAGACACACAGACACATACACAGACACACACAGACACAGACACAGACACAAAGACACACAGACAGACACAGACACACACACAGACACACACACAGACATACGCAC
>NC_069472.1:23926919-23961919 GCF_026875155.1 Cherax quadricarinatus
AGAGTTGTTAGGAAGTGGAATAGTCTGGCAAGTGATGTAGTGGAGGCAGGATCCATACATAGCTTTAAGACGAGGTATGATAAAGCTCATGGATCAGGGAGAGGGACGACCCAGTAGCGGTCAGTGAAGACGCAGTGCCAGGAGCTGAGTCTCAGCCCCTGCAACCACAATTAGGTGAGTACAATTAGGTGAGTACATACCCACGCACACACCACGCACACCCCCACCACACACCCCACACCACACACCTTAAGGGAAGGGGAAAGGGTTGCCCTTATTTGAGTGGGAGAGAGGTTGCTAACGTGAGTGAGTAAGAGTTGTGTTGTGCTAAGTGTGGAAAAAATCCCAGATATACTTTAATTAAGGCTGAAGGCACACCAAGGCAACAGAGGGCACAATTGGGAAAGTAAAGGGACCAGATGTCACCGGGAATAATTCGGGTACATTGTCACTGCAGTTGTGGAGTAAATAGTACTGGAGTGACTTGTATGTCGTAGGAAGGTTTTCCATAAAACCTTAAGGTGGTAATAATAAACTACATGGTTGGGAGAGACAACCCAGTACGGTTCTGTGAGTGATTTGGGGGCCCAGGGTTGAGTCTCAACCCTGCAACCCCAATTCGCTGATTGTACTAGGTCGTACTCTCCACCCTGCACACATGACACTCATACCTCGCACAAAACACCTGCTCCACCACACACCAGGCACCACCACACACATCCCTTGGGAAAAATAGTTCTACACCCCTTATTTGAGTGGAAAGGGGTTGTCAACTTCAAAGTGAGTGAACCGTTGTGTTGGGGTCCTCTCGGGGGAAATCCCGGCTTTTACCTGTTATTCAAGGCGGCGGGTATTCCAAGCCGAGCATGCATCCCCCTGGAGCTTTGGTCAGTAGTAGGAGGCCGAGTTTACCTGTAATATTTCATACAACCCCGTACTGCTGGTTTGGGCTAGTCTCTGTTTCACCTTGTATTCTCTTGTAATTTTCTTACGCCCTTGATAGGTGGAAATTCAAACTGATGCTGCATCTCCAGTTGGCGACTAATAAAGTGCGGGTTTCTGTGTGTGTGTGGTGTGTGTGTGTGTGGTGTGTGTGTGTGTGTGTGTGTGTGTGGTGGTGTGTGTGTGTGTGTGTGTGTGTGTGTGTGTGTGTGAGTGTGAGAATTACCGTCGCTGAGTCCGGTTACAACTAGGTGAATATAAGTTGAGTAACGAGGCCACAACCAGACTAGTTACAAGATGAACACAGGGTGAACACGACAAGGTGAATACAAGGTGAGTACAGCCGCCACCTAATACTGCGACTCATGCTCCTCTTTTCAGGAACATCAAAGTGATTCACTAAGTAATCAGGTGAAGCTCACTGTACAAAGTCTGCAGAATTACATTAGACTGCCTTAAAAATGTAATTTTGCAGTCTTTAGCATTTTTTAATGTCAGCTGGACGTTTATGTTAGTCGATTTTTGCACGGACGGTCTAACAGGCGGACGTTCTAAGGGACGGACGTTCAGTGGATGGACAAATAAGAACGCACCCACAAATATGGTTCAACGGACGGTGGAACACATATGGGAAGGCGTACGTATATGGATTCACGTACAAATATAGATGCACACACACAAAACATATGTATATATATAAAATATATATATATATATAAATATATATAAAATATATATATATATATATATATATATATATATACAATGAGAACTGCAACTCTAAAAAAATAGAATAAAATAAAAGTGAATACTGCATAATGACGTTAAGATAATGAAATTAAGGTAATGACAGTAAGATAATGAAAGGAATTCTAGTAACTATTACCTTCAGATTTACAATAAAATTAAAGACTGTAATTAAGGTTGGTAGAACTTTTTTGAGGGGAGGCATTTTACCTCTTACTCGTCTCTCTCTCTCTCTCTCTCTCTCTCTCTCTCTCTCTCTCTCTCTCTCCTCCTCTCTCTCTCTCTCTATTATAGTCTTCTTCAAAAATAGTCTTAGTTAATACGATACAAAGTCATTTACGTCATGAACATGATTCCCCCCCCCCCAAAAAAAAAAAACTGAGAATAATCTAAATAAAATAATTAGTAGGAAGTAAAAGCTAATTGGAAAGTCACTAATTATATAATAACTCTAAGCCGATAATAAAATTGGCTTACCCTTACGTACATAATAATAATAATAATAATAATAATAATAATAATAATAATAATAATAATAATAACAATAATAATTATAATAATAATAACAACAATAATAATTATAATAATAATAATAACAACAATAATAATAATAATAATAATAATAATAATAATAATAATAATAATAATAACACTGGACAAAGAAGACTGCCCAAATGCAGGATCATAAGTTACTGCTTGCCATGCTCAACTGGAAAGATACGATATCAGAAGCCACAGTGAAGCAGCATCCCTGAGGCCGAGAAGATCACATATCAGTAATCCATGACCAGTGTCATCAGTTACAGCACCGAGGTCCAGAGAAAATCAACAGAGATGTATTTCCTAAAGAAGAGTTCGACAGTCAAATTATTATAACATTTGCTTAGCCTAAAACAAAGGTGTGCTGTTACATAACCCGCGCATAGAAGAAGCTTACGACGACATTTCGCTCAGATTAGAACCATTTACAAGTCTAGTTAAATCATACCACTGGTGGGGCTTGAACCCTAGGTCAGAGAGCCGTAAAACTGGTCTGACCGCGGGTCCAAGCCCCACCCGTGGTATGGTTTGTTTGCAATCGTGTCATTACGATTTCGTAAGTCAAGTCTCGTTAACACACGAAGGTGAGGAAGCCAGTATGTATAGGAGAGATGAGACAGGAACGGGATAAAGAGAGGAAGAAGGAAGTGGAGATGTAGTGGCAGGGGTGATGCTGGTGTTGTCATTACGCCCATTATTATTATTATAATAAAAAAAGCGCTAAACCACAAGGGCTATACAGCGCTGCGTCATTACGCCCAGTTCTAAGCTTACTGCCCCAGCCAACGAGTCTGAAACATGTCATAGAATACCATATAGGCACTGAAAAAGGCACCCCTCTCCCTGTAATATCAAAATCATCATTAAATTCACCAATAACATTAATTAGCCATTTTGAAAAAAACACGATCATGGAGATAGTGTACACTATTTTCCATGACGGATCAATCTAGTTTTTATAATCCACCACTCGCGTTTATTACGCGTTTTATCTTATGTGTAATCAAAGAGCAAGCCAGGAAATTGCATACGACGAAATAACTATTGCAAATCGTTTTGCATGAATTTATGCAGTCAGCTGAATGTTGAGTTAGATTCATACGAACACGTACAGTCATACGGTTATCAAGGCAGGTTAGATTCATACGAACACGTACAGTCATACGGTTATCAAGGCAGGTTAGATTCATACGAACACGTACAGTCATACGGTTATCAAGGCAGGTTAGATTCATACGAACACGTACAGTCATACGGTTATCAAGGCAAGTTAGATTCATACGAACACGTACAGTCATATGGTTATCAAGGCAAGTTAGATTCATACGAACACGTACAGTCATACGGTTATCAAGGCAGGTTAGATTCATACGAACACGTACAGTCATACGGTTATCAAGGCAGCTTTAGTTTTTTTACACGGGTTAAAGCAGAGGAATTATTCGAAATACAAGCAATGTTTTTTTTTTAAATAACATGTTAACTTCTGAAAGTAATCATGGCAGCTGGTAATGATCACTTTATGCTGTATGGCACCATGATCACTTTATGCTGTATGGCACCATGATCACTTTATGCTGTATGGCACCATGATCACTTTATGCTGTATGGCACCATGATCACTTTATGCTGTATGGCACCATGATCACTTTATGCTGTATGGCCACCATGATCACTTTATGCTGTATGGCACCATGATCACTTTATGCTGTATGGCACCATGATCACTTTATGCTGTATGGCACCATGATCACTTTATGCTGTATGGCACCATGATCACTTTATGCTGTATGGCACCATAATCACTTTGCACTATAAGGCACCATAATCATTTTACAGTTTATGGTACCACAATCACTTTACACTGTACGGTACCATAATCACTTTAGAGTGTATGGTACCATAATCACTTTACAGTGTATGGCACCATAATCATTTTGCACTGTATGACACCATAATCATTTTACAGTGTATGGCACCATAATCACTTTACAGTGTATGGCACCATAATCACTTTACAGTGTATGGCACCATAATCACTTCACAGTGTATGGCACCATAATCACTTCATAGTGTATGGCACCATAATCACTTCACAGTGTATGGCACCATAATCACTTTACAGTGTATGGCACCATAATCACTTTACAGTGTATGGCACCATAATCACTTTACACGGTATGGCACCATAATCACTTTACAGTGTATGGCACCATAATCACTTTACACTGTATGGCACCATAATCACTTTACAGTGTATGACACCATAATCACTTTACACTGTATGGCACCATAATCACTTTACACTGTATGGCACCATAATCACTTTACACTGTATGGCACCATAATCACTTTACACTGTATGGCACCATAATCACTTTACACTGTATGGCACCATGATCACTTTACACTGTATGGCACCATAATAACTTTTCACTGTATGGCACCATAATCACTTTACACTGTATGGCACCATAATCACTTTACACTGTATGGCACCATAATCACTTTACAGTGTATGGCACCATAATCACTTTACACTGAATGGCACCATAAACACTTTACACTGTATGGCACCATAATCACTTTACACTGTATGGCACCATAATCACTTTACAGTGTATGGCACCATAATCACTTTACACTGTATGGCACCATAACCACTTTACACTGTATGGCACCATAACCACTTTACACTGTATGGCACCATAACCACTTTACACTGTATGGCACCATAACCACTTTACACTGTATGGCAACCATAACCACTTTACACTGTATGGCACCATAACCACTTTACACTGTATGGCACCATAACCACTTTACACTGTAGGCACCATAACCACTTTACACTGTATGGCACCATAACCACTTTACACTGTATGGCACCATAACCACTTTACACTGTATGGCACCATAACCACTTTACACTGTATGGCACCATAACCACTTTACACTGTATGGCACCATAACCACTTTACACTGTATGGCACCATAACCACTTTACACTGTATGGCACCATAACCACTTTACACCTGTATGGCACCATAACCACTTTACACTGTATGGCACCATAACCACTTTACACTGTATGGCACCATAACCACTTTACACTGTATGGCACCATAACCACTTTACACTGTATGGCACCATAACCACTTTACACTGTATGGCACCATAATCACTTTCAGACTTTCCTGCAGATCGTAAAAATTTCTGATTGATAAGAGGAAATTTTTCTAATTCATCATTTAGCTTCATTGTTGAGAGTTCTCGCATTTTCTGATGAATACAATTAAATAATAATAATAATAATCATAAGAAGAAGAAGAAGAAGAAGAAGAATCTAGATTTCCTGATTTACTGTAAACAAAAAATGTGGTATATAGATTAATTTAGAAGGATCCTTGTCAGTTATTGTACAGTGGACATGCAGCTTTGATGACCCTAATGTAATCAATTTGCTTTAAGCGTAAATCATCCATCCAAGAAAGCGTTGTAGTGTGTACTGGACTGGGTCATCCTGTCAACAAACCTTGCTAGCAGCTGAGAGATTCCTGCTGGATAATTCCTTCCAGGAAAGAGGTGAAGCGTTGCATTCTGGCTCCTCGCTTTACTTTTAAATATGTGAACATATTTTCAGGTCTTGATGCGTGTACACTTTTCAGAATATATACGCAGTTGGAAGTCGAAGACACTGATGAGTTCCAGGGATATCACGAAGTGTTTCTTCAGCGTCTTCGATGAAGAAGATATATTTCTGATCACACACACATGCTATGGTAGGTATGCATAATGGCAGTTATATGTCATAAGTAATTCTTTATATCCCTAAAAGAGTGGCAGACAGGTGGTGTGGGTCTATACTTCAGCATCTACCTTGGACGACACATACAGGATACAACACAGGCTCAATAAATACAGAAACGTAGCCCTCTGGTACAGCTTCGTCCCAACAGGATAAGAGACCTGCGGCTCTTGGGGAAAACATACCACGAGTATCCTCAGAGAGTTGGGTTCTAACATTAGTGAAACCATAGACCTCAGTGTGGCGATCCAGAGGGGTCACGCTAGCTGCATCTTGGATTCCCCTTCAACCTCTCAAGAGTCTGAAGCTCCGTAGATTAAATTAAATTTCCACACGTATTTTAATCCTCTATATGGGGCAATGAATATGTAAAAAATATAGGGCCTAGAAGAAAAATATTCAAACTGCGTCTAGGAGAAATCTCAAGATTTCTACCTAAATGCAGTTTTGCTTACTTCTCCGAAGGTTACGAGAACTGAAGATAAACATAGGAAAGAGCAATGAGACGACCGTAAGAAAAAAAGATTAGGCAATGAAATATTAGATATCAGACTGGAGGGAGGAAATGTGGAGGAAGGGAAAGTATTTAGAAATTTTGGGGAAGTATTTAGAAATTTTGGAGCTGGCATGTTATAGTCGACATGTTGACATGCTGTAGTCGACATGTTGACATGCTGTAGTCGACATGTTGACATGCTGTAGTCGACATGTTTCTGTCCCTGGTAGACGAAACATTCTCAGTGATACCACCAACAACAAATTGTGTTATTGACAGTCTTGTAGGTATATAATATATCATATACATAGAATAATTAATCATAAATACTTAGATATACACAGAAAAGCTCCTTCATTTATCAACACTCGAAATCTTGTAAGCACAAGATAACTGGGAAAGTACTAAGATAACACACTGAGAGAGATATTCTTCTCTATATATATAACTTTGTTCTTATTGTTATCGACTTTATTATTTGACAAATAAATAATATTAAATTAGAAACCATCATTTTAACCTTTATTAAGGAGTTTTAATGCCTCAAAATAACTCGAAAAAAAACTTACATGATATTGCTATATTATCATAACATGGAGTGTTTTTTTATTTAGAGTCAAAATTTTGGCTCTGAAAGTAGCCAAAAAAATCAAATTTACATACCAATAAAACTGTACATTACTAAACACGAGTCACTGAACACCCTACCTTAGCAACTACAAATCTCATCCCCACGTAAGTTAGCAAAAAAAAAAAATGGAAAAATATTGAAATGAACGTTACAGAAAACTGGGGATCTTTTTCCCCTTTCAGAGTAAGTCATTTCAACTGTCCAGGGGAAGACTATTTTATTTGGCAGTCGGTAGCCAGCGTGCCTTAAATGCTGTGGCTCTCTCCTGAATAAAAATAAGAGGGTGTCGAAGTTAGATTGCCTCGTGGGATGGCACGTTCAATGATCGTCCTTTTTGGGGCGTACAGAGGGCCATTAAACGCCCTTTTGGAATGTTGGGGCTTTGAACGCACCTTTGGGATGGCGGGAGGGCCACTGAACACCCCTTTGAGATAGTGGGAGGGCCACTGAACGCCACATTCAGGTAGCTGAATGTACTTTGGGACGCATGGAAGGTAATTGAAAGCCTTTTAGGATGCATGATTGATCATTTTGAAATGTCTGAGAGTAAATGAACGCTCTAAGGGAGGTAAGGAACCAAGGAACACCTTTTGGCATGTTAAGAGGGGAAATTAAACACATGTTGAACTGCAAGGAGGGCCACTGAACGTTCTTTGGGTGAGGGAAGGGCCATTGAACGCTCTTGAAGATGCAGGAAAACTCATTGAACGCCTCTTAAGTTATCAAGAGGGCAATAGAATACACTCGTTCACTGAATGCCGACTTGGGCCTCCGGATATCCGGGATTTGCCAGACTTTAATGTCCGAGGCTCTATTAATTAGTCCCCAGAGGGTTTAACGAGAGTATATCTTCATATATATGTCAAATTTATGTCATACTTGTTCCAAGAAAATTAAGAATATTTGCTTAAAATGCTTGGTATCTTACGTGAATTAATAAGATACCTTGACATATCACATAGGTTATTGTACTGACTCACGAAATCGTATTGACACGATTGCAAACAAACCATACCCCGGCTGGGTTGATCCCGCGGTCAGAGAGTCTCAAAACTTCAGCCCGTGGCGTTAGCCACTAGACCAGCTAGCCGGTCTAGTGGCTAACGCGACGGGCTGGAGTTTTGAGACTCTCTGACCGCGGGTTCAATCCCAGCTGGGGTATGGTTTATTGTACTGTATATCTCCACGTGGAAAATCAAGCATATAGTGTTCGAGAAAGGGATTATGAGGCTGACCACATACTTTGCAGTCAGTACTTGTAACCAAACCCGAGCCTGGTTTTTACAAGTCTGTTTACATTGCAAGTAGCTCTCTAGATGTGCTTATCTACGTTCACACTATCATAGTGAGTTATAGATCTACCCAGACTTACAACTGTATTCCTATGACACTCAGATTCTTTATTTACCCCTCTGTCAGTTTCATTTTTTATTGCTACCTAAAGATATACGAACATCGTGATACTTTCTTTAGCTAATTTATCAACTTTTGAATGGAGGAGCTACATAAAACCGAAATAATGCATAAGAATTGCATATTAATTACCTTCTCTCCAATGAGCATGTTGCCAGCCTCATTATGAGTGCTTCAGAAATGACATGGAAGTCAAACTCATGGCCGTACGCTAGCCTTCAGTGCCATAAAGATGGCGAACAATTCAGTTTACAGTGTAAACAGCACGTTGTTACTTATGTCTAACTCAACACGGTTGCTACAGTGCTTATCTGGGGAGGTGATAACAAGAGCAGATGCAGCATCTCGAATCTAAAAGTTAAGCCAGATATTTCTTCTTGTGCAGTTGCCTTTGCAATCGATTTAAGAAGGTCATGTTGCAATGATTTATTGCCTTGATTTGTAGTAAATATTGAAAAATTAATTAATATAAATTAAGGCAATAATGATTTGAATAACTGAGGTGATGTGTGGTGAGTTTTGTGTTGTGGTGAGTTGCGTATTGTGGTGAGATGTTTATAGTGATGAGCTGTGTGTTGTGATGAGTTGTCTGTTGTGGGAAAGATATGAAGAGCAAAACGGAGACATTGAAATTTGGAACAATAACATCCAAACGAGGCAATAAACATCAGGAAGAGGATAAGTAACATCACAGGTAAGCCTCAACATCGTACCAGGGATGGTAACATTGTAACAGGGATGGTAACATTTCAACAGGGATGATAACACGGCAATAGGGATGATAACATCAGAACAGGGATGATAACATCAGAACAGGCATGGTAACATTGTCACAGATACCAGGAAGACATTAGGAGCACAATGAAGGAGAAGATCAGTTAGAAACAAGGAGGCCAAAATGACCGTCTTGGCAGTTCAATCGCACACGACTCCGCCTTACCCGTGTCCTCTCTCTTCTCTCGCCTCTTCCTCTCATCTTTCTCCTCCTCCTTCTCCTTCCCCTCTCCGCTTTTTCGTCTGACCTTTTCTCCTCTTACCTCTTCCCTTCCCATCCCTCCTTTCACTTTTTTCTCCTCTCTCCCCCTCCTGTCCATTACCTCCGTTCACACCCCTCCTTTCTTCTCCCTAATTTCACCCTCTCACTACTTCTTCCTTCTTGCACTCCCTTCTCCCACCTTCTTTCCTCCCATCCCCTCCCTTCCAGCAGCATTTCCATTGAATCACAGTGAGAGAAACAGAATTACTTTTAACACCAGCCCGCTTAATGACCTCCTTCGTAACGAGGATCAACTTTCTTAAAGTCAAATAAGGGCAATTGTTCTTGTGTTTTCGGCGAGTTGGAGGAGGCTTGTCTTGCGAGACGCTGTTTGCTGGTTAGTGGAGTGTAACTAAGAAACTAGTACACAGTGGTTAGTTACTAGAACTCTGGAGACATTAGCGTGGAGGTAAGATCTGTCTGACCTGACTTCGTGACTAAGAAACCAACAGACCATACATACATACATACATACATACATACATATATACATACATACATACATACATTTTGCATACACATGCATACATACTTAAATATACACATATATTCATATACATAAACATACATACATACATACACATACATACAAGCTGCCATTGGTACCATGGTAATGCCTTGCTTAAGATTAATTCCTAAGCCAGACAGTTTCATGAATTACTTAGCATAAAATTATAACATACAGGGAACTGTCTTCATCCTCATTATAATCAAACACATACACACACACACACACACACACACACACACACACACACACAAACACAAACACACACACACACACAGCGATGTAGTGGAGGCAGGATCCATACATAGCTTTAAGCAGAGGCATGATAAAGCTCATGGCACAGGGAGAGTGACCCATAACGACCAGTGAAGAGGCGGGGGCCACGAACTATGACTCGACCCCTGTAACCACAACTAGGTGAGTACACACACACACACACACACATTTCTTAAAACTAACACGGATTTAAGAAAAGGTACAACTTGCTTGACAAACCGACTTGAACTCTGGGGAAGAATTACTGACACACAAAAAGACGGGTTGAACTGCATCTTCCAGGACTACAGGGAAGCATTTAACACAGTCCCCTACTAAAGACTAATCCACAAGGCAGAGTAGGAAGAATAAATGCATGAAGTCCTTCAGTGTATAAACTGGTACCTTAAATATGGCCACTGGTGGGCGAAACATTTCCACAATAAAGTCAGGCCAGGTTCAATTAGATCAACGCAAATTAAGCTCTGTTTTTGTCTGATTAATAAAATAGCTTAAAGAGGAGGTTTATTCTGGCAGCTTGGACCTTGTAGGAGCTCCTTAGAGCGTTGGTAATCTCACGCTCTAAGTCTGACTCTAGCTGCTCATGGCAAAGCTGCACTGCTACAACATCTACAACACCTGCTACAGCTGCTGCATTGCTTACAAATAATTCTACATTTCCAACAACAATTGCTTAAACACCTGAATAAGACAAGCGAAACACCTGAGCGTCTTAATTGCCGTCAATAAAAACACCTCCGTCTTCAACATGTGTGTTATTCAGCACTTTGGTGATGTTAAATCAACTACAAAAACTGCTACAGCTTAAACAACTCCATAAACTAATACGACAACAGTTGTTACGACTATCACAACAACCACAACTACAACAACCACCACAACAACAACAACCACCACCACCACCACACCTCAGAAACCAACCTGACGATGGTACTCAAACCAACACCAAATTAGCAAGCCACACGGGAGACTCGTACCCATCTCATTTCCATGTAAATATGTGAGAGAGAGAGAGAGAGAGAGAGAGAGAGAGAGAGGAGAGAGAGAAAGACTGGGAGAGTTATGTATGTACAGAAGCATGAAATCGTAAAAATATATGAGGGAAGAAGATATTGCTTTGAGGGAGAGGAGGAATAGTAGAGGGTGGGAGTGATGGAAGATAAATGTGAGAGAAGGGGATGATGGAAGGGGAATAAGAGAAGTTGGGAGTGACGGAGGGGAATGGGAGAGGGAGAGAGTGATGTAATGGGAATGGAAGAGGGCGAGAGCTATGGAAGGGGAATAAAAGAGGGTTGGAGTGATGGAGGGGAATGGGAGCGGGTGAGAGTGATCGAGGGAAGAGGGGAGAGGGTAAGAGTGATGGGAAAGGAAGTGAGCGTGAGAGGGATGAATGGGGAGTGGGAGAGTGATGGACAGAGAAAAGGATGAGAAGACTGAAGGAGCATCATGGAATCGCGGGAATGAGAAGAAAAATTGATGACGGGAGGGAGGAGAGAAAATGAGAAAAGGGGTGGCAAGAAATCAGGGGAGAAGATAAGAGAAACGTAATTAAACCTACAAGGAAAACGAGATGTTTTTCCTAAACATTATAACACACACTGTAGGAACAAGTACTAAGCAGTTCACAAAAGGAAAAACATTGACGAATAGAACACATTTCGAACACTTAGACGTCTTTTCAGCCGAAACGTTTCGCCTGCACAGTAGGTTTTTTCAGTCGAGTGTGATGGAAATGGTTTGAAAACCGACAAAGAGTGAGACACCTATCTGGAGTACACCTGGACAGGGTTTCAGGGGTCAACGCCCCCCGCGGCCCGGTGTGAGACCAGGTCTGAAACCAGGTCTGAGAAATCTTTATTAAGTTAAAGATTCCCTATATGTTGCACAAGTGTCTCATTCTGCAGCTTCTTCAGTCGAACACAGGGGAAGAAATACCACTGGGAGACAGCACAAGAAATAATTTTGGCGTGATCAGTCCGTCAGCCTTGGTAGGAGGTGGTCAGTTCCCTCAAACTAAACACACAGGCATATGCCAGTAGACCTCCTGCAGTGCTCCTCCATTCTTTTCTCCCACAGTTTAATACCTCCACCTGGTGAGGAATTATACAGTGGCCATTTGTCGACGATATAACTTCCATCTGTTCTCAAGTTTCTGACACCTTTCTATAGTGGTTTTCTTCCTGTGCTCGACCCACACCAGTCGACTAACACGCTGGTACCTGGTGTAAAATTGACTGGTACCTGGTGTAAACCCTGCCTGGTACCTGGTGTAAACCTTGACTGGTACCTGGTGTAAACCCTGCCTGGTACCTGGTGTAAACCTTGACTGGTACCTGGTGTAAACCTTGACTGGTACCTGGTGTAAACACTGCCTTGTACCTGATGTAAACCATGCCTGGTACCTGGTGTAAACCTTGCACTCCGGGGAGGTAAAAAATTGAAGACGAGAAGGGGAAGGAGAGGGGAGAGGAAGGAGAGGGGAGAGGAAGGAGAGGGGAGAGGAAGGAGAGGGGAGAGGAAGGAGAGAGAGGATAAAAGGGAGTGACAGAAAGGCAGAGAGATTTAAAAATTAAGGCATTTCTTGCATTACCTTTTATTTTGTGAGAGAAAACAATATTGGTCATTACCGACAGAGAGAGAGAGAGAGAAAGAGAGAGAGAGAGAGAGAGAGATTTAGTAGATGTTCTTTAGTTATAATATATAACTTCCATATAACCCTACGTTAACAACTTAAATATTGTTTAGATTATTATTATTATTATTGTTGTTGTTATTGTTGTTGTTATTGTTGTTGTTATTGTTGTTGTTACTGCTGTTGTTTTTATTATTGTTATTATTAGTGCTGTTGATAGTGTTGCTGTTATTGTAATTATTATTATTACTACTACTATTACTACTACTGCTACTACTACTACCACTGCTACTACCAAAGTAAGAAAATAGTCTGGATGGTGGTGTTTATAAGGTTCAATATCGCTTGTAGTTGGCAGACATTTGTCTTCCCAACTCAGAAGTTACAAACGAGGGAATTAAGTCAACTCCTCGACTTTTATGCAGCAGTAATTACTTATTATTATCTGGTTTATGCCGCATTGACAACCATTTTACACTTAAACTTTTCTGGGAGTTTTAACGGAGGGAGAGTTTTGGTTGGTGGTGGTGGTTGTGGTGGTTGTGGTGGTTAGTGGTGGTTGGTGGTGGTGATGGTTGTTGGTGGTAGTGGTGGTTGTTGGTGGTAGTAGTGGTTGTTGGTGGTAGTAGTGGTTGTTGGTGGTGGTTGTTGGAGGTAGTAGTGGTTGTTGGTGGTGGTTGTTGGTGGTAGTAGTGGTTGGTGGTGGTTGTTGGTGGTAGTAGTGGTTGGTGGTGGTGGTTGTTGGTGGTAGTGGTGGTGGTTTGTGGTGGTTAGTGGTGGTTGTTGGTGGTGGTAGTGGTGGTGATGGTGGTTGGTGGTAGTGGTGGTTGGTGGTGGTAGTGGTGGTTGGTGGTGGTAGTGGTGGTTGTGGTGGTGGTGGTGGTTGGTGGGGGTGATGGTGGTTGGTCGTAGTGGTGGTTGTTGGTGGTAGTGGTGGTAGTGAGGGTGGTAGTGGTGGTTGTTGGTGGTAGTGGTGGTTGTTGGTGGTAGTGGTGGTTGTTGGTGGGAGTGGTGTGGTGGTGGTAGTGGTGGTTGGTGGTGGTAGTGGTGGTTGTTGGTGGTAGTGGTGGTTGTTGGTGGTAGTGGTGGTTGTTGGTGGTAGTGGTGGTTGGTGGTGGTAGTGGTGGTAGTGGTGGTATGGTGGTAGTGGTGGTAGTGGTGGTAGTGGTGGTAGTGGTGGTAGTGTGGTAGTGGTGGTGTGGTGTAGTGTGGTAGTGGTAGTGGTGGTGGTAGTGGTGGTAGTGGTATGGTGGTAGTGGTGGTGGTGGTGGTAGTGGTGGTGGTAATGGTAATGGTTAGGCCTCAAGGGTTACGAATTTTAGTCTTAAATGGGCAGAAATATGCTAAGTTAACATCGAAGGAAGACTTTAATAGGTTGTAATATATAGTCAGAATGTGTCTCTCTCTCTCTCTCTCTCTCTCTCTCTCTCTCTCTCTCTCTCTCTCTCTCTCTCTCTCTCTCTCTCTCTCTCTCTCTCTCTCTCTCTCTCTCTCTCTCAGGGTCAAGGATATTATACATAAAACCAACATATATATAGTTTCTCTGGACACAAAAAAATGGGATTTTTCCCAAGTCACTTAAGGGCAAAAAATGGAAAATTTGCATTCACTTAAGTGGGTTTTAAATACCGAATAAACTTGGGAAGAAAACACCTGTTTTGGGCCAATTATTTTTATTTTTTTTATTGCTAGTAGCATTATTAGTAATTTTATTTTCGTGTTTATTTTTTATGCTTGTATTAATGTTTATAAGAAATTTTGACTAGTTCTTGAAATCTTTTGGTTTATTTAAATAATTTAAATGGGCTCTTTTTTTAGTAATGTAACAATCATGCCACCCATAAATCACCCATAAACCACCCATAAACCACCCATCAACCACCCATCAACTACCCATAAAACACCCATAAACCACCCATGAACCACCCATCAACTACCCATAAAACACCCATAAACCACCCACAAACCACCCATAAACCACCCATATACTACCCATGCCACCACCCATATTATCCATACACCACCCATATACCACCCATACCACCACTCATATCACCCATACACCACCCATATACATGTACTATCCATACCACACCACCATAATCACCCATACACCACCCATATACCAGCCATATCACCCACACCACCCATACACCACCCATACACCATCCATACATCACCCATATACCACCCATACACCATCCATACACCACCCATACACCACCCACACACCACACACTCACCTCTCACATGCCATCCACACCACACACACCCACACCCACACACACAGAAAGTGCAAAGGCTTGCAACAAGACTAGTCCCAGAGCTAAGAGGTATGTCCTACGAGGAGAGGTTAAGGGAAATCAACCTGACGACACTGGAGGACAGGAGAGATAGGGGGGACATGATAACGACATACAAAATACTGAGAGGAATTGACAAGGTGGACAAAAACAGGATTTTCCAGAGATTGGACACAGTAACAAGGGGACACAGTTGGAAGTTGAAGACACAGATGAATCACAGGGATGTTAGGAAGTATTTCTTCAGCCACAGAGTAGTCAGTAAGTGGAATAGTTTGGGAAGCGATGTAGTGGAGGCAGGATCCATACATAGCTTTAAGCAGAGGTATGATAAAGCTCACGGCTCAGGGAGAGTGACCTAGTAGCGATCAGTGAAGAGGCGGGGCCAGGAGCTCGAACTCGACCCCCACAACCTCAACTAGGTGAGTACAACTAGGTGAGTCCACCACCACCACCACCACCACCACCCATCAGACAGTGTTCATGCGGGCAATTAGTACAGGTTGTCCCTGATTGGCTGAGAGTTCAGCTCTCTGGGAAAATTGACCAATTAGAGAGTCATTTAGCCACTATCTACAGAGCTCCAGACTAGTCAGCATCCCATGTATGCAAGTGTACACAGCTGTTCGCTGCTGGAGACGTGTTCACAAGTGTTCACAGGTGTTCAGGGGTATTTGTAAGCTTGCACGTTTTCCCAAATGTACGTAGGTGGCGTAAAAAGGTTGTCAGATGTTCAAAGACGTTCACAGGTGTTCAGTGCCGTTCACAGATGACTACAAGTATTCACAGGTGTGCAGAACGTGTTCACAAACATTCAGAAATGTTTACAGAGGTTTACGCAACTAGATACATGTGTTCACTGGTGATCAGATAGGTATACATGTATTTAGAGATGTTCATAGAAGTCTATATAGCTAGAAACAAGTTAGCAGATGTGTATGTGGTGAGAGACAGATGTTTGCAGGTGTTCATATTGGTATATAGGTTTTCATAGGTGTTTATTGGCTAGTGTTCCTTTTGCAGGTGTTTCTCTTTCTAAAACAAACACACACACAGACAGCAGAGTTGCTGTGTGTGCCACTAACAAAGATCTTCAACACATCCATTGAAACTGGGCAACTCCCTGAGGTATGGAAGATGGCAAATGTAGTCCCAATTTTTAAAAAAGGAGACAGACACGAGGCATTAAACTACAGACCTGTGTCACTAACGTGTATAGCATGCAAAGCCATGGAGAATTTTATCAGGAGGAGAGTGGTGGAGCACCTGGAAAGAAACAAACATATAATCGATAACCAGCACGGTTTCAGGGAAGGAAAATCCTGTGTCACAAACCTACTGGAGTTTTATGACAAGGTCTCAGAAGTAAGACAAGAAAGAGAGGGGTGGATAGATTGCATTTTCTTGGACTGCAGGAAGGCCTTCGACACAGTTCCTCACAAGAGGTTACTGCAAAAGATAGAGGATCAGGCACACATAACAGGAAATGCACTGCAATGGATCAGAGAATACCTGACAGGGAGGCAACAACGAGTCATGGTACGTGACAAGGTGTCAGAGTGGGCGCCTGTGACAAGCGGAGTTCCACAGGGGTCATTCCTAGGACCTGTGCTGTTTTTGGTATATGTGAATGACATAACGGAAGGGATAGACTCAGAAGTGTCCTTGTTCACAGATGATGTGAAGTTAATGAGGAGAATCAAATCGGTCGAGGATCAGCAGGACTACAAAGAGACCTGGACAGGCTACAAGCCTGGTCCAGCAACTGCCTTCTTGAATTTAACCCTGCAAAATGCAAAGTCATGAAGATCGGGGAAGGGCAAAGAAGACCACAGACACAGTATAGTCTAGGCGACCAAAGACTGCAAACCTCACTCAAGGAAAAAGATCTGGGGGCGAGTATAATACCGAGCACATCTCCTGAGGCACACATCAATCAGATAACTGCTGCAGCATACGGGCTCTGGCAAACCTACGGATTGCGTTCCGATACCTGAGTAAGGAATCGTTCATGACTCTGTACACCTGTTGCGTACAGTGCCACTACTTAAGCCTGTTTAGCCCTTTCTTGCAACAAATAAACAGGATTGAATATCCTGTTCTAGATGAAATCCTTCAAGTGTTCAGTAGTAAACAATCACAATGTTTCTTTCCGGTTTTTTATTAAGTTTCTTAATAAACCATAGAAGGGTTTTATATTAACTTTAAAAAGGTCGCACCATAAAACAGAGTACTCATGAAATTTACACTTAAGTTCACTTAAAAGATAATACACAGTATTATCTTGATTATAGTACTGAACGGCTCTAGTATCATAGCACCTTCTCTTAACATAATAACACTTTACTTAATTCAATCCAAATGAGACAGAAGACGTAACACTTCAATAATAATTCACTCTTATTCAACTTTCATAATATACTAAGTGAGATTAGGAATATTTTACACTTAAAGGAATTTTGAGGCGAGTCTGTCTCCCATGACTTTTTCACCGTCCTCTTTGAACCAATACTGCTTAAATTCACTCCTAGCAGAGCTAGGGACAATCACCAGCGTCTCCAAAACAGCTACACACACCTCGTCCGAGACGTTTCTGTCAGATACCGTCCGAGGTACTGGAGGGTCACTAGGGAACCTCATGTGGGACCAGAAGTTTAAATCCAGGAATCAGGGAGCTTCCCTCACGAGAGGTGAGGAAGGTAAGAACTGAACTCTGTGAGGCTTTACCAGCCCACTTTGCCTCGGTCGGAGCAGGGGTCGAGCAGCTCAAAACACCTACTGGTGCTTGGCCAGGTCACCAGCAGTTGACACTAATTAAATGACCTACCTAAATACAAAGCTAAGTAATACGACCAGATAATATTATAAAGTCGAGTAAATCCATTTTAGCTACTAATGGAATTACTCCTGAATATAATATTAAGTGAAATAGCAAAAATAACATGTAATAGTATACCATTGTGATAATAAGAAGAAAATGAGCAAAATGAACAAAAGGGTGTAACAACACCATATACATCAGGCCCATACTGGAGTATGCAGCACCAGTTTGGAATCCACATCTGGTCAAGCGCGTCAAGAAATTAGAGAACATAAGAACATAAGAAAGAAGGAACACTGCAGCAGGCCTACTGGCCTTTGCGAGGCAGGTCCAAGTCTCCTACCGGCTTAAGCCAATGCACCCAACCTAGTCAGGTCAGGTCACATTCACTTAAGGAAGGAACACGGCAACTGACCTAGTAGCACAAGCTAATCAGGTCCAACTCACACCCACCCACACCCACCCACACCCACTCATCTATTTATCTAACCTATTTTTAAAACTACACAACTTTTTAGCCTCTATAACTGTACTCGGGAGTTTGTTCCACTCATCCGCAACTCTATTACCAAACCAGTGCTTTCCTATATCCTTCCTGAATCCGAATTTTTCCAACTTAAAACCATTGCTGCGAGTCCTGTCTTGGCTAGATATTTTCAGCACGCCATTTACATCCCCCTTATTTATTCCTGTCTTCCATTTATGCACCTCAATCATATCCCCTAGAGAGTGCAGATTCAGGGCCCTCAGTCTATATTCATTGGGAAGGTTTCTGATACATGGGATCAACTTTGTCATCCTCCTTTGTACGTTTTCCAGAGCAATTATATCCATTCTGTAATACGGTGACCAAAACTGTGCAGTATAATCTAAATGAGGCCTAACCAAGGATACATAAAGTTGAAGAACAACCTGAGGACCCCTATTATTTATGCTTCTTGATATGAAGCCAAGGACACTTATGCACTGTTGTCTTGGTTTCAGATAACTGCTAACCAGAACTCCTAAATCTTTTTTGCAATCCATAATATTAAGACCTACATTATTTAGTTTATATGTGGCATGGTTATTGTCTTGTCGAATATTTAGAACTTTGCATTTGTCTATATTAAACTGCGTCTGCCACTTCTCCGACCATTGCATCAGTCTATTCAAATCTTCCTGTAGTGGTCTAATGTCCTCGTCAGAATGAATTCGACGGCCTATTTTGGTGTCATCGGCAAACTTGCTTATGTCGCTCTTTGTGCCCTCATCTATGTCGTTTATGTAGATTGTGAACAACAGGGGACCCAACACTGATCCCTGTGGAACACCGCTCATGACGCTTCCCCACTCTGATTTCTCCCCATTTATGCAAACTCTCTGCTGCCTATTTGTCAACCATGCCTCTATCCAGGAAAATAATTCTCCTCCTATTCCAAGTGCCTTAATTTTCCTCAATAGTCTCTGATGTGGGACCCTGTCAAAAGCCTTACTGAAGTCCATATACACAATATCAGATTCATTACCATGATCTACCTCCTCAAATACCTTAGTGAAAAAAGTTAATAAATTCGTAAGGCAGGAACGCCCCTTTGTAAAACCATGCTGAGATTCGTTGATTAATTTATGCTTTTCAAGGTGGCTACGAACTGCCTCGGCAATTAATGATTCAATAAATTTTCCCACTATGGAGGTTAGGCTTATTGGTCTATAGTTCGAAACTAAGGACCTGTCACCTGCTTTGAAAATTAGGTATCACATTTACCATTTTCCACTTATCTGGCACAATGCCAGTTTGTAGTGATATGTTGGAAAGATTAGCTAAAGTTTGCTAAGCTCCTCTTTACATTTCTTTAGAACCCTTGTGTACAGTTCATCGGGGCCTGGGGATTTGTTAGGTTTTAATTTATCTATTTGCCTAAGGACCATGTCACTTGTGACCCTAATCATAAATAGTTTATTATCGTCCTGTTCTACATAATTTATTATTTCTGGAATATCGCTAGTATCTTCCTGTGTAAAAACTGAGAGGAAGTGTGTTAAAAATTCTTCGCATTTCCTTATCACTGTCAGTGAGCTGACTCGATTAACTTTTGAGTGGGCCTATCTTGTCCCTGATCTTACTTCTGTGTACCTGAAAGAATCCTTTTGGGTTAGTCTTCGATTCTCTTGCAACTTTAACCTCATAATCTCTTTTTGCTTTTCTTATTCCCTTTTTTATTTTTCTCTTTAATTGAATATATTGATTTCTTAATTGCCCCTCTCCTCTTTTGACTGGCCTAAATATGCCTCTCTTTTGACCAGTTAGATGTTTTAATCTATTGTTCATCCATTTAGAATAATTTTTGTTTGATCTGATTTCCATGTTTGGAACATAAATTGTCTGAGCAGCTAAAACTATGCCCTGGAAAACGTCATATCGGCAATCATCACCACCTACCTGACCATATTCAGGTCATTCCAGTTCAGCCCTCCCAAGTAATTTTTCAGTCCTATGAAATCAGCCGAGCGGAAGTCAGGGACGGAGACTTGATTGCCATTATTAGGGGAATTCCATGATATATTAAAACTAAGTGATTTATCATCACTTTCTCCAAGCTCATCATTAACCTCAAGATTATTAATTAGCGTTTCCCTACTGGCAAGAACCAAGTCAAGGAGGTTATTTCCCCTAGTTGGTTCTGTCACGAACTGTTTTAAAAAAACAATCCTGAATCGTATCAAGAAAGTCACCTGACTCTAAATTTCCTGTCAAATTTCTCCAGTCAATCTCTCTATAGTTGAAATCTCCCATTAGCACAACATTTTCGTAAGTAGATGCCTTACGAATTTCGTCCCATAGAAGTTTACTGCACTCCCTATCAAGATTTGGGGTCCTGTAAATCACACATAAAATTAGTTTTTCTCGGCCCTCGAGAAGCTGTAACCAAACAGATTCAGTGGCTTACACTTCTAATTTTATATCTTGTCTAACACAGCAATTTAAATTGTCTCTGACTTACGTCGCTACTCCACCACCCTTCCTGTTGACCCTGTAAGTGTGGAATAATTTATAGCCTTGTATGTGACATTCAGAAGGCATCTCTCTATCTTTCAGATTGAGCCAGGTCTCTGTTATAGCAATAATATCTATGTTTCCTGCGCTTACAATTAATCTTAGCTCATCTATCTTATGTCTTACACTCCTGCTATTAGTATAGTAAACCTTAAGGGAGCTAGCCCCTTGCTGCCCTCTGCTGTCCCCCTTTGTGCAAAGGTTTGCAACAAGACTAGTCCTAGAGCTAAGGGAATTGTCCTACGAAGAAAGGTTAAGGGACATTGGCCTGACGACACTAGAGGACAGGAGGGACAGGGAGACATGATAACGACATATAAAATACTGCGTGGAATAGACAAGGTGGACAAAGACAGGATGTTCCAGAGATGGGACACAGACACAAGGGGTCACAGTTGAAAGTTGAAGACCGAGACGGGTGAAAGGGAAGTTAGGAAGTATTTCTTCAGTCATAGAGTTGTCAGGAAATGGAATAGCCTAGGAAGTGACGTAGTGGAGGCGGGAACCATTCGTAGTTTTAAGACGAGGTTTGATAAAGCTCATGGAGCAGGGAGAGAGGACCTAGTAGCAATCAGTGAAGAGCCGGGGGCCAAGAGCTATGACTCGACCTCTGCAACCACAAATAGTTGAGTACAGGTGAGTACACACGCACTTGGAGTAGGGAGAGAGTGAACCTTGTCTCAGGCTGGGTTGTTAGGTTAGGAGAATCATTGAAGCCAGTCACAGGCACACCACAGGAAGATTCTGGTGTTTGTGAGAGCTTCAGTGACTTAGCTTGCACAAGTTGTAAGATCAACAGAGAGAATGCAGCTTGGGAAGATGCTCGGAAATTGGCAGGAAATGATGGCGATTGAAGTCAAGTAGAGGATTCCTGTAGAAGTTGACGCCGGAGCAGCACCTGGGAGGAGGTGGGCGTGAGTGTGGGCGGTGTGTGGGCGGAGGGGAAGAGAGCTGGGTGGTCGTAGTATGAAGGAGGGCGGGATGTGGTTGGTATGAGAGGGGTTTGAGAGCCAGAGAGGAAGAGGATGGTCAGAGTGGGAGGAGAGGGTCATCAAGAGTTGCTGGAGTGGGGAAAACAATGATATGAATATAAGACTTGACTCTCAGAAGTTATTTTATAATGATGGTGTTGGTAAGTCAACGGTGGCAGTGATGCATCAACGGTGGCAGTGATGCATCAACGGTGGCAGTGATGCATCAACGGTGGCAGTGATGCATCAACTGTGGCAGTGATGCATCAACGGTGACAGCAATACTTCCACGTAGGCAGGTGTGCTTCAGTGGAGGCTGGGACATCTCTGGCTATATGTCCTCCCGGGAGAGGGAACTTGGAAGTCATTTTTAACCAAGAGGAAGATGGTAAGGAGAGAGGTGGTGATGCAGAAGTAATAACGGAAGAAGAGAGCAATAAAATAGGAAAAAGAGAGTGTGATAGTGTACTCCATCTCTATGATCCTCCTCAACAGTATTTATGTGTCTCTGTGACTATATATCTGTCTATATAGCTATATAACTGTTCCTTGTTTATATGTCTGTAAGTGCACTTATATATGCATATATGTACCTGTATGTGTATGTATGTATGTATGTATGTATGTATGTATGTATGTATGTATGTATGTATGTATGTATGTATGTATGTATGTATGTATGTATATGTAATATATATATTATATATTATATATAATATATTATATATTATATATATATATATATATATATAATATATATATATATATATATATATATATATATATATATATATATATAGTTGGGCCAGTGGGCCTGCTGCAGTGTTCTCTTTCTTATGAGTCGCGTGTCGTCGCACGTCAGGTGTTGCTTAATTGTGGGATGTGATGGTGAGTAGTCACGAAAGTGCTTGGAATTTCACTATTCTTTCACAGTGGTTGTTTTGCATATATATATATATATATATATATATATATAAAATATATTATATATATATATATATATATATATATAAAATATATATATATATATATATATATATTATAATATAGGGGGTACCACCTCTAGAACTGTCCTGGGGAACCTCATCCTCAGAGAAAAGAATAAACTTGCTTCAGGGAAAACTCAAGGTTCTCCCTGAAGCTGTTTGAGAATTTTCTCCTACCACCCCTATATTTAACACATATTTTATTTAAAGACAAAATACATTGATATAACATTCACAAAAATACAATAGTAACTAAAACATACCCCGGCCGGGATTGAACCCGCGGTCATAGAGTCTCAAAACTCCCGCCCGTCGCATTAGCCACTAGTGGCTAACGCGACGAGCTGGAGTTTTGAGACTCTATGACCGCGGATTCAGTCCCGATCGGGGTATGGTTTGTTTGCAATCGTGTCATTACGATTTCGTGAGACAATAGTAAGTAAAACAACATAGATAGCTCAGGGCTACATCTCGAATACTTCGTCCAGGCATTTCCTCTCTGGATTGTGACACTTAGTCTCTGAAAGAGGAAGCTGGTCGCCCTGTGGTCCTTGGTTTCTATGATCAGTTTTTCACCCAGATCTTTGAGGAACTTTAGAGCACACTTGCCCCATGCTCCAAGGGTCTCCGACCCTATTGGGATGAAGTTATAGCAAGGGGGAAGGTCTTCATATTTGCGGATCTCCTGGGTCTCCCTGTGGCTGGCAGCTCCACCCCCTTTAGCTATGGAGTATGGCAAGTAGGTGTCTGCCAATGTGGTGGCACAGGTGTAGTCCCAGGCAATCTGCTTTCCATCCTTCCAAGGTAGCATAGTGGCTCCATCAGGGCGCTTTTGACATCCGTCAGATCTCTGCACTTGGGGTTCCCGTTGAGCTGGGCAACGGGCTGTTGTCATGTATGGGGGGTATCGGACCTACACAGCATTGGGGAATATGTGACTAATCGGGAGGGAATAGGTAGGAGAGAGACAGAAGTGATCAGGAAGGAGGCAGGTAGGTAGGTATGACAGGTTAGTGGTGACCACCACGACGCTCTCATTAACTCTACACTACTCACTACCGTATGACTCGCCGCTCTTCACTCACTCCACCTTATATAAACAAAATAAAGTATAAGAAATAGAAATACGTAATGGGAACAGTGAATATTACTATTCCACTCAAACATCGTTTATTATTAAGTCCATGTGCAATAATATATTTGGGAACAGGAGAACATTATTGGGGTTTAGATAAAATGGCGATGGTACATATAAGCAGCGAGACAGGGAATACAATCAACTGACGAAACAGAATATAACTTACAATATAGTTCAGAGGACAGTTCACCACAGGAACTAAGTTACAACACTAGCCACAGGTCCCAAGACCTACACAGCATGAGTACTGCTCCAAGCCAGTATTCTGCCCAATGTCTTCAACAGTCTCCTCCAGAGACTCCAGCAGCCCTCTCCCGAGCCCTGCACAATGGCAGCAGCTCTGCCCGAATCTCCTTGCTGAGAGCTCTGCCCACAGGCCAAAGCTCTGCTCGACTCCTTGATCATGCTGTTCCTTGGGCTTATATTGTCCTCAAAGCACCCCCTCCCTTCCCACAGTGGGGTGTGCACCACGTGTTTTGACCTGACGCCGAGATCTGATGCCGTTAAGGACAAAAGACCTCAGACTTAAGCTGAGAGGCATGTCTGGCAGCTAATTGCCAAGGCAATGTGTGACTATATAATTGGTTAAATTAGGTGTCCCTTAGCGACCTCACAAGCCCAGTTCAACAACAACACACTGTGTCAAGGCTTCTCTTTATGATGTCATTGACCTCCTCATGTCTGGCATACTTCCCTTCCACTGTGTGACACACGGGACCATCAAGCACGAATTGATCAGCTGTCGCCCTGCCGCAAATACACCTATGTTCGGTGAGGATGGGGGCGAAGAGCAACACGAATCCAAATGGCCTGTGGGTCGAGTCGAGTGTCCAGGAAGAAATTGGGAACAGCTTGAAGAAAATCTCCTGAGTGTGGTTCCTTCACTGCCAGGAGACGAGCTTTGTCCTTTCCTGAAGCGTTGGTGAGCATTGTGTTGGCGATTTTTTTCCATGATCAGTTTGTCCCAGTGGGACTGTTTGTGTTCTTTGGGAGGAGCTGGTCTACTGGAGGAGTCTGTAAGGGTGTCCCACTGAATCGCTGCTTCAGTAAACCTGGGGTCTTGAGCTCCTACCACGTTTCTCAAGCGTTCGGGGACAATCTTCTTGGCTTATATATATATATATATATATATATATATATATATATATATATATATATATATATATATATATATATATATATATATAAACCATACCCCCGGCCGGGATTGAACCCGCGGTCATAGAGTCTCAAAACTCCAGCCCGTCGCGCTAGCCACTAGACCAGCTAGCCACAATAAGATTCATCCAACTAGGCTGGAGTTTTGAGACTCTATGACCGCGGGTTCAATCCCGGCCGGGGTATGGTTTATTTGCAATCGTGTCATTACGATTTCTTAAGTCATGTTGACGGCAGTGAAGGGACTTGAGCTAGAGTTTCGTCACGGCCACGCTAGCTGGAGATTCGTCTGTAAAAACTTGCATTTGTGGTCACAGAGGTGCCTGTGCTAACTTTCCTATGGTGTAGAAAATATACCTAGTTGGATGAATCTTATTGTGGCTAGCTGGTCTAGTGGCTAGCGCGACGGGCTGGAGTTTTGAGACTCTATGACCGCGGGTTCAATCCGGCCGGGGGTATGGTTTATTTGCAATCGTGTCATTACGATTTCTTAAGTCATATATATATATATATAATATATATATATATATATATATATAATATATATATATATTCTTTCTTTCAACACATCGGCCGTATCCCACCGAGGCAGGGTGGCCCAAAAGAAAAAACCAAATTTTCTCCTTTCAAATTTAGTAATGTATACAGGAGAAGGGGTTACTAGCCCCTTGCTCCCGGCATTTTAGTCGCCTCTTACAACACGCATGGCTTACGGAGGAAGAATTCTGTATATATATATATAGTATATATATATATATATATATATATATATATATATATATATATATATATATATATATATATAAATTATATATGTATATATGTAATATATATATATATACATATATATATATATATTTATATATATATATATATATATATATATATATATATTATATAAATATATATATATATATATATATATGATATATATAATATATATATATATATATATATATAGATAGATAGATAGATAGAGAGAGGGAGAGAGAGAGAGAGAGAGAGAGAGAGAGAGAGAGAGAGAGAGAGAGAGAGAGAGAGGGGAAGCACTCCTTGTGCTTCCCTCATTACCATACATTTATTCATCCCAATTTGCACATAATTCTACTCTTAATAATATCTTCCCTTACCTCCCTTCGTTGCCTCACAATCCTCCCTCTCTCCTTCCTCTCCTTATCTTCCTTCTCTCCTCCCTCCTTCTATCCTCCTTCTTTCCTCTCTCTTTCCATCCTCCTTTTTTACCTTCTTCCTACTTTCATCTTCCTATTCAAACCCATCTTGTTGCCTCTCCTCTCCCTAGCCTCCTCTTCACCCTATCTCCAGACTCCTTCTCTTCTCCTCTCTCTCCAGCCTCCTTCTCTTCTCCCTCTTCAAACCTTCCCTTTCCTCCTTCTTCCTAAGTTCTCTCCTCCCTTTTCCTACCCTATTTCTTCTCTCCTTTTTTTTTAAGTTAACATTTCAGCTCCCTCTTCCTACTTTCTCTCTCATCTCTCTATTCTGGCTCTCCTTCCTCGCCAAGTCTCTCTCTCTCTCTCTCTCTCTCTCTCTCTCTCTCTCTCTCTCTCTCTCTCTCTCTCTCTCTCTCCTCTCTCTCCTACTCTCTCTCTCTCTCTCTCTCTCTTTTACACAGGGTTTGACAAGGTTAAGCATCCCTAGCTTTATTGACAAGCTATTTACAGGTTAAGGATTCCTAACTTTATTGACAAACTAAGAGCTGTTACCTACATCAGCTCATTTGAAAGCATTTTTATTGTTATGAGACATACAAGTATGGAACAGGATGAAGTTGGAGCCATCTGTGGGCCAGCATTTTCATCTGATCAATTGACTTTATCTCGTTGACATCATAATACTGTACGATTGTGTTCCAGACGCAAGTCATCCTGGGTATATATGATCTCAGATGGAGTGATGTTCTGGATAGAAAGCAATGTTGCTATTGATTAAATACCACTCGTCCGTGGTTACAATATATATACTGCTTGTGGAGGGTAGTACAACAAACGGGGAGTAGAATGAAATTAGCTCTGAGGCGTCCACACCACCGTATGTCCTCGGATCACGGCAAAACACTCTGCTCTGCTGGGTGCGTGATTCTTGCAGGATTGGGTGGTCCTGTGAATTAGAGCGTAATGTGATTTTCGCTCACCATGAGGCAGGCCAAAACGACATGGGTTCGAGTCCTCGGCTAGTCGCAGTGTTGTTTATGTGAAGTTGCTGCTTTCTGCCCGTCTTGTGGTACAGAAACTTGCCTCTCGCTGTCCTGGAAGTGGATCCAAGTGTGGTACTTTGACAATATTGGCCTTGTTCATAACAGTAAGGCCACCCACATCCCTCCTGTGTTGAAGGCTCTGCTGAAATGACAGATCTATCCAGGATGGGTCCCGGCGAGAGATGAGACGTCTTGCTCTGTTCTCTAATCTGTCAAGCAGTCACAGATGAGAAGGGGGGCAGGCGAACCATGAAAGTGGAGCATACTCAAGGTGTGAGCGTACTTGTGCCTCTTACAAAATCTTGCAACCCCTGTTGTCAAGCAGATGCGAGATACGGCGAAGTGCTGTAAGCTTCCTGGCTTCCTTGTTCGCAAGATTTACAACGTGGTTTTTCATGGACAGTTTGGAGTCAAATTTCACCCCAAGGATATCAACTTCTTTCCAGGTGCCAACACTCTCCCATTCATCCTTACTACTGCACCGGCATTACCATCATGGTGCCTAGAGATCATCATCATTTGTGTTTTCTCAGGTGCAAATGCTACTTGCCATCAATTACCCCAAGCTGATATAGCTCTTACCTGGTGATTGATGTAGCTTAGAGCAGCTGGCATTTCTTCTCTTGGATAAGTGAATGTCAGTGTACAGTCGTCTGCGTATTCATGGGATTCTGGGACGAGATGAAGAAAGTCATTGAAGTAGACATTCCATAACAATGGTCCCAGCACGCTTCCTTGTGGAACACTTGCCCCAGTAGGATGTCTTGCTGATGCTGTACCATTGACAACTACACTTAGAGATCTATCATGAAGGTAATCACTGAGGAGACATAGCGTAGAGATTCAGTTCCCAGTTCTTGCAGTTTTGCTAAGAGGCCCTGGTGCCACACCCGGTCGAAAGCACCAGCAATGTCCAGTGCTACAACACAGCTGACTTTGGATTCATCCAGTGGCTGGTGCCGCTGGTGCCTCTCTCTCTCTTTTTTTTTCTTTTTTACACAGGGTTTGACAAGGTTAAGGATCCCTAGCTTTATTGACAAGCTGAGAGCTGTTACCTACATCAGCTCCCCTTGTCTCCTCCCCTTTCCCTTCCTTTCCCTTGTATCCTTTCTCTCTTCCTTTCTTTCTCCATCCCATTCATCCAGACACCCATGCTTCACCCGTCTTCTCCCTTTCATCCATTTCCCCTATCTTCCCTCCCCACCACATCCCACTATGATCCCTACCACCTCCCTCTCTCTCTCTCTCTCTCTCTCTCTCTCTCTCCCCTCCCCACCATCTCCTTCTCTTCTCCCAACACCTCCATCTCTCCTCCCACTACCTCTTTCTCCCCTCCTCACATCTCCTTCTCCCCTCCCAATCCCTCCCTCTGTCCCCTTCCCACAGCCTTCCCACCATTTCTCCCCTCCCCACCACATCCCCCCCCACAACCCCCCCTCCTACACACTGAAACACTTCAGACACTATCAGGAAAATTACCATAATATAAGCATTGGCGACATCTGCACCAAAACATTGTTTTTCTCCTCCTGCCTATATTTTTGGGGGTTATTCTAAATTCCAGTATGCAAATGGGATCCCAATTTCTCATTAATGCCGGAGAGTTTTTTTTTAATAGGAGTATTTCGTAATGCACGCAATGATTATATTCGTAATGTCTCACAGGATATTACCAGCCATAATACACGTTAACAAAGTATAATGCACGTCCTTCTGAAATGCTTTGAAGTGTATTTAATAATAATAATAATAATAATAATAATAATAATAATAATAATAATAATAATAATAATAATAATAACAATAATAATAATATTAATAATAATAATAATAATAATAATAATAATAATATTAATTAATAATAATAAATCTAATAATAATAAATCATAATAATAATAATAATAATAATAATATAATAATAATAATAATAATAAATCATAATAATAATAATAATAATAATAATAATAATAATTAATAATAATAATAATTATAATAATAATATAATAATAATATTATAATAATATAATAAATAATAATAATAATAATAATAATAATAATAATAATAATAATAATAATAATAATAATAATAATAATAATATTAATAAATCATAATAATAATTATTCAGTTACAAGGTATGAAGGAAGGAAAAGAAAAAATCCAGCAAAAGTAGGCCTAAGACTTGTGATTTCAAAATAGCTAATGTTACAGAAGGTTTTTATTTTGAGGTTGTGGTTATTATTGTTGTTGTTGTTGTTGTTGTTGAGGTTGTGGTTATTATTATTGTTGTTGTTGTTGTTGAGGTTGTGGTTATTATTATTGTTGTTATTGTTGTTGTTGAGGTTGTGGTTATTATTATTGTTGTTGTTGTTGTTGTTGTTGTTGTTGAGGTTGTGGTTATTATTATTGTTGTTATTGTTGTTGTTGAGGTTGTGGTTATTTATTATGTGTTGTTGTTGTTGTTGTTGTTGAGGTTGTGGTTATTATTATTGTTGTTGTTGTTGTTGTTGAGGTTGTGGTTATTATTATTGTTGTTGTTGTTGTTGTTGTTGAGGTTGTGGTTATTATTATTGTTGTTATTGTTGTTGTTGAGGTTGTGGTTATTATTATTGTTGTTGTTGTTGTTGTTGTTGAGGTTGTGGTTATTATTATTGTGATGTAAAGTGATAAATCTGGGAAGGATACCTACCTGGAGTCTACTTGGACTGTGTTCCAGGGGTCAACGCTCCCGAGGACCGTTCCATGATCAGGCCTACAGGTGGATCAGAGCCTGATCAACCTGGCTATTACTGCTGGCTGCATGTAGCCCCACGTACGAACCCCAGCACGGCTGATCGGGTACTGAACTTCAAGTATCCAGTTCATCGGATCAAGAGCCCCACACTGGCATCAAGACACCACCTCCCTTGAGGGGTAAAATAAATTAAAGCTGGAATGTTATGAAATGATCTTCTACCTTGAGAGAAAATGAAATTAATATTAAGCGGGAATTGTCACATTTGCTCTTTGCTGATGACACAGTACTTTTGTCAGTAAAATGGAAGAATGCAAATTATTTTTCTTCACTCTGGTAGGATTGCTGGTCTTTTTTTCTGTCTCATAAACATGTAAGGAGGGTCGAGCCTCCACCAGTGCCTTGTGTTGGATAACCCACACGAGTTTACCTTTTCACATAAATAAATATGTAGTCAATAACCAAACAAGGCAGAGGGAAGATGTAGCCTCAACCCTCCCACTGAGGACAATAACCATAAGAATGGTGGTCACACCTTCCATGACCCCTGCTCAGACACCCTGGGTGTCTGATGCCCTGTGTCTGACACCCAGGGTGTCTGACACCCAGGGTGTCTGATACCCTGTGTCTGATACCCAGGGCGTCTGTATACTACACAGTATTATTGATGGATAATCGTCAGGGGAAAACGAGGGTTAAGAGCTCTTCATCCAAGGAATTCAAGTTGCCATTCCCTTCGTTGAATCATACAATAACAACACTGCGACTAGCCGAGGACTCGAACCCATGTCGTTTTGGCCTGCCTCATGGTGAGCGAAAATCACATGACGCTCTAATTCACAGGACCACCCAATCCTGCAAGAATCACGCACCCAGCAGAGCAGAGCGTTTTGCCGTGATCCGAGGACATACGGTGGTGTGGGTGCCTCAGAGCTAATTTCATTCTACTCCCCGTTTGTTGTACTACCCTCCACAAGCAGTATATATATATTGTAACCACGGACTATCCTCCACAAGCAGTATATATATTGTGACCACGGACTATCCTCCACAAGCAGTATATATATTGTAACCACGGACTATCCTCCACAAGCAGTATATATATTGTAACCACAGACTATCCTCACAAGCAGTATATATATTGTAACCACGGACTATCCTCCACAAGCAGTATATATATTGTAACCACGGACTATCCTCCACAAGCAGTATATATATTGTAACCACGGACTATCCTCCACAAGCAGTATATATATTGTAACCACGGACTAGTGGTACTTAATCAATAGCAACATTGCTTTCTATCAGAGGTGAACTCTGATACCTTCGCTGAGAACCAATATATTTCAGATTAAGTCAAGCTGAAAGTTTTAGAACAATCTTGAAATATATTCTAGAAAAAATACTTTAATCATATTATGCAAGGAGTTTAATAATACGAAAATACAATAATACAATATAATGTATGATAGGTAAAGGATTTAATTAAGCTTCCACAATTGTATTTTTTTTTTTTTGCTGCTTTAGCTCTATATAAAAGTTATGAAAATATAATTCTATTGTCACTTTATGTTATGTGCTTTATTATTTATGCAGGTACCAACAGCCTGAGTGATCAGATCAGCAACCAGGAAGTCTAGTCTGAAACCGAGGCGCGGAGACAGTGACCTCAGGAAGCGACTACAGGTAACCTGCAGGTTACCTGTAGGTTACCTGTAGTTATTACATAGGGACCCGGCAAAAGCTCCTGCTTAAATCCATCAGTGTATATAACTTGTGATACATTATTAACAGCTAAGTTAGGTTAGGTTAGGTTAGATTTGCCAGGAAACAGAACAAGTGCTTCCTGACGCGGGTGTTAGCTATATATGATGACCAGCCTCTGGAACTTTTGGTCATCTGACCGAGGCCTTCCGCTGGCTTACCCTTCCACCCGTTTAAAAATTTCGGATACGATTATGACTATTGTATTACTCAAAGTTAATCCAGAAATTTCTTCTTTGTAAGTAATTTAAGGAAGG
Source organism: Cherax quadricarinatus (assembly GCF_026875155.1). Classification (NCBI taxonomy): domain Eukaryota; kingdom Metazoa; phylum Arthropoda; class Malacostraca; order Decapoda; family Parastacidae; genus Cherax; species Cherax quadricarinatus. Next base: position 23,959,328 of record NC_069472.1, read on the forward strand.
AATTACTAGTGACGAGCTTCTTGGGAGAGGCTAGTATTCCTGGAGAGAGTTTCGGGGATCGACGCCCCCGCGGCCCGGTCTGAGACCAGGCCTCGTGGTGGATTACTGTCTGATATTTAAATGAATTATTAACTTTCATGGAGGGATGAAATGATCTCTTGTGCTCACTCATAGGATGAGCAGCACAGCGTAATACTGACTTTATGAGAGAGAGAGAGAGAGAGAGAGAGAGAGAGAGAGAGAGAGAGAGAGAGAGAGAGAGAGATCCTGGATAGATCTGTCATTTCAGCAGAGCCTTCAACACAGGAGGGATGTGGGTCGCCTTACTGTTATGTACAAGGCCAATATTGTCAAAGTACCACACTTGGATCCACTTCCAGGACAGCGTGAAACAAGCTTTTATGCCACAAGACGGGCAGAAAGCAGCAACTTCACTCTGGCTGTACCCTTCTCCAGAACATCACTCCATCTGAGATCATATATACCCAGGATGACTCGAGTATGGAACACATTCGTACAGCATAATGATGTCAACGAGATAACGTCAGTTGATCAAATGAAAATGCTGGCCCACAGATGGCTCCAACTTCATCCTGTTCCCTACTTGTATGTCTCATAACAATAAAAATGCTTTCAAATGAGCTGATGTAGGTAACAGCTCTTAGCTTGCCAATAAAGTTAGGAATCCTTAACCTGTAAATAGCTTGTCAATAAAGCTAGGGATCCTTAACCTTGTCAAACCCTGTGTAAAAGAGAGAGAGAGAGAGAGAGAGAGAGAGAGAGAGAGAGAGAGAGAGAGAGAGAGAGAGAGAGAGAGAGAGAGAGAGAGAGAGAGAGAGAGAGAGAGAGAGAGAGAGAGAGAGAGAGAGAGAGAGAAAGAGAGAGAGAGAAAGGCTCACCCGCGGTCACTTGGTGACACTGTGATATATCTTGTGGTTGTGCTCTACGTGTGTCCTGCCCTTGTTAGCTCAGTATTGACCACACACACGCACACACACACACACACACACACACACACACACACACACACACACACACACACACACACACTAAAAGTCACCACTTGTTCTACAGGAACTAATGAGACTTGGAAGACAAGCTAACTAATTAGTGGCCGAGTAACACAGACAACAACTGCGGTAGTTAAGTCACTGCCCTAATGACCAGCCGAGGTGATTTAGCAGTGTGTGTGTGTGTGTGTGCTAACCAAGCATAAGGGGAATTACCGGGCTGTGGTTCGTACGTTGGACTGCGTGCGGCCAGCAGTAACAGCCTGGTTGATCAGGCCCTGATCCACCGGGAGGCCTGGTCGTGGACCGGGCCGTGGGGGCGTTGATCCCCGGAATAACCTCCAGGGAGACTGGGTACCAGGTAGCAGAGCCTGGAATTGGGTCCCCCTCCAGATAAAACAGGGAGGTGCTATTACCTGGAGAGAGTTCCTGGGGTCAACGCCCCCGCGGCCCGGTCTGTGACCAGGCCTCCTGGTGGATCAGAGCCTGATCAACCAGGCTCTGATCCACCAGGGGAATTTGCATACGTGGAAGATAATGTTAAAACACACGTCGCAGAAACCCTGCAAATTTGCTGACCCTGGCAAAACGTCATTTATTCAATAAAAACATCAAATACTTTCATTGTGAGATGCGCGAAACATCACTAGAGATAAAGAAAATGCATAAACTATTGATCCCAAAGGCAGACGTGAAAGGAACGCGACGCAATTAAATTAAATATAGAGGACAAGAGTAGCCTAATTTTAGATTTATTATTATTATAATCAAGGGGGAAGCGCTAAACCCGGAGGATTATACAGCGCCTGGGGGGGGGGGTTGTGGAAGGCATTCAGGCTTAATTCGGGGAACTGGAGCACAGATCCAATTCCCTAAATCAAGAGCCCCTCACCAACATCAAGGAACCTTCCTTGAGGGGAATTTTAGATTTAGTCACCTGATGGTTAGTTTATTGTCCACCACATAACTGTCTTGTACACGACAGTGGCTAGTTTATTGTGCCTCTAATATTTATCCTTCGGAGGGCAGTGGCTAGTTTATTGTGCACCTCATATCCATCTTGTGGATGGTATTGGCTGTTTCATTGTATATTCAATATATCAGACGAAAGTATTTGGAAGCGATCATGAAAGTAGTCACCACACGATACCACTGAATCCCAACTGCTATGATATATCCAAACGATTCCTACCATAGATACTGCCATCAGATGATAACATCTCACACAGAAGAGCTCTGAATAGGCCTACTGGCTCACTCCAGGTAGGTACTTCTCTAACTCATATTTTTTTTTTTTAACACATCGGCCGTCTCCCACCAAGGCAGGGTGACCCGAAAAAGAATGAACTAAAGTTTTTCTTCTTTTTACATTTAGTAATATATACAGGAGAAGGGGTTACTATCCCCTTGCTCCCGGCATTTTAGTCGCCTCTTATGACACGCACGGCTTACGGAGAAATAATTCTTCTCCACTTTCCCATGGAGAAACTCATAATTATCCTTAAAAGTTATAGAGTTAATACCTATCCTCTACTCATGTTATGTTGCTCCACTTGTCCACTTCACTCTTTGTACTATGTAT
>NC_069472.1:23966919-23971919 GCF_026875155.1 Cherax quadricarinatus
AGTTTCCTAGCTCAGGCTGACATTGTTGAAGTCTCCCAGCTCAGGCTGACACTGTTGAAGTCTCCCAGCTCAGGCTGACACTGTTGAAGTCTCCCAGCTAAGGCTGACACTGTTGAAGTCTCCCAGCTCAGGCTGACACTGTTGAAGTCTCCCAGCTCAGGCTGACACTGCTGAAGTTTCCTAGCTCAGGCTGACACTGTTGAAGTCTCCTAGCTCAGGCTGACACTGTTGAAGTCTCCCAGCTCAGGCTGACACTGTTGAAGTCTTCCAGCTTAGGCTGACACTGTTGAAGTCTCCCAGCTCAGGCTGACACTGCTGAAGTCTCCTAGCTCAGGCTGACACTGCTGAAGTCTCCTAGCTCAGGCTGACAATGTTGAAGTCTCCTAGCTCAGGCTGACAATGTTGAAGTCTCCCAGCTCAGGCTGACAATGTTGAAGTCTCCTAGCTCAGGCTGACAATGTTGAAGTCTCCTAGCTCAGGCTGACAATGTTGAAGTCTCCTAGCTCAGGCTGACAATGTTGAAGTCTCCTAGCTCAGGATGACAATGTTGAAGTCTCCTAGCTCAGGCTGACAATGTTGAAGTCTCCTAGCTCAGGCTGACAATGTTGAAGTCTCCTAGCTCAGGCTGACAGTGTTGAAGTCTCCTAGCTCAGGCTGACAATGTTGAAGTCTCCCAGCTCAGGCTGACAATGTTGAAGTCTCCTAGCTCAGGCTGACAATGTTGAAGTCTCCCAGCTCAGGCTGACACTGTTGAAGTCTCCCAGCTCAGGCTGACACTGCTGAAGTTTCCTAGCTCAGGCTGACACTGTTGAAGTCTCCTAGCTCAGGCTGACACTGTTGAAGTCTCCCAGCTCAGGCTGACACTGTTGAAGTCTTCCAGCTTAGGCTGACACTGTTGAAGTCTCCCAGCTCAGGCTGACACTGCTGAAGTCTCCTAGCTCAGGCTGACACTGCTGAAGTCTCCTAGCTCAGGCTGACAATGTTGAAGTCTCCTAGCTCAGGCTGACAATGTTGAAGTCTCCCAGCTCAGGCTGACAATGTTGAAGTCTCCTAGCTCAGGCTGACAATGTTGAAGTCTCCTAGCTCAGGCTGACAATGTTGAAGTCTCCTAGCTCAGGCTGACAATGTTGAAGTCTCCTAGCTCAGGCTGACAATGTTGAAGTCTCCTAGCTCAGGATGACAATGTTGAAGTCTCCTAGCTCAGGCTGACAATGTTGAAGTCTCCTAGCTCAGGCTGACAATGTTGAAGTCTCCTAGCTCAGGCTGACAGTGTTGAAGTCTCCTAGCTCAGGCTGACAATGTTGAAGTTCTCCCAGCTCAGGCTGACAATGTTGAAGTCTCCTAGCTCAGGCTGACAATGTTGAAGTCTCCCAGCTCAGGCTGACACTGTTGAAGTCTCCTAGCTCAGGCTGACAATGTTGAAGTCTCCTAGCTCAGGCTGACAATGTTGAAGTCTCCTAGCTCAGGCTGACAATGTTGAAGTCTCCCAGCTCAGGCTGACAATGTTGAAGTCTCCCAGCTCAGGCTGACAATGTTGAAGTCTCCCAGCTCAGGCTGACAATGTTGAAGTCTCCTAGCTCAGGCTGACACTGCTGAAGTCTCCTAGCTCAGGCTGACAATGTTGAAGTCTCCTAGCTCAGGCTGACAATGTTGAAGTCTCCTAGCTCAGGCTGACAATGTTGAAGTCTCCTAGCTCAGGCTGACAATGTTGAAGTCTCCCAGCTCAGGCTGACAATGTTGAAGTCTCCTAGCTCAGGATGACAATGTTGAAGTCTCCTAGCTCAGGATGACAATGTTGAAGTCTCCTAGCTCAGGCTGACAATGTTGAAGTCTCCTAGCTCAGGCTGACAATGTTGAAGTCTCCTAGCTCAGGCTGACAATGTTGAAGTCTCCTAGCTCAGGCTGACAATGTTGAAGTCTCCTAGCTCAGGTGACAATGTTGAAGTCTCCTAGCTCAGGCTGACAATGTTGAAGTCTCCAGCTCAGGCTGACAATGTTGAAGTCTCCTAGCTCAGGCTGACAATGTTGAAGTCTCCCAGCTCAGGCTGACAATGTTGAAGTTTCCCAGCTCAGGCTGACAATGTTGAAGTCTCCTAGCTCAGGCTGACAATGTTGAAGTCTCCCAGCTCAGGCTGACAATGTTGAAGTCTCCTAGCTCAGGCTGACAATGTTGAAGTCTCCCAGCTCAGGCTGACAATGTTGAAGTCTCCCAGCTCAGACTGACAATGTTGAAGTCTCCTAGCTCAGGCTGACAATGTTGAAGTCTCCCAGCTCAGACTGACAATGTTGAAGTCTCCAGCTCAGGCTGACAATGTTGAAGTCTCCTAGCTCAGGCTGGACAATGTTGAAGTCTCCCAGCTCAGGCTGACAATGTTGAAGTTTCCCAGCTCAGGCTGACAATGTTGAAGTCTCCTAGCTCAGGCTGACAATGTTGAAGTCTCCCAGCTCAGGCTGACAATGTTGAAGTCTCCCAGCTCAGGCTGACAATGTTGAAGTCTCCTAGCTCAGGCTGACAATGTTGAAGTCTCCCAGCTCAGGCTGACAATGTTGAAGTCTCCCAGCTCAGACTGACAATGTTGAAGTCTCCCAGCTCAGGCTGACAATGTTGAAGTCTCCTGGTTATGTTAAAAAATCCTTCTCCTTCTCTTCTTCCTCGTCCTTCTCCTCTTTCTCCTCCTTCTCCTCTTAATCCTCATTCTCTTCCTCCTCCTCCTGTTACTTCCTATTCATCCTCTTGCCACTGTATTTCTCCCATTAATCTTATTATTTACTTTCCCATTCCTCCTTTTTTTATTCCTCCTTCCCTCTTCTTCCTTTTCTGTCTCTTATTCCTTCTCCGATGCCTCTTCCCTCACTTATTCCTTCCACTAACTATTATAAATCACAGAATCACATATCCAATAAATCATAAGAACATAAGAACGAAGGAACACTGCAGAAGGCCTACTGGCCCATGCGAGGCAGGTCCAAGAATCGGATAAACAACTTTCATCTAGAACCGAATATATTACTGTTATGTCTGCAGGTTACGCTAGAAAAACTGGTGGCCATCAGGTTTTTTTATTTAAAATTCTCACGACTGCGTAAATTCATGAGCTGAAATGGTTGAATGGAAATAGGAACTGCGTATGCCCTTCCTCATGTATGCCTGACGAAATCCTACCATGCATACTTATCTATAGACCCCCATGTACAATTCTTTGCCTCTCGTGTTGAATGATGTTGATAGTTACTGAATCAGTGATCCCAATATCAGTTCTGTCTCTCCTACTGCATGAAGTTGATAGTTACTGAATCAGTGATCCCACTATCAGTTCTGTCTCTCCTACTGCATGATGTTGATAGTTACTGAATCAGTGATCCCACTACCAGTTCTGTCTCTCCTACTGCATGATGTTGATAGTACTGAATCAGTGATCCCACTACCAGTTCTGTCTCTCCTACTGCATGATGTTGATAGTTACTGAATCAGTGATCCCACTACCAGTTCTGTCTCTCCTACTGCATGATGTTGATAGTTACTGAATCAGTGATCCCACTATTAGTTCTGTCTCTACTACCGCATGAAGTTGATAGTACTGAATCAGTGATCCCACTACCAGTTCTGTCTCTCCTACTGCATGATGTTGATAGTTACTGAATCAGTGATCCCACTACCAGTTCTGTCTCTACTACTGCATGATGTTGATAGTACTGAATCAGTGATCCCACTACCAGTTCTGTCTCTACTACTGCATGATGTTGATAGTACTGAATCAGTGATCCCACTACCAGTTCTGTCTTCCTACTGCATGATGTTGATAGTACTGAATCAGTGATCCCACTACCAGTTCTGTCTCTCCTACTGCATGATGTTGATAGTTACTGAATCAGTGATCCCACTACCAGTTCTGTCTCTCCTACTGCATGATGTTGATAGTTACTGAATCAGTGATCCCACTACCGTTCTGTCTCTACTACTGCATGATGTTGATAGTTACTGAATCAGTGATCCCACTACCAGTTCTGTCTCTCCTACTGCATGATGTTGATAGTTACTGAATCAGTGATCCCACTATCCAGTTCTGTCTCTCCTACTGCATGATGTTGATAGTTACTGAATCAGTGATCCCACTACCAGTTCTGTCTCTCCTACTGCATGATGTTGATAGTACTGAATCAGTGATCCCACTACCAGTTCTGTCTCTCCTACTGCATGATGTTGATAGTTACTGAATCAGTGATCCCACTACCAGTTCTGTCTCTCCTACTGCATGATGTTGATAGTTACTGAATCAGTGATCCCACTACCAGTTCTGTCTCTCCTACTGCATGATGTTGATAGTACTGAATCAGTGATCCCACTACCAGTTCTGTCTCTCCTACTGCATGATGTTGATAGTTACTGAATCAGTGATCCCACTACCAGTTCTGTCTCTCCTACTGCATGATGTTGATAGTTACTGAATCAGTGATCCCACTACCAGTTCTGTCTCTACTACTGCATGATGTTGATAGTACTGAATCAGTGATCCCACTACCAGTTCTGTCTCTCCTACTGCTATGATGTTGATAGTTACTGAATCAGTGATCCCACTACCAGTTTCTGTCTCTCCTACTGCATGATGTTGATAGTTACTGAATCAGTGATCCCACTACCAGTTCTGTCTCTCCTACTGCATGATGTTGATAGTTACTGAATCAGTGATCCCACTATTAGTTCTGTCTCTACTACCGCATGAAGTTGATAGTACTGAATCAGTGATCCCACTACCAGTTCTGTCTCTACTACTGCATGATGTTGATAGTTACTGAATCAGTGATCCCACTACCAGTTCTGTCTCTCCTACTGCATGATGTTGATAGTACTGAATCAGTGATCCCACTACCAGTTCTGTCTCTCCTACTGCATGATGTTGATAGTACTGAATCAGTGATCCCACTACCAGTTCTGTATCTCCTACTGCATGATGTTGATAGTTACTGAATCAGTGATCCCACTACCAGTTCTGTCTCTCCTA
>NC_069472.1:23976919-24036919 GCF_026875155.1 Cherax quadricarinatus
GATGACAACTTAATTACATCACCTGTGGAACCCTCTCACCATTCCTTGAACAAGAACATACAAGGGAATGCTTCGAGTATCAAATTTACACCTTTCTGTTTCCTGACGAACAAAACACCACCATCACCCAAGATTTAGATTTTTTTCAATTATACTAACAAAAGAAAAATAACTTACTAAAAAAAGCAGAATATACGAGCAGTAAATAATGTACAAGAATTAATTAACAAATTAATTAACCAATTAACAAATTACCAGTAATTAAACCTCAATAAGCCATACACACAAAATACTCGGCGGAGAACAGCACCCAGGAAGCCATTTACAGAGAAAAAGGCAAAGCTGTAATTTTGGGAGCTGACATCAGGGACCATTTGTGTTACCACTACGACCAGAAAAACAAGAATTCCTCCTGCAACTGTGCCATTCTCGTCTCAACCTTCTACCATGAAGGACCAGTTTGTACTCGGGGATATTTAGTGAGAGGAAGAAGAGCTGAGGGAGAGTGGAAGAGAGAATAAGTAAGGGGGAACAGAATAATAACATTATAATAATAATAATAATAATAATAATAATAATAATAATGTTAATAATAATAATAATAATAATAATAATAATAATAATAATAGTAATAGTAGTAGTAGTGGTAGTAGTAGTAGTAGTAGTAATAGTAGTAGTAGTGGTAGTAGTAGTAGTAGTAGTAATAGTAGTAGTAGTGGTAGTAGTAGTAGTAGTAGTAATAGTAGTAGTAGTGGTAGTAGTAGTAGTAGTAATAGTAGTAGTAGTGGTAGTAGTAGTAGTAGTAATAGTAGTAGTAGTGGTAGTAGTAGTAGTAGTAGTAATAGTAGTAGTAGTGGTAGTAGTAGTAGTAGTAGTAGTAATAGTAGTAGTAGTGGTAGTAGTAGTAGTAGTAGTAGTGATAGTAGTAGCAAAAACTAATAATAATAATAATAATAATAATAATAATAATAGGTAATAGGTAGTAGGTTGGTTATAGGTAGTAGGTTGGTAGACAGCAACCACCCAGGGAAGTACTACCGTCCTGCCAGATGACTGTGAAACAAAAACCTGTAACTGTTTTGCATGATGGTAGGATTGCTGGTTTCTTTTTCTGTCTCATAAACACGCTAAGATAACAGGGATATCTTGCTACTCCTACTTACACTTTGGTCACACTTCACAGACACGCACATGCATATATATATATATATACATACATCTAGGTTTTTCTCCTTTTTCTAAATAGCTCTTGTTCTTTTTTATTTCTTCTATTGTCCATGGGGAAGTGGAAAAGAATCTTTCCTCCGTAAGCCATGCGTGTCGTATGAGGCGACTAAAATGCCGGGAGCAATGGGCTAGTAACCCCTTCTCCTGTATACAATTACTAAAAAAGAGAAGAAGAAAAACTTTATAAAACTGGGTTGCTTAAATGTGCGTGGATGTAGTGCGGATGACAAGAAACAGATGATTGCTGATGTTATGAATGAAAAGAAGTTGGATGTCCTGGCCCTAAGCGAAACAAAGCTGAAGGGGGTAGGAGAGTTTCAGTGGGGGGAAATAAATGGGATTAAATCTGGAGTATCTGAGAGAGTTAGAGCAAAGGAAGGGGTAGCAGTAATGTTAAATGATCAGTTATGGAAGGAGAAAAGAGAATATGAATGTGTAAATTCAAGAATTATGTGGATTAAAGTAAAGGTTGGATGCGAGAAGTGGGTCATAATAAGCGTGTATGCACCTGGAGAAGAGAGGAATGCAGAGGAGAGAGAGAGATTTTGGGAGTTGTTAAGTGAATGTATAGGAGCCTTTGAACCAAGTGAGAGAGTAATTGTGGTAGGGGACTTGAATGCTAAAGTAGGAGAAACTTTTAGAGAGGGTGTGGTAGGTAAGTTTGGGGTGCCAGGTGTAAATGATAATGGGAGCCCTTTGATTGAACTTTGTATAGAAAGGGGTTTAGTTATAGGTAATACATATTTTAAGAAAAAGAGGATAAATAAGTATACACGATATGATGTAGGGCGAAATGACAGTAGTTTGTTGGATTATGTATTGGTAGATAAAAGACTGTTGAGTAGACTTCAGGATGTACATGTTTATAGAGGGGCCACAGATATATCAGATCACTTTCTAGTTGTAGCTACACTGAGAGTAAAAGGTAGATGGGATACAAGGAGAATAGAAGCATCAGGGAAGAGAGAGGTGAAGGTTTATAAACTAAAAGAGGAGGCAGTTAGGGTAAGATATAAACAGCTATTGGAGGATAGATGGGCTAATGAGAGCATAGGCAATGGGGTCGAAGAGGTATGGGGTAGGTTTAAAAATGTAGTGTTAGAGTGTTCAGCAGAAGTTTGTGGTTACAGGAAAGTGGGTGCAGGAGGGAAGAGGAGCGATTGGTGGAATGATGATGTAAAGAGAGTAGTAAGGGAGAAAAAGTTAGCATATGAGAAGTTTTTACAAAGTAGAAGTGATGCAAGGAGGGAAGAGTATATGGAGAAAAAGAGAGAAGTTAAGAGAGTGGTGAAGCAATGTAAAAAGAGAGCAAATGAGAGAGTGGGTGAGATGTTATCAACAAATTTTGTTGAAAATAAGAAAAAGTTTTGGAGTGAGATTAACAAGTTAAGAAAGCCTAGAGAACAAATGGATTTGTCAGTTAAAAATAGGAGAGGAGAGTTATTAAATGGAGAGTTAGAGGTATTGGGAAGATGGAAGGAATATTTTGAGGAATTGTTAAATGTTGATGAAGATAGGGAAGCTGTGATTTCGTGTATAGGGCAAGGAGGAATAACATCTTGTAGGAGTGAGGAAGAGCCAGTTGTGAGTGTGGGGGAAGTTCGTGAGGCAGTAGGTAAAATGAAAGGGGGTAAGGCAGCCGGGATTGATGGGATAAAGATAGAAATGTTAAAAGCAGGTGGGGATATAGTTTTGGAGTGGTTGGTGCAATTATTTAATAAATGTATGGAAGAGGGTAAGGTACCTAGGGATTGGCAGAGAGCATGCATAGTTCCTTTGTATAAAGGCAAAGGGGATAAAAGAGAGTGCAAAAATTATAGGGGGATAAGTCTGTTGAGTGTACCTGGTAAAGTGTATGGTAGAGTTATAATTGAAAGAATTAAGAGTAAGACGGAGAATAGGATAGCAGATGAACAAGGAGGCTTTAGGAAAGGTAGGGGGTGTGTGGACCAGGTGTTTACAGTGAAACATATAAGTGAACAGTATTTAGATAAGGCTAAAGAGGTCTTTGTGGCATTTATGGATTTGGAAAAGGCGTATGACAGGGTGGATAGGGGGGCAATGTGGCAGATGTTGCAAGTGTATGGTGTAGGAGGTAGGTTACTGAAAGCAGTGAAGAGTTTTTACGAGGATAGTGAGGCTCAAGTTAGAGTATGTAGGAAAGAGGGAAATTTTTTCCCAGTAAAAGTAGGCCTTAGACAAGGATGTGTGATGTCACCGTGGTTGTTTAATATATTATAGATGGGTTGTAAGAGAAGTAAATGCGAGGGGTCTTGGCAAGAGGCGTGGAGTTAAAAGATAAAGAATCACACACAAAGTGGGAGTTGTCACAGCTGCTCTTTGCTGATGACACTGTGCTCTTGGGAGATTCTGAAGAGAAGTTGCAGAGATTGGTGGATGAATTTGGTAGGGTGTGCAAAAGAAGAAAATTAAAGGTGAATACAGGAAAGAGTAAGGTTATGAGGATAACAAAAAGATTAGGTGATGAAAGATTGAATATCAGATTGGAGGGAGAGAGTATGGAGGAGGTGAACGTATTCAGATATTTGGGAGTGGACGTGTCAGCGGATGGGTCTATGAAAGATGAGGTGAATCATAGAATTGATGAGGGAAAAAGAGTGAGTGGTGCACTTAGGAGTCTGTGGAGACAAAGAACTTTGTCCTTGGAGGCAAAGAGGGGAATGTATGAGAGTATAGTTTTACCAACGCTCTTATATGGGTGTGAAGCGTGGGTGATGAATGTTGCAGCGAGGAGAAGGCTGGAGGCAGTGGAGATGTCATGTCTGAGGGCAATGTGTGGTGTGAATATAATGCAGAGAATTCGTAGTTTGGAAGTTAGGAGGAGGTGCGGGATTACCAAAACTGTTGTCCAGAGGGCTGAGGAAGGGTTGTTGAGGTGGTTCGGACATGTAGAGAGAATGGAGCGAAACAGAATGACTTCAAGAGTGTATCAGTCTGTAGTGGAAGGAAGGCGGGGTAGGGTCGGCCTAGGAAGGGTTGGAGGGAGGGGTAAAGGAGGTTTTGTGTGCGAGGGGCTTGGACTTCCAGCAGGCATGCGTGAGCGTGTTTGATAGGAGTGAATGGAGACAAATGGTTTTTAATACTTGACGTGCTGTTGGAGTGTGAGCAAAGTAACATTTATGAAGGGATTCAGGGAAACCGGCAGGCCGGACTTGAGTCCTGGAGATGGGAAGTACAGTGCCTGCACTCTGAAGGAGGGGTGTTAATGTTGCAGTTTAAAAACTGTAGTGTAAAGCACCCTTCTGGCAAGACAGTGATGGAGTGAATGATGGTGAAAGTTTTTCTTTTTCGGGCCACCCTGCCTTGGTGGGAATCGGCCGGTGTGATAATAAAAATAAAAAAAATAATAATAATAATAATAATAATAATAATAATAATAATTTTATTTCGGTATGATACAATGTACAAAGACGGGTGACATTTAGCTGTGTATGCAAGAAGCTCATTGTTATGCAGAGCATTGCTGGAAGATGGAATAACAGGGAAGAGTGAAGATGAATGAGAGAGACAAGAAGGGTAAAGAGAAAGGAGTAAGAAAGGCATGAAAAGAACAATAATACATAATACGGGAATTTGAAGCCCAGTGGTCTCTAAGGACAGACCGTAAGAAGCCAGAAAGCGTGAGTTTCAAAGCTTGAAGCTCTCTGGTCAGAGACTGACAGGGATATTTATCCATGGATATATTTCGACCCGAAACTCGAAAGAATAGTCCAGTCATAACAAGTAGTATGATACTGACTGTCTAAGTTGTAGACTATTTTACTGTCGAGATTGCAGTACTGGACACAGACAACCAACCTTCATGGGCGGCTGTTTATGGCCGGCTGTTTATGGCTTATAATTTCACACCAAGTAGTTAATTATACATAACAGTTAATTTAAATTATACCTGATTAACTTAAAATAACTAATATCACATTTTTGTGTCTCATCAGAGCCTACAGACGCCAGTCAAAGGCCATTTTTTTTTTTTTTGGCTCTCACTCCCTTTCCTTGTATTTATCTTTATTGTGTTCCGTTTCCCCAGGAGCTGTATGACCCCTATGGGTTTAGCCGTGTGCCCCATGAATATATTAATATTTGGAAGAGTGGTAGTGATATGAATCCAAGTGGACTATTAAGCTTCATTATGACCACTTATGCACTGCCGCATCTGCCACTTTTCACACCATAACATTAACTTATGCAAATCAGCCTGAGTGTCTCTAGCGTCCTCTCCAGAAATGATTTATTGGTCAATTTTCTTTACTATTGAGATCAGGCTGACGGGGCTTCTCACCTCTCTCTCTCTCTCTCTCTCTCTCTCTCTCTCTCTCTTTCATCAGCTCATGTAAGTAGAACAAGCCTTAATTGGGTCAATGTCTTCTGTGTAAAGTAATTAAAGCAATGTGCTGAAGGCTTTATTTCTGAATACAACAATAATACAGCAGGAACTTTTATATACAAATATAAATGAATTATCAAAGTCATGAGATACATTCAGGTTGTTATAAGTAACCAGGTTTGTCGGGTCGGCTTCACATTACCTCCAGATTCATCAAGATTAAAGTAGTGGACACTTTATTTAAGGCTAAGGGACTGATTACCTCGTCTGTTGTCTTCAGTTAATAAGCTCTATATTGTGTGTGTGTGTGTGATCAATCTCCTTAGAGTTTTTAATTTGTTGACCTTTCACAAACCAATGGCATTAGTGTACGCAGTCATACAGTACAAGTACGCCACTGATTGCCCCCCTACATTGTTATAGGTTCTGACACCATCATCCTGGCCACTGATTGTTACCTATATTGTTACAGGTATTGGCCCCATCGTACTGGCCACTGACTGCCCCTTACATTGTAGCAGGTTCTGACACCGAGGTTTTTAGGACTTGTGTGCGAATGGTATATAATACCGACAAGATGAGAGTAAGACACATGTGCAACATCTGGGTATCTTTATTGTAGACGTTTCGCCATCCAGTGGCTTTATCAATACAAATTCTAGGACATAACTTGAAGACAGTAGGACTATGTACAGAAGATGAGGTAATCAGTCCCTCAACCTAGGAGTAGGTGCGAACAGCACCATAGTACATAGTTCTACTGTCTTCAAGTTATGTCCTAGAATTTGTATTGATAAAGCCACTGGATGGCGAAACGTCTACAATAAAGATACCCAGATGTTGCACATGTGTCTTACTCTCATTTTTAGGACTTGTTGGAGTGTGAGCAAGGTAGCATTTATGAAGGGATTCAGGGAAACCGGCTCAATTTTGATACTATAAGAACAATGATATGGCTAAGTGATTTAAATATTAAGAAGACATGATGAAAATAACGTCGATATGACAACGATTATTAACTGGACTTGTACTCGACCTCGTAATGAACAAAGAAAGTATTGGCAAACACAACAAATTACAGACAAATTAAACAAAAGTCGTTTGAAAACTTTTGTCGAATGTTTGTAGCAATTTCTGAGGCTAAATGTATATTTCCTGAATAGAAATTTCTTGTTTACGTCTGAATAAACTTTTTATCTAGCTAACCTAGACCTTGAAAGTCGTCCCACTAAGCGGCTTCGAATCCCTAATCCTTCACAGAAAAATCCCTCATTCGGATATCCTAATCCTGTCCTCTTGATCCCTTAATAATGACATCACTGCGCTCTTTACTACGGGTTCTGACTCCCTAATCCCAATGTTCCCACATCAGTTCCTCCCTCGGAACCCATCTCTATCTCGCCTCTACACAATTCGTTTAGTTCCGCCAGATGGTTTGGCTTAGGCCGACGAGGTCCTCCACCGGCTCACTGGCAGCTACCATTGTGGGAACATGTCACGCTGTTTTTTGTTAAAATTGCTGTGACTTCCCTTACCTGTACCTGCAACGCTACCTGTACCTGCAATGCTACCTGTACCTGCAACGCTACCTGTACCTGCAACGCTACCTGTACCTGCAACGCTACCTGTACCTGTAACGCTACCTGTACCTGCAACGCTACCTGTACCTGCAACGCTACCTGTACCTGCAACGCTACCTGTACCTGCAACGCTACCTGTACCTGCAACGCTACCTGTACCTGCCTTCATACCAGTATAAACACCTGTGATTACACCTGTTCTATATTTTGTATCACTTCCTGTACTCACATTGTATGTTGTTTATTTTTCCCAATCAATATGCAGTTTACCTGGAGAGAGTTCCTGGGGTCAACGCCCCCGCGGCCCGGTCTGTGACCAGGCCTGTACATTGTTTTCCCAATGTTTAAGACCCCCTATTCTCCCTCGCTCATAATATATGTCAATTATTTCTCTCACTATTCCCTATCCTTAAACGCTACTTCCCTTAGATGCATGATCTCTCTCTATCCTACTTTCCTATTCTGTTTTATTCTGTTTATCAACCTTGTCTACAGTCTTCTCTTTCTGACCCACCGGCACAAATCAACTTTCCATCCCCCCCCCCCCTCCTCTCTCCTCTCCCTCTCCTCTTCCATTTCCCCCCTCCTACCCGAGCCTTCCTCTCCCTTTCCACCCCTCCACGCTCCCAGCTCTCCCCACCCCGGTCCTCCCCACACAAGCTCCACAGAGAGGCTCTAATTGATCCGTTGCGGACACTTCCAACTCCCGTGAACCACCATTCATGTTTTCCTCAATAAGTTTGATCGCTCCATTCAGGCGTTGCTTTTCCACCCTCTTTTGTTGCTACCAACACAGGGAAAAGCGAAAAGAAATGTAGATATAAGGACATTATATATATATACATATATATATATATATATATTATTATTTTTTTTTATTATCACACCGGCCGATTCCCACCAAGGCAGGGTGGCCCGAAAAAGAAAAACTTTCACCATCATTCACTCCATCACTGTCTTGCCAGAAGGGTGCTTTACCTTGATATGCATTTGAAAGTGAAAAACAACAACAACAACAACAACTATGTTTCACTTTACGGCGGTTTTAACTTTACAACAGTAGCCCAGAACCTAACCTGCCGTATAAGCGGGGCCCTCCTGTGTACATGCATGTTGTGAGATGTGTACTGTATGGTCTTCATAATGAGCCCTCAAGGATGAATGCCTTGACGACAGTCAAGAGCTCTTGATCCAGGAAACTGGGGCTTCCTTACTTTTTCCCTCTGGTCAAAATGGTGATTATATCCCACTCTCCTTGGCGCTGTAGGACCCCTTGCAGGTTTAGAGCTTTCGCACTGAAATGATAATAATAATAATTCTTTTAAATGATGGGTGTGGGCGATGGGTGTGTCTGATGGGTGGGTGTAATGGGTGTGTGTATGATGGGTATGTGTTTGCGTGGGTGTTTGTGTGTGTGTGGGTGTGTGTGGGGGGGATGGGTGGTGATTTTCCCGTGAGAAACAACCCACCCATGCCCCCAACCACACCCCCACCCATGCCCCCAACCACACCCCCACCCATGCCCCCAACCACACCCCCACCCATGCCCCCATCCACCCTTCAAACACCCCCATTCCTGAACCCCCTACCCATATCACTTAAAAGTAAGAGTTCACCTCACAACAGAAGAACCCGGGGTCAATCACTGGGTCAGGCTGGACATATAGGCAAATCTACTAACATCTGGTGCCCCTAGTCACCTGTCAGTAAATAGGTACCCTAGTAGGTGGCACAAAGGTACCTATTTACCGCCACATTCATTATAATAATAATAATAATAATAATAATAATAATAATAATAATAATAATAATAATTAATAATAATAATAAATTTAATTTCTACAATTGCGTCTACAACGTATACAGACCATAGCTCATATCAACGACATACTCAGAAAGCCCCTTCTCATGCAGAGCATTTCGGGCAAATTAGGTTAATTTGGTCCCCAGGATGCGACCCACACCAGGTACCTATTTCACTGCTAGGTGAACATAGACAGCAGGTGTCTTGAGGAAACACGTCCTAATGTTTCTACCCTTACCAGGGATCGAACCACGGGCCTCAGTGCGGGAGTTGAATGCTGTACCAATCGAGCCACGGGAAGGGACGAGCCCATGATGGTGATGATGTGTTCTTGACCTGAACACCTGGAGCTATTCTCTGCTGCCTTGGATCAGACAAGGTTACTTCCCATTTCCTAAACGTCATGTGACCCTTTAAAAGAAGATAATAATAATATATAATAATAATAATAATAATAATAATAATAATAATAATAATAATAATAATTATTATTATTATTATTATTATTATTATTATTATTATTATTATTATTATTATTATATTATTATTATTATTATTACATTTTCCCTCGCCTCTTTTATCTCTCTCTTGTTCGTCACTATCCCACTCAACACCATTCACATTCTTCATATCTTGAAGGAGAGAGAGAAGAGAGAGAGAGAGAGAGAGAGAGAGAGAAGAGAGAGAGAGAGAGAGAGAGAGAGAGAGAGAGAGAGAGAGAGAGAGAGAGAGAGAGAGAGAGAGAGAGAGAGATATGCAATATTGTCACACGGTTGCCGTGACAGAAACGGTCCGTGACACATCCATTCAACACAACACCCATTAATATTGTTTGCCTTTAGTGGGGGTATATATATATATATATATATATATATATATATATATATATATATATATATATATATATATATATATATATATATATAATAACTCTGTAATGAATTGAGATGAAAGTTAGATGATGACTGAAGCCTTCCTGCAGATTATTCAGGATGCTGCCTGGTGTTAGGATACTGAACTGTGTTATGATGCTGCCTGGTGTTAGATGTACTGTTGTTTAGATGCTGCTGTGTTAGGAGCACTGTGTTTAGATGCTGCCTGGTGTTAGGATGCTACTGTGTTATGATGCTGCCTGGTGTTAGGATGCTACCTGTTGTTTAGATGCTGCCTGGTGTTAGGATGCTACCTGTTGTTTAGATGCTGCCTGGTGTTAGGATGCTACCTGTTGTTTAGATGCTGCCTGGTGTTAGGATGCTACCTGTTGTTTAGATGCTGCCTGGTGTTAGGATGCTGGCTATGTTAGATTGTCCGTTTGTGCTGAGAAGCAACTTTCCCTGGCCCTGCTATGCTCTTACAAGTTACCTGGGTTGCAGTAAACTTGTGTTGAGTGCTGTCTTAGAGCATGTGGGGTGTGTGTCGGGAAGATGTTGGTTTTGATTTACTCTCTCTCTCTCTCTCTCTCTCTCTCTCTCTCTCTCTCTCTCTCTCTCTCTCTCTCTCTCTCTCTCTCTCGTCTTCCTTTCTGGGTAATTCTCAATTCGAGCTCCACTGTCGCTCACCATAATGAAGGACAAAGGAAATTTCTTAGCTCATTAAATCTTAAAAACACTTCTCCGGCTTTATTAGCACCACGTATAACAAAACATTAAGTTAATCTGTCTCTAGAGAAAGCAACGTATTCCTGCATTACAAAGGTGAAGATCAAACTAAATTCCAAGAAACATAAATCCCTAAAAAGAACCAACTTAAATCGGCGAGGACACACACACACACACACACACACACACACACACACACACACACACACACACACACACACAGAGGCCAATACCAGTGGAGAATATTCCGTTGCACCTTATGGAGAAAATAATATTAGCTTTAGAATATTAGGAAACGGGAAGCCTGTGTACAGTGCACTTGTCTGGCTGCAGGTTAAATGAGGAAGACGTGTAGAGGGAGAGTGCTAAATGAGAGAGACATGTACAGGTAGGGGGAGATGAGCACAGCATCCTGTACTCACAAGATGAGAGAAGTGACATGTTCATACCTGTGTGTGTGTGTGTGTGTGTGTGTGTGTGTGTGTGTGTGTGTGTGTGTGTGTGTGTTGTGTGTGTGTGTGTGTGTGTGTTCTAACACAATTTGGTGAAATTTAAGCACAAATAAAATCTTCAATAGGCTTTCGCCATCATTAATACCTTTATCATTGCCTTTTACTGGTGTTCAAGTAACCTAAATGATTTTGTAATTTTTTTTTCAATATCTCATAACTACATAAAAGATTTTGCATTATTGGAAAGCATTTTTATTTATTAATTTATTCCGTTTGGCTGTGGGACCCCCCGCCTCCCCAGCCCCCCGCCTCCCCCAGCCCCCGCCTCCCCCCAGCCCCCCAGGTCCCCCAGGCTCCCCAGGCCCCCCAGGCCCCCCAGGCCCCCCAGGCCCCCCAGGCCCCCCAGGCCCCGCACCCTACTACTAACATCGCCTCACAATCACTGGGTACGACTGTTTCCTCTGACACGGGTCGTAGTCACAGGATGACCCGCCACTGGAGCTTTTGGTCATCTGACCGAGGCCTTCCACTGGCTTACCCCTCCACCCCTTTAGGAATTATGGTTATGACATATCAATGCACTCGTGTCGTGAGGTTATCAATGTATTCGTGTTATGAGGTCATCAATGTTGCTTCTCCCCGCCCACTGTTGCTTCTCCCCTCCCACTGTCACACCCTCCCGGCCCACAAATATAACAGCCGTCCCAACAATACAACAGCCGTCCCAACAACAGAACAAATACAACAGCCGGCACTACAACACAGAACAAACACAAGAGCCGGCACTGCAAAAAAACAAACACAGCAGGCAACCCTACAACACAACAAGATAACAGCCGCCCCAACAACACAGAAAAAACGCAACAGTCGTCCCAACAACACAATAAACGCAACAGCCGTCCCTACAACACAACAAGATAACAGCCGTCCCAACAACACAGAATAAACGCAACAGCCGTCCCAACAACACAACAAGATAACAGCCGTCCCAACAACACAGAATAAACGCAACAGCCGTCCCTACAACACAACAAGATAACAGCCGTCCCAACAACACAGAAAAAACACAACAGCCGTCCCAACAACACACAAAAAACACAACAGCCGTCCCAACAACACAGAATAAATACAACAGCCGTCCCAACAACACACAAAAAACACAACAGCCGTCCCAGCAACACAGAACAAACACAACAGCCGTCCCAACAACACTACAAGATAACAGCCGTCCCAACAACACAAAAAAACACAACAGCCGTCCCAACAACACAGAACAGACACAACAGCCGTCCCAACAACACAACAAGATAACATCCGTCCCAACAACACACAAAAAAACACAACAGCCGTCCCAACAACACTGAATAAACACAACAGCCGTCCCAACAACACAGAATAAATACAACAGCCATCCCAACAACACACAAAAAACACAACAGCCGTCCCAACAACACAGAACAAACACAACAGCCGTCCCAACAACACTACAAGATAACAGCCATCCCAACAACACACAAAAAACACAACAGCCGTCCCAACAACACAATAAACACAACAGCCGTCCCAACAACACAGAACAAACACAACAGCCTTCCCATCAACACAACAAGATAACATCCGTCCCAACAACACACAAAAAACACAACAGCCGTCCCAACAACACAGAACAAACACAACAGCCGTCCCAACAACACTACATGATAACAGCCGTCCCAACAACACACAAAAAACACAACAGACGTCCCAACAACACAGAATAAATACAACAGCCGTCCCAACAACACACACAAAAAACACAACAGCCGTCACAGCAACACAGAACAAACACAACAGCCGTCCCAACAACACTACAAGATAATAGCCGTCCCAACAACACACAAAAAACACAACAGCCGTCCCAACAACACAGAACAAACACAACAGCCATCCAACACCACTACAAGATAACAGCCGTCCCAGCAACACACAAAAATCACAACAGCCGTCCCAACAACACAGAACAAACACAACAGCCATCCCAGCAACACAACAAGATAACAGCCGTCCCAACAACACACATAAAACACAACAGCCGTCCCAACAACACAGAACAAACACAACAGCCGTCCCAACAACACAGAACAAACACAACAGCCGTCCCAACAACACAACAAGATAACATCCGTCTCAACAGCACAGAACAAACACAACAGCCGTCCCAACAACACAACAAGATAACAGCCGTCCCAACAACGCAGAAAAAACACAACAGCCGTCCTAACAACACAGAATAAACACAATAGCCGTCCGAACAACGCACAAAAAACACAACAGTCGTCCCAACAACACAAAACAAACACAACAGCTGTCCCAACAACACAACAAGATAACAGCCGTCCCAACAACGCAGAACAAACACAACAGCCGTCCCAACAACACAGAGCAAACACAACAGCCGTCCCTACAACACAGACATAAATGTTACCTCTTCTTCAATTCACTGCAGTAAGAGAACGCAATAATTCAGCACTGAGAGGCCATCGCTACAGTTATTTACCTTTCCCATCCGCCTGTGTGACAGAGTTGCAGAAATTGTCTCGGAAAGCATAGTGGCGAGAGTAGAGCTTATGACTAGTGTTGACTGACCCACACGACTGGAGTATCGAGCCTCCACCACTCCTAGTGTTGACTGACTCACAAGGGTGGAGTATCGAGCCGCTATCACTCCTTTCTGATAAGTAAAATACATGTGCAACATTTAGGTAACTTTAATCCGAAACGTTTCGCCTACACAGCAGGCTTCTTCAGTCGAGTACAGAGACGGCAGCAGAAACAGCAGAGATGTTTCTGCTTCTACTCCCGTCTCTGTATTCAGTCTTTACATCACCTTGTATTGATACTCTGTATTTAACTGAAGAAACCTTCTGTACAAGCGAAACATTTAGGAATAAGGATGCCTCACTGTTGCACGTGTGCCTTATCAACTTGTCAATATTGCAGATCATTAGCATATTCACCATTACTTTTTCCCGATGTTCCACACAGGTTTAACACTTCAGGTAAATATTAAACTACCAGAAAATATGTGTTCGCTGCAGAGAATATATACCAGGTTAAGCAGAGACCTTATATTTTATGCATATAAATTACTTGTTTGATGGTATATTATATAGGAATGCATAAATTATCATATATTAAAATCAGACGCTGTTATGTGTACTTTAAGGGGAAAAAAGATTGAGTAGAAATCTAAATATTTCATATGAAATTAAAAGCTTTAATGTTACAAATATTTTCACTGTTGCGAGGGCAACTTTGAGAGGAACTTGTTGAGTATTGTCAAGGGTGATGAATAGTCTCTCTTACACTGGTAGTTGAATACACTTTGAAGCCAGGCTATCCAAAACACTACCTGGTGTGTGTGTGTGTGTGTGTGTGTGTGTGTGTGTGTGTGTGTGTGTGTATGTGTACTCACCTAGTTGAGGTTGCAGGGGTCGAGTCCTAGCTCAAAAAAAAAATTATGTTAATGCCCAGGGTTTGTTACCTGGACCTCAGCAATGAGAGTCGCTACTCTCACCGCTGGGCAAAGACTGGATGTACCATAATTACCCCGACACTGCTGCCACAGTCTGGCCACAGCGCTTCTAAGGAAGATTCCTTCGGTTCGTGACTTCGATCTGTGAAGTGTCATGATCCCGACGGTCGACGTCACTGTCTGCTCAGTGTGTGTGTGTGTGTGTGTTAGTTAGTTACCATTTTTAGTTACCATTTTTGTCTTAGGCACATGTCAATTAGACACTAGGCCTGTTGTGTGGGTGCATGTGTGTGTGTGTGTGCATGTGTGTGTGTGCATGTGTGTGTGTGTGCATGTGTGTGTGCATGTGTGTGTGCGCATGTGTGTGTGTGTGTGTGCATGTGTGTGCACATGTGTGTGTGTGCGCATGTGTGTGTGTGTGTGCATGTGTGTGTGTGCGCATGTGTGTGTGTGCATGTGTGTGTGTGTGTGTGTGTGTGCGCATATGTGTGTGTGCGTGCATGTGTGTACGTGCACACGTGTGTGTGTGTGTGTACGTGCACACGTGTGCGTGCGTGCGTGCATGTGTGTGTGTGCATGTGTGTGTCTGCATGTGTGTGTGCATGTGTGTGTGTGCATGTGTGTGCCTGCATGTGTGTGTGTGCATGTGTGTGTGTGCATGTGTGTGTGTGTGCATGTGTTACCATTTTGTCTTAGGCACATGTCGATTAGACACTAGGCCTGTTGGGTGTGTTTATGTGTGTGTGTATGTGTGCATGTGTGTGTGTATGTATGTGTGTATGTGTGTGTGTGTGTATGTGTGTGTATGTGTGTGTGTATGTGTGTATGTGTGTGTATGTGTGTGTGTATGTGTGTGTGTGTGTATGTGTGTGTGTATGTGTGTGTGTATGTATGTGTGTGTGTGTGTGTGTGTGTGTATGTATGTGTATGTGTGTGTACTCACCTAGTTGTACTGTGTGTGTATGTGTGTGTGTGTGTGTTTGTGTGTGTGTGTGTGTGTATGTGTGTGTGTGTGTGTGTGTGTGTGTGTGTGTGTGTGTGTGTGTGTGTGTGTGTGTGTGTGTGTGTACTCACCTAATTGTGGTTGCAGGGGTCGAGACTCAGCTCCTGGCCCCGCCTCTTCACTGATCGCTACTGGATCCTCTCTCTCTCTGCTTCCTGAGCTTTGTCATACCTCTTCTTAAAACTATGTATGGTTCCTGCCTCCACTACTTCACTTGCTAGGCTATTCCACTTGCTGACAACTCTATGACTGAAGAAATACTTCCTAACGTCCCTGTGACTCGTCTGAGTCTTCAGCTTCCAGTTGTGACCCCTTGTCCCTGTGTCCCCTCTCTGGAACATCCTATCTCTGGAACATCCTATCTGTGTATTTTCATGACTGTATGAGTAAATACACCAAGAGGTCTATATACACAGAGAATGCAAAAATTTGAGAATTTAAACTCATTTAGTGACTGAAGTTTACTTGACTGATGGTACACACGTAGTATACAGCCTTAATTACCCTCGTGTAGTCGATAGGCTTCAAGCCTAACAAAATGATCCATGCCCGAGTACAGGCTAAGACTGTCTGTTTATGAGGAATCTGAGTCTTCTTATTAACTTCTAAAAAGGCTTTGGAAACGTAATTTGCATAGCGAGCATTTGGACATCAATTGTAAATATACAAGTGAACGAGGCTACGCTTTTGCTACACTTATGTTAGTTGTCACAAGTTATTAACGAGGAAATATCAGTAGAATTAACGGAGGGATTACTCTCGTATTGTTGATAATTGCATGTTTTCCTTGTTAATTAAAGGTGACCTCCAGAGAGAAGCCTCGGGGAACCTGTTTGATGACTGAGCCAAGCGAGCTAGTGGGCGGCTTCTTCTGTGTTTGACTCCAGTGAAGCTCAGAAGAGCTGGGAGGACGGTGACGGATCACAACACTGTCCTAAATTTACTGTACGGGAAGGACTGGAACAGACAACAGCACTGTTCCAGATCAGTGAAAGAAGAGGGACAGTTCAAAACACAGATCAAATTTACTGGCAACACTAGGAGCCCCAACACTGTTCTAAGTCAACAGAAATTCTGGGACAGATTTAAAGTGGTTCCAAAAATCTGAGAAGAATAGAAGGGGCCTTAGCTTGGTTCTAAATGAGGATTACCAATACCATCCAGTGAACACTGAAAAGTGTAAGTAGTGGTGTCTGCAACGCCCAGAGCTTCCAGGAGGTGAATTGATAATTCCACCAACACCCAGTGTATGCCGGATACATTAACAGTGCCAAAAAAAACCGACTATTCCATCTCGGTGCCCGTAGGAAATCAGGTCATGGAAAAGTGACAGTGCAAACGGCAACTAAAACACAAGGAAGAGGCAATACAGTGCCAAGTGCCAGGCGGTGAACCACCATGGTTCAGGCAGAAATTAGAAGAGTTCCTTGGATTGTGATGCTGGTGATGCTGCACTCAGTCTTCACTCTTCCTCCATCATCTCCCAGGTACACAATGTTTACTCAGTCACCCTCACCACCCAGGTACACAATGTTTACTCAGTCACCCTCACCACCCAGGTACACAATGTTTACTCAGTCACCCTCACCACCCAGGTACACAATGTTTACTCAGTCACCCTCACCACCCAGGTACACAATGTTTACTCAGTCACCCTCACCACCCAGGTACACAATGTTTACTCAGTCACCCTCACCACCCAGGTACACAATGTTTACTCAGTCACCCTCACCACCCAGGTACACAGACTTCTCATTTCCCAGATAATACACGATAGTCCTTCATCAAGATAGAAAAAGATAGCTTTTCTCAGCAGATAGCCTCACTGTGGACTACCAAATCCTCTGCTGTCTGTCCCCTTCCCTCCCATTTATTACCTATGCACCTATCTTGAATTTCATTTTCTGTCTCCTCTTTCACAACCAGCTAAAAAACCCTGCGGATCTGGCCGAAATATACAGATCTATTTCACCTATGGTTTTCATTTATTTTTCAAGCTGGTTTTCTACATTCTAATTACTATAGCTTAATTAGGCTCCATTAACCTGCTTACCACGATCAAATTTGCTTCCCTGCTTATCAAAAAACCAATTACCTGCTTACCATCAGTCTATAAACTTCCCTGCTTGCTATAGACTCACTGATTCTACTGAGTAATGGTGGTAGTAATATTAGCAGCAGTAATACTATAAGTATCAGTAGAATTAGTAGGATATTATTATTATTATTTTTATTTTATTAACACATCGGCCGTCTCCCACCAAGGCAGGGTGTCCCGTAAAAGAAAACCTTTCACCATCATTCACTCCATCACTGTCTTGCCAGAAGGGTGCTTTACACTACAGTTATAAAACTACAACATTAACACCCCTCCTTCAGAGTGCAGGCACTGTACTTCCCATCTCCAGGACTCAAGTCCGGCCTGCTGGTTTCCCTGAGCCCCTTCATAAATGTTACTTTGCTCACACTCCAACAGCACGTCGAGTATTAAAAAACATTTATCTCCATTCACTCCTATTAAATACGCTCACTCATGCTTGCTGGAAGTTCAAGCCCCTCGCACACAAAACCTCCTTCATCCCCTCCCTCCAGCCTTTCCTAGGCCGACCCCTACCCCGCCTTCCCTACACTACAGATGATACACTCTTGAAGTCATTCTGTTTCGTTCCATTCACTCTACATGTCCGAACCACCTCAACAACCCTTCCTCAGCCCTCTGGACAACAGTTTTGGTAATCCCGCACCTCCTCCTAACTTCCAAACTACGAATTCTCTGCATTATATTCACACCACACATTGCCCTCAGACATGACATCTCAACTATTATTATTTCCATTAATTAATAATTTTTTTACTCAAGAAATTATAAGTTATACAGAGCACATGACGAGTAAATTCTATAAGCGGAAGATGTACTCAAGAAGGAAGACGCACTCAAGAAGAAGATGTACTCAAAGACGAAGACGTGTTTAAAGAAGACGTACTCAAGAAGGAAGACGTACTCAAGAAAACAGACGCACTCAAGAATGACGTACTCAAGGAGGAAGGGAACGCGAGAGAGACAGAGCAAGAAAATAAACAAGAGTAGTAAGAGAAGAGGATGTCACGGCACTTGATCTGGCAACGATGACGAGGTGTTTACCTTCATTAGTCACCTCCTCCACACTCTGCCCACCATAAATAACGCAGTTTTTATTTTCTCTGAAACTTTATATATATATATTTCGTGGTTTTTTTTTTTTAAATTTCTCAAAGGTGCTCGTGGTTAATGGTGCTACATATATTGATATTAAATATTATGGCACTACGTATTATGACACTGCAAATTATGACACTATGTACTGCGGCACTACATATTATGGCACTACATATTATGACACTACAAATTATGACACTACATACTGCGGCACTACATATTATAGCACTACATATTATGGCACTACATACTGCGGCACTACATATTATGGCACTACATATTATGGCACTACAAATTATGACACTACATATTATGGCACTACATATTATGGCACTACATATTATGGCACTACATATTATGGCACTACATACTGCGGCACTACATATTATGGCACTACATATTATGGCACTACAAATTATGACACTACATATATGGCACTACATATTATGGCACTACATATTATGGCACTACATATTATGGCACTACATATTATGGCACTACATATTATGGCACTACATATTATGGCACTACATAGAGACATCTTGAAAATGTCGTATATTTCATCTTTCTAGAAGAGATAGTTCATTATTATTATTATTATTATTATTATGGTTATTATTATAACTAAGCGCTAAACTCACAAGGGTCGTACAGCGCTGCAATTTCTTAGGATAATAAGTATTATGGACATCGGTAGAAGCGCTAAACTCTTATGCGGGCATAAAGAGTCTGGGGAATAGGATGTTATAAGGGTTTGATCCGAGGAACGGAAGATCAGTTCCAATTTTTCTAATCAAAAACTTTTCACCAGCAACAAGGCACTTTTTTTGAAGGGATTTATATTATAATTCTTTTCAATATTTCTGTTCATCATATTTTATAATAAGAGTATTTATTATTTATCATTGTATTCACTGTTTACTGTTACCACTGTTTCCAAATTTCACCTATGATGTCATAATCAGTAATGAGAGGGAGTCTAGTGTATATATATATAAATTTTTAGAAGCTCCTCAGTCAACTAGTGACAATTTCATTTTATCCTCATATAAATTCGTAGTTACCTCTGAAAAATTCAGTGCCAGCTAAATAATGTGTCTTTTGCAGGTGGCTGGGTCGAGGTGCCACTCTAAGTTCTTGGTCTAGTGCACTCGGGGCACTCAATCAGGCTCGGACTTTTAACTTCCAAAAAGGTAAACAGCTTCAATTCCTCTTTCGTTTATGCCGCTGTAAAGTTCTTGACCTTTAGCTCGGCCCAGGGTAAACAGTCTCACTGTCTCCTGTGTTTATGTTGATGCGGAGATCCAGCCTTAAAGTCTGAATGTTTAGGGAAAACCCCTCGCTGGCGTAGCTGTGTGTTTAGTGTCTGCAGATGTGGCTGTGAGTGTTTAATGTTTGTAGGCTTAGCTGACTGTTTAGAGTATGCAGGTGTAGCTGTGTGTTTAATGTCAGCAGGTGTAGCGTCTGCATGTGTGGCTGTAGACTCTTACAGAAGTGGCTTTGCTTCTGTAAACCCTACCACATACGGCTGTGCTGGAAGACTCAGCACTACTGCAACTTCTTCAGCCAACTTTACTCTCAAAACCAGTTTACGGAGCTACTAAGCCTTATGTTTCGACTGTTATCAATGTAGTTATCCTTACAATTATAATCATGGAGAAGCGCGAAATACACATATGATTTATACCGTTTGGGAAATAGGGTTTAAAACAAGAATTGGAAGAATAACTCCATTTCTTTTGATCAGAAGCCTTTAATCAGCATCACGACGCCCTCTTTCCTTGAAAGAAAAGCTTCCTGAAGACCTCTCCTCTTTGTCACTGAAGTATTATATGTTATGACGCTGTGTTTCAGAGGGATGGCACACGAGGATGAAGGGAGGTGGTAAGTGGGTGGTGGAGCAAGTGCACGAGGACCTCCACCTGTCAGTGCAAGAGGACCTCCACCTGTCAGTGCAAGAGGACCTCCACCATCACCAAGACAAGTTAACCAGCGCAGAACCAGGTCTTCACCTACTCGTGATACACCAGTATACAGCCAGGTAAGTGCATTCTGCTTTGCACAGACGTTTGGCAAATATGGACTGATTGTACCTTAAAACAAAGTCCCTATGATACGATGGGTAAAGAAATGCATATTTAAATTTCTAACAAAAGTAAGTTCTGGTTGCTAGAAGTTCTAGCAAACAACACTAAGTCTGGCCTCATAAGTGTAAAACTGTTTAGTACCACAAGCATCCTCCTAGAACCTTTGCTAGTTTTAAACCTAACAGTGAACATAGATAAAAATTACTAGCCACAGTTTCGTATCAACCCTTACGGACGATAACACAATAATTATGAAACATGGCTCGGCAAAAGAGAGAACAAAATTCCAAACATATCTACGAAGTTTTCCAGTAGGAGAATGAAAACAGCAACATTCTAACTGCTTGGGAAGAATGAAGAACTTGACTCATGAAACTGTAATGACACGATTGCAGACAAATCATACCACGGACGTAATTATTCCTAGGTTTTTTCTGTGTTCTTTACGGTCTGTGATATGGACCGCTGCGCAGGCAGTCCATAACGCAGACCGTAAAGAACACATAAAAGACCTAGGAATAATTACGTCCGAGAATTTGTTCTTTAGGGAACACAGACACATGTAAGAAAGACCAGAAAATAAAAGAATGGGCGTGAGAACACTCAAGACAAGAGAATGAACAATATTTTCAAATTAATGGTGCTCTCCCTACCCTAATACTGTTTGTGCTTACAGCATCTTTTGGCGTGGGAAAGATAACAGACCTGGAAAACATACAGAGAACGATTACTGCCCACATAAAACCAATTAAACATCTAAAGAGCTGGGAACTCCTCTTGGGACTCTGTTCTCTCCCTAACAGAGGAGAGAGATAGAAAGAGAGAGATACCTGATAATTTGTACACGGATAATACTCTGTTCCTGATCCCTAATGTGCACTCTGTTGCAATAGCTTACTGGAGTGAAAAATAGGGAAGAAAGTATAGAATAAACCAAGTGAAAAACATGATAGAAAGTATAAAATGAGCCAGTGAAGTGCAGGGAAGAAAGTATAGAATAAACCCAGTGAAGCACAGGGAAGAAAGTATAGAATAAACCCAGTGAAGCACAGGGAAGAAAGTATAGAATAAACCCAGTGAAGCACAGGGAAGAAAGTATAGAATAAACCCAGTGAAGCACAGGGAAGAAAGTATAGAATAAACCCAGTGAAGCACAGGGAAGAAAGTATAGAATAAACCCAGTGAAGCACAGGGAAGAAAGTATAGAATAAACCCAGTGAAGCACAGGGAGAAAGTATAGAATAAACCCAGTGAAGCGCAGGGAAGAAAGTATAAAATAAATCCAATGTAAAACAGGGAGAGGCTGCGGACACAGATAACTGCATCAACATCCATGGCTCTAAACACTAAAATGTACGTAAGCTTATTTAAACTTGCTCTACGCATGCAAGAGCTTTATTTCGTTCAACTGGGATATGATCCTCAAGCTTAAAAAAGCTTATTTCACTAACCTGCTTACGTTTCTGTTTTCATTCATGTAAAATAAACATGAACATACGAGTGTTACCACTCATAATACATGAGTGTTATTCTGTCGATATCAATATGCTGTCTTACGTATTTGTGTTGTATTTTGATCACCATTTTGACTCAGAGAATGATTGGCGAGGTGCAAGAATTTCCTCTTGAAGCAAAATCTTAGTGAACTCTCTCCTAATGTGAATGTTTAATTTTTATAATGCGTAAAAAGGTGGTGGGTCGATCCTGTTGTCGGTGAGAAGTGTAACTTCCTAGACGCGTGAGTGATCACCCGACCGCGGCAAATGGAATTAATGCGTATTGATTTGAATGGGCATTAATCTGATTACGTATTGATGTGAATGTGCACTGATCTGTGTGCGTATAATGTGTAAGCGTATTGATACATGGTTGTGTATGGTATGGTGATATCGACAGACTATGGAAGAAGATTCCTGTTTACAGTTCGAGGCATTTATTTAAAGAAACATTACGCCAAGAGTTGCTTCATTAGTTCTTTTTCGTTTATAAATGTCTTGAACGGTACACAATTTATGCAGTATTGATACTGATTGCTCGGGCGCTGCTACTACAAGGCTTTGTTCCTGGTAGGGTGTTGGTGAGGCGGGTGTTCCAGACGCAGGAGCCGTACGCCTGGTGGGGGGACCTCGTGTGGTGGGTGAGTCGCGTGGCTTCTGGTCGTCTTGTGGTGATGAGCTGTGCTGGTTATGCCAGCCTTGGTCTGCGCCACGCCCGTACCCTCTTTCAGGACCTGGGAGCTGTTTTCGTCCCCTATCTAGGCTACCAAACCTCCTGGTGCTGGGCCTTCGTCAAGGGTGGCCGTACCCTCTACGAGGCAGTCATTAGGGGTAAATCTGCCACCCAGGTGAGTTCTGGAACTTGTAAAGCCTGTTAATTTAATGCAATTCATTGAAGTTTTAGTTGTGCCGCCTGAGAGACTAGTTTAGTGTGTACCCCATGATCATCCTGTTAGCGGTAACGCAAAAAAAAAAAAAAAAACAGGATTTCAGAGGTCACAATAAGTCTTTATCAGATAAGTATTAACCACTCCTGTATATACTTTCGCGTATGTGTGCAGATGATACCAGACCCAGAGTACGCCAGCAACAGTGTGTACGCCGAAGGTGCTCTCCTGCCCTTGTATAACCCACGACCTTCTGTTATCAATGCCACTGACCTAGCGCGATGGCAGTACTGCGAGGCTCATGGTGCCATGGGTGGGCTCTGTGATGAGTGGTCCCCAGACCCATTACCATTGCCCTCTGCTCCACCGGTGGGTCTGCAGACGGCCCTGGCTGGGGTGGGTGTGGTGGTGACAGCAGGTAATAGACATCAGTACCTCTACCACACCCTCACCACCCTGCTGGCCACACCAGGGGCACAACAACACAACGTCTTCGTTGTCCTCGGTGATGCCCCGCCGTCCACAACACAACTTCTTCGTCTTCTCGACCTCAACTTCACCAAAGTTGCCGTCCAGGGACAAGACAATGATAAGCTCTTCCGCTACTACCGCAGTGTCTTCCAGTTAGCAGTTAACACCTTCCCTGACGCTCCAGCGGTCATATTCCTAGATGAAGACGTCGAAGTTTCACCAGACTTCTTCTCCTTCATGAGCCAGACTCTCTGGCTGCTTCACGCTGACCCAACTATCTACTGCATCAATGCCTTCTCATTCCTACCAGACATGGGAAGAGGTCGAGGGCCACAGTACGTGAGACGGGGAGAGGTACAGGTCTCTTGGGGCTATGCTGTGACCCTAAACTTCATAAGGGAGGCCCTGAAGATGTGGCCTCACGGGATAAATGGACTAGACATACACACATACGACTACTGGTTGTACGACAAGGTGCGAGGTGAGAGGGAGTGTATTTATCCGGAGGTAAGCCGTCTGCGGCACTACGGAGTGGGAGTAAACACCGTCCCTTACATGCACGAGTACGAGTCCTTACACCGGCCACTATTGCACGCACCACCCGTGCCTCTCCTCAACGCTGCCCTAATGAGCTACGCCAACCACGAGACCGACTTTGTGAGAGGACTGAAGACAGCAACAGAAGTAGAGGCCACAGCCCCCTGCGACCCGCACTTCCCGGACAGGGCAAGAAGGGCCACAGGACCTCTGGTGGTTTTTTTCAATCAAACAGAAGCAGACGACGTCAGCAGCTGGGTGGAAATGGGTCTCTGTGCTGGACTACACCCTGTGTCAGAGCAGGACAACCACGCTGGGGCACACTTAGCTTTCTACCCCCGCTACCTACACCCTCCAGTCCCACGCAACACCCACCCACTCAACAGGTACGGTTTTAATTACTACACCCCTCAGGAGCTAGGAAAGAGTGAAGCCATGTACACCAGAGTGTACTACGTGGGAGTACCCTACTCCAGGTATACTCACCTCAAGCCACACTCAGCACCAGTGTTCGACACCTCTGCTATGACCTCAGACCAGCTAGACGATCACTATAACAAGTTCTCTGACACACTTAGTAAATTACTTCTCAACACTACCTACTACAACTGTTACAAATTAATATCAGAATTTACACAAAATAGTGAATAAACATTGTATTCACATCGTGTTAATTTATATAAATATTTCTAGAAACTGTTATGTTTTATTTTACATTATTAGACACATTAACTGCAGTGATTCTGCACACAAATAATAATAATAATAATAATAATAATAATAATAATAATAATAATAATAATAATAATAATAATTAAAATAATAATAATAATAATAATAATAATAATATATTAACTACAATAACAATTAAAATATATCCATTATGTTGCGGTGCAGATAAATATATAATTATAATAATCGATAATAATAATAATAATAATAATAATAATAATAATAATAATAATAATAGGATATACACGACAAGGCTATCTGTGCTGCAACTACTGTAAACTTAAGAAAAATTCCTACACAGTTTGAAGACTAGGTATGTGTCGAGGGGGGTACAAACAAGTGTAAGATCAGATAACTTCACATACAACCTGGTTTTAGCATAAAACAAAATATAGTGAATTGCTACACCTCAAGAAATATCACTAGCAAGACTGTAGAGGAAATAAGAAGGAAGCAATAACAACGTTAAAAGGAAACAATAAGAACGTTAAAACGAAGCAATAAGAAAAACATTAAAAAAGTTGGAAAGAATAAGATGTAATGAAATACGATAAGAAAATTGATAAAATAATGTTTGTGAGTATATCATTTTATATTTACAAGAAGGGAGAGGAGCAGAGAGAGGAGAGAGAGGAGAGAAGAGGAGTAAGAGAGAGAGAGAGAGAGTGTGAGAGAGAGTGAGAGTGAGAGAGACGAGTAGAGAGAGAGAGAGAGAGAGAGAGCTGATGAATTGACAGACACAGGAACACAACAAGAAACTATAGACAAGCGAGTTTAACATAGTTGCTCAATATTTTGGGGTATCTTCTTTTCTAAGCCGTGAAGTAAGTTAGTAAAGTTAAACTGACGGAGGATCGAGCCTCCACAAATTCTTGCTCTAAGAACGCAATCAGGTCAGTTACGTATAAAAAATAAGCCAAAGGCGGACGCCCACGTCACCTGTACTCAATTTAGGTTTAGTTACTCTCTTAGAAAGAGAGAGAGTGAGAGAGAGAGAGTGAGAGAGAGAGAGTGAGAGAGAGAGTGAGAGAGAGAGATACAAGAATAACACCATGCCACGCAATAATATTACAGGAGTTTCCTGTAACTTTCAGAGAACGTGAGGAGGAAGGAGACACAGTCGACGCTTCAAGACGGTCAGTGATGTCTGTGTAGCGTTGAAGATGTGTAGCGTTGATGTTGTGTAGCGTTGATGTTGTGTAGCGTTGATGTTGTGTAGCGTTGATGTTGTGTAGCGTTGATGTTGTGTAGCGTTGATGTTGTGTAGCGTTGATGTTGTGTAGCGCGTTGATGTTGTGTAGCGTTGATGTTGTGTAGCGTGTTGATGTTGGTGTGTAGCGTTGATGTTGTGTAGCGTTGATGCTGTGTAGCGTTGATGTTGTGTAGCGTTGATGTTGTGTAGCTTGGATGTTGTGTAGCGTTGATGTTGTGTAGCGTGGATGTTTTTTGTTAGCGTGATGTTGTAGGTAGCGTTGATATTGTGTAGCGTTGATGTTGTGTAGCGTTGATGTGTGTAGCGTTGATGTTGTGTAAGCGTTGATGTGTAGCGTTGATGTGTACGCTGGTTCGACGTTGATGTAGCGTTGATGTTGTGTAGCGTTGAATGTTCGTAGTTAGCGTTGATGCTGTGTAGCGTTGATGTTGTGTAGCGTTGATGCTGTGTAGCGTTGATGTTGTGTAGCGTGGATGTTGTGTAGCGTTGATGTGCAGCGTTGATGTTGTGTAGCGTTATGCTGGTAGTTACATTAAACTACACAGGGAACGAGTGTCACTATTCAACGTACTTGACAAACACAGTGTACACTACACTTAGCAGCAAACAGTGCTACACATCAGCATACACAACACACAGTGCTACACATTAACATTATCAAACACAGATGCTACACATCAACACTGACATTCACAGTGCTACATAACATTTACGACAACAGTGCTACCTCAACATAACAACGTGCTACACATAAGCATTTCACAACACAGTGCTTACCTATCAACATGCTACACATACAACTAGTGCTTACACATTATACATACACAACACCGTGCTACACATCAGTAGTCTACACAAACAGTGCTACACATCACACTAGACAACAAGTGCTACACAGATCTACATACACAACAGTGCTAACATCAACTACACAACACACAGTGCTTACATCGAACACTTACAAACCAGTGTTACACGATCAACACTACTAAAACAGTGTACGTAATTACACATACAGTGGCTACAATCAGCATTACCATTAACTGTGTTACACATCTAAACTACTACTCACACAGTGCTACATATCACTACACTATAAGTGGCTACTTTCACACTAACGAACCAGTGCGTACCATCGACACTGTCAACACACAGTGTTACTTGCAACTTTAGCTACATAAAGTGTACCATAGCACTACTAACACACAGTTGCTACCATTCAGCACTACACAACATCGTGTACATTTTAACTTACACAACACCAGTGGTAGCTCATCACTACAACAAAGTGCTTACTATTTGCACTACAACTACACGTGCTACTATACTCAAACTACGAGTGTACGTCATATTTACAAAGACACAGTTGATGTTAGCATCAGCACTACAACACACGTGCTACAATCACACTACCACCCGTGCTACTATTGAACACTACACAACACACAGTTGCTGCACATCAGCACTACCAACACACAGTGCTACACTCAACACTACACAACACAGTGCTACACATCACTAACAACACACAGTGCTACACATCAACATCTACACAGTGACACAGTTGCTACACATCAGCACTACACAACACACAGTGCTGACACATCAACACTACACAACACAGTGCTCACATTAACACTACACAAACACAGTGCTACACATCAGACACTACACAACACACAGTGCTACACATCAACACTACACAACACAGTGCTACACATCAACACTACACAACACAGTGCTACACATCAACACTACACAACACAGTGCTACACATCAACACTACACAACACACAGTGCTACACATCAACACTACACAACACACAGTGCTACACATCAACACTACACAACACAGTGCTACACATCAACACTACACAACACACAGTGCTACACATCAACACTACACAAACACAGTGCTACACATCAACACTACACAACACAGTGCTACACATCAACACTACACAACACAGTGCTACACATCAACACTACACAAACACAGTGCTACACATCAACACTACACAACACACAGTGCTACACATCAACACTACACAACACAGTGCTACACATCAACACTACACAACACACAGTGCTACACATCAACACTACACAACACACAGTGCTACACATCAACACTACACAACACACAGTGCTACACATCAACACTACACAACACACAGTGCTACACATCAACACTACACAACACACAGTGCTACATATCAACACTACACGACACAGTGCTACACATCAGCACTACACAACACACAGTGCTACACATCAGCACTACACAACACACAGTGCTACACATCAGCACTACACAACACACAGTGCTACACATCAGCACTACACAACACACAGTGCTACACATCAACACTACACAACACAGTGCTACACATCAACACTACACAACACACAGTGCTACACATCAACACTACACAACACAGTGCTACACATCAACACTACACAACACAGTGCTACACATCAGCACTACACAACACACAGTGCTACACATCAACACTACACAACACAGTGCTACACATCACACTACACAACACACAGTGCTAACATCAACACTACACAACACAGTGCTACACATCAACACTACACAACACACAGTGCTACAACATCCACACACTTACACAACACACAAGTGCTACACATCAACACTACACAACACACAGTGCTACACATCAACACTACACAACACACAGTGCTACACATCAACACTACACAACACACAGTGCTACACATCAACACTACACAACACACAGTGCTACACATCAACACTACACAACACACAGTGCTACACATCAACACTACACAACACACAGTGCTCACATCAACACTACACAACACAGTGCTACACAACACACCACGTGCTACACATCAACACTACACAACACACAGTGCTACACATCAACACTACACAACACACAGTGCTACACATCAACACTACACAACACACAGTGCTACACATCAACACTACACAACACACAGTGCTACACATCAACACTACACAACACACAGTGCTACACATCAACACTACACAACACACAGTGCTACACATCAACACTACACAACACACAGTGCTACACATCAACACTACACAACACACAGTGCTACACATCAACACTACACAACACACAGTGCTACACATCAACACTACACAACACAGTGCTACACACCAACACTACACAACACAGTGCTACACATCAGCACTACACAAACACAGTGCTACACATAACACTACACAACACACAGTGCTAACATCAGCACTACACAACACAGTGCTACACATCAACACTACACAACACACAGTGCTACATCAACACTACACAACACAGTGCTACACATCAGCACTACACAACACACAGTGCTACACATCAACACTACACAACACAGTGCTACACATCAACACTACACAACACACAGTGCTACACATCAACACTACACAACACACAGTGCTACACATCAGCACTACACAACACACAGTGCTACACATCAACACTACACAACCACAGTGCTAACACATCAACACTACACAACACACAGTGCTACACATCAACACTACACAACACACACATCGCATACAACATCAGTGCACCATCACACTAACACACAGTGCTACACATCAACACTACACAACACAGTGCTACACATCACACTACACAACACAGTGCTACACATCAGCACTACACAACACACAGTGCTACACATCAACACTACACAACACAGTGCTACACATCAACACTACACAACACACAGTGCTACACATCAACACTACACAACACACAGTGCTACACATCAGCACTACACAACACACAGTGCTACACATCAACACTACACAACACAGTGCTACACATCAACACTACACAACACACAGTGCTACACATCAGCACTACACAACACACAGTGCTACACATCAACACTACACAACACACAGTGCTACACATCAACACTACACAACACAGTGCTACACATCAACACTACACAACACAGTGCTACACATCAACACTACACAACACACAGTGCTACACATCAGCACTACACAACACAGTGCTACACATCAACACTACACAACACACAGTGCTACACATCAGCACTACACAACACAGTGCTACACATCAACACTACACAACACACAGTGCTACACATCAACACTACACAACACAGTGCTACACATCAACACTACACAACACACAGTGCTACATATCAACACTACACAACACACAGTGCTGCACATCAACACTACACAACACAGTGCTACACATCAACACTACACAACACACAGTGCTACACATCAACACTACACAACACACAGTGCTACACATCAACACTACACAACACACAGTGCTCACATCAACACTACACAACACACAGTGCTAACAAATCAACACTACACAACACACAGTGCTAACATCAACACTACACAACACAGTGCTACACATCAGCACTACACAACACAGTGCTACACATCAACACTACACAACACACAGTGCTACACATCAACACTACACAACACAGTGCTACACATCAGCACTACACAACACAGTGCTACACATCAACACTACTCAACACAGTGCTACACATCAGCACTACACAACACAGTGCTACACATCAACACTACACAACACAGTGCTACACATCAACACTACACAACACACAGTGCTACACATCAGCACTACACAACACAAGTGCTACACATCAACACTACACAAACACAGTGCTACACATCAACACTACACAACACAGTGCTAACATCACACTACACAACACAGTGCTAACACATCAACACTACACAACACACAGTGCTAAACATCAGCACTACACAACACACAGTGCTACACATCAACACTACACAACACAGTGCTAAACATCAGCACTACACAACACAGTGCTACACATCAACACTACACAACACAGTGCTACACCAACCACCACAGCACACACAACAACCAACACACAGTGCTACAAATCAACACTACCAACACACATCTACACATCAGCCTACAACAGTGCTAACACAACACACAACACAGTGCTACACATCAACACTACACAACACAGTGCTACACATCAGCACTACACAACACACTGTGCTACACATCAACACTACACAACACACAGTGCTACAAATCAACACTACACAACACACAGTGCTATACATCAACACTACACAACACAGTGCTACACATCAACACTACACAAAACAGTGCTACACATCAACACTACACAACACAGTGCTACACATCAACACTACACAACACAGTGCTACACATCACACTACACAAAACAGTGCTACACATCAACACTACACAACACAGTGCTACACATCAACACTACACAACACAGTGCTACACATCAACACTACACAACACAGTGCTACACATCAACACTACACAAAACAGTGCTACACATCAACACTACACAACACCAGTGCTACACATCAACACTACACAACACACAGTGCTACACATAAACTACACAACACAGTGCTACACATCAACACTACACAACACACAGTGCTACACATCAACACTACACAACACAGTGCTACACATCAACACTACACAACACACAGTGTACACATCAGTACTACACACACACAGTGCTACACATCACACTACACAACACAGTGCTACACATCAACACTACACAACACAGTGCTACACATCAACACTACACAACACACAGTGCTACACATCAGCACTACACAACACACAGTGCTACACATCAACACTACACAACACAGTGCTACACATCAACACTACACAACACAGTGCTACACATCAACACCTACACATACACACAGTCTACCACACATCAGCACTACACAACAACACAGTGCTACACATCAACACTACACAACACAGTGCTACACATCAACACTACACAACACACAGTGCTAACACATCAGCACTACACACACACAGTGCTACACATCAACACTACACAACACACAGTGCTACACATCACACTACACAACCACAGTGCTACACATCAACACTACACAACACAGTGCTACACATCACACTACACAACACACAGTGCTACACATCAGCACTACACAAACACAGTGCTAACATCAACACTACACAACACACAGTGCTACACATCAGCACTACACAACACAGTGCTACACATCAACACTACACAACACACGTGCTACACATCAACACTACACAACACAGTGCTACACATCAACACTACACAACACACAGTGCTACATAACTACAACACTAACACAACACAAAAAAGTGCTGCACATCAACACTACACAACACAGTGCTACACATCAACACTACACAAACACAGTGCTACACATCAACACTACACAACACACAGTGCTACACATCAACACTACACAACACACAGTGCTGCACATCAACACTACACAACACAGTGCTACAAATCAACACTACACAACACACAGTGCTATACATCAACACTACACAAAACAGTGCTACACATCAACACTACACAACCACAGTGCTACACATCAGCACTACACAAACACAGTGCTACACATCAACACTACACAACACAGTGCTACACATCACACTACACAACACACAGTGCTACAAAATCAACACTACACCAACAAACACACGTGCTATACATCAACACTACACAACACAGTGCTACACATCAACACTACACAACACAGTGCTACACATCAACACTACACAACACACAGTGCTACACATCAACACTACACAACACACAGTGCTACAAATCAACACTACACAACACACAGTGCTATACATCAACACTACACAACACAGTGCTACACATCAACACTACACAACACAGTGCTACACATCAACACTACACAAAACAGTGCTACACATCAACACTACACAAACACACAGTGCTACACATCAACACTACACAACACAGTGCTCACAACATCAACACACATACACAACACCACCAGTGCTACACATCAACACTACACAACACAGTGCTACAAATCAACACTACACAACACACAGTGCTATACATCAACACTACACAACACAGTGCTACACATCAGCACTACACAACACAGTGCTACACATCAACACTACACAACACAGTGCTACACATCAACACTACACAACACAGTGCTACACATCAGCACTACACAACACAGTGCTACACATCAACACTACTCAACACAGTGCTACACATCAGCACTACACAACACAGTGCTACACATCAACACTACTCAACACAGTGCTACACATCAACACTACACAACACACAGTGCTACACATCAGCACTACACAACACAGTGCTACACATCAACACTACACAACACAGTGCTACACATCAACACTACACAACACAGTGCTACACATCAGCACTACACAACACAGTGCTACACATCAACACTACACAACACAGTGCTACACATCAGCACTACACAACACACAGTGCTACAAATCAACACTACACAACACACAGTGCTATACATCAACACTACACAACACAGTGCTACACATCAACACTACACAACACAGTGCTACACATCAGCACTACACAACACACAGTGCTACACATCAACACTACACAACACACAGTGCTACAAATCAATACTACACAACACACAGTGCTATACATCAACACTACACAACACAGTGCTACACATCAACACTACACAAACAGTGCTACACATCAACACTACACACACACAGTGCTACACATCAACACTACACAAACACAGTGCTAAAACATACAAACACTACACAAAAACACAGTGCTACACATCAACACTACACAACACAGTGTACACATCAACACACACAACACAGTGCTACACATCAACACTACACAACAACAGTGCTACACATCAACACTACACACACACAGTGCTACACATCAGCACTACACAATACACAGTGCTACACATAACACTACACAACACAGTGCTACACATCAACACTACACAACACACAGTGCTACACATCAACACTACACAACACAGTGCTACACATCAACACTACACAACACAGTGCTACACATCAACACTACACAACACAGTGCTACACATCAACACTACACAACACAGTGCTACACATCAACACTACACAACACAGTGCTGCACATTAATACTACACAACACACAGTGCTACACATCAGCACTACACAACACACAGTGCTACACATCAACACTACACAACACAGTGCTACACACCAACACTACACAACACAGTGCTACACATCAACACTACACAACACAGTGCTACACATCAGCACTACACAACACACAGTGCTACACATCAGCACTACACAACACACAGTGCTACACATCAACACTACACAACACACAGTGCTATACCATCAACACTACACAACACAGTGCTACACATCACACTACACAACACACAGTGCTACACATCAACACTACACAACACACAGTGCTACACATCAACACTACACAACACAGTGCTACACATCACACTACACAACACAGTGCTACACATCAGCACTACACAAACACACAGTGCTACACATCAACACTACACAACACAGTGCTACAACAATCCAACACACATACACAACACACCACAGTGCTACACATCAACACTACACACAACACAGTGCTACACATCAGCACTACACAACACAGTGCTACACATCAACACTACACAACAACAGTGCTACACATCAGCACTACACAACACAGTGCTACACATCAACACTACACAACACACAGTGCTACACATCAGCACTACACAACACAGTGCTACACATCAACACTACACAACACACAGTGCTACACATCACACTACACAACACAGTGCTACACATCAACACTACACAACAACAGTGCTACACATCAACACTACACAACACAGTGCTACACATCAACACTACACAAACACAGTGCTACATATCAACACTACACAACACACAGTGCTAGCACATCAACACTACACAACACAGTGCTACACATCAACACTACACAACACAGTGCTACACATCAACACTACACAACACACAGTGCTACAAACTCAAACACATCTACACAACACACACCAGTGCTATACATAACACTACACAACACAGTGCTACACATCAGCACTACACAACACACAGTGCTACACATCAGCACTACACAACACAGTGCTACACATCAACACTACACAACACAGTGCTACACATCAACACTACACAACACAGTGCTACACATCAGCACTACACAACACAGTGCTACACATCAACACTACACAACACAGTGCTACACATCAGCACTACACAGCACAGTGCTACACTTCAACACTACTCAACACAGTGCTACACATCAGCACTACACAACACAGTGCTACACATCAACACTATCAAACACAGTGCTACACATCAACACTACACAACCACAGTGCTACACATCAGCACTACACAACACAGTGCTACACATCAACACTACACAACACAGTGCTACACATCAACACTACACAACACAGTGCTACACATCAGCACTACACAACACAGTGCTACACATCAACACTACACAACACAGTGCTACACATCATCACTACACAACACACAGTGCTACAAATCAACACTACACAACACACAGTGCTATACATCAACACTACACAACACAGTGCTACACATCAACACTACACAACACAGTGCTACACATCAGCACTACACAACACACAGTGCTACAATCAACACTACACAACACACAGTGCTACACATCAAAACACTCCACAACAACACACGTGCTACACATCAACACTACACAACACAGTGCTACACATCAGCACTACACAACACAGTGCTACACATCAACACTACACAACACACAGTGCTACACATCAGCACTACACAACACACAGTGCTACACATCAACACTACACAACACAGTGCTACACATCAGCACTACACAACACAGTGCTACAAATCAACACTACACAACACAGTGCTACACATCAACACTACACAACACAGTGCTACACATCAACAACTACACAACACACAGTGCTACACATCAGCACTACACAACACACAGTGCTACACATCAACACTACACAACACAGTGCTACAAATCAACACTACAAACCACAGTGCTATACATCAACACTACACAACACAGTGCTACACATCAACACTACACAACACAGTGCTACACATCAGCACTACACAACACACAGTGCTACACATCAGCACTACACAACACAGTGCTACACATCAACACTACACAACACAGTGCTACACATCAACACTACACAACACACAGTGCTACACATCAACACTACACACACACAGTGCTACACATCAACACTACACAGCACCAGTGCTACACTACATCACAACTACACAACCAACACAGTGCTACACATCAACACTACACACACACAGTGCTACACATCAGCACTACAAAAACACAGTGCTACACATCAACACTACACAACACACAGTGCTATACATCAACACTACACAACACAGTGCTACACATCAACACTACACAACACACAGTGGTACACATCAGCACTACACAACACACACATGTGC
This sequence comes from Cherax quadricarinatus, assembly GCF_026875155.1. Taxonomy (NCBI): domain Eukaryota; kingdom Metazoa; phylum Arthropoda; class Malacostraca; order Decapoda; family Parastacidae; genus Cherax; species Cherax quadricarinatus. Next base: position 24,013,565 of record NC_069472.1, read on the forward strand.
TACACATCAACACTACACAACACACAGTGCTACACATCAACACTACACAACACAGTGCTACACATCAACACTACACAACACAGTGCTACACGTCAACACTACACGACACAGTGCTACACATCAACACTACACAACACACAGTGCTACACATTAACACTACACAACACACAGTGCTACACATCAACACTACACACACAGTGCTACACATCAACACTACACAAACACAGTGCTACACATCAACACTACACAACACAGTGCTACACATCAACACTACACAACACACAGTGCTACACATCAACACTACACAACACACAGTGCTACACATCTAACACTACACAACACAGTGCTACACATTAACACTACACAACACAGGGCTACACATCAACACTACACAACACACAGTGCTACACATCAACACTACACAAACACACAGTGCTACACATCAACACTACACAACACAGTGCTACACATCAACACTACACACAACACACAGTGCTACACATCACACTACACAACACACAGTGCTACACATCAACACTACACAACCACAGTGCTACACATCAGCACTACACAACACAGTGCTACACATCAACACTACACAACACACAGTGCTACACAACATCAAACAACATACACAAACACAGTGCTACACATCACACTACACAACACACAGTGCTACACATCAACACTACACAACACAGTGCTACACATCACACTACACAACACAGTGCTACACATCAACACTACACAACAACAGTGCTACACATCAGCACTACACAACACAGTGCTACACATCAACACTACACAACACACAGTGCTACACATCAACACTACACAAACACAGTGCTACACATCAACACTACACAACACACAGTGCTACACATCAACACTACACAACACAGTGCTACACATCAACACTACACAACACAGTGCTACACATCAACACTACACAACACAGTGCTACACATCAACACTACACAACACACAGTGCTACACATAACACTACACAACACACAGTGCTACACATCAACACTACACAACACAGTGCTACACATCAACACTACACAACACACAGTGCTACACATCACACTACACAACACAGTGCTACACATCAACACTACACAACACACAGTGCTACACATCAACACTACACAACACACAGTGCTACACATTAACACTACACAACACAGTGCTACACATTAACACTACACAACACAGGGCTACACATCAACACTACACAACACACAGTGCTACACATCAACACTACACAACACACAGTGCTACACATCAACACTACACAACACAGTGCTACACATCAACACTACACAACACACAGTGCTACACATCAACACTACACAACACACAGTGCTACACATCAACACTACACAACACAAGTGCTACACATCAACACTACACAAACACAGTGCTACACATCAACACTACACAACACAGTGCTACACATCAACACTACACAACACACGTGCTACACATCAACACTACACAACACCAGTGCTACACATCAACACTACACAACACACAGTGCTACACATCACACTACACAACACAGTGCTACACATCAACACTACACAACACACAGTGCTACACATCACACTACACAACACAGTGCTACACATCAACACTACACAACACAGTGCTACACATCAACACTACACAACAACAGTGCTACACATCAACACTACACAAACACAGTGCTACACATCAACACTACACAACACACAGTGCTACACATCAACACTACACAACACAGTGCTACACATCAACACTACACAACACACAGTGCTACACATCAACACTACACAACACAGTGCTACACATCAACACTACACAACACAGTGCTACACATCAACACTACACAACACAGTGCTACACATCAACACTACACAACACAGTGCTACACATCAACACTACACAACACACAGTGCTACACATCAACACTACACAACACAGTGCTGCACATCAACACTACACAACACACAGTGCTACACATCAACACTACACAACACACAGTGCTACACATCAACACTACACAACACAGTGCTACACATCAACACTACACAACACACAGTGCTACACATCAACACTACACAACACAGTGCTACACATCAACACTACACAAACACAGTGCTACACATCAACACTACACAAACACAGTGCTACACATCAACACTACACAACACAGTGCTACACATCAACACTACACAACACACAGTGCTACACATCAACACTACACAACACAGTGCTAACGATCAACACTACACAACACAGTGCTACACATCAACACTACACAACACAGTGCTACACATCAACACTACACAACACAGTGCTACACATCAACACTACACAACACACAGTGCTACACATCAACACTACACAACACACAGTGCTACACATCAACACTACACAACACAGTGCTACACATCAACACTACACAACACAGTGCTACACATCAACACTACACAACACAGTGCTACACATCAACACTACACAACACAGTGCTACACATCAACACTACACAAACAACAGTGCTACACATCAACACTACACAACACAGTGCTACACATCAACACTACACAACACACAAACTGTTTATATAAAATTTATTTTCCATTGCCACATTTTCCACTTAATTATTTTGTCATTTTCAATTTTTTTCATTATTTTTTTTCAGTAAGATTAGTTTAGTTTTTCTGAGGGAAGAATATTTTGAAATATAAATAAATAAAAGTATGAATGAGCTTTTTAATGTTTTAAATGATGATTGTTTCAGTTGATGATAATAATAATAATATTAATAATAATAATAATATTAGTATTGTTATTATTATTAATAGTAATAATAATAATAATAATAATAATAATAATAATAATAATAATAATAATCATCCTAATAATAATAATAATAATAATAATAATAATAATAATAATAATAATAATAATCATAAACGTCTTTCAGATGCGTACTGTGATAATATGCACTGGAGATGGGAAACCGGTGTAGGTCGTGTATTGGCATAATGGCAGCTGTGGCAGCTGCCACAGTTGTGGCACAGGTGATCATCATTACCTACAACTACCACCACCACCACCACTACCAGCACCACACACCAGCAACCCCTGACCCCCACCAGACACCCTACCAAGCAAGGCAAGTAAAGACGGGGGAGCATAAATACCTTTTCTGGCTTAAGTTGCTTTATTATAAACATTTTTATTGATAATTTTTATTACTAATTTATTTTTATAGTTTATTAACATATAGTTTTTGTGTGAGCTAAACGCATAGTTTAGTAAAAAGGCTTTTCTCTGATGGTTCCAGAAATGGTTCAAACAAGATCTCCAGAAACAATAAACGCTACAGTATTAGTAGTAGTAGTAGTAGTAGTAGTAGTAGTAGTAGTAGTAGTAGTAGTAGTAGTAGTAGTAGTAGTAGTAGTAGTAGTAGCAGTAGTAGTAGTAGTAGTAGTAGCAGTAGTAATAACATTGTTAGTAGTGACAGCAGCAGTAGCAGCAGCGGCAGCAGGAGTAGTATCAGCAACAGTAGCAGTAGTAACTACAATAGTAACAGTAGTAATAGTAGTAGTAACTACAGTAGTAGTAGTATCAGTATGGAGGTGTGGTCAGCAACGAATGGGTGGGGTTTAAAGGTGGAAAGGTGCCACCCATATACTCACCCTAACACCTGTGACACCCTTCCCCCTTTTATCACCCAAGGACTCACCCTACCCCCAGAAGAGGCTCACCCACACACCCCACCCACTCAGGGTGAAGGGATCACCCTCTCCGTAATCAATCAAGGAAACCAGCTCTAATCTTCCACAGGGTAAGTGACCACCAGATGGCAGTTTTGGGTAGGTTATATCCTCTCGTGTTAGCATTGCATATCCTCATAATAATAATAATAATAATAATAATAATAATAATAATAATAATAATAATAATAATAATAATAAAAGGTGTCCTTATAATTATCAATTAATGTAATTCATGTATTAATTAAAAATGAAAACAAGGTCATTTGAAATTGTTTGCAAACACTCGGGCCTTACTGGTGTTTACAGTTGTGTGTAAATCTTGTATTCTCGTAGTTTATGACACTGTGTAAACAGCGGTGCATCGCGTGTAGTTATTGGTTGGTCTGTTTGTAAATCGTATCGTAAAACACTGACGCACTAAATTCATTTGTATATATATAATATATATATATATATATATATATATATATATATATATATATATATATATATATATATATATATATATATATATATATATACATATATATATATATATATATATATATATATATATATATATACATATATATACATATATATATAATATATATATATATATATATATATATATATATATATATATATAATATATATACATGGTAGGAGCTCAAGACCCCAGGTTTACTGAAGCAGCGATTCGGTGGGACACCCTTACAGACTCCTCCAGTAGACCAGCTCCTCCCAAACAGCACAAACAGTCCCACTGGGACAAACTGATCATGGAAAAAATCGCCAACACAATGCTCTCCAACGCTTCAGGAAAGAACAAAGCTCGTCTCCTGGCAATGAAGGCACCACACTCAGGAGATTTCCTGTTAGCTGTTCCCAATTCCTCCCTGGGCACCCGTCTCGACCCACAGGCCATTCGGATTGGTGTTGCTCTTCGCCTAGCCGCCCCCATTTTCACCGAACATAGGTGTATTTGCGGCAGGGCGACAGCTGATCAATTCGGACTTCATGGTCTCGTGTGCCACACAGCAGAAGGGAAGTATGCCAGACATGAGGAGATCAATGACATAATAAAGAGAAGCCTCGCCACAGCCCGTTACCCAGCTCAACGGGAACCCCAAGTACAGAGGTCTGATGGAAGTCAAAAGCGTCCTGATGGAGCCACTATGCTACCCTGGAAGGATGGAAAGCAGATTGCCTGAGACTACACCTGTGCTGCCACATTGGCAGACACCTACTTGCCATACTCTGTAGTGGAAGGGGGTGGAGCTGCCAGCCACAGGGAGACCCAGAAGATCCGAAAATATGAAGACCTTCCCCCTTGCTATAACTTCATTCCAATAGGGTCGGAGACCCTTGGAGCATGGGGCAAGTGTGCTCTAAAGTTCCTCAAAGAGCTGGGTGAAAAGCTCATCATAGAACCAAGGACCACAGGGCGACCAGCTTCCTCTTTCAGAGACTCAGTGTTGCGTTCCCGAGAGGAAATGCCTGCTGCATTCTGGGCACGCGGCACACGCCGGGGAGCTGGGACGTAGGTGTTCGAGATGCAGCTCTGAGTACCTATAGTTGTTTTTACTTTCTGTTGTATTTTTGTGACTGTTTGGACAATGTCTTTTGTCTTTAAATAAAACATACTATATTATATATATATATATATATCTATTATATCTATTATATAAATATATATTATATTAATATATATATATATATATATATATCGGGATGGGGTCCACCTCCATGTGTAATAATTGTAGGTTCCCACAGCCCGGGAGAAGTGGATAAAAAGGCTTCAAGAGAATATTATAATCATTCCCTACCAACCCCATCTTTTTCATATTTTTTTTATACCAATAGAAAATATTTTATTACATAATATGGTACAAAAGATATATATGTACGTGTGTGTTTAATTTGCTTTGTTAGTTATATATCTTTTGATATTACGTCAGTCAAGTAACGAGGTCTTTCACCGTACATACAATATCAATAAACATTTAATTCTAAAATCAGATTTAAAGTACATTCAATGTATATCCATTGATAAATATACACACCTGTCTGTATACAATATATATCCTATGATGCGTTTGTATTTATCAATTATTGGTAATTAGGTGTGTTTTCCGGGTAAGTTAATACAAATATTGTGTTTTACAGTCATAGACTGAATTGAAATCAAAAAATCGGCCTTTCATTTTCCTTATAGAGAAAGGCATCAGAACCGGTTCATCCACCACAAAGGCATAAGTAAATGACATGAATTTACAGCGTAATATGGAGAAATCAGATTTGTTTGTGACCAGTAGCTGATTGACAGATTTTATTGAATAACAGGGATTCATACTGCATGCATTTATACATGTATGTATTGTATGTATATATATAATATAATTATTATATTTTATATATTATATTATAATAATTTATTAATATATATATATATATTAATATATTTTTTTTCTCTGAGGATGAGGGTCATGACAGTTCTAGAGGTGGTACTCCCGTTATTTTTATTGAATATAATATTTATATATTATATATTTATATCTTTAGATATATAAATATGATAATTATCTATTTATATATAGATTTTTATAAGATTTTTTTATTATTATCCACACCGGCCGGATTCCCACAAGGCAGGGTGGCCGAAAAGAAAAAAAACTCTTTCACCATCATCACTCCATCACTGTCTTGCCAGAGGGTGCTTTACACTACAGTTTTTAAACTGCAACATTAACCACCCCTCCTTCAGAGTGCAGGCACTGTACTTCCACTTCGCAGGCTCAAGCTCCGGCTGCCGGTTTCCCTGAATCCCTTCATAAATGTTAACTTTTGCTCACACTCCAAAGCACGTCAAGTATTTAAAAACATTGGTTCTCCATTCACTCCTATCAAACTCGCTCACGAATGCCGGCTGGATGTCCAAGCCTCGAACACAAAACCCTCCTTTACCCCCTCCCTCCACCCTTCTAGGCCCGAACCCTACCCGACTTCCTTCCACGTCAGACTGATAACTCATGAAGTCATTCTGTTTCGCCTCCATTCTATCTACATGTCCTGAACCACCTCAACAACCCTTCCTCAGCCTCTGGAAAACAGTTTTGTGTAATCCCGCACCTCCTCCTAACTTCCAAACTACGAAATTCTCTGCATTATATTCACACCACACATGCCCTCAGACATGCATCTCCACTGCCTCCAGCCCTCCTCGCTGCAACATTCATCACCCACGCTTCACACCCATATAAGAGCGTTGGTAAAACTATACTCTCATACATCCCCTCTTTGCCTCCAAGGACAAAGTTCTTTGTCTCCACAGACTCCTAAGTGCACCACTCACCTTTTTCCCTCATCAATTCTATGATTCCCCCTCATCTTTCATGACCCATCCGCTGACACGTCCACTCCCAAATAAACTGAATACGTTTCACCTCCTCCATACTCTCTCCCTCCAATCTGATATTCAATCTTTCATCACCTAATCTTTTGTTATCCTCATAACCTTTCTCTTTCCTGATTCACTTTAATTTTCTTCTTTTGCACACCCTACCAAATTCATCCACCAATCTCTGCAACTTCTCTTCAGAATCTCCCAAGAGCACAGTGTCATCGGCAAAGAGCAGCTGTGACAACTCCCACTTTGTGTGTGATTCTTTATCTTTTAACTCCACGCCCTTGCCAAGACCCCGCATTTACTTCTCTTACAACCCCATCTATAAATATATTTAAAAAACCACGGTGACATCACACATCCTTGTCTAAGGCCTACTTTACTGGGAAAAAAAATTTTCCCTCTTTCCTACATACTCTAACTTGAGCCTCACATCCTCAAAAAAAACCCTTCATTTGTTTCAGTAACCTCCCTTTCCAACCCCCCTTTAACACTTGCAACATTGCCACATAAATAAACAATATATATACTATAAATCGTCCGAATGGGAAAAAATTGGTAAATTTCGGGATAAACTCTTTTAAAATTTTAAAAACCTTCAAAAAATTTTCCTTCTAATTTTTAAAGACTTTTTTTCATTTAGTTAACGAAAAAAAAATTAAAAGTTCTGAAACCCAAAAGAACCTTAAAAAAATTTAAACCAAACCCTTTTTATAACAACCGAAATTTTAATTTTAAGCCAAATCCAACTAGAAAAGGGTTTACAAAAAATTAAAATAATACAAAAACACAATGAAATATTTTTTTTTTTCGTTAGGTTTTATATATATTAAAATATATATAAAATAAAATATAAAATATAAAAATATTATCAAATATAAATAAAAAATATATATATAAATAAATAACGAAAAACCACGCGAAAAAAGGAGGGAAATGATAACTCTGGGGGCTGGGCCATGTGTTGCAATCAACACATTATCAGGAGCTTGCAAGGTTTCGGAAAAGAGGAGGATGTCCAAGCAAATAGGATCCCAGAGGACGTCTTCACTCCAGTGAAATAACCTGTATATACGAGAATGAGACTTATGACGACGCTTCGGTCCGATTTGGACCATTGATTAGTCACACTAACGCACGAAGGTAAGGAAGCCAGTGTATATTGGAGAGGAGGACAGGAATGTCCTCTCCTATATACATTACTTGCTTCCTCAGTGGTCCAAATCGGACCGAAACGTCGTCATAAACTTCTTTCTTCTATGTGCTGGTTATGTGTGTGTTTACGCATGTAAAATATTTAAAAGTTAAAGGCTAAAATAGCGAAATAAAATACATAACTTAGAATGTTGAAATGTTCATGAAGTAGTTAGACTGTTCTCTGTGGAGTGTTCTTTGTTGGGTGTTCTAAGTGATGTGTTCTTTGTTGAGTGTTCTAAGTGGAGTGTTCTTTGTTGAGTGTTCTAAGTGGAGTGTTCTTTGTTGGGTGTTCTAAGTGGAGTGTTCTTTGTTGGGTGTTCTAAGTGGAGTGTTCTTTGTTGGGTGTTCTAAGTGGAGTGTTCTTTGTTGAGTGTTCTAAGTGGAGTGTTCTTTATTGGGTGTTCTAAGTGGAGTGTTCTTTGTTGGGTGTTCTAAGTGGAGTGTTCTTTGTTGAGTGTTCTAAGTGGAGTGTTCTTTGTTGGGTGTTCTAAGTGGAGTGTTTCTTTGTTGGGTGTTCTAAGTGGAGTGTTCTTTGTTGAGTGTTCTAAGTGGCGTGTTCTTTGTTGGGTGTTCTAAGTGGAGTGTTCTTTATTGGTGTTCTAAGTGGAGTGTTCTTTGTTGAGTGTTCTAAGTGGAGTGTTCTTTGTGAGTGTTCTAAGTGGAGTGTTCTTTATTGGGTGTTCTAAGTGGAGTGTTCTTTGTTGGGTGTTCTAAGTGGAGTGTTCTTTATTGAGTGTTCTAAGTGGAGTGTTCTTTGTTGGGTGTTCTAAGTGGAGTGTTCTTTATTGGGTGTTCTAAGTGGAGTGTTCTTTGTTGAGTGTTCTAAGTGGAGTGTTCTTTGTTGAGTGTTCTAAGTGGAGTGTTCTTGTTGGGTGTTCTAAGTGGAGTGTTCTTTGTTGGGTGTTCTAAGTGGAGTGTTCTTTGTTGAGTGTTCTAAGTGGAGTGTTCTTTTGAGTGTTCTAAGTGGAGTGTTCTTTGTTGAGTGTTCTAAGTGGAGTGTTCTTTATTGGGTGTTCTAAGTGGAGTGTTCTTTGTTGGGTGTTCTAATTGGAGTGTTCTTTGTTGGGTTTTTCTAAGTGGAGTGTTCTTTGTTGAGTGTTCTAAGTGGAGTGTTCTTTGTTGGGTGTTCTAAGTGGAGTGTTCTTTGTTGGGTGTTCTAAGTGGAGTGTTCTTTGTTGAGTGTTCTAAGTGGAGTGTTCTTTGTTGAGTGTTCTAAGTGGAGTGTTCTTTGTTGAGTGTTCTAAGTGGAGTGTTCTTTATTGGGTGTTCTAAGTGGAGTGTTCTTTGTTGAGTGTTCTAATTGGAGTGTTCTTTGTTGAGTGTTCTAAGTGGAGTGTTCTTTGTTGAGTGTTCTAAGTGGAGTGTTCTTTGTTGAGTGTTCTAAGTGATGTGTTCTTTGTTGAGTGTTCTAAGTGGAGTGTTCTTTGTTGAGTGTTCTAAGTGGTGTGTTCTTCTTCGAGTGCTCTTATCTTTTGCATTCTATGAATCGCACTAATAATAAAACAAAAAAGTACAAAAGAGCTTCCTATGAAAACCCCAAACTAGGAAACAACACTAACACTTCACCGAGGGCCCAAGAGGCACCTCGGTGACTATAGAAGCCTTAGCAAATCATTGCCGACCACAGCTCGAGGAATGCTGCTAAACTGAGCACACAAACAGTAAATTCATACAAGTATGAGAGATTGTGATTTAACTGAGAATAACTCGCACAAAAAGCCATAAATGGCTTATTTAAATAGTGTTTCTAGATGATATGTGACCAGTCGGGGTTTGATACTCCTCTATGCTTATAATAACTTTAAACATTGGTATGTTCAGACCAAATTGAGCTGCGTAAAAAAATTCCACTACATTGATTTGGTGTATTCACAAGACTGAAAATGGTCATAGAGTGCTAAATCAAGATCTAGCCAAGTTTGCCATGTTTTCCATAATAAATACTAATACTGTATGTGTTCTCTACAGGTGTTCCCACTTGAGTTGTATTGGGCTCACTGGGCGGACCTGGAGTGGCACTTGGAGCGCGTGGCACCGGGGCGGGTAGTGGTGATGACGGTGTCAGTGTTTGGCACTATTGGACTTCGTCACGCTGCCCAAAGCCTTGCCCATTTGGGCTCAGTCTTTGCCCTTTACCTCATGCCCAGCGCTCGTTGGACGTGGGTGTTCATCAAGGGTGGACGCACCATCTCAGAGACGGTTATTCTTCAAGGCATCGCTCAACACAAGGCGCACCTCATCCTTCCTCTGTCACACATGCCGATGCCATGGAACTCCAACAAGAACCAGAGGGTTGAAGAAGAGCGCTGGCAGTACTGCGAGGCTCATGGTGCCATGGGTGGGCTCTGTGATGAGTGGTCCCCAGACCCATTACCATTGCCCTCTGCTCCCCCTGTGGGTCAGCAGACGGCCCTTGCTGGGGTGGGTGTGGTGGTGACAGCAGGTAATAGACATCAGTACCTCTACCACACCCTCACCACCCTGCTTGCCACGCCAGGGGCACAACAACACAACGTTCTCGTTATCCTCGGTGATGCCCCGCAGTCCACAACACAACTTCTTCGTCTCCTCGACCTCAACTTCACCAAAGTTGCCGTCCAGGGACAAGACAATGCAAAGCTCTTCCGCTACTACCGCAGTGTCTTCCAATTAGCAGTCAACACCTTCCCTGACGCTCCAGCGGTCATATTCCTAGATGAAGACGTCGAAGTCTCACCAGACTTCTTCTCCTTCATGAGCCAGACTCTCTGGCTGCTCCACGCTGACCCAACTATCTACTGCATCAATGCTTTCTCCAACACAGGTTTTTCTAACCGAACTTTCAATCCCTCACGAGTTTTCCGAGGTTCCGTCCAGGTCATGTGGGGGTACGCGGTGACGCCCCAGTTTATCCACGAAGCCTTGATCAAGTGGCCGAAAGACGAGCATAACACGAACATCATAATCTATGATTTTTGGCTCTACTCGAATGTCAGGCGAGGAAGAGAATGCGTGTTTCCAGAAGTGGGTCGGAGTTCACACTATGGGATGGGTACCAACTCTGTTCCTCTGATGGTAGAGGTGATCTTTCTAAACAGGCCAGTGGTCCAGGAGTCTGGGGTGCCTCTGGTGGGAGTTTCCAGGCTTCAGCTTCCTACCTGGCGCCATGATCTCTCTAACAACCTTACCTTAGCCACTCCACTGCTAGGTAATCCGTGCTCTGCGGATTTCATACCCAAACATAACCCCGAGCAGCTCTATGTGTTCTACTACAGGTTGGATGCCATTGAGCAAGGCTTACCAGATGCGAGCCAATTTTTTGCTTTAGCAGAACTGTGTGGGTGGATGGGCGCTCTCAGATCAGGGCCAGCACGAGGGGGTAAGCATCTTAGCCTTCTCGATCTACACTACCCTTTACCTAGTGGGAGTTCCTTTCTCCTCCTACTCTCACCTCAAGCCTCGGGATCTTCCACTCTGGGATGTTAACACTATTCCCGAGGAGGAATTTGAAGTCGTACAACTGAACGAGCTCAACAAGCACAAGTTCATCCCCGTAATAGCCAACAGGAACATGACTTCGTCTTATCTTATGAGTTACTTGTCTGCAGTTTAATTGAATTTAGAAAACCCTATGATATAATTCTATTCCATATAATGACTGAGTCATTGATATTGCAGGTATATACAGCGGTGTCTACTCAAATGCCATTATGGTTCCCACTGACCCAATGACAAGTCACGACAGAATGACTGCTGGTCTATACCAGTCAAACTGAGTAGATATAGGCGTGAGTACATGCCACCAAAAAAAAAATTGTACTCAAATGTGTTCCTGAATAGCATCGTGCCAAGGTTGTATGGCACTCTAGTCCAGAGGTTTTCAAAATGTTTTAAGTCATGTATCCTTCACGTTAAAAAACAAAAAACAGTCCCGGATCTTTGACCAATAGGCAAAATTTTAATAATACAATACAAATGGCAATAAATCTCAATTTTTACTACTTTATATAAAATATGAAATGTGCAAATACAGTTGTATAAGTTTCATATAAATCTTATATAAGTTTAGAAATTCGTATGAAAAACGAAAGAAAATTTAATTTTCTTAACCTGTTTATGAAGTAAATAATAAGGATATGAATCAAACCACGGTACGGGCGGGGATTGAACTCGCGGCGAGTGAGTCGTAAAACTCCAGACCTAGTTTAACGACTTGCTAGCCGCGAGTTCAATTCCCACCCTTATCGTGGTTTGTCTACAATCGTGTCATTACGATTTCTTGAGTTAAAAATATAAATATTATATATATATATATATATATATATATATATATATATATATATATATTATAAACACTGATCTCTGGCTGAAGGAGACTCGAACCTACGAACCTTGGAACAAGGTACGCAGTGCTTTACCAATCTACCCACACTGGACCAATACCTTGGAGTCCAGTTTGCACTAGACTTTGATCCAAGGCAGCCAGCTTTCAGGGAGAAGGCTTACAGCTTTTCATCTCATCCCCTGCATGCACCAGCCTGAAAGCTGGCTGCCTTGGATCAAAGTCTAGCGCAAGCTGGACTCCAAGGTATTGGTTCAGTGTGGGTAGATTGGTAAAGCACTGCGTACCTTGTTCCAAGGTTCGTAGGTTCGAGTCTCCTTCAGCCAGAGATCAGTGTTTATATATATATATATATATATATATATATATATATATATATATATATATATATATATATATTACACTCATTTTACCCTGAGTTTTGAAATATACTCCATTAATACCTTGAACTGAAACTTTAAGTTCACTGAGATATGGAAATATATCAAACAAGTATACCGCCATCTGTATCCAACTTTTGTTACTCATGTTGTGTGATAGTTTACAAAGACTCTCTGATAAAGAAGACTTTTGTCTTCTCGTTACTCATAAAACCAAGTCAACACTTTTCCGAGGGGCAGATATTGAACTTCCCAGTGAAGCAGCAGTTTTTTTGGTCCAAAGTTCGCATTTCTTCACTCGACGTATTAAATATCCTGGCATTTAAAGGCACTGCATTTCTAAAACTGACAGTTTTCACTGCCTCAGTAAGTACATATTATGATTTTTGAGGCATTCGTTTAATAACTTTAATTGCAAATACATGACTACGAAAAGAACATTAGTTATAATTAGAAAGTTACACAGTTTATTTCATGCATTAATCGCAAGGTATTTTAACGTAATGATTATCCCCAGGGAAGATAAAAGTAGCAGAAGACTCATGGAGTTTATTCACTTTATTGTTGGTTTATTAATCAGGGAAAACCACCTGACATGAGTCTTTATCGAAAGATGGTCCGTTCAGAGTTCATTCACTCTATTGTTGGTTTATTATCAGGGAAAACCACCTGACCCGAGCCTTCGTCATAGGATGACCCGTTCGGAGGTGCCGGTGTTATGACAGGATTACAGCTTGCGTGTGGTGCTGGAACAATGGTGTCTCAGGAAAACATGTGAAGGTGGGGGAGAAGCTGACGAACCAATGACGGCCACGACAGGTGATTAGTAACCAAAATTTAGAAGTCTTTGGTCACGCTGTCACTCTTCTTAGGCCTTCTGTCTTTCCAGATCTCAGTTACAGGTTACCTGCGACAAATTTCGCTTCGATTACCTTAGAGGTAATCATCTCTCCCTGTCTTAGAGAGGGAGAGACAAGGCTGGGAGAGGTCTACCTGGAGGGCAGGTAGACCTCTCCCAGCCTTGAGGAGTTAAGGTAATGGAGGAAAACGACTTTAAGGACGGAGGGGAATGAGGAAGAAGCCAAGAAATAACACGACTCAACTTTCCTCCTCTTCATTAAGGAGTAAAAAAATCAGTCAAACGCTTATAAGTGACAAGTGAGGTTTGTGCAGCGTTGATGTTGTGTGACGTGGCGAATTGATGTGATTCAGTGAGCGATGATGAGGTGCGTTCTGAAGCTTTGATCAAATGTGTTTGTTGTGTTTCATATCAAACGAAAAATTACTTGTAATACAACTACTACTATTACTAATAATAAAACCAAGAATAACAATAAAATAAAATAATTAATAATAATCATAAATATAATAAAGTAGTTGACTAGTGTCTGGCAAGAGACATTCATAGAGTAGTGATGAAAGTTTTTCTTTTTCGGGTCAACCGTTCTTCGGTGGGAGAGGGCCATGTGTTAATAATAAATAAATAATAATAATAATAATAATAATAATAATAATAATAATAATAATAATAATAAAAATGTATTTTAGAAGCAGCTGGGGACACTGTTATGTACTGGAGATGGAGAAGACAAGGAGTTTATGTAAATCAACTGTCGTAGTCGCAGCTGCAGTTGTGGTCGTACAGGCTGTCATGATCTTCAGCATCTACCACAACTCCAACCACCATTATATTCAAACAAGCCCTGACCACCACCACACACAAACAAGCCCTGACCACCACCACACACAAACAAGCCCTGACCACCACCACACACAAACAAGCCCTGACCACCACCACACACAAACAAGCCCTGACCACCACCACACACAAACAAGCCCTGACCACCACCCACACACAAACAAGCCCTGACCACCACCACACACAAACAAACCCTCACCACCACCACACACAAACAAACCCTACCACCACCACCACCCACCCACCACCAAACAAGCCCTGACCACCACCACACACAAACAAACCCTGACCACCACCACACACAAACAAACCCTGACCACCACCACACACAAACAATCCCTGACCAGCACCACACACAAACAAACCATGACCACCACCAACACAAACAAACCCTGACCAGCACCACACACAAACAAACCCTGACCACCACCACACACAAACAAACCCTGACCACCACCACACAACAAACCATGACCACCACTACGTACAACCTAGCCATCATCACTTCTTGACAACCCAGCAAACAAAGTACGTAAACAGCTAAAAATAAACAGATTTTTGTTGATTGTGCTTCTCTGATAATAGACATCGTAATTACCAGTTTTAAATCAGTTTTTCACACACTTAGTTTTGACTTAAACGAAGAGCCTTTGAAAATATCTCCGCTTTATTTTTCAGACACAGCAGCAGAAACAGTGAATGGGGAACAAGAATAACACAAAACGCAACGAACAGCAGCACTAGAAGAAACATGAAAAATAATACTAGTAATAGTAGCAGTTTTAGTGGAATTGATGTTGGTAGTATTAGTGGTAATATTAACAGAAACTCCAGCAAAAGCAGCAGCAGCAGCAGTGGGAGTAGCAACAATAGCAGCAGTAGCAGAGGCAATAGCAGTTGGAATAGTAGCAGTAGAAGTAATAGCAGCAGCAATAGTAGTATCAGTAATAGTAGCAAGAATATTAATAGCAGCAGCAACAGCAACGGCAGTAGTAGTAGTAATAGCAACAGCATCAGTAGTACCAGCAATAGCAATAGTATCAGTAGCAACAATAGTAGTAGTATCAGTATGGAGGTGTGGTCAGCAACGAATGGATGGGGTTTAAAGGTGGAAAGGTGCCACCCACACCCCTACCACCACACCTGTGTCACCTTTCCCCCATTTATCACCCAAGGGCTCAACCTACCCCCAAAAGAAGCTCACCCACACACCCCACCCACTCAGGGTGAAGGGATCACCCTCTCCGTAATCAATCAGAGGAAACCAGCTCTAATCTTCCACAGGGTAAGTGACCACGTGGTTGTAATATTCTGCAAGTTTTAGCCTTATAATGACCCGTTGGTGGCGTGCCTCGCAGGGTATATACACAGAGATGGATGTATCCTCGTGCATATAAAGAGACCTTACATTGATCCCTGGCTAAGGCTGATATTTCTTTTGACTGTGCTGAATTGACAGCTCCTTATGACTCCTGTGTCAAGCCTTTAACTTTACCAACCAACCAATGAAATGATCAGACCTGACGTTTGTCCAGGACGTCGATATGATCGTTATAGTTACCGTGTAGTGTAGTTACTTGTGAATTGTTCCACATGGTATTATTACCCTTAATCTATATAATAAATGTCACCTATTTATATTATTATATATATATATTATATATATATATATATATATATATATATATATATATATATATATATTATATATATATAATATATATATATATTATATATATATATATATATATATATAATATATATATATTGTCGTGCCGAATATGTAAAACTGGTCAATTAGCAAGAACTCATTTAAAATTAAGTCCTTCCTAAAATTTTCTCTTATACGTTTAAAGATATATTTTTTTCATTAATGTTGATGCAAAAATTTATAATTTTGCACCAAAAGAATCTTAGAAAACTTACCTAACCTTATTATAACAAGAACAATTTATTTTAGCCTAAACCAACTAAATATATTTTAGATTTGTTTACAGTAATTTAATACTAAACAAACACAGTGAAATATATTTTTTTCTTTAGGTTCTGAATGATTTTGGCGAAATTATTGCATACACAAATTTTCGCTTGTCCTGTATGGCAAGATGAGCGTTGCTATTTAAGGCAAGATCGCAAGTTCTGCCTATTCGGCACGACATTTATATATATATATTATATAATATATATATATATATATATATATATATATATATATATATATATATATATATATATATCGAGTGGCAATTTTCGTCTCCTTTTCCCTATGTCCCGTTACAAATTTTTTCACAAATGTGAGAGCAATCAACATCAGAAGGATGTTTTCCCCTATAAAATTTCCCTAGTAAATGGCCACTTTGAAGTCTATAATCAAAGGGTTGGTCAGCTCTTTTAGAATTATAAAAGTGGTCTAACGTATGGAGTAAACGTAATCAAAATTGACAAAAAAAAAGCACTGAAATTTAAACAAATATATTGCCAAGTATTTCTTGATTTATAATAAATGGTGTGTGTGCTGAGGGGAGGACAGATGTTGCCTGAGTTTACAAGTGTTTTACAGGGTTCAATTTATTTTTATTATTATTATTATTATTATTATTATTATTATTATTATTATTATTATTATTATTATCAGATGTAGTAGTAGTACCACCAGTACCAGTGGTAGTAGTAGTAGTAGTAGTATAAGTAATAGTAAAAAGAGTAGTAGAAGTAGTAGTAATAGAGTTAGTAGTAGTCGTAGTAGTGGTAGTAGTAAGGCTTGTGGCAGTGAGCTGCCTCTCCTTCAGGCTAGGTGTTATTACGCATTTTCTCACCGCCAACGGCCATACTACGTTGAACGCACCGCATCTCGCCCGATCAGCGAAGTTAAGCAACGTTGGGTTTGGCTAGTACTTGGATGGGTGACCGCCTGGGAACACCAAGTGCTGTTGGGTATTAATCTTGGTGCCCCGTGGCCTGATGGCTAAAGCTCTCGCTTCACACTGAGGGTGTCTGTGTTCGATTCCCAGCGAGGGTAGAAACACTGGGTGTGTTTCCTTCCACCGGTTGTCTATGTTCCTCATCAGTAAAATAGGAGTTAGTCGACTGGTGTGGGTCGCATCCTGGGACAAAACTGACCTAATTTGCCCGAAGTACTCTGCACAACAAGCGGCTTTCTATACTGTAGCATGTCATTGATGTCACCTAAGCCTGTATTGTATACCTTGTACATACCTGGAGGTTACCTGGAGGTTATTCCGGGGATCAACGCCCCCGCGGCCCGGTCCACGACCAGGCCTCCCGATGGATCAGGGCCTGATCAACTAGGCTGTTACTGCTGGCCGCACGCAGTCCGACGTACGAGCCACAGCCCGGCTGATCCGGCACCGACTTTAGGTATCTGTCCAGCTCTCTCTTGAAGGCAGTAAATATAGATACTATTATGAGGGAGGCAGACAGTAGCCTCCCACAGTAGGAGTTAGCTGGTATGTGTGTATCTCGCATTATTTAGAAGTAGAAGAATATCAGTAATCGTAGTCGTAATAGTAGTAGTAGTGGTGGTAGTAGTAGTAGCAGAATGCTGCTATGGGCATCACTGTAAAAATTATAAACATGTATACTTCACATGACTAGAACAGAGGGTAAAGTGAACAGTGTTTAAAAATGTTACTAAGAATTTCTCATCTAAGCAGTTATTGTTGTATTGATAAGAGATACTAAATCCGGATTGGTCGTGCGGAATATTTTACGTGGTGAGCACCACTGGGATGGGATTCAGCATATTTCCATATAAGTACATATTGAATATAGTTAAAATGTATTCTGTGAGCAGCTCTCAGCTATTATTGCCTGGTTGATCTGTCTTATGTCACTCAAAATACCCAGAACTCAGCAAGTGGAGGTCGCTGCTACTCGTGTCCCTAATGTGTTACAGTGTTATGTCAAGGTCTAGTCAAGGATGCCATGTTTTCCATAATAAATACTAATACTGTATGTTCTCTACAGGTGTTCCCACTTGGGTTGTATTGGGCTCACTGGGCGGACCTGGAGTGGCACTTGGAGCGCGTGGCACCGGGGCGGGTAGTGGTGATGACGGTGTCAGTGTTTGGCGCTATTGGACTTCGTCACGCTGCTCAAAGCCTCGCCCATTTGGGTTCAGTCTTTGCCCTTTACCTCACGCCCCGGGCTTGTTGGACGTGGGTGTTCATCAAGGGTGGACGCACCATCTCAGAGACTGTTATTCTTCAAGGCATCGCTCAACACAAGGCGCACCTCATCCTTCCTCTGTCACACATGCCGATGCCATGGAACTCCAACAAGAACCAGAGGGTTGAAGAAGAGCGCTGGCAGTACTGCGAGGCTCATGGTGCCATGGGTGGGCTCTGTGATGAGTGGTCCCCAGACCCATTACCATTGCTCTCTGCTCCACCCGTGGGTCAGCAGACGACCCTTGCTGGGGTGGGTGTGGTGGTGACAGCAGGTAATAGACACCAGTATCTCTACCACACCCTCACCACCCTGCTGGCCACACCAGGGGCACAACAACACAACGTCCTCGTTGTCCTCGGTGATGCCCCGCCGTCCACAACACAACTTCTTCGTCTTCTCGACATCAACTTCACCAAAGTTGCCATCCAGGGACAAGACAATACTAAGCTCTTCCGCTACTACCGCAGTGTTTTCCAATTAGCAGTCAACACCTTCCCCGACGCTCCAGCGGTCATATTCCTCGATGAAGACGTCGAAGTCTCGCCAGACTTCTTCTCCTTCATGAGCCAGACTCTCTGGCTGCTCCACGCTGACCCAACTATCTATTGCATCAATGCTTTCTCTATCACAGGTGTGTCTAACCGAACTTTCAATCCCTCACGAGTTTTCCGAGGTTCCGTTCAGGTCATGTGGGGGTACGCGGTGACGCCCCAATTTATCCAGGAAGCCTTGATCAAGTGGCCGGAAGACGAGCATAACACCAACATGATAATCTATGACTTTTGGCTTTACATGAATGTCAGGCGAGGAAGAGAATGCGTCTTTCCGGAAGTTGGCCGTAGCTCTCACTATGGCGTGGGCACCAACTACCATTCTCTGTTAGCGGAGGTGGCCTTTGTGGGCAGGCCGATGGTCCGGGAATCCGGCGTGCCTTTGGTCGGAGTTTCAAAACTTCAGCTGCCTACCTGGCGCCAGGAGCTCTCTAACAACATTACCGCAGCAACACCGCTCCTGGGTAATCCTTGCAATGAAGATTTCATGCCCTCACTCAACCCAAAGCAGCTCTATGTGTTCTACTACAGGCAGGACACCAATGAGAAAGGCACACCAGATGGGAGGCAGTATTTTGTTTTGCTTGATTGTGTGGGTGGGTGGGCGCAGTCTGTCCAGGGCCATCACGAGGGGGTGAGCATCATAACCATCTCAATCTTCACTACTCTCTACGTGGTGGGGATTCCCTACTCCTCCTACTCTCATCTTAAGCCTCCAGGTCTCCAGCTGTGGAACGTCGACAGCCTCTCAGAAGAGGAGTTCTGAGTAGTAAATCTCAAGAAATTCTGCTTTTAGATTTTACTCCTAGTAGCGAGTTTATTGGGCAGCACCACTCATCCTTCAAGTGTACTTTCCTAAAAGCTAAATAAATGGCTTGCTATTGGTGGTATTACCTCTATCTTCGGATGTTTGAATATCCACGAATCATTGCCTTTATAATGAAGAATTTTTGTTTCTGCAGGTATCACTACCTTTACAACTTATCATTTGCAAATTGCATATTTTTGTCGGTTATATACAATACCGACAAGACGGTTAAGAAACATTTCGCTTGATCAACAGGTTTCTTCAGTCGAATACAGAAGAATATAACACAGAAAACAGAAATGAACAGGTAATTTCAGGGTGAGCAGTTCTTTAACTTTAGGCAAAAGTAGAGGAATGAGGCCAGCCCTTATATACTGGAACAAAAGTGAGGTGTAGCAGGTGAAAATGAAGGCAAATGTGAGCAGGGCCTACTAGTGGTAGTAGATCATACTAAAATCTGGCAGGTTCAAATTAAATCTTAAGTCAAAGATATTTGCAGTTCAAAAGCTGCTAAGAATTAAATAACAAAGAGGTACAATACCGTGACTAGAACAGTACATAAATAACCTGCACATAGAGAGAAAAGCTTATGACGACGTTTCAGTCCGACTTGGACCATTTACAAATTCACACTGACAGAAGGGGACAAAGACAGTAGAAAGAGAAGAAGAAAAAGTACTGGTGGTTGTGGTCATGTTACTACTACTACTACTACTACTACTACTACTACTACTACTACTACTACTTTCATTACCAGCATTACCACTACGACTACTTCTTTTTCTTCCTCTCTTGGTCCCGTCCCTGTCCTCCTCACTCACGAGCTTTCCTCTCTATGTGCGGGTTATTTGGGTACCTCTAAGAATTGTTTCTTTTCGTACATATTCTAAATTTTTAGTCTTAGTTTTACCAAAGCGAAGATAACAAAAGCTGCATTGTCTTCATCACTCATGATGAATTCATTGTACATCATGCAAACCGTACAGTGAATTTATCCAACCTATATATGGTACTCTCAATTGTATTTATACAACCTATTCTTGTATTTATCCAACCTTGTCTTGAACCTGTGTAGTGTATTTGTACTATGCTAAACCTGTGCAGTGTATTTGTCCAACCTATGCTTCAAACTATGTAGCACATTTGTGTAACCCATGTTCACACCTGCAACAGCTCATCCATATCCCAGTAACAAATCACATGCAAACTAGAATCGGAATGAATAATCAAACATCAAACACACATATCAAACAATTGTTAATGACTCGCGAGGCAGCATATTGTACACAACATCCCCTCTCTCTCGTATTCTCCCCTCAACCACCAGTGGCGCAATACTTTTTTATCATATGTACTATTCCCCTTCCACAGAACTCCCCAGAACTCCCCAGAACTCCCCGAGCAGCTCTTATCCCATCCCGAGTTCTGTACGACAATTAGTTTGCTAATTATTGCACGTGTATCATTAAGGACGCAATTAACCCATGCGCAGTCATGAAAAAGACGCTTTAGTCCCTTAAAAAACAGGGATTGAGGCAAATTCCCCTTAAATACGAGGAGAGTTGTGTATAGAGATGTAAATACACTTAGTGATAAACGTATCTTGGTATCAGCGATATATCCCTTAAGCCTTGTGTACTATATTACGTAATAAAATGTAATTATTTGTATATATATATATATATATATATATATATATATATATATATATATATATATTATATATATATATATATATATATATGCAATAAGATCACAGTAAACAGGTGATTTTAAAATATGCAAAACAACCACTGTGAAAGAATAGTGAAATTCCAAGCGCTTTCTTGACTACTCACATTGTCAAGGAACTATGAAAGTAATACATCAAAGGAAGGCATATAAAGGGTCAAGACCACACCTCACAGTCAACTCCCACAACAGAGAAACACCTGACGCGCGAAGATACCCGACTCATAGGAAAAGAGAAACACTGCAGTAGGTCCACTGGCCCAACTGGACAGGTCCTCACGACATCTCACTACTGTTTCACAGTGGTTGTTTTGCATATATATATACATATATATATATATATATATATATATAATATATATATATATATATATATATATATATATATATGTGTATATTTATATATATATGTATATATATATATATATATATATATATATATATATATGTATATTTAATATATATATGTATATATATATATATATATATATATTATATATATATATATATGTGTGTGTGTGTGTGTGTGTGTGTGTGTGTGTGTGTGTGTGTGTGTGTGTGTGTGTGTGTGTTGTGTGTGTGTGTCTTCAGCAATAAGCCACATGGAGGCAGAAACACAGGAGGTTGATTGATCTGTATATTTCGAAATCCCTTCTGGGATCCTCTTCAGCAGAAGATCCCAGATAAGAGTCGAAATATATAGACCAATCAACTTCCTTTGTTTCTGTCTCTATGTGGCATATTATTGAGCCATGGCAAGTGTTCATTACACTATATATATATATATATATATATATATATATATATATATATATATATATTCTCCATGGGGAAGTGGAACAGAATTCTTCCTCCGTAAGCCATGCGTGTTGTAAGAGGCGACTAAAATGCCGGGAGCAAGGGGCTAGTAACCTCTTCTCCTGTATATATTACTAATTGTAAAAGGAGAAACTTTTGTTTTTCCTTTTGGGCCACCCCACCTCGTGGGATACGGCCGGTGTGTTGAAAGAAAGAATATATATAATATATATATATATATATATATATATATATATATATATATATATATATATATATATATATATATATATATATCAGTGTCTCTGTGATGTCAGTCATTACGATATGAACCTGACGTTGTACAGGGACAAATTGCAAATCGGTTCATCAGTGATGCATTTTGGTGTTATCATTTCCTGTGTACTCCCGGCTGTCTCATCAATCACAGCTGGGTTATTTTGAGCGTTGTTCAGTCTGATACTCGCGTCAGCTGAGCGATGCATTCACACTGACTAAATGACGGAAAATATATATCTTTC
>NC_069472.1:24041919-24086919 GCF_026875155.1 Cherax quadricarinatus
GAGTAGTACCTCAAGGCACGTTCCTTGTACCTATACTGCTCCTTCTTATACCCGGTATAAACACTCCACGTAGCGAGTGCTAATACCCCAGTTGCTTAACATATTGTGTCTATTTTTCCACAAGAAGAGTCATTTACCAGGATAAAACAAGAAAGGAAAATAAACGAGATAAAACATGAAAGCCGAGAAGTGTGGATTGTTTCTGTTATTTCTTTTATCTGACTTCCTGCCCCTCTCTCACCCTCCTGTCTCACCCCTCTCTCACCCCTCTCTCACCCCTCTCTCACCCCTCTCTCACCCCTCTCTCACCCCTCTCTCACCCTCTCTCACCCCTCTCTCACCCCTCTCTCACCCCTCTCTCACCCTCCTGTCTCACCCTCTCTCACTCTCCTGTCTCACCCCTTTCTCACCCTCCTGTCTCACCCCTCTCTCACTCTCCTGTCTCACCCCTTTCTCACCCTCCTGTCCACCCCTTTCTCAACCCTCTCTCACCCTCCTGTCTCACCACTTTCTCACCCCTCTCTCGCCCTCCTGTCTCACCCCTTTCTCACCCTCTCCATCCCTCTCTCACCCTCCTCTCTCACCCCTCTCTTACCCTCCTCACTCTTCTCTCACTCCTCTCTCACCTCTCACCCTCCTCACCCCTCTCTCACCCCTTTCTCACCCCCTCTCTCACCCTCCTCACTCCTCTCTTACTCCTCTCTCACTCTCTCACCACTCTCTCACCCCTCTCTCGCCCCTCTCTCATCCCTCTCTCACCCACCTCACTCCTCTTCTTCCTCACCTTCTCTCTTCACTCTATTAATTTTTTCCCTTTAGACAAACAATCAGTGGTAGACCGGGTCTCCGTGTCACCTTAATGTCTACCACAGCCATCAGGAATCACTACAGTGTACGTGAATTACTCACGTAATCACAATAACACTAACCTAACCTAAACCTAATCACACAACGGGTGGGGTTGGAACCCATGACAGAACAGTGATAAAAGTCCAGTGTTAGGACTCAGCCTGGACTCAAGCACCACTTCATCTGTGTTTTGCAATGCACATAAATTATCGACAAGAGCTGGTGCGTTTGTTTTTGCGTAGTTTTTATTGTTTTGCGTATGCGCTACCCGGCAAAAACTCTTCTCTACAAATACAGAAAATCTCCAAAACTCCTAAATTTAGGAGAAGAACTTTATGGCGGCGTTCGGGTCCTGGACCATTGTCAAATCACAGCTGGGGTGAGAAAGGTAGAGAAGGCCTAAAAACCATATGATAAGAAGCAGGGAAAAGACAAACCAGGTAGACTGATTTCGATCTTCCTCGTGTGTTTATCATTGCAAGAAGTGTAAACAATTGGAAATATAAACGAAAAACAGCAAATTTAAAAAAAAAATCTGCCGTCTCCCACCAAGGCAAGGAGACCAGAATAAAAAAAAACTCATTCACCATCATTCACTCAATAGCTTCCTTTCCATAAGGGTATAATTTTTAAGTAGATGGCAGGGAATCGAATTGGGAGAAAACAAAAGAGGGGTGCACTTCTAACTTCTTGTTCCCTTTACCCTGTTCGACACCCGACATGTCGTGAAAAAACACAGGTAAATGTATTGTTCCACTTATGTCAGCCTGACTTTACTGGGCATGATTATATATCTTTATTAAATAAAATTGGGTACACCAGCAGTGTGCTGCTACACTGCTCTGTATGATAGTTACACAGTGGGAACACATGCAGTGTGCTGCTACACTGCTCTGTATGATAGTTACACAGTGGGAACACATGCAGTGTGCTGCTACACTGCTCTGTATGATAGTTACACAGTGGGAACACATGCGTGGGCTGCTACACTGCTCTGTATGATAAGTTACACAGTGGGAACACATGCAGTGGGCTGCTACACTGCTCTGTATGATAGTTACACATGGGAACACATGCAGTGTGCTGCTACACTATCTGTATGTAGTTACACAGTGGGAACACATGCAGTGTGTGCTACACTGCTCTGTATGATAGTTACACAGGGGAACACATGCAGTGTGCTGCTACACTGCTCTGTATGATAGTTACACAGTGGGAACACATGCAGTGGGCTGCTACACTGCTCTGTATGATAGTTACACAGTGGGAACACATGCAGTGGGCTGCTACACTGCTCTGTATGATAGTTACACAGTGGGAACACATGCAGTGTGCTGCTACACTACTCTGTATGATAGTTACACAGTGGGAACACATGCAGTGTGCTGCTACACTGCTCTGTATGATAGTTACACAGTGGGAACACATGCAGTGTGCTGCTACACTGCTCTGTATGATAGTTAGACAGTGGGAACACATGCAGTGTGCTGCTACACTGCTCTGTATGATAGTTACACAGTGGGAACACATGCAGTGTGCTGCTACACTACTCTGTATGATAGTTACACAGTGGGAACACATGCAGTGTGCTGCTACACTACTCTGTATGATAGTTACACAGTGGGAACACATGCAGTGTGCTGCTACACTACTCTGTATAATAGTTAGACAGTGGGAACACATGCAGTGTGCTGCTACACTGCTCTGTATGATAGTTACACAGTGGGAACACATGCAGTGTGCTGCTACACTACTCTGTATGATAGTTACACAGTGGGAACACATGCAGTGTGCTGCTACACTGCTCTGTATGATAGTTACACAGTGGGAACACATGCAGTGTGCTGCTACACTGCTCTGTATGATAGTTACACAGTGGGAACACATGCAGTGGGCTGCTACACTGCTCTGTATGATAGTTACACAGTGGGAACACATGCAGTGGGCTGCTACACTGCTCTGTATGATAGTTACACAGTGGGAACACATGCAGTGTGCTGCTACACTACTCTGTATGATAGTTACACAGTGGGAACACATGCAGTGTGCTGCTACACTGCTCTGTATGATAGTTACACAGTGGGAACACATGCAGTGTGCTGCTACACTGCTCTGTATGATAGTTACACAGTGGGAACACATGCAGTGTGCTGCTACACTACTCTGTATGATAGTTACACAGTGGGAACACATGCAGTGTGCTGCTACACTACTCTGTATGATAGTTACACAGTGGGAACACATGCAGTGTGCTGCTACACTACTCTGTATGATAGTTTACACAGTGGGAACACATGCAGTGTGCTGCTACACTACTCTGTATAATAGTTAGACAGTGGGAACACATGCAGTGTGCTGCTACACTGCTCTGTATGATAGTTACACAGTGGAACACATGCAGTGTGCTGCTACACTCTCTGTATGATAGTTACACAGTGGGAACACATGCAGTGTGCTGCTACACTACTCTGTATGATAGTTACACAGTGGGAACACATGCAGTGTGCTGCTACACTGCTCTGTATGATAGTTAACACAGTGGGAACACATGCAGTGTGCTGCTACACTACTCTGTATGATAGTTACACAGTGGGAACACATGCAGTGTGCTGCTACACTGCTCTGTATGATAGTTACACAGTGGGAACACATGCAGTGTGCTGCTACACTACTCTGTATGATAGTTACACAGTGGGAACACATGCAGTGTGCTGCTACACTACTCTGTATAATAGTTAGACAGTGTGAACACATGCAGTGAGCTGAAGGAAGAAGAAGAAGAAGAAGAAGAAGAAGAAGAAGAAGAAGAAGAAGAAGAAGAAGAAGAAGAAGAAGAAGAAGAAGAAGAAGAAGAAGAAGAAGAAGAAGAAGAAGAAGAAGGAGAAGAAGAAGAAGAAGAAGAAGAAGAAGAAGAAGAAGAAGAAGAAGAAGAAGAAGAAGAAGAAGAAGAAGAAGAAGAAGAAGAAGAAGAAGAAAAGATTAGCAGCAAGACGAGAGACAACTTTCAAGAATAACATCTAACAAGAAAGAACAAAAGAAGGGGAAAGAAGAAAGAAGGGTGAAGAAGAAGTAAACGTGAAAAAAGATCGGAAAAATTAAACAGCTTCTCTCAAATATGGTTTTCCAATACAAAGGAACTTAAATCCTGCTCGACGAGGCTCAAAACAAGAACAAGAGGCAAGTGAGGATTTGAACACCAGAGCAAACAGTTTTATTTGCATCATGTGAAGATCTGGAAGCATGTGAGGATCTGGAAGTATGTGAGGATCTGGAAGCATGTGTGGGATCTGAAAGCAGTGAGGATCTGGCAGTACGTGAGGATCTGGAAGCATGTGAGGATCTGGAAGCATGTGAGGATCTGGAAGCATGTGAGGATCTGGAAGTATGTGAGGATCTGGAAGCATGTTGGGATGTGGAAGTATGTGAGGATCTGGAAGTATGTGAGGATCTGGAAGCATGTGAGGATCTGGAAGCATGTGAGGATCTGGAAGATGTTGGGTATGGAAGCATGTGAGGATCTGGAAGCATGTGAGGATCTGGAAGCATGTGAGGATCTGGAAGCATGTGAGGATCTGGAAGTATGTGAGGATCTGGAAGCATGTGAGGATCTGGAAGTATGTGAGGATCTGGAAGCATGTGAGGATCTGGAAGCATGTGAGGATCTGGAAGCATGTTGGGATATGGAAGCATGTGAGGATCTGGAAGCATGTGAGGATCTGGAAGCATGTGAGGATCTGGAAGCATGTGAGGATCTGGAAGTATGTGAGGATCTGGAAGCATGTGAGGATCTGGAAGTACTTGAATCAAACTTTCTTTTCACTTTCTCTCTCTCTTTCTCATCCATCTAATTTTCACTCCCTCTCGCCTGTCCTTCCATCTCATTTTCTCTCCCCATCTCCTTCCCCTTTTCCTATATCTTTCTCTCCACTCCTCAATCTCTCTTCCTCCCTTATCTCTCTCCCCATCCATCTCCCTCTCTCTCCAGCCTCCATCCTTTTCTCTTCTCTCTCTCTCTCTCTCTCTCTCTCCTCTCTCTCTCTTTCTCTCCCCAACATTACCCTTTCCACTGAGTACACAAAAAGTGTAAACAGAAGCACCAAGGGTGTGTTTATATCACTCACGTTGATACAGAAGCCAAGATCCTGCCAGACGGGACATCACTACAAAAAACAGCTGTCAACCACACGCAATTGTCACCCAGCTCATGGCTAGGATCATACACCATGATCCTCTAAGCTCACGGCTAGGATCATACACCATGATCCTCTAAGCTCATGGCTAGGATCATACACCATGATCCTCTAAGCTCACGGCTAGGATCATACACCATGATCCTCTAAGCTCAGGCTAGGATCATACACCATGATCCTCTAAGCTCACGGCTAGGATCATACACCATGATCCTCTAAGCTCACGGCTAGGATCATACACCATGATCCTCTAAGCTCACGGCTAAGGATCATACACCATGATCCTCTAAGCTCACGGCTAGATCATACACCATGATCCTCTAAGCTCACGGCTAGGATCATACACCATGATCCTCTAAGCTCACGGCTAGGATCATACACCATGATCCTCTAAGCTCACGGCTAGGATCATACACCATGATCCTCTAAGCTCACGGCTAGGATCATACACCATGATCCTCTAAGCTCACGGCTAGGATCATACACCATGATCCTCTAAGCTCACGGCTAGGATCATACACCATGATCCTCCTAGGTCACGGCTAAGATCATACACCATGATCCTCTAAGCTCACGGCTAAGATCATACACCATGATCCTCTAAGCTCACGGCTAGGATCATACACCATGATCCTCTAAGCTCACGGCTAGGATCATACACCATGATCCTCTAAGCTCACGGCTAGGATCATACACCATGATCCTCCTAGGTCACGGCTAAGATCATACACCATGATCCTCTAAGCTCACGGCTAGGATCATACACCATGATCCTCTAGTCACGGCTAAGATCATACACCTATGATCCTCTAAGCTCACGGCTAAGATCATACACCATAATCCTCTAAGCTCACGGCTAGGATCATACACCATGATCCTCCTAAGTCATGGCTAGGATCACTCACCACCCTATTTTTTAATACTATTAATATTATTGTTATATTTTATTTTTATTATTATTATTATTATTTTTTATTATTTTTTATTATTTTTTATTATTATTATTATTATTATTATTATTATTATTATTATTATTATTATTATTATTATTATTATTATTATTATTATTATTATTATTATTATTATTATTATTATTAATATTAATTGAAAGAATTTCTTATCTCTCTCCCATACCCCCATTTCTTAATATTAATCTTAATCACCTTCCTTCTCTTCCCTTTTCTCCTTGCCTTTCCTCCCACTTCCCCTCCATAATCCCTTCCATCACCCTCCCCCCCCCTGCTCCCTCTCAGCAAACATGCACGCAGGTTAGACTCAGGTTGTGTTATGGAAGGTGTGGCGTTCCCTAGTCTCCTCATTTTCCCGAAACTTGAGTTTAGTTAACTGGCTGAAGGTAAGACCGTTGTATGTTGGTGGTGGAGAAAGAAAGAGAGAGAGAGAGAGAGAGAGAGAGAGAGAGAGAGAGAGAGAGAGAGAGAGAGAGAGAGAGAGTAGACGGAAAATGAGAGTAGTAAGTATTAAATAAAGACTGACTTGACAACCACTGCGAGACCAAAACAGAGGAGTGGAATCATAAACTGGATAAGCACTCTTATTTTTAACCTTATGGACCCGTTTATGGCCTAAAAATCTAGCTGTGTGTTAGAGTTAGAGAGCCATGAGTCAGAATTATAGAGCCATGTGTAAGAGCTACAGAGCCATGTATTAGAAGTACAGAGCCACGTGTTAGAATTACTGAGCTCTGGATTAAAGACAGAACTTGGTGCTACAGTAAACACACAGCAAAAGACAGGTGTTAGGTGTTTTATCCACACAGTCAACACTGCACTCCACAGAGTGAACCTGGGAAATAAAGACTGACAGGGTTATTTAGTAGTAATTTGCATGTATGACATGGGAGTCGGGTATGACCTTCGCTCTCCCACCTCTGATGAAGTGTTGGGGGAATGAGGGAGGAAGGGAGCTGGAGGGGAACAGAAGGGAAAGAGAAGGGGAGAGGGATTGGAAGAGTAGTTGTAGTAATAGAAGTAGTGGAAGAAGTAGTTATTTTAGTAATACTAATAGTAGTAACATCAGTAACAGTAGTAGTAGTAGTAGTAGTAGTACTTGGAGTAGTAGTAGATAGAAATAACAGTAATAGTAACAATAGTAGTAGTTAGTAACAGTTGCAGTAGTAGTAGTAGTAACAGTTGCAGTAGTAGTAGTAGTAACAGTTGCAGTAGTAGTAGTAATAGTGGTAGTAGTAATAGTAGTAGCAGCAATAGTCAATCAGTAGTAGTCATACCACAAACCGTGGTATGGTTCGTTTGCAATCGTGTCATTAAGATTTCCTGAGTCATGATTACGGCTTTGAGGGGACTTGAGCTAGAGTCCGTCACGGACACACTGGCGGGAGATTCATCTGTAAAAACTTGCATTTGTGGTCACAGTGGTGCCTATGCTAACCTTCCTATGGTATATAAATATACCTAGCTGGATGAATCTTATTGTAGCTAGCTGGCCCAGTGGCTAACGCGTCGGTCTGGAGTTTTATGACCTTATGACCGCGGGTTCTATTCACCCTCCCCCCCGTGATTTGGTTTGTTTGCAATCGTGTCATTAAAACACCACAGAACTTAAAATTCCACAGCTCTACAGAGCCACAAACAAACATTCTTCTCGTCCTCTCTCGACTCGTCCTCTCACGACTCGTCCTCTCACGACTCGTCCTCTCACGACTCGTCCTCTCACGACTCGTCCTCTCACGACTCTACACACAACTTATCCTTGTCTAGATCATTAAAGAAAAATAACTGTCCAGAGAAATTTAATCTAAATAAATTTTAAAATTTAATATTAATTGACCAATAGGGAAGCAGCTGCTCATAGCTGGGCAAAGCATCTCAAAAAGGTGTTTTGAAAAAATGTTGAAATACCTGACTAAATAAACACATATAATAAAAAAAGTTCCCAAGCCATAATCATACAAAGTACTTCAAAAACAAAAAAGATTTTGTCAAAATTAATCCCTTTGAAATTTCTAAAAAAAACATATATGTTTTATTCTATAAAGTTTATTTAATCTCATTTCCAGAGCAGCATCAGCATCAGTAGTAATAGTAGTAGTAGTATAGTAGTAGTAGTAGTAGTAGTAGTAGTAGAAGTAGTAGTAGTAGTAGTAGTAGTAGTAGTAGTAGTAGTAGTAGTAGTAATAGTAGTAGTAGTAGTAGTAGTAGTAGAAGCATTAGTTGGAGCAGTATATTAGCAGTAATGAGACACAGGGTTTTTTCGTATTTTCTTTAAAGTATATAAATGAGAATTTTCTTCATCCATATTTTTAGGCATTAAAATATTCTAGTCTGGTGGTAAATAGGCTACTTGCAGCCATAAGGACCCTCGTGTAGTCGATAGCCTCTAAACCCAGCCGTACAGTAATTCATTCATTCTTATTATTATAATTTAATTCGTGTTACATTTGATTAAATTCTCCTTAAGGGACATAAACTGCAGCTTTTAGCTGTTATTTTGAACACGTAATACATAATAAAACATTGCCAAAACTGCAACTTAAATGGTTTACGCTGCATAAGCCCAGCTTATCGTTGTTGTTTGGTAAACAATGAGTATTGTTTTAGTTGTGTTAAATAAAGCAATTTAGTGAGGGAAGAACAGAGGAGAATTGAAGAGACAGAAAAAGTGTGAGAGAAAACTGGGAAGGGAATATGGAGTTGGAAATAGGGGCATTGGAGATTGCAGATGGAAGTGAGAGAGAGAGAGAGGAGAGAAGATATAAATGAAAGTGTGAAAAGAGAGAGGAGGATAGATGACACCATGCCTAACCCTTCAGGGTAGGGTAGGTGCCTGAGTCCGAGCCTTTAGTCTCATAAGACTGTATTCCCATTTGCCCCTTGGGCGGGGATGGCAGACCGAGAGGCTATCTTTGGTTAGGCCTGGGACAGTTGTGTCCACCCAGTTGATGAGGTACTTGTGCCTACTCCCATGGAGACTTTGGTCTCAGACACTCCTAAATAGGGAGCCAAGGCCGGGCCACCACTTGGAAAAGGCCCCGGGCCTGGGAATACCGGCTAATCTTTAATAATAATATATAATAAAGATGAGAGTAAAGAGGTATTCATATATTCATTATTCCTCCGTTGCAATTTCTTCATTTTCATATCCCCTTAGTTATCAACTGTCATTTACTTCTCCCCGTTTTTCAATTTTCTTCTGTCTCATTATCACCCTTGGCCCTGCGATCTCTCTGTCTCTCTCTCTGTGAACCCCGCTCTCTGTGATATAATAAGTATTTATATATATATTATATATATATATATTTAGATTTATATATTTTATATATATATATATAATATTATATATATATATATATTATATATATATATAATGTTGTATCTGGGACTCTGCAAAAATAGTGATTATGTGTGAGTGACCTAAATATTGAATGATGATGAAAGTATTTCTTTTTGGGGAAAAATGTTCTTTCTTGGGTCACCTGCCTCGGGGGAGCGGCCGTCTTGTTGAAAAAAAATGTATATACATATATATATATATATATATATATATATATATATATATATATATGTATATGTATATGGGGAACAAAATGCCTTGAATCTTGTCCCCCATGAAGGGCCGTCAGATATAAACAATGGAAGCCTGGTAGGCTCCTCAACACGAAGACACAGACATAATGCCAGTCGTGATGGCTGAGGGTAGTCTGTGACAAGCTCACGCACGTATACACGCTCACGCATCTAAACACGCATATGTTCACACACGCACACGGGAGCCTATAAGGCTGATGGAAGATTCTGACGCAGAAACACTCACATGCATTCACAAACACGCACAAGCATGAGCAAAGATACATGTGCTGATCGGATTACCTAAACGGTAGGTTCCAAACCCAGTTGTATCCCGTTCTGGGGTTGGTTTGTAGTCGTGTCATTGCAATTTTGTGAGAGGCATGTGCTGATTGGTAGAGGAGAGAGAACACAGGACGTCAATGAGGCACACAACAGAGAGATCAATAGAGATAATGAGACAGGGAAAAAGACGGTGACGGGAAATATGAGGGAGAGACAGATGAAAGGAGAGAGATGCAGAGTGTAAACTGGAAGCAAACTTTGCAAGTCGCTCTCAGTGGAAGTAGGATCGAGCCTACACCACACCTTGAGGTAACGACCAACACTGGGTTGTCAGATAACGAAATATTGCACAATGCAGTTGACGGGAAGCATAGGAGAGTAAAAGATAACACACACACACACACACACACACACACACACACACACACACACACACACACACACACACACACACACACACACTGGCGTGTTGGTCGTGTCCTGGGGTGCATAACACTTAGGGTTCAGTAACTAGAGGTTACTTAGGATGACGCTTCCCTCTATATTAGTCTCTGGCTATGACTGTCTCGATGCACTGCCTCTCTTACATCCTGATGCTGCACAACTTCGTCAAAATTAAATGGAAAACACATATGAACAACAATCATACAAGCACAACAATCACACAACCACGACAATCATACAAGCACAACAATCACACAACCACGACAATCATACAAGCACAACAATCACACAACCACGACAATCATACAAGCACAACAATCACGAACACGCAATAAGATAACACGCAACATCTATACAGTAATATGACACGCAAATGCCTTTCACCATCTATCAAAATCCTGTCAAATAAGATGTTTAATGCAGAGAACAGCACAGCTGAGTGTGCTAAATGAGGTAAACATCAGTGTTTCTGTGGTGCATAATTTAATACATGCTAATTGGGAGTCTTTTGTTTGAATAGCAAATGAAATTGCATTATTATTATTATTATTATTATTATTTTATTGTTGTTGTTGTTGTTGTTGTTGTTGTTGTTGTTGTTGTTGTTTGTTTTTTGATTTTGTTGTTGTTTGTTGATTATTTTATTATTATTATTTTTATTATTATTTATTATTATTATATTATTATTATTTTTATTATTATTTTATTATCATTATTATTGATTATTATTATTATTATTATTATTATTATTATTATATTATTATTTTTAAAATTAATTGTTATTATTATTATTATTATTATTATTATATATTTATTATTATTATTATTATTTATTATTTTATTAATCATTATTATTATTATTATTTATTATTATATTATTATATTCATTTATTTCTGTTATAAACAATTGCATGACTATTGCCAAAAATAAAAAAACTGATAATTAACATATGCTCATCATAAAACCTAATGTTGCACCAAAAACACAACAACACGTCTGTGCAAGTACTACTGTGTCAAACTTCCATAGCCACCAATAACGCTGATCCCACCACCTTCCCCGCCATTACCATTACCATAACCACCGCTACAACTACCATTACCAGCACTACCAGCGATACTCCTTCCCTGATCCCCCTAACATCACTACATCTACCTACTACCTACCTCCAGGTAGGTAGCAGGTAGACCACCTCCCTGTCACCCCATACTCTCGAAATTCGTCATAGGTATATCAAAGGTACGCTAAAAAAACCCAGCAAACTCGAAAGGAAAGCTCCCATTGCTTGAATCAATATCATCAACAACAGTAATCAAATTGATGAAGAGTCCCATACCACACACACTGGAGGTGGGACAAGGCGTGGGTGTTATGTCGTTGAAACAGGAACAAGGCGTGGGTGTTATATCGCTATAGCGGTTATAAGGAATGGGTGTTATAACGTTATAAGAGGGCCAAGGAATGAGCGTTATAGCTCCATAACACACGCGTTGGTAATGTGATATTCTTTGATGGCTGGTCACGATTTATTCAGTGTAGGAGCTCGGATGGACTTGATGGCTCGAGACGAGGTTCAGGAAGTAAACCGTACCTATTATTGCCTTTCTCTCTCTCTCTTTTACACAGAGTTATACAAGGTTAGGTTAAAGTTCCTAACGTTATTTACAAGCTAAGAACTGTTACCTACATCAGCTCATTTAAAAGCCTTTTTATTCATATGAGACATACAAATATGGAACAGGATGAAGTTGGAGCCATCTGTGGGCCAGCAGTTTCATTTGACTTTATTTCGTTGATATCATTATACTCTACGAACATGTTCCAAACTCTGTCATCCTAGGAGTAAATGGTCTCAGATGTAGCGATGTTCTGGAGAAAGGTACAGTCAGAATGATGTTGCTGCTTACTGTCCGTCTTGTTGTGTAGACGCTCACATCTCGCTGTTCTCGGAATGGAGCCAAGTGTGGTACTTTGACAATATTGGTCTTGTACATAACAGTAAGGCCATTCACGTTCCTTCGGTGTTGAAGGCTCTGCTGAAACAACAGATCTATCCAAGCTGGGTCTAGGTGAGAGATGAGTCGTATTGCTTTATTCTGTCAAGAAGTCGCAGGTGAGTCAGGGGGCAGGCAATCCAAGAAAGTGGAGCATACTCAAGGTGTGAGCATACTTGTGCTTCATACAGAATCTTGCAGCTTCTACTGTCTTGCAGATGCGAGATTCGTCGAAGTGCTGTATGTTTCCTGGTTGCCTTGTTTGCAAGATTTACAACGTGGTTCTTCATGGTTAGTTTAGAGTCAAATTTCACCCCAAGGATATCAACTTCATCCCGGTACCAACTTCTCCCATTAATTCTTACCATGCTCCAGCTTACTAGTATGGTGCTAGGACCTCTTCTCTCTCTCTCTCTCTCCTCTCTCTCTCCTCTCCCCTCTTCTCTCTCTCTTTCCTTCCCCCTTTTACAGGGAGTTTTACAAGGTTGGGTTAAGGATTTCTGTCATAATTTATAAATATGGAACAGGATGAAGTTGGAGCCATTGTGGGCCAGCGATTTCCTCTCTCTCTCTCTCTCTTTTACACGGGGTTTTACAAGGTTAGGTGAAGGTTACTAATTTTTTTACAAGCTAAAGCTGTTACCTACATTTTTCCTCTCTCTCCCCTCTCTCTCTCTCCTTAATTTATTTTCTCATTCTTTTACCATGCTATTTCTTAATCATTCCATAATTATCATTGTTTTCTTTTTGACACCTGTGCCTCTCCTTCCTACACACGTCCCTTTTCCTCTGACACCTGTTCCCCTTCGTTTCTGACACCTTATCTTCCCTCTCTTCCTATTCACCTGTTTCTCATGCACCTGACTCTCCCACACTTGTATGGGTTCAGTGAAGGAAGCCCTTATTGCATCCTGGAAGAAGAGGAGAAGAAGAAGGAGGAGGAGGAGGAGGAGGAGGAGGAGGGAGATAGAACAGGAGAAGAGAAGAATGCAACCTAGGTCTTCCTTTACTCGAGACGGTGACTCGAGTGACACTGATAGTATTCAGGATCACTAGTCAGGATCACCAGTCAGGATCACCAACCAGGATCACCAGCAAGGATCATCAGCTAAGATCACCAGCAAGGATCATCAGCTAGGATCACCAGCAAGAATCACCAGCTAGGATCACCAGTGAGAATCATTAGCTAGGATCAAAAGTGAGAATCATCAGCTACGATCACCAGTGAGAATCATCAGCTAGGATCACCAGTAAGGATCATCAGCTAGGATCACGAGCAAGGATCATCAGCCAGAATCACCAGCAAGAATCACCAGCTAGGATCACCAGTCAGAATTATCAGCTAGGATCACCAGCAAGAATCACCAGCTAGGATCACCAGTGAGAATCATCAGCTAGGATCACCAGCAAGAATCAGCAACTAGGATCACCATTGAGAATCATCAGCTGGGATCGCCAGCAAGAATCACCAGCTAAGATCACCAGTGAGAATCATCAGCTAGGATCACCAGCAAGAATCGCCAGCTAGGATCACCAGTGAGAATCATCAGCTAGACTCACTAGCAAGAATCACCAGCTAGGATCACCAGCAAGAATCACCAGCTAGGATCACCAGCAAGGATCACCAGTGAGAATCATCAGCTAGGATCACCAGCAAGGATCACTTGCAGCTTCTTACTGAAGATTCGAACACCTTCAATGCGATTCGAGCCCCTTACATTATATTCGAACCTCTTACGTGGGATTCGAGCCCCTAACATAAAATTTAAACCCCAATACGTGGGATTCAAGCCTCTTAACATAGAATTCGAACCCCTTACATAGAATTTAAACCAATTACGTGGGATTCAAGTCTCATACATGGTATTCGAACGCCTTACATGGAATTTAAACCTCTTACATGGGATTCGAACCTTTTACATGGAATTTAAACCTCTTACATGGGATTCGAACCTTTTACATGGAATTTAAACTCTCACCTGGGACTCGAAAGAAGAATTCACGCCATTAGGAAATTAGTGAAGCTCCCTGGCTAGGTTTGAATTCGATCCAATCTCCCTCTTTTCCTCCCTCTCTCCCTTCCTTTCTCTCCCTCTCCCTCCCTCTCTCCCTTCCTTTCTCTCCCTCTCCCTCCCTCCTTCCCTCCCTCCACACCACGAGCATAAAAGTTCTTCTGAGACACATTATCTCTCGCCAAATAAAGTTCCGGTGCTATTGCGCAAGGGCATAAAAACTAATACGGATAAATAAAGAGAAATAAAGGAGGAGGGAGAAGCTTCAGTAAAGAAAATAGACAGAAATGTGTTGACCAATTTTGTCGGAGCATAATAGTGCATTCCAACAGGAATTACATGGTCGGAAACCCACTGGAGTAAAGTTATGATAATAGCCTTTCCTGCCGCCGTCACCACCCACACTTCTTTCCTTCCTTCTCTCCCTCCCTCCTAATTATCGCCTTCGTTCCCTCCCGTCTCACCTCATTCCCTCCCTCCCTAATTCTCTCCACCTTTTCGCTTCCTCGCCGACCACTTCCTCTCAACCTGCAAATTTAACTCATCCTTACGTATAAAATTGCGTGTAAATAAGCCTTATTTTCTACCTTCTGGACGAGGTGAAAATGGTGGTGGCAGCAGCATTCATTGTCGCATTATTATCATTATTTACACCACCAACATCACCACCACTATCACCACCACAATCACCACCACCAAATCATCACAATCAACATAATTCCCCCCTCACACTAACCAGTAAAATAATAATTTCACGGACGTTCAAATATCCACTTCTGTCGTACAAGAATCCACCACCAAAACATATTATTCCCTGGATATCAGACGATGGTAGACGAGAAACGAGTCTTGTGAAGACTGGAAAATATCTCTTCCCTGCTTGAAAGGATTGGCCGGAGGCGGACTTGAGAATATATCAAAAAATTGCGTGTGTAAGAGTAGGTATATACACATTTTGCACCTGTATGAAAAGATATATACAAATTTTGCGTCTATAAAAGAAGGTATATACTCATTTGCGACTATAAGAGAAGGTATATATTATGCGTTTATAAGAGAAGGTATATACTCACTTTGCGTCTATAAGAGAAGGTATATACTCTGCGTCTATAAGAGAAGGTATATACTCACTTTCCGTCTATAAGAGAAAGTATATACTCTGCGTCTATAAGAGAAGGTATATACTCACTTTGCGTCTACAAGAGAAGGTATATACTCATTTTGCGTGTGCAAGAGAAGGTTTATACTCTGCGTCTATAAGAGAAGGTATATACTAATTTTGCGTGTATATATAAAAGTTATACACGCTGTCTAAGCGTGCAATAACAGATATACGTTGATTTTGCGTGTGTATTAGCAGTTATACACACAGGTATAGTCATGAAAATTGCATACAGCTCCCACAAGTATCTTTCCTGTTGAAAGATTTCCGGTAGGTTTCTTCAGTCAAATGTAGAGGAGGCTGAAGATTGTGGGATCAGTCCATCTTACCTGGCTACCTGGAGGGTATTCTGGGGATCAACGCCCCCGCTGCCCGGTCCACGACCAGGCGCTGGTCTCTTCTCCTGACTGAGGAACTGACCGTCTTAAACAGCTGTTGCACATGTGTCTTAGTCAACTATTGGAGGATATACATTTTTTTTGCATGTGTAGGAGCATGTATACACATTATGTATGTACTGGCACGTAAAATGTGTGTAAGAGCAGACATACACATTTTAAGTGTATATGGAGAAAATTAATTCATGTATCTGCGTGAGATGGAGAGAGAGAGAGAGAGAGAGAGAGAGAGAAGAGAGAGAGAGAGAGAGAGACAGACAGACAGACAGACAGACAGAAACAGACTCCTGGATATTAGAACAGAAGAAGGGAAGGTAAACAAGAGATGAAGATATCACACACACACACACACACACACACACACACACACACACACACACACACACACACACACACACACACGCACACACACACAATATCCGTGATACTTAACTCATCGCCAAATGATTTTTTTGTTTTGTGTCTTCAAGGTTCCCGAACAAAGATTAACTTCGTAGCCTGAGGGAGGAGCGGGAGGGGGATGAGGGAGGAGCGGGAGGGGGATGAGGGAGGAGCGGGAGGGGGATGAGGAAGAGTGGGAAGGGGACGAGGGAAGGGGAGTGGGATGAGGGGGGAAGGGGAACATTAAGGGGAGGGGGAGGAGATCAAGCGTCAGGTGGAGAGCGGACTGGAAGGAGATGTAAGAGGGTGGGAGGGGGGAGGTAAGTTAGGTTAGGTGGGGAGGGGAGGAATAATGGAGAACAAGAAGAAGAAGAAGAAGAAGAAGAAGAAGACAAAGAAGAGGAAATATCAATATTAATGTGCTGGAATTATTTTACGTTGTCAACATCATTTCCTCATTAACAATAAACAGGTTTAACCTGGTGGCAACTTATGTAAATTAGCGTAGCAGCTGTAGTAACTTAGCGTAGCTGCTGTAGTAACTTAGCGTAGCAGCTGTAGTAACTTAGCGTAGCTGCTGTAGTAACTTAGTGTAGCTGCTGTAGTAACTTAGCGTAGCTGCTGTAGTAACTTAGCGTAGCAGCTGTAGTAACTTAGCATAGCAGCTGTAGTAACTTAGCGTAGCAGCTGTAGTAACTTAGCGTAGCAGCTGTAGTAACTTAGCGTAGCAGCTGTAGTAACTTAGCGTAGCAGCTGTAGTAACTTAGCGTAGCAGCTGTAGTAACTTAGCGTAGCTGCTGTAGTAACTTAGCGTAGCAGCTGTAGTAACTTAGCGTAGCTGCTGTAGTAACTTAGTGTAGCTTCTGTAGTAACTTAGCGTAGCAGCTGTAGTAACTAGCGTAGCAGCTGTAGTAACTTAGCGTAGCAGCTGTAGTAACTTAGCGTAGCTGCTGTAGTAACTTAGCGTAGCTGCTGTAGTAACTTAGCGTAGCATGCTGTAGTAACTTAGCGTAGCTGCTGTAGTAACTTAGCGTAGCTGCTGTAGTAACTTAGCGTAGCTGCTGTAGTAACTTAGCGTAGCTGCTGGTAGTAACTTAGAGTAGCA
Source organism: Cherax quadricarinatus (assembly GCF_026875155.1). Taxonomy (NCBI): domain Eukaryota; kingdom Metazoa; phylum Arthropoda; class Malacostraca; order Decapoda; family Parastacidae; genus Cherax; species Cherax quadricarinatus. The sequence continues at coordinate 24,059,282 of NC_069472.1, forward strand.
GCTGTAGTAACTTAGCGTAGCAGCTGTAGTAACTTAGCGTAGCAGCTGTAGTAACTTAGCGTAGCAGCTGTAGTAACTTAGCGTAGCTGCTGTAGTAACTTAGCGTAGCAGCTGTAGTAACTAAGCGTAGCAGCTGTAGTAACATTAGCGTAGCAGCTGTAGTAACTTAGCGTAGCAGCTGTAGTAACTTAGTGTAGCAGCTGTAGTAACTTAGCGTAGCAGCTGTAGTAACTTAGCGTAGCATCTGTAGTAACTTAGCGTAGCAGCTGTAGTAACTTAGCGTAGCAGCTGTAGTAACTTAGCGTAGCAGCTGTAGTAACTTAGCGTAGCAGCTGTAGTAACTTAGCGTAGCAGCTGTAGTAACTTAGGCGTAGCTGCTGTAGTAACTTAGCGTAGCAGCTGTAGTAACTTAGCGTAGGTGCTGTAGTAACTTAGTGTAGCTGCTGTAGTAACTTAGCGTAGCAGCTGTAGTAACTTAGCGTAGCAGCTGTAGTAACTTAGCGTAGCAGCTGTAGTAACTTAGCGTAGCTGTTGTAGTAACTTAGCGTAGCTGCTGTAGTAACTTAGCGTAGCAGCTGTAGTAACTTAGCGTAGCTGCTGTAGTAACTTAGCGTAGCTGCTGTAGTAACTTAGCGTAGCTGCGTAGTAACTTAGCGTAGCTGCTGTAGTAACTTAGCGTAGCAGCTGTAGTAACTTAGCGTAGCAGCTGTAGTAACTTAGCGTAGCAGCTGTAGTAACTTAGCGTAGCAGCTGTAGTAACTTAGCGTAGCTGCTGTAGTAACTTAGCGTAGCAGCTGTAGTAACTTAGCGTAGCTGCTGTAGTAACTTAGTGTAGCTGCTGTAGTAACTTAGCGTAGCAGCTGTAGTAACTTAGCGTAGCAGCTGTAGTAACTTAGCGTAGCAGCTGTAGTAACTTAGCGTAGCTGCTGTAGTAACTTAGCGTAGCTGCTGTAGTAACTTAGCGTAGCAGCTGTAGTAACTTAGCATAGCTGCTGTAGTAACTTAGCGTAGCTGCTGTAGTAACTTAGCGTAGCTGCTGTAGTAACTTAGCGTAGCTGCTGTAGTAACTTAGCGTAGCAGCTGTAGTAACTTAGCGTAGCAGCTGTAGTAACTTAGCGTAGCAGCTGTAGTAACTTAGCGTAGCAGCTGTAGTAACTTAGCGTAGCTGCTGTAGTAACTTAGCGTAGCAGCTGTAGTAACTTAGCGTAGCAGCTGTAGTAACTTAGCGTAGCAGCTGTAGTAACTTAGCGTAGCAGCTGTAGTAACTTAGCGTAGCAGCTGTAGTAACTTAGCGTAGCAGCTGTAGTAACTTAGCGTAGCATCTGTAGTAACTTAGCGTAGCAGCTGTAGTAACTTAGCGTAGCAGCTGTAGTAACTTAGCGTAGCAGCTGTAGTAACTTAGCGTAGCAGCTGTAGTAACTTAGCGTAGCAGCTGTAGTAACTTAGCGTAGCTGCTGTAGTAACTTAGCGTAGCAGCTGTAGTAACTTAGCGTAGCTGCTGTAGTAACTTAGTGTAGCTGCTGTAGTAACTTAGCGTAGCAGCTGTAGTAACTTAGCGTAGCAGCTGTAGTAAATTAGCGTAGCAGCTGTAGTAACTTAGCGTAGCTGCTGTAGTAACTTAGCGTAGCTGCTGTAGTATCTTAGCGTAGCAGCTGTAGTAACTTAGCGTAGCTGCTGTAGTAACTTAGCGTAGCTGCTGTAGTAACTTAGCGTAGCTGCTGTAGTAACTTAGCGTAGCTGCTGTAGTAACTTAGCGTAGCAGCTGTAGTAACTTAGCGTAGCAGCTGTAGTAACTTAGCGTAGCAGCTGTAGTACACTTAGCGTAGCAGCTGTAGTAACTTAGCGTAGCTGCTGTAGTAACTTAGCGTAGCAGCTGTAGTAACTTAGCGTAGCAGCTGTAGTAACTTAGCGTAGCAGCTGTAGTAACTTAGCGTAGCAGCTGTAGTAACTTAGCGTAGCAGCTGTAGTAACTTAGCGTAGCAGCTGTAGTAACTTAGCGTAGCATCTGTAGTAACTTAGCGTAGCAGCTGTAGTAACTTAGCGTAGCAGCTGTAGTAACTTAGCGTAGCAGCTGTAGTAACTTAGCGTAGCAGCTGTAGTAACTTAGCGTAGCTGCTGTAGTAACTTAGCGTAGCAGCTGTAGTAACTTAGCGTAGCAGCTGTAGTAACTTAGCGTAGCTGCTGTAGTAACTTAGCGTAGCAGCTGTAGTAACTTAGCGTAGCAGCTGTAGTAACTTAGCGTAGCAGCTGTATTAACTTAGCGTAGCAGCTGTAGTAACTTAGCGTAGCAGCTGTAGTAACTTAGCGTAGCAGCTGTAGTACTTTGCGTAGCTGCTGTAGTAACTTAGCGTAGCAGCTGTAGTAACTTAGCGTAGCAGCTGTAGTAACTTAGCGTAGCAGCTGTAGTAACTTAGCGTAGCAGCTGTAGTAACTTAGCGTAGCTGCTGTAGTAACTTAGCGTAGCAGCTGTAGTAACTTAGCGTAGCAGCTGTAGTAACTTAGCGTAGCAGCTGTAGTAACTTAGCGTAGCAGCTGTAGTAACTTAGCGTAGCAGCTGTAGTAACTTAGCGTAGCTGCTGTAGTAACTTAGCGTAGCAGCTGTAGTAACTTAGCGTAGCAGCTGTAGTAACTTAGCGTAGCAGCTGTAGTAACTTAGCGTAGCTGCTGTAGTAACTTAGCGTAGCAGCTGTAGTAACTTAGCGTAACAGCTGTAGTAACTTAGCGTAGCTGCTGTAGTAACTTAGCGTAGCAGCTGTAGTAACTTAGCGTAGCAGCTGTAGTAACTTAGCGTAGCAGCTAGTAGTAACTTAGCGTAGCAGCTGTAGTAACTTAGCGTAGCAGCTGTAGTAACTTAGCGTAGCAGCTGTAGTAACTTAGCGTAGCAGCTGTAGTAACTTAGCGTAGCAGCTGTAAGTAACTTAGCGTAGCAGCTGTAGTAACTTAGCGTAGCATCTGTAGTAACTTAGCGTAGCAGCTGTAGTAACTTAGCGTAGCAGCTGTAGTAACTTAGCGTAGCAGCTGTAGTAACTTAGCGTAGCAGCTGTAGTAACTTAGCGTAGCTGCTGTAGTAACTTAGCGTAGCAGCTGTAGTAACTTAGCGTAGCAGCTGTAGTAACTTAGCGTAGCTGCTGTAGTAACTTAGCGTAGCAGCTGTAGTAACTTAGCGTAGCAGCTGTAGTAACTTAGCGTAAGCAGCTGTAATAACTTAGCGTAGCAGCTGTAGTAACTTAGCGTAGCAGCTGTAGTAACTTAGCGTAGCAGCTGTAGTAACTTAGCGTAGCTGCTGTAGTAACTTAGCGTAGCAGCTGTAGTAACTAGCGTAGCAGCTGTAGTAACTTAGCGTAGCAGCTGTAGTAACTTAGCGTAGCAGCTGTAGTAACTTAGCGTAGCTGCTGTAGTAACTTAGCGTAGCAGCTGTAGTAACTTAGCGTAGCAGCTGTAGTAACTTAGCGTAGCAGCTGTAGTAACTTAGCGTAGCAGCTGTAGTAACTTAGCGTAGCAGCTGTAGTAACTTAGCGTAGCTGCTGTAGTAACTTAGCGTAGCAGCTGTAGTAACTTAGCGTAGCAGCTGTAGTAACTTAGCGTAGCAGCTGTAGTAACTTAGCGTAGCTGCTGTAGTAACTTAGCGTAGCAGCTGTAGTAACTTAGCGTAACAGCTGTAGTAACTTAGCGTAGCTGCTGTAGTAACTTAGCGTAGCAGCTGTAGTAACTTAGCGTAGCAGCTGTAGTAACTTAGCGTAGCAGCTGTAAGTAACTTAGCGTAGCAGCTGTAGTAACTTAGCGTAGCAGCTGTAGTAACTTAGCGTAGCAGCTGTAGTAACTTAGCGTAGCAGCTGTAGTAACTTAGCGTAGCAGCTGTAGTAACTTAGCGTAGCAGCTGTAGTAACTTAGCGTAGCAGCTGTAGTAACTTAGCGTAGCTGCTGTAGTATCTTAGCGTAGCAGCTGTAGTAACTTAGCGTAGCAGCTGTAGTAACTTAGCGTAGCTGCTGTAGTAACTTAGCGTAGCAGCTGTAGTAACTTAGCGTAGCAGCTTAGTAACTTAGCGTAGCAGCTGTATTAACTTAGCGTAGCAACTGTAGTAACTTAGCGTAGCAGCTGTAGTAACTTAGCGTAGCAGCTGTAGTAACTTAGCGTAGCAGCTGTAGTAACTTAGCGTAGCAGCTGTAGTAACTTAGCGTAGCTGCTGTAGTAACTTAGCGTAGCAGCTGTAGTAACTTAGCGTAGCAGCTGTAGTAACTTAGCGTAGCAGCTGTAGTAACTTAGCGTAGCTGCTGTAGTAACTTAGCGTAGCAGCTGTAGTAACTTAGCGTAGCAGCTGTAGTAACTTAGCGTAGCAGCTGTAGTAACTTAGCGTAGCAGGTGTAGTAACTTAGCGTAGCAGCTGTAGTAACTTAGCGTAGCTGCTGTAGTAACTTAGCGTAGCAGCTGTAGTAACTTAGCGTAGCAGCTGTAGTAACTTAGCGTAGCAGCTGTAGTAACTTAGCGTAGCTGCTGTAGTAACTTAGCGTAGCAGCTGTAGTAACTTAGCGTAGCAGCTGTAGTAACTTAGCGTAGCTGCTGTAGTAACTTAGCGTAGCTGCTGTAGTAACTTAGCGTAGCTGCTGTAGTAACTTAGTGTAGCTGCTGTAGTAACTTAGCGTAGCTGCTGTAGTAACTTAGCGTAGCTGCTGTAGTAACTTAGCGTAGCAGCTGTAGTAACTTAGCGTAGCTGCTGTTGTAACTTAGCGTAGCTGCTGTAGTAACTTAGCGTAGCAGCTGTAGTAACTTAGCGTAGCTGCTGTAGTAACTTAGCGTAGCAGCTGTAGTAACTTAGCGTAGCAGCTGTAGTAACTTAGCGTAGCTGCTGTAGTAACTTAGCGTAGCTGCTGTAGTAACTTAGCGTAGCAGCTGTAGTAACTTAGCGTAGCAGCTGTAGTAACTTAGCGTAGCTGCTGTAGTAACTTAGCGTAGCAGCTGTAGTAACTTAGCGTAGCAGCTGTAGTAACTTAGCGTAGCTGCTGTAGTAACTTAGCGTAGCAGCTGTAGTAACTTAGCGTAGCAGCTGTAGTAACTTAGCGTAGCTGCTGTAGTAACTTAGCGTAGCTGCTGTAGTAACTTAGCGTAGCAGCTGTAGTAACTTAGCGTAGCAGCTGTAGTAACTTAGCGTAGCAGCTGTAGTAACTTAGCGTAGCAGCTGTAGTAACTTAGCGTAGCAGCTGTAGTAACTTAGCGTAGCAGCTGTAGTAACTTAGCGTAGCAGCTGTAGTAACTTAGCGTAGCTGCTGTAGTAACTTAGCGTAGCAGCTGTAGTAACTTAGCGTAGCAGCTGTAGTAACTTAGCGTAGCTGCTGTAGTAACTTAGCGTAGCTGCTGTAGTAACTTAGCGTAGCAGCTGTAGTAACTTAGCGTAGCAGCTGTAGTAACTTAGCGTAGCTGCTGTAGTAACTTAGCGAGCAGCTGTAGTAACTTAGCGTAGCAGCTGTAGTAACTTAGCGTAGCAGCTGTAGTAACTTAGCGTAGCAGCTGTAGTAACTAGCGTAGCTGCTGTAGTAACTTAGCGTAGCTGCTGTAGTAACTTAGCGTAGCATGCTGTAGTAACTTAGCGTAGCTGCTGTATAACTTAGCGTAGCAGCTGTAGTAACTTAGCGTAGCTGCTGTAGTAACTAGCGTAGCAGCTGTAGTAACTTAGCGTAGCTGCTGTAGTAACTTAGCGTAGCTGCTGTAGTAACTTAGCGTAGCTGCTTTAGTAACTTAGCGTAGCTGCTGTAGTAACTTAGCGTAGCAGCTGTAGTAACTTAGGCGTAGCTGCTGTAGTAACTTAGCGTAGCAGCTGTAGTAACTTAGCGTAGCAGCTGTAGTAACTTAGCGTAGCTGCTGTAGTAACTTAGCGTAGCAGCTGTAGTAACTTAGCGTAGCAGCTGTAGTAACTTAGCGTAGCTGCTGTAGTAACTTAGCGAAGCAGCTCTAGTAACTTAGCGTAGCAGCTGTAGTAACTTAGCGTAGCAGCTGTAGTAACTTAGCGTAAGCAGCTGTTAGTAACTTAGCGTAGCAGCTGTAGTAACTTAGCGTAGCAGCTGTAGTAACTTAGCGTGAGCAGCTGTAGTAACTTAGCGTAGCAGCTGTAGTACACTTAGCGTAACAGCTGTAGTAACTAGCGTAGCAGCTGTAGTAAACTTAGCGTAGCTGCTGTAGTAACTTAGCGTAGCAGCTGTAGTAACTTTGCGTAGCAGCTGAGTAACTTAGCGTAGCAGCTGTAGTAACTTAGCGTAGCAGCTGTAGTAACTTATGCGTAGCTGCTGTAGTAACTTAGCGTAGCTGCTGTAGTAACTTAGCGTAGCAGCTGTAGTAACTTAGCGTAGCTGCTGTAGTAACTTAGCGTAGCAGCTGTAGTAACTTAGCGTAGCTGCTGTAGTAACTTAGCGTAGCTGCTGTAGTAACTTAGTGTAGCTGCTGTAGTAACTTAGCGTAGCTGCTGTAGTAACTTAGCGTAGCTGCTGTAGTAACTTAGCGTAGCAGCTGTAGTAACTTAGCGTAGCTGCTGTTGTAACTTAGCGTAGCTGCTGTAGTAACTTAGCGTAGCAGCTGTAGTAACTTAGCGTAGCAGCTGTAGTAACTTAGCGTAGCAGCTGTAGTAACTTAGCGTAGCAGCTGTAGTAACTTAGCGTAGCAGCTGTAGTAACTTAGCGTAGCAGCTGTAGTAACTTAGCGTAGCAGCTGTAGTAACTTAGCGTAGCAGCTGTAGTAACTTAGCGTAGCAGCTGTAGTAACTTAGCGTAGCAGCTGTAGTAACTTAGCATAGCTGCTGTAGTAACTTAGCGTAGCAGCTGTAGTAACTTAGCGTAGCAGCTGTAGTAACTTAGCGTAGCAGCTGTAGTAACTTAGCGTAGCAGCTGTAGTAACTTAGCGTAGCAGCTGTAGAAACTTAGCGTAGCAGCTGTAGTAACTTAGCGTAGCTGCTGTAGTAACTTAGCGTAGCAGCTGTAGTAACTTAGCGTAGCAGCTGTAGTAACTTAGCGTAGCAGCTGTAGTAACTTAGCGTAGCAGATGTAGTAACTTAGCGTAGCAGCTGTAGTAACTTAGCGTAGCAGCTGTAGTAACTTAGCGTAGCTGCTGTAGTAACTTAGCGTAGCTGCTGTAGTAACTTAGCGTAGCTGCTGTAGTAACTTAGCGTAGCAGCTGTAGTAACTTAGCGTAGCTGCTGTAGTAACTTAGCAAAGCAGCTTTAGAAACAAGTTAGATAAAGAGTAGAATGAAGATAGGAGAATAAGCCAGATGAGTAGCAGATATTACGACTGGGCGGGAACATGGAGGATTTATGGAAGGTAGAGGATGTATGAACCAGATGTATGAACCGGTTGTATGTGCCGGATGTATGTACCGGATGTATGTACCGGATGTATGTACCGGATGTATGAACCGGTTGTATGTACCGGATGTATGAACCGGATGTATGAACCGGATGTATGAACCGGATGTATGAACCGGATGTATGTACCGGATGTATGAACCGGTTGTATGTACCGGATGTATGAACCGGATGTATAAACCGGATGTATGAACCGGATGTATGAACCGGATGTATGTACCGGATGTATGAACCGGTTGTATGTACCGGATGTATGTACCGGATGTATGAACCGGATGTATGAACCGGATGTATGTACCGGATGTATGAACCGGTTGTATGTACCGGATGTATACCGGATGTATAAACCGGATGTATGAACCGATGTAAGAACCGGATGTATGTACCGGATGATGAAACCGGTTGTATGTACCGGATGTATGAACCGGATTTATGAACCGGATGTATGAACCGGATGTATGTACCGGATGTATGAACCGGTTGTATGTACCGGATGTATGAACCGGATGTATGAACCGGATTTATGAACCGGTTATATGTACCAGATGTATGAACCGGTTGTATGTACCGGATGTATGTACCGGATGTATGAACCGGTTGTATGAACCGCATGTATGTACCGGATGCATGAACCGGTTGTATGAACCGGTTGTATGTACCGGATGTATGAACCGGATGTATGAACCGGTTGTATGTACCGATGTATGAACCGGATGTATGAACCGATGTATGTACCGGATGTATGTACCGGATGTATGTACCGGATGTATGAACCGGTTGTATGAACCGGATGTATGTACCGGATGCATGAACCGGTTGTATGAACCGGTTGTATGTACCGGATGTATGAACCGGATGTATGAACCGGTTGTATGTACCGGATGTATGAACCGGATGTATGAACCGGATGTATGAACCGGATGTATGTACCGGATGTATGTACCGGATGTATGAACCGGTTGTATGAACCGGATGTATGTACCGGATGCATGAACCGGTTGTATGAACCGGTTGTATGTACCGGATGTATGAACCGGATGTATGAACCGGTTGTATGTACCGGATGTATGAACCGGATGTATGAACCGGATGTATGTACCGGATGTATGAACCGGATGTATGAACCGGATGTATGTACCGGATGTATGAACCGGTTGTATGTACCGGATGTATGAACCGGTTGTATGTACTGGATGTATGAACCGGATGTATGAACCGGATGTATGAACCGGATGTATGTACCGGATGTATGAACCAGATGTATGAACCGGATGTATGAACCGGATGTATGAACCGGATGTATGAACCGGATGTATGAACCGGATGTATGTACCGGATGTATGAACCGGATGTATGTACCGGATGTATGAACCGGATGTATGAACCGGATGTATGTACCGGATGTATGAACCGGATAAAAGATACTGAGATGAATTTAAGGAACTTTTTACAGCATTTATGAATTTAAAAAAGGCATATGATAGTGTGGATAGGGAAGTAATATAACAGACGCTGCAAATGTAACTAAGAGAACACGTTCATTTAGACGCAGGTACACTTAAATACAGCTATCATACATAGTGTAAATTATTTAGAATAACCCAAAAAAGTCAGTCAAAGTGACTTATTTCCACTGGGGTCCTTATGGCATAGGAGGTTACTGAAAGAAATAGGTTTTATGTGGACGGTGAGGCGAAGGTTAAGGAAATTAGGTGTTAGACAGAGATGTGTGATGTCACTATGGTTTCCTAACATATTTATAGACGGGGTTGTAAAAGAAGTAAACACTGGGATGCTGGGAGAAGTGTGGAATTAAAAGATGACGAATTTGATACAAAGTGGGAGTTGTCACAGTTGCTTTTTGCCAGTGACACTGTTCCTTCGGAAGATTCCGAAGGGAAGTTACTCAAGCTGGTGGAAGAATTTGGGATGGTATGCAGAAGAATGAAACTAAAAATAAATACAGTAAAGAGCAAGGTGATGAGAGTAAACAATAATCTTTCCATGAATAATTACATAACTTGGAGGGAGAGAGTATGGATAAAGAAAATGTATTGAGATGTTTGGGAGTGGACTAGAAGACAGATGGGTCTATTAAAACTGAGTTGAGTCATAGAACTGACGCGGGGGGAAAAACTGGTGTATTGACGTGTCTGTCGGGGACAAAGAATTTAATCCACGGATGTAAAAAACGGAGGATAAACTGATGTATAGTGGTACCAACACTGTTATATAGTTGTGAAACATGAAATTTAAGCCGCACAGCAAGGAGACAGCAACCAGGGAAGACGTAGTGTTTGAGGGTAGAATGTGGTATGAATATGTAAGGAATTCAGAGCTTGGAGATTAGTAAGTTTATTTAGGCACAGGTACACATAATTACAATTATCATACATAGTGTAAATTACCTAGGATAACCCAAAAAAGGTCAAAGTGATTTATTGTCAATGGGGTTTCCAGAAATATTTTTCAAAGGGGTGAGGACAGGTTATTGATTTGGCCTGGGCATTTAGAATGGATGGAGCAAAATAGGATGACTAGGCAGGTGAATAAGTCGGAGGAGGAGTGAAGGACGGGTAAAAGTCATCACAGGAAAAATTGAAGGGGTTAATGGAGGTTTTAAGTGTTAGGGGCTTAGACACCCAACAGGCTTGTGTGAGTACGTCACAGGAGTAGAGACAAATGCTCTTTCACGATTTGACGTGCATGTTGGAGTGTGAGCAAGTTATCAATCGTGAAGGAAGTCTGGAAAACCGGTTAGCCGCACTTCAGTCCTAGAGGTGGAGGTTCGGTGCCTTCACTCTGAAGGACGAGTGGGGATACATCAGACTGGACGGGCTTGTGAGCTGTAATGTCAATGAGCTTCTGGCAAGACAGTGATCGAATGAGTGACGTTCAAAGCATCTCATCTTTCTCGGGAAGACAGCCGGTGTTATAAATATATATGTATATGTATATGTAATATATATATATATATATATATATATATATATATATATATATATATATATATATATATATATATATATATATATATATATATATATATATATATATATATATATATATACATATATATGCAATAAGATCACAGTAAACAGGTGATTTCAGAATATGCAAAACAACCACTATAAAAGAATAGAGAAATTCCAAGAGCTTTCGTTACTACTCACATTATCAAGGAACAATGAAAGTAAAGCATCAAAGGAAGGTATATAAAGAGGTAGCCCACACCTCACTATCAGATCCCACAACAAAGAAACACCTGACACGAGACAGCAGGCCCGCCGGCCGAACTAGACAGGTCCTTCACACAACCCACCAACAAACTATTCTACCCAAGAAATAAGAAATTTAAAAAATCATTATTTGTCCAATGCATTATTAAATTCTTCCCAAACTCTATTAATTATAAATGGATCTAATTTATATAAACCAAAGGAAATATTCATATTATTGTCAAAACTGCTTTTTATGAAACAAGATTCAATTATATTCCTGTCGACCATGGACTTGCTTGATACTACTATCTCAACTTTTTGAAAATCAATTGGATGGTTAAAATCTCTTACATGAATAAATAGAGCATTGGAATCTTGTCCAGTTCTAATGCTATATTTATGTTGTTTTAATCTTAGTTCGAGATTTTTACAAGTTTGACCGTAATAAACTTTATCGCAAATTTTACAAGGAATCTTATAGACACATCCATCAGCATTTTGGGGGAAATTCTTTATCAAAAGTTTTTTTTACTGTATCAAGATTTTTGAATACAACTTTAATATTAAAAGTCTTAAGAAGAGAAGGCATATCAACCAAGTTTTCATAGTAAGGGAGAACCAACATATTTTTAGTTGAATAAGGTTGGTTGTTCCTTTTTGGATTGTAAAAAGTATTTCTAGCAACTTTAAAAGATTTATCAATTACATTTCTTGGGTATTTCAAATCATTACTTATTTCATAAATTTTGGATATTTCCTCATCTATGAACTCTGGACTACAAATTCGTAAAGCTCTCAAAAACATTGATGAGAAAACAGACAGTTTAACTCTATCTTGATGGGAAGATTAATAGCGTACATAGGAACAGTTATTTGTAGGTTTTCTGTAAATTTTAAATTTGAATTCATTATTACCCTTAAAAATTAAAACATCTAGAAAAGGCAATGAGTTATTTTCTTCAAATTCAACAGTAAAGTTTATAGAATGGACTAAGCTGATGGATGCGTCTATAAGATTCCTTGTAAAATTTGCGACAAAGTTTATTACGGTCAAACTGGTAAAAATCTCGAACTAAGATTAAAACAACATAAATATAGCATTAGAACTGGACAAGATTCCAATGCTCTATTTATTCATGTAAGAGATTTTAACCATCCAATTGATTTTCAAAAAGTTGAGATAGTAGTATCAAGCAAGTCCATGGTCGACAGGAATATAATTGAATCTTGTTTCATAAAAAGCAGTTTTGACAATAATATGAATATTTCCTTTGGTTTATATAAATTAGATCCATTTATAATTAATAGAGTTTGGGAAGAATTTAATAATGCATTGGACAAATAATGATTTTTTAAATTTCTTATTTCTTGGGTAGAATAGTTTGTTGGTGGGTTGTGTGAAAGACCTGTCTAGTTCGGCCGGCGGGCCTGCTGTCTCGCGTCATGTGTTTCTTTGTTGTGGGATCTGATAGTGAGGTGTGGGCTACCCCTTTATATACCTTCCTTTGATGCTTTACTTTCATTGTTCCTTGATAATGTGAGTAGTCACGAAAGCGCTTGGAATTTCTCTATTCCTTCACAGTGGTTGTTTTGCATATATATATATATATATATATATATATATATATATATATATATATATATATATATATATAATATTATATATATATATATAAATATATATATATATAATAAATAATATATATATATATAATATATATATATATATATATAACATTGTAAACCGTAATATTATCCAACATTTTTAATAATTACTTCCATGTGATAATTCATCAATTGCTCTGTTATGGATATTTAATACAAATCAAATACCGTGACGAATATCATTGTTATAATTGACGCCTCTCAACTTTATACACCAATATTAATGGTGAATATTTAAAACAGGTTAATGGATTAGGATCGTTCAGAATTTTGATGGAGCTGGATTAAAACCGGGATTACTGGATGTCGGCCTGGTTTATAAAACCCATCACGGGACGCTGTTTACCTAGCGACAACTCCTTCGGTTTGACAACAGAGAGGCCCGGGTTCAATCCTTGGGAGGGTGGAGACTTCTTACACCTGCTGGCACTACTCGCTTAGTAGTATGTTAGTCAACTAGAGTGGTTTGCATCCAGGGATACTGAGTCGAGGGTCACAAATAGCATATAAGCCAGGCTGGCTGGCTGGCTTGCTTTCTCGGCTTTTCTTGGGTTATTAAGCCTGAGGATAAGTTAGCAGAGTAAAATCTCCGTCATGATTTTTTCAACAAAATTTTCTCTTCTATTATTATTGTCATTATTATTATTATTATTATTATTATTATTATTATTATTATTATTATTATTATTATTATTATTATTATTATTATGGACGTCCACTAACGGCCAACTTTTCTGCTTCCCACTGATCTACCAGGCTGTATTGTTTGCGCTTGCAACCTGCAAAACAGCTGTTTGACTTTTTTTCCTCTTTTTTTTGACGGGGGATGATTGTATCGGTGTTGCCATTGCAGTGGTAGGTTGGTTAACTGGCTATAAAGCCTATCGACTACACGAGGGTCATTAAGGCTGCATATCACCTGTTCACCAATAAGAATTGATGTAAACTCTATCTCTCTACGTCTCTCTGTCTCTGGCTGTCTGTCTGTCTGTCTGTCTGTCTCTCTCTCTCTCTCTCTCTCTCTCTCTCTCTCTCTCTCTCTCCCTCTCTCTTCTCTCTCTCTCTCTCTCCTCTCCTCTCTCTCTCTCTCTCTCTCTCTCTCTCTCTCATCATGTCAATCATCCTGTGAATGAGCATACCATCATCAATACACCATCAATACTATTTAAGTTCAAATAGTTTAAACGCTATTAGTGATATCAGTTGCAAATTTAACTGTTGCAGAATTCAATATTATTACCCTAATTACTTACTATTATCATCATCTAACTGCATGAAATCCAACCTCTTTTTCAGTGGCACGAGCATTAATTACCAGGTGATCATAATGTACGTAAATGTTAATGATATTGCTTGTATACACACACACACACACACACACACAGAGGAGCTGTGAATCGACCCCTACAACCACAACTAGGTCAGTGCATGTAATTCTCAACTCCTCTAGTTGTCTATAATCCTTCAGTAAGTCATGTTTACGACAGCAGCCGTAGTTTAGCCTGATAATTATAATCTGTTTATCGTCATGGATGGATTATACATGACCGTCTCTAGTGACCAGACCTTGTTGCCTTAGAGGAAAAAAAACAGCCAATTGCACCTTTAATTACCCTCACTATGTAAGAATCAGTGCTCAAGAGCCCCAGCTCCACTTAGAGCTCAAAGACCACGGCAGTTAGAGCTCCAGAGACTCATCACTAATCAGAGCTCAAAGATCACAGCTTCAATTAGAGTTCTAGGGTCACTGCAGCGATCAGAGCTCAAGGAAGTACCAATCAGATTCTTTGTGCCCATTGACTGAGACTACAGCCATCTTCACAAGCTGTAATCAGGATGACAGTAACAGGTCGTATGAACCAGATAAATGTATTTTTTATACCGATCCTGGAACAGGTACAGGTACTGGTACTGGACAGGTACCGGTACAAGTTCATATTACACTTGTTTGTGTCTTCCAGACGGCATCTGGCAGACGGGAGAACAAGACAGCCAGACCCACAAAGGAAGACGGGGTTCAAGGAATGTCAGTCACTCCAGACTTTTCTCTAAGACTGACCAGCGTTCTAGTTTTAAGTAAGGATTACTTAGGCATGTGGTACATAGTGCACATTTTCTTTATAAAGAAAGTAAATACGAAAATATGTTATGGACACATGAAAGCACATAATGTAGATTCATCATAAGATAATCCAATAAAGTCAAACAACGACTTGTTTTTGTCCAGCATATGGGTACGCAAGCGTATATGGATTTACAAAAGGCCTAGGAACTAGGCCTTTTGTGTATCCCTATGGGATAGGGATACACTGAAAGGATACACAAAAAGGCCTAGTTCCTAGGTCTTTTGTGTATCCCTATGGTATAGGGATACACTAAAAGGATAAACAAAAAAGCCAAGTTCTTAGGCCTTTTGTGTATCCACAGCTCTTGCGCTATTCTCCACAGGATGGATTTGAGGTGCACAATATACTAGCCAATTCGGTGGTAAAATCTAATCTCTCTAGTTATTGATGACTGCAGGTAATATTGATAACTGGAGGTAATATTGATGACTCGCGGTAATATTTATGACTGGAGGTAATACTGATGGCCGCTTTCTCTCTCTCTCCTTCCCTCTCATACTCCCCTTTCCCTTTTCCTCCTCCCCACCCCTCGTAACCTCTCCCTCACACAATATCCCCTCAGATTCCCCTCACCGGAAATTGACAGACTTTTCCTCTAATCCGTAAAATTGTGTATTTACACTTTTTGTTCCATAATTCACTCTATCTCTGGTGTATGAGCTCTTACGAGAGAGCTGGCTGACTGGCTGGTTGGCTGGCTGGCTGGCTGGCTGACTGGCTGGTTGGTTGCCTGGCTGGTTGGCTGGCTGACTGGCTGGTTGGTTTGCTGACTGGCTGGTTGGTTTTCTGGCTGGCTGGCTGACCAGCTGACTGGTTGGTTGGTTGGCTGACTGGCTGGTTGGTTGCCTGGCTGGCTGGCTGGCTGGTTGACTTACTAAATGACCACGTGACCGACAGACTGAGTGATTGGATTAACCTAACAAGCGTCACAAACGATCCTCCCAACTCAGAACACAACAGGAAATCCCAAACTGGGGTGAATCTTTCAATGTCGTGGTTAGCCAGTGTTGAGGGAGCTGAAGAAGAGAGGCAGTGAGGGAGGAAGGGAGCGAGGCAGTAAGGGAGGGAAGGACGCAGTGAAGGAGGGAGGGAGACAGGCAATAAGAGAAGAAGGGAGGGAGATAGAGTGGTAGGGAGGAAGAGAGACAGTAAAAAGTGAGGATATGTCAAGAACTTAGCAACGTTTCTAGCCGGCCTTCAGTATATGGAACTTTTCTAGCCGGCTTCAGTGTATGGAACTTTTCTAGCAGGTCTTCAGTACAAAGAACAGCACAAGGAAAAACATCTGAGCACTCAGATGTTTTCTCCTATTTTCACTGGTATTTTTATATATTTGCAGTCACGAGTTTATTGTGATTTCTTCCAATTTTGAGAGATATTCCCCTCAGGTTATGTTATTAACTAACTCACCCTGTCAGCCCTCTGAAGATAAAACAGCTGGTTGCCAGTCCAGCTGGGGCCGTTTGCTACCTGTAGATGGCTCCGGCTACCGTGCTTACAGATGGCTAAGATGACGTGAAACACAGTGGTTTTGTACTATCTGTGTTGAGTACAGAGCGACTGTACAACTGCAGGAAGCTTAAGGAGCTGCAGTGCACACTCTCTAATGCCGTAAGTGCACGCAAGGGGGAGTGAGAGAGAGGCTGTGAGAAAGGGAGTGAGAGAAGGGGAGAGTAGAGTATTAGAGAGATGTAGGAGGGAGTGAGGGAAGAAATGAAGGAGGGGGTGATAGAGGTTAAGTGAGAGGGAGGATGGAACAGGCGGGGAAGGGAGGGAGAGTAATTATAAGAAAGTCAGATGAAGAGATGAAGGTCAGTGGCAAGGAGAGAGGAGGAAAGGTGGGTGGAGAAGAAACCATGGAGGAGGAGGAGGAGGGGGAAAGAAGAGATAATTAGGGAAAGCGTAGGACACATCCAGCACCAGGTGGCTGCCGTGGCTACCTCGGTGGTACCCACAGATGGTGTGTATGTATGTGTGTGTGTGTGTGTGTGTGTGTGTGTGTATGTGTGTGTGTGTGTGTGTGTGTGTGTGTGTGTGTGGTGTGTGTGTGTGTGTATGTGTGTGTGTGTGTGTGTGTGTGTGTGTGTGTGTGTGTGTGTGTGTGTGTGTGTGTGTGTGTGTGTGTGTGTGTGTGTGTATGTGTGTGTGTGTGTGTGTGTGTGTGTGTGTGTGTGTGTGTGTGTGTGTGTGTGTGTGTGTGTGTGTGTATGTGTGTGTGTGTGTGTGTAATATCTTGGTTTCTCTACTCGTAGACGTTTCGCCATTCAGTGGCTTGATTGATACAATACAAGGTCATAATCTGTCCTTTAATGTCCTTGATGTCCTTGAATTTGTATTGATAAAGCCACTGGTGGGCGAAACGTCTACAATAAAGATACCCAGATGTTGCACATGTGTCTAATTTTCAACAAGGACATAATCTGAAGACTGAAGAAATATATACGGAAGACAGTGGAAGATGAGGTAATCAGTCCCTCAACCTATGATCAAGAAATGAGCACCGAGTTGTGTTTGCGCTGTTTGAATCTCAGCTCTTGGCCCTGCCTGTACTCACCTATGTGTGGTTGCAGAGGCCAATTCACAGTTCCAGTCCCAGTATCATAACTTTTATAGACCTGGTTTCACTGATTTCTAGCCTCCAGGGCCCGACCAAATCTACCCTTGAAGCTGTGTATGGTATTTGCATCTACCACCATATCGTCTAGTGATTCCACTTAACACCCTGAAACAGAAAAGTACTTTCTAACTTACCTAGGTTCATCAGCGTCCCAATCCACTCTAATCCTCTGAGTATTTTGTATGTCGTGATCACGTTACCACTGGTCCTTTTCTTCTCTGGTGTTGACAGTTTACATTCCTTAAATCTCTCCTCGTAGGTCATTCTTCTTAGTTCCAGCACCAGTCTCGGTGCAAACCTTTGGATCTTCTCTAGTTTCTCTATATACTTGATGAAGGAGGGCTCTATGCTGGTGCTGCATACTCCAAGATGACTTAAATATTGTGTATATAATGTCCTTGGAGGCAAAGAGGGGAATGTATGAGAGTATAGTTTTACCAACACTCTTATATGGGTGTGAAGCATGGGTGATGAATGTTGCAGCGAGGAAAAGGCTGGAGGCAGTGGAGATGTCATGTCTGAGGGCAATGTGTGGTGTGAATATAATGCAGAGAATTCGTAGTTTGGAAGTTAGGAGGAGGTGCGGGATTACCAAAACTGTTGTCCAGAGGGCTGAGGAAGGGTTGTTGAGGTGGTTCGGACATGTAGAGAGAATGGAGCGAAACAGAATGACTTCAAGAGTGTATCAGTCTGTAGTGGAAGGAAGGCGGGGTAGGGGTCGGCCTAGGAAAGGTTGGAGGGAGGGGGTAAAGGAGGTTTTGTGTGCGAGGGGCTTGGACTTCCAGCAGGCATGCGTGAGCGTGTTTGATAGGAGTGAATGGAGACAAATGGTTTTTAATACTTGACGTGCTGTTGGAGTGTGAGCAAAGTAACATTTATGAAGGGGTTCAGGGAAACCGGCAGGCCGGACTTGAGTCCTGGAGATGGGAAGTACAGTGCCTGCACTCTGAAGGAGGGGTGTTAATGTTGCAGTTTAAAAACTGTAGTGTAAAGCACCCTTCTGGCAAGACAGTGATGGAGTGAATGATGGTGAAAGTTTTTCTTTTTCGGGCCACCCTGCCTTGGTGGGAATCAGCCAGTGTGATAATAATAAAAAAAATATAATGTCCTAAATGGATGAATTTCTATTTTTGAGAGCTGACGGGTTTGTGGCTAACTGGCTAGAAGGAGGGGCTAAGAAACCTATTTTAAAGCAGTTATTATTATTACTATTTTTGTTTGAGGATGAGAGAATTTAGGGCTAAAGTGCCCAAACTCTCCCGGTCAAGATTTCCAAATGAGTTTCTTAGATTAGCTAGTTCTGCACATGCCGCTGACGGTATACGATTTATGTGTATTTCTAGTGATAATCTTGAAGCAATGCTAGCTATTACATCTTTCTCGTTGCAAGTGTATATCAGCTCCTCTCCAAGTTTGCATTCCGCTACTTGCCTTCTCGTTACCCTGTATTATTTGAATTACTTTCCATCTGTCAGGATTGAATTCCAGCAGTCATCCGCCTGGCCACGTCTGCAATCTGTTCAAGTCATCCTTGAGCCTCGCCCTGTCCTCTTCACTTGTTATCGCTCTCATTAGTTTCACATTATCAGCAAATAGTGATATGCAGTTTCCATTTCCCTTCGGCAGGTTCTTGAAGGACCTGAGTACTAACAGGGGTCCTAATGCTGAGTTATGAATCCCAGTTTTCACTCTATTACCCGCTATTACCCATTGTATTTTATTCTTCAACTGTTGGTGAATTATCTTGAGCACCTTCCCTGTTGCGTGTATATTTGTGAGTGTGTGTGTGTGTGTGTGTGTGTGTGTGTGTGTGTGTGTGTGTGAGAGAGAGAGAGAGAGGTGGTGGTGGGGGATATATAGGTAGTAGTGTACAAACCAACACTGGTGTACACAGGTTATAAGAACGCCACACCTCCCTCGCTTACCGCCTGCCGCTCCCAACAAAAACAGCCCAACCCGTACATAAAGATCTCTTATCACTGGGTTGTATAATGATCCCTCCCGACGCCGTTAGGGGGTTAAGGGAGGAGTTGGGTAGGGGTTGAAAGGCAAAAATAGTGTGATCTTTATTTTCCTTTACCGCCGTTTACATTTGTTGATGATATTACAGTGGAATTAATTAATACAAGAGCGACATCTACCAAGGACTCAACAAATCTCAACGCTGAATACAAATCCAATCTTCCAGTGAGGCCTGGTCTCAGACCGACCCGTGGGGGCGTTGATCCCCCTAAACCCTCTCCAGGTAAACTCCAGGAGCCACAGAAATATAAATGTTCAATGAGGACAACTTAAGGTACTCAGGTGGGACAAAAAAATATGAGGAATTGAGAACTGGAAACGAGACTAAAACAAACTCAAACCAGTATAGAGAACAGAAAACTAAGGTGAGAAGCTTAGGTGTCCCGTAGCTCGGTTGGGAGCCCACTCAGCTCACACACTGAGGTTAGTGGTTCGATCCCCGGTACGAGTGATAACATTTGGGTGTGTTTCCTTAAGATACCTGCTGGTCCTGTTCACACAGCAGTAAATAGGTACCTGGGTGTTAGCCACCAGGTGTGGGTTGCATCCTGGGGACAAAATTAACCAGGGGATTTCTATACAGTATGACATTGATGTCAGCTAGTTTGTAACATGCACTTGCAAAAATTATAATAATTATTATTATTATTATTATTATTACTATTATTATTATTATTATTATTATTATTATTATTATTATTATTATTATTATTATTATTATTATTATTATTATTATTATTACCACATAGATGCATCTGCATAGATAACAGTTCATCCAGGATATTGAACCAGTGATAACTGTCTCTTGTCCAGTGGTTGACCTCTAACACTTGGACGAAAAGTTGTCGACAAAGGATCGGATTATATACTAGAGACAAATTATGTAAATCTTTAATGTATCTGAAAGATTTTTCACAAACCCCAGCAGAGTTGTGTGATGGAACAGTCTGGGGTATACTTACAGTGTCTGAAGTGTGATGGAACAGTCTGGGGTATACTTACAGTGTCTGAAGTGTGATGGAACAGTCTGGGGTATACTTACAGTGTCTGAAGTGTGATGGAACAGTCTGGGGTATACTTACAGTGTCTGAAGTGTGATGGAACAGTCTGGGGTATACTTACAGTGTCTGAAGTGTGATGGAACAGTCTGGGGTATACACTTACAGTGTCTGAAGTGTGATGGAACAGTCTGGGGTATACACTTACAGTGTCTGAAGTGTGATGGAACAGTCTGGGTATACATACAGTGTCTGAAGTGTGATGGAACAGTCTGGGTATACTTACAGTGTCTGAAGTGTGATGGAACAGTCTGGGGTATACACTTACAGTGTCTGAAGTGTGATGGAACAGTCTGGGGTATACTTACAGTGTCTGAAGTGTGATGGAACAGTCTGGGGTATACACTTACAGTGTCTGAAGTGTGATGGAACAGTCTGGGGTATACTTACAGTGTCTGAAGTGTGATGGAACAGTCTGGGGTATACTTACAGTGTCTGAAGTGTGATGGAACAGTCTGGAGTATACTTACAGTGTCTGAATGTGATGGAACAGTCTGGGGTTACTTACAGTGCTGAAGTGTGATGGAACAGTCGGGGGTTTATATTTACAGTGTCTGAAGGGGTGGAACAGTCTGGGGTAAAACTTACAGTGTCTGAAGTGTGATGGAACAGTCTGGGGTATACTTACAGTGTATGAAGTGTGAGGGAAAAAGTCTGGGGTATACTTCAGTGTCTAAAGTGTGATGGAACATCTGGAGTATACTTACAGTGTCTGAAGTGTGATGGAACAGTCTGGGGTATACACTTACAGTGTCTGAAGTGTGATGGAACAGTCTGGGGTATACTTACAGTGTCTGAAGTGTGAGGAACAGTTTTGGGTATACACTTTACAGGGGTCTGAATTTGATGGAACACCCTGGAGTATACTTACAGTGTCTTGAAGTGTGAGGGAAACAGTCTGGTTATACTTACAGTGTCTGAAGTGTGATGGAACAGTCTTGGGTATACTTACAGTGCCTGAAGTGTGATGGAACAGTCTGGAGTATACTTACAGTGTCTGAAGTGTGATGGCACAGTCTGGGGAGTACTTACAGTGCCTGAAGTGTGATGGAACAGTCTGGGGTATACTTACAGTGCCTGCAGATATGATGGCACAGCCTGGGGTATACTCACAGTCCTGCAGATGTGATCGTACTGCCTGCGTAACGACCTGTGGTCTGGAAACCCGAGTCAAAATGTCCCGAGAGATTGATAAAGAGGCAATATATCTGCTGGCCTGTGTGGCATCTGTGCAGATGTGGCCCCCTCACTCATGGTGTGTGTGTGTGTGAAAGAGAGAGAGAGAGAGAGAGAGAGAGAGAGAGAGAGAGAGAGAGAGAGAGAGAGAGAGAGAGAGAGAGAGAGAGAGAGAGAGGGAGGGAGGGAGTGAGGGAGACAGACAGAAATACTAATGTTCACACACACATACACACACACACACACACACACACACACACACACACACACACACACACACACACACACACACACACACACACACACACACACACACACACACACACAAACAAACAAGAGCGGCCTTCCAGGGAGTGTACTACACGAACCTTGTTAGTCCTGGATGAGAGGGGTGAGAGCAGGGAGCTGCCTGGCTTCAGGACTCACTGCTGCAGGCAACACTGTGTTGCTGAGGACACGGACACAAGGAAACATTCCCTAGGCTTTCCTGTGGTGACAACATTATAGTGCCATTACCAACAGGCTGATTGATCTAGCTACCTACTGCAAATCCTGATCGTTGTATAGGCTCCGTTGTGGTGCCTGCGATAGGCTGCAAGGAGCTTGCCCTAACTAGCTGATTGATCAGATCTTTAATGTTCTTAACAATCTCCTCTTTTTACCTTGTCTGCATCGACAGCATCAGTGTTTCCGGCGCCTTGTATGATAACCTTCCTTGTATGGTACACGGTACAGTATACAGCCACATGTGCACGGTACATTATACAGCCATAGGTACACGGTACAGTATACCGCCACAGGTACACGGTACATTATACAGCCATAGGTACACGGTACATTATACAGCCATAGGTACACGGTACAGTATACCGCCACAGGTACACGGTACATTATACAACCACAGGTACACGGTACAGTATACAGCTACAGGTACGGGGTACAGTATACAGCTACAGGTACACAGTACAGCATAGAGCCACATGTACACGGTACAGTATACAGCTACATGTGCACGGTACAGTATACAGCTACAGGTACACGGTACAGTATACAGCTGCAGGTACACGGTACAGTATACAGTTACAAGTGCACGGTACAGTATACAGCTGCAGGTTCACGGTACAGTATACAGTTACAGGTACACGGTACAGTATACAGTTACAGGTACACGGTACAGTATACAGCTACAGGTTCACGGTACAGTATACAGTTACAGGTACACGGTACATTATACAGTTACAGGTACACGGTACAGTATACAGCTACAGGTACACGGTACAGTATACAGTTACAGGTACACGGTTCAACATACAGTTAGTTTGCGTGCAGCCAGCAGTAACAGCCTGGTTGATCAGGCTCTGATCCACCAGGAGGCCTGGTCACAGACCGGGCCGCGGGGGCATTGACCCCCGGAACTCTCTCCAGGTAAACTCCAGGTAATGCTTGATAGGAGGCTGTTGAACAGTCTTGGGCCCCGGACACTTACGGTGTTTTCCCTTAGTGTACCAATGGCGCCCCTACTTTTAATTGGGGGCATTTTGCATCGCCTGCCCAGTCTTTTACTTTCGTAGGGAGTGATTTCTGTGTGCAGATTTGGGACCATTCCTTCCAGGATTTCCCAAGTGTAGATTATGATACATCTCTCCCTCCTGCGTCCCAACGAGTACAAGTCAAGTGCTTCCAAGCGTCCCCAGTAGTTAAGGTGCTTGACAGAACTTATACGTGCAGTAAAGGTTCTCTGTACACTCTCTAGATCTGCGATTTCACCTGCTTTGAATGGAGATGTTAATGTACAGCAGTATTCCAGCCTAGAGAGAACAAGTGATTTGAAAAGGATCATCATTGGCTTGGCATCTCTCGTTTTGAACGTTCTCATTATCCATCTTATCATTTTCTTTGCACTTGTGATCGTGACACTGTTGTGATCCTTGAAAGTGAGATCATCAGACATTACTACTCCCAGGTCCCTTACATTATTTTTCCGCTCTATTGTATGGCCAGAGTCTGTAGTATACTCTGTTCTAGTTATTATCTCCTCCAGATATTCGGTACAATATACATTTACAGGTACTCGGTACGATATACATTTACAGGTACACGGTACAGTATACAGTTACAGATATTCGGTACAGTATACAATTAAAGGTACACGGTACAATATACACTTACAGGTACACGGTACAGTATACAGTTACAGGTACACGATACAGCATACAGTTACAGGTACACGGTACAGCATGCAGTTACGGATATTCGGTACAGTATACAATTACAGGTACACGGTACAATATACATTTACAGGTACACGGTACAATATACAGTTACAGGTGCACGGTACAATATACAGTTACAGGTGCACGGTACAGCACACAGTTACAAATATTCGGTACAGCATACAATTACAGGTACACGATACAATATACATTTACAGGTACACGGTACAATATACAGTTACAGGTACACGGTACAGTATACAGTTACAGGTACACGGTACAGTATACAGTTACAGGTACACGGTACAGTATACAGTTACATGTACATGGTACAGTATACAGTTACAGGCACACGGTACAGTATACAGTTACAGGTACAAGGTACAGTATACAGTTACAGGCACATGGTACAGTATGCAGTTACAGGTACATTGTACAGTATACAGTTACAGGTACACGGTACAGTATACAGTTACAGGTACATGGTACAGTTACAGGCACACGGTACAGTATACAGTTACAGGCACACGGTACAGTATGCAGTTACGGGTACATGGTACAGTATACAGTTACAGGTACACGGTACAGTATACAGTTATAGGTACATGGTACATTATACAGTTACAGGTACACGGTACAGTGTACACTTACAGGTACATGGTACAATATACAGTTACAGGTACACGGTACAGTATACAGTTACAGGTACACGGTACAGTATAGTTACAGGTACACGGTACAATATACAGTTACAGGTACACGGTAGAGTATACAGTTACATGTACACGGTACAATATACAGTTGCAGGTACACGGTACAGTATACAGTTACAGGTACAAGGTACAATATACAGTTACAGGTACACGGTACAATATACAGTTACAGGTACACGGTACAATATACAGTTACAGGTACACGGTACAGCATACAGTTACAGGTACACGGTACAGTATACAGTTACAGGTACACGGTACAGCATACAGTTACAGGTACACGGTACAGTATACAGTTACAGGTACACGGTACAATATACAGTTACAGGTACACGGTACAGTATACAGTTACAGGTACACGGTACAATATAGTTACAGGTACACGGTACAGCATACAGTTACAGGTACACGGTACAGTATACAGTTACAGGTACACGGTACAATATACAGTTACAGGTACACGGTACAATATACAGTTACAGGTACACGGTACAATATACAGTTACAGGTACACGGTACAATATACAGTTACAGGTACACGGTACAATATACAGTTACAGGTACACGGTACAATATACAGTTACAGGTACACGGTACAATATACAGTTACAGGTACACGGTACGATATACAGTTAGAGGTACATGGTACAGTATACAGTTACAGGTACACGGTGCAGTATACAGTTACAGGTACACGGTACAATATACAGTTAGAGGTACACGGTACAGTATACAATTACAGGTACACGGTACGGTATACAGTTACAGGTACACGGTGCAGTATACAGTTACAGGTACACGGTACAATATACAGTTACAGGTACACGGTACAATATACAGTTACAGGTACACGGTACAGTATACAGTTACAGGTACACGGTACAGTATACAGTTACAGGTACACGGTACAGTATACAGTTACAGGTACATGGTACAGTATACAGGTACAGGTACACGGTGCAGTATACAGTTACAGGTACACGGTACAATATACAGTTACAGGTACACGGTACAGTATACAGTTACAGGTACATGGTACAGTATACAGTTACAGGTACACGGTACAGTATACAGTTACAGGTACACGGTACAGTATACAGTTACAGGTACACGGTACAGTATACAGTTACAGGTACACGGTACAGTATACAGTTACAGGCACACGGTTTAGTTACGTCTTTCAGTTGTTTAATTAACTCAAAATTTTCGCTTTAATTTTAACAAATTTTTTTTCAAGAATAAATTAAAAAAAAATCGCGTCTAGATGGAATCAAATATATTTTTCTCTCGACTTTTGTTTTTCACGGGATTAAATATTAACGCTTAAAGGCTTTTTTAATATATAATAAAAGTAATCATCTCTAAAAGTGATTACAAAAGCCATTGTATTACTGTATTCTGTTTACATACTGTAATCATGAATACAGCGTCGGAATAAATCACTACAGTACAGGAGAATAACTCAATACAATAGCCAACAATATATCGAGAGAATAAATCACTACAATACAGCAAGAGAATAAATCACTACAATACAGAAAGAGAATAAATCACTACAATAAAACAAGAGAATAAATCATTAGAATACACCAAGAGAATAAATCACAACAATACAGAAAGAGAATAAATCACTACAATACAGAGAAAAATATATCAGTACAATAGCCAACAATACAGCAAGAGAATAAATCAATACAATAGCTAACAATACAGAAAGAGAATAAATTAATACAATAACCAACAATACAGCGAAAGAATAAATCAATACAATACAGTAAGAAAATATATCAATACAGTAATGAATAAACCCAACATACATCAGACTTGCCAGGTTTAACTGGAAAAACCGATAATTTACAGGAAGCCTCTCAACTCCTGGAGTCAATTAACCAGGAAACCTCACATACGGGGTTTCCTTAATAGGGAAACCTGTTACTTCGAGTTTCCAGCTATCGTGGGGCCTAGAATATAGCAGTTATTGTAGCCTTGGCTGACGACTCTAATATAGCCCTGTCCAGCAACTAAAGCATAGCTTTGGTTTATTTAATGTAGCTATGGTTGACTACTTCAATATAGCCTAGGTAAGTTTGTCTAAGATAAACTTGGCTAACATCTACAGTATAATGTAGCATTTGTTAATTAATTTAAAATGGCCTTGGCTAGAGTCTACAGGTATAATATAGCCTTGGTTAATTAATTTGGTAAAGTGTTGGCTAGCATCTTCAATATAGCCTTGGCTAGCATCCATAACACAGCCTTGACTAATGAATTTAATATAGCTTTGGCTAGGTAATATAGCCTTGAAAAGCTAATCTTATATAGCAAATTGCAGATGCGCAAGATCAATGTTTTTCCTTCACTGGATATATTATTTTCTAGCCTATGTGTTTTATTCCCTTGTTTATGTGCTTGCTTGCTTGTTTTTCCCTTATTTTACCAGACTTACCACTGAAAATCAAACTTGAATGGAACTTTCCCCTTATATAGCAGGTAGGAAGCTGAGGGAAAGCCAAAGGTTTGCAACAAAACTGGTCCTGAAGCTGATATGACTGGAATATGAAGAGGGACTCGAGGAAATAAACCAAGCAGCTCCAGATTAGAGGAGCCAACAGAGGAGAGACATAATCACAGCGTATAAAATCCTGAAAGGCCTTGCCTAGACGGTGACAGGCTGTAAGATGGGAGAGGAGCAGAGACAACGGGACAACGAGGCAACGGGATAATGGGACAAAGAGACAACGGGATAACGGGAGACAGGAATAAGCTTAGGACACCTCAGCTATATGGATGTCCAAAAATTGACGTAAAAAACGTATTACCGAAACGTTTTACCTACAAGAGGCCGTGTCGAGCCATCTAGTAAGCGAAACGTTAAAAAAAAGTTGATTCGCTATAGGGTGAACAGAAGTCTAATGAGCTACATTAGGAAGCGGTCGAGACAAACCTCTTTCACAGAGAGACTAGATGGTGGTGCAGTGTTGGGCCAGGAGCTGTGAATCGACCCCCTACAACCATATATAGGCGAGTACAGTAGCTCCTTCAACAGATTCAGGCATACGACAGCTGAAGACAGGGCAGTGGTGTGCCAGGAGCTGTGTCTCAACACACTACAAAATTCAACTCGGTGAGCACACGACCAGGGGATGAGATTCAACCCCTACAGCCATATATAAGTGAGTACATCAGCTCCTTTAACAGATTCAGGTGTACGAGAGCAAATGACAGGGCAATGTTGGGCCAGGAACTGTGTCTCGACACCCTGCAAAACACAACTCAATGAGCATAGGGCCAGGAGCTGTGAATCGACCCTTCCAACCACATATAGGTAAGTACACCAGCTCCAACACACATCTGGACCCTCCCAATACATCTGGACAACTTCCTCCACGATTACCCTACCAACACCCTTGATCCCTGACACCCTGAACAAGGACTGTACATCGTGTCCTTGGACACGTCAGGGTTAGGGCCGCCTCACGGT
>NC_069472.1:24089419-24104419 GCF_026875155.1 Cherax quadricarinatus
TTACTGTTGAGTTTGAAGAAAATAACTCATTGCCTTTTCTAGATGTTTTAATTATTAAGGGTAATAATGAATTCAAATTTAAAATTTACAGAAAACCTACAAATAACTGTTCCTATGTCCACTATTATTCCTCGCATCAAGATAGAGTCAAACTGTCTGTTTTCTCATCAATGTTTTTGAGAGCTTTACGAATTTGTAGTCCTGAGTTCATAGATGAGGAAATATCCAAAATTTATGAAATAGGTAATGATTTAAAATACCCAAGAAATGTAATTGATAAATCTTTTAAAGTTGCTAGAAATACTTTTTACAATCCAAAAAGGGACAACCAGCCTTATTCAACTAAAAATATGTTGGTTCTCCCTTACCATGAAAACTTGGTTGATATGCCTTCTCTTCTTAAGACTTTTAATATTAAAGTTGTATTCAAAAATCTTGATACAGTAAAAAAACTTTTGATAAAGAATTCCCCCCAAAATGCTGATGGATGTGTCTATAAGATTCCTTGTAAAATTTGCGATAAAGTTTATTACGGTCAAACTGGTAAAAATCTCGAACTAAGATTAAAACAACATAAATATAGCATTAGAACTGGACAAGATTCCAATGCTCTATTTATTCATGTAAGAGATTTTAACCATCCAATTGATTTTCAAAAAGTTGAGAAAGTAGTATCAAGCAAGTCCATGGTCGACAGGAATATAATTGAATCTTGTTTCATGAAAAAGCAGTTTTGACAATAATATGAATATTTCCTTTGGTTTATATAAATTAGATCCATTTATAATTAATAGAATTTGGGAAGAATTTAATAATACACTGGACAAATAATTTTTAAATTTTCTTGGGTAGAATAGTTTGTGGTGTGAGTTGTGCAAAGGACCTATCCAAGTTGGGTCGGCGCGCGTCAGGTGTTTAAACCGTTGTGGAATCTGATAGTGAGGTGCTGGCCAGACCCCTTATATAGCTTCCTTGGATGCTTTACTTTCATAGTTCCTTGATAATGTGAGTAGTCACGAAAGCGCTTGGAATTTATCTATTCTTTCAGAGTGGTTGTTTTGCATATTCTGAAATCACCTGTTTACTGTGATCTTATTGCATATATATATATATATATATATATATATATATATATATATATATAAATATATATATATATATATATATATATATATAAATTGACATATATATAATATATATAATTGATTCAATAATTTAAGAAAATAGGGAGGGGCTTTTTGCTGGTATAGGGTTCATGGTCCATGGAATTGGAGCTACCCTCTATTTTCTCGGGCCAGACCTTATTACCTTCCATTCCCCAGGTGTTGTATGACCCTTGCGGGTTCAGCACTTTCCCGTAAATAATATAACTGTTGAAAATTAGACACATGTGAAACATCAGGGTATCTTTATCGTAGACGTTTCGCCCACCAGGGGGTTTATCAATGCAAAATCAAGGACATAATTTGAAGACAGTGGAACTATATACAAATTATATTCAAATTATGACCTAGAATTTGTATTGATAAAGCCACTAGTGGGCGAAACGTCTACAGTAAAGATACCCAGATGTTTCACGTGTGTCTAATTTTTATCTTGTATATATTATATACCGTAATATACAATAAATTAATTAACTGGTTTACTTTTTAAGGCCTTTTGGGGGTCAGTGGGAGGTAACCAGGCTTGATCCGAGGAAGAGGAAGAGCAGCACCAGTTCCTAGAATGGAGAGCCCTTCAGTAGCACCTTGAAGGGCTTCCCTGAGGTGGTCCTTAAGGGTTTATCGCCCTGGAAGCCTTCCTTCGTTATTCATTTAATAACACAATATCCAAGGCGTAAACAAATCCCAAATCCTCCTACATTGTGTTCTCATATAAAAGCCGGATTACACGTAAATCCCTCACGTCAAGTGTAGCCGGATTACTGGACCACCTCAGCTCAATAATATTTAGTCCCAGGAGACCATTTAAACGATTAAGAGGAGGAAGTAGAATGAGTAGGAGGAGGAGGAGGATGAAGAATGTAGGGGAGACTGAGATTGTGGTGGTGATTGTGAGGGTTGAAGGAAAGAGAATGTAAAAAAAGAGGAAAAAGAAATGAAGATAAAGAATAGAAAGTTTAGAAAATAAAGATAAGAAAAAGAAGATCAAAACACTTGATATTAATTCCCACTCCAGGTTTCTTACTCTCTCAGTTAGCACTGTGGCACTCACAGCACTGTGGTAACCACAGCACTGTGGCACTCACAGCACTGTGGTAATCACAGCACTGTGGCCACACACTGTGCACACAGCAGCACTGCATGTGGCATCACAGCACTGTGGCAACCACAGCACTGTGGTACTCACCACAGCAATGTGGCACTCACAGCACTGTGGCACTCACAGCAATGTGGCACTCACAGCACTGTGGCACTCACAGAACTGTGGCAACCACAGCACTGTGGTAACCACAGCACTGTGGCACTCACAGCACTGTGGCAACCACAGCACTGTGGCACTCACATCACGTGGCACTCACAGACGTGGCCTCACAGCACCGTGGCACTCACAGCGCACCGACTGGCACCACAGCACAGTGGCACTCACAGCACTGTGTGTAACACACATTGACCACACACTTGCTTCAGCTACTGTGGCGTGTGCATCACGCACTGTGGCAGTGTGGTACTGTGTGGTGATGTGGTAGTGTGGCCGTGTGATAAGTGTGGCGTGTGTGTAGCCTGTGGGTACGTGTGGACCTCACCTGGCCCTCACATCCCCTCCTCACTAATGGCCACCGACCCGTTTACCCCATCCACTCTGCACCACCACCTTGCCATTCACCTTTTTCTTAACCCTAAACACTTCCTTCTCCTCCGATTGCTCGTTCCTCGTTTTTTCATTGAATGTGTTGGTGTGATGGATTGACGTAGAAGTGGTTGTGAGAGGTGTTTGGTGCTTTGCGATTGTTGTGTGACCATTTACTCGTTCCAGTTCTTCCTTCCTTCATTCTGCCACCTGAATATCCTCTCTTCTCCATTTATACTACCATTACACTTTCTCCTCTCTCTCAACTCTCCATTTGTTCATGATTTTCTTGCATGCTTTTTTCTCTTAGTTGGGTTGAATGGAGTTTAAACGTAGAACTTACAGGGTAACATTAGACTGCATGCCTATTGAGCTTTCAAGAATTTTTATTACGGTACTAAAGGCGATTTCCTTACCTCATCTCAGAGTGAAGGTTTTCATCACAGGTGAGTGGAAACTAGCCAATACTTTTCCCTCTACTGCAAAATCTTCCATGTTGTTCAGTGACCTTTTTTAGCATTGCTTTTTTTCTTAGTTGGTTAATGGGGTTTAAAACATATCGCCTTTACGAGGGTCATTAAGACTGCATGTCACCTATTCACCTCCTGTCAAGAATATTTTACGGGACTAAAGCGATTAACGTAAACTATCTAGGTATATATACTACTTTCATGGTGAGATATACTGAGAAATATACCCATCTTGGTATCAGTGCACGTATTTAGTGAAGGAATTATTCTTTACAATTTGTACTGATTATTTAAGACACATGTACGACAGTTGGGTATCTTTATCGACTGAAGAAACCTCCTCTACAGGCGAAACGTTACAACAATGAAGATACCCAGCTGTTATAATAATAATAATAATAATAATAATAATAATAATAATAATAATAATAATAATAATAATAATAATAAAATAAAATAATAATAATAATAATATAATAATAATCTAAATTAATATTATTTCTACAAGTACATGATATAACTTGTACAGACCATAGCTCACATTAATGACATACTGCTATATAGAAAGCCCCTTGTTATGCGAAGCATTTCGGGCAAATTAGGTTAATTTTGTTCCATGATACGACCTATCTATGGAACACACGTTTTTATCATTATCTTTGCATTATCCTTTCTTCTATTGCTTTTAAATGTCTATACTCATTTTATTTTCTAGACAACTGTAAAAAAGAAATGCAAAAACTAAAATTTGGGTAAAATCTCGTAATAGGGAATACATCTTTCGTTTGCCTTCTTAGCGTGTAAGGTTAAATGGCAGGAAAGAGAGTAAGATAAACGGTGTGTGAGTGCAATGGTCGCAACATCCACATTTCCGCTCCATTACGATGGTAAGACACTAAATCTGGCTAAACTCGATGTACGCAGAAACTTTAATTAAAGTTGGGTAAGTGATTACTGCCTCCTTCTGCCTCCCTGACCCCGAGGTCCTTACCGACATGGCAGCCTCTTCCAGACTTAATTTTTATACGGAAATGTATAGAGTAGAGGTTCTTAACTGCTGCTCTTCATGGGGAACCACCGTAAGACTTGAAGGGGGTTCGAGAACCGGAAGCAAAGTTTTTTTTCTCGAGTTACTTACTCTTACTTTTAAAAATAGTATTTAAAGAATCTAGTATTATTTTGTTATCACATCGGTAGTTCCCCACCACAGTTTTATAAGAACATAAGAAAAAAGGAACACTGCAGCAGGCCTACTGGCCTATGCGAGGCAGATCCAATTCTCCCACCGGCTTAAGCCAATGCCTTGACCTAACGTCTAATAAATGTATTAAGATTTTTAAGGCATTGTTGACCGTAAGCTATTGTAGTATGGAGTTTTGAGACACTCTGATCGCGGGCTCTATCCCCGCCCGTTGTATGGTTTGTTTGCAATCGTGTCATTACGATTTCGTGAGTGATATATATTTCATGAGGCCTATAATACTTTTCTGTTGTAAGTAAATGAAATCAAGGAACGGGTGGGGATTGAACCCCAGCAAGTGATTTCTAAAACTCAAAGGCCAGTGCGTTAACCACTTGGCCAGTTTTAGGACTCACTCTCCATGGGTTCAATCCTTCCCTATTCCCTCCGTTCCCTGATTTATTAGCAATCGTCTTATTGCGATTTCGTGAATTCTATTGCAAGTAATCTAAGAAATTGTACCTTACCAGCATAGACATCTGAGTTTTACGATAAAATCCTAAGATGAAAATATAATTTGTCCATTCATTTAATGTAACTATTCTTGTTCCAAATTACTATAATATGGTTCAGTATTTCTGGATGCTTGATATCAGGTGTAAATAAGGAAATAACATGTATATAAAGTGTACCTTTGGATGCTTGATATCAGGTGTAAATAAGGAAATAACATGTATATAAAGTGTACCTTTGGATGCTTGACATTAGGTGTAAATAAGAAAATAACATGTATATAAAGTGTACCTTTGGATGCTTGATATCAGGTTACTTGGAGGTTACCTGGAGGTTATTCCGGGGATCAACGCCCCCGCGGCCCGGTCCATGACCAGGCCTTTGGATACCTGATATCAGGTGTACATAAAAAATACCATAAATGTAATAATCGCGAACAAGCGATACAAGACTCAAAACAACCACAGGGGGGGAGGGGGAGTTGAATAATAACTCTAGGCCTGTCGTGTTGCAGTCACACATCATCAGAAGTTTGCATTGTTGCAGAAATGAGTAGAAAGTTCAAGCAAATTCGCTCAGGGGAACGTTTTTTGCTTCCCCTCAGGTGGTTTTGCATAGCATGTGTATGAACCGTAAGGATATAAAACAGTGCTGAGAATCACGATTTTCAGCCTTCGCTGCCATCAAAATGATAAGTAGAAATTGGATATCAGTTGGAGTTATTCCAAACTGATATCCAATTTTGACATAATTCCAAATGGAATACCAATTTGGAATTACCTAAAATTGTTTCAAGAAGCCATTAATTTCTGCAGGAAAAAACGAGAGCCAGTGAAACACGATTTTTGTTTAATCATTTTTTTTTTGTGTAATATTTTAGACATAATTCATTTACCAAGATTTTTTTTTATTCTGTGTGAGGGAGAACAATTTCCAGTGTAGTAAATGATAGTATTAATTGACTAACTAATTCCACCAATTAACAAATCCATTTTGGTAATACGGTATTTGTCATGAACTAATTTCGAAGAATTTATTAGTCATTTTTACACTTTGTCAAAAACTAAAAAAATTTTTGACGATTTTTCTTGCTAATGTTTTTACAAGATCTGGATATTTCACTGGAAGAATTTTTTTTAATATGGTTTAAAATTGTTCCTTGTTTTATTATTCCGATTATTGTTCTTGATCAGACCTTGATCCACCGCGAGGCCTGGTCACGGACCTGGCCGCCGCGGGGGGCGTTTATCCCCGAACCCCCCTCCAGGTATACTCCAGGTGAGAGGCAAGTGAATACCAGTATGGATTAATGACAATATTATGTGTTTGGGTGAGTGTGTGAGTTTATATGTATTTTTCCGTATATGTATCCATGTGTATGTATCCATGTATTTGTATCCATGTATGTATATGTATCCATAATTTTACACACACATATTTCATTTCCAGTTCTCACAGTGGTATTTCTTTATAGATACATATATGTATGTATGCACAGAGGAGGACTGCTGTAGGCCTACTGGCCCGGTCCAATTAAAACCAAGCATTCACGTTCGTGTATTTAATGATACTTATCATATTAACTTTATTGATGCTGCATGGCAGCTTCTGTGTCAAAGAATACTTAAGTAAACACATACACCACCACACACACACACACCCCACACACACACACACACACACACACACACACACACACACACACACACAAACACACATATACTGCATCATATGGGCGCCTAGCAAACCTCAGAACAGCATTCCGACATCTTAATAAGGAATCATTCAGGACCCTGTACACCGTGTACGTTAGGCCCATATTGGAGTATGCGGCACCAGTTTGGAACCCACACCTAGCCAAGCACGTGAAGAAACTAGAGAAAGTGCAAAGGTTTGCAACAAGACTAGTCCCAGAGCTAAGAGGTATGTCCTACGAGGAGAGGTTAAGGGAAATCAACCTGACGACACTGGAGGACATGAGAGATAGGGGGGACATTATAACGAAATACAAAATACTGAGAGGAATTGACAAGGTGGACAAAGACAGGATGTTCTAGAGATTGGACACAGCAACAAGGGGACACAGTTGGAAGTTGAAGACAGCCACAGAGTAGTCAGTAAGTGGAATAGTTTGGGAAGCGATGTACTGGAGGCAGGATCCATACATAGCTTTAAGCAGAGGTATGATAAAGCTCACGGTTCAGGGAGAGTGACCTAGTAGCGACCAGTGAAGAGGCGGGGCCAGGAGCTAGGACTCGACCCCCGCAACCTCAACTAGGTGAGTACAACTAGGTGAGTACACACACACACACACACACACACACACACATACACACACACACACACACACACACACACACACACACACACACACACAACACACACACACACACCTACTCACACACACACACACATGAAACCAGATAAAAAAAAAGTCACAATACCGTGATTGGAACGATACACAAATAACCCCCACATAGAAGAGAGGAGCTTACGACGATGTTTTTGGTCCGGCTAGGACCGAAAATGGTCCAAGCCGGACCGAAGCGTCGTCGTAAGCTCCTCTCATCTATGTACAGGTTATTTGTGTATAAAACAGATGTAAACACCTGTCTTTGAAAGTAATATAACAAGGTAGTCTATCATGACCAACATTAAAATAGAAAATGTATAGACTATGTATAGATAGAAACATTATGGATATTTTAATACTTGACTTGAGTATACTACTTTATTCTCGGTGTATTACACCGAGACATACACACCTCTCGGTGTATATTCTCCAAGACATACATACTTCGTCTATAGACCCTGACACATAACCAAATTTCGGTCTATACACCCTGAAACATACATTCCTCTCAGTGTATATACCCCGAGATATACACACCTCTGG
The DNA here is from genome assembly GCF_026875155.1 of Cherax quadricarinatus. Taxonomy (NCBI): domain Eukaryota; kingdom Metazoa; phylum Arthropoda; class Malacostraca; order Decapoda; family Parastacidae; genus Cherax; species Cherax quadricarinatus. The sequence goes on from NC_069472.1 coordinate 24,097,269, forward strand.
GCGAATATACCCTGAGATATGGAAATAAATGGTATAAAATACCGACACAATGGAAATATAAACACATATGCAGTATAATGTGAACCTTTATTGACTACGTTTCGCCCACACAGTGGGCTTTTTCAAGTCACAAACAGAACTACCTGGGGTGGAAGGAACGCGAGTATTTATAGTCAGGTTCAGAGTGCTGAGGTCAGGTGGAGAATGCTGCATCTGATGATGTACCGAGTGGGGTTATAGAGTCTAAAATCGCTATCCCACATAAGAACACTGTAGAAGGTCTGCTCACAAACTTGTCCAATCTCCTTTCCAAGCTACCCAAGATTTTAGACTCTATAACCCCACTCGGTACATCATCAGATGCAGCATTCTCCACCTGACCTCAGCACTCTGAACCTGACTATAAATACTCGCGTTCCTTCCACCCCAGGTAGTTCTGTTTGTGACTTGAAAAAGCCCACTGTGTGGGCGAAACGTAGTCAATAAAGGTTCACATTATACTGCATATGTGTTTATATTTCCATACCCTGAGATATACACAACTCTCGGTGTACATACCCTGAGACATACACACCTCTCAGTATACATACACTGTAGAACACAAAGTCAAAATACCGCTTGAAAATCGCCCCCCTGTCCACGTAACTAACTGTTGTGTAATAAGTAATGTCTAACTACACTAAATTGCTCGTTATCACGCTAATGGCTTGTTAAACCCACGCACCTTAATTACTCTCAAAAAAATACTATCGCTACACGAACGCATTTTTCAGTTCAGACATTTAGGATTTTTATGTAGCCAAAAAAAGTATATAAACAGTCTTTAAAATGATCCACTTGTAATGTGTTGGCTATTTTTTGTTATTTTGCTTAGACGCTGCTGGTTGCTATTTTTCCTTTGGCTTTACTATTGCTACTATTGCAACTACTGCTACTACTTTTATTACTATTACTACTACTAATCTACTGTTATTATTATTACTACTACTACTACTACTACAATTACTACTATTACTACTACTATAACTAATATTACTTTTACTACTACTCTTATTACTACTACTACTCCTATTACTGCTACTACTACTATAACTACTACTACTACTACTAACTACTAAATACTACTTACTACTATCTATACTACTACTACACTAATCTACTATTACTACTATTACTACTATTACTACTACTATTACTACTACTTTTACTATTACTACACTACTACTACTACTATACTATTACTACTATACTACTTTACTACTATTACTATAAACTATTACTACTACTACTACTACTAATTTTACTACTTATACTATACTATTACTTACTTACTACTACACTACCTACTACTACTACTACTACTATTACTACTAATACTACTAATACTACTACTACTACTACTACTATTACTACTGATGCTACTATTACTACTACTACTACTACTACTATTACAACTAATTTTACTATTACTACTACAACTACTACTACTACCACTCTTACTACTACTACTACTATTACTACTACTTCTACTATTACTACTACTACTATTACTACTAATATACTATTATACTACTAATACTACTACTACCACTATTACTACTACTACTACTACTACTACTGTTACTACTACTACCACTATTACTACTACTACTACTATACTACTACTACTTCTATTGCTACTACTACTGCTATACTATACTAATATTACTTATATAATAATATAAATAATAAGAAAAGAAAAGAAGAAGAAGAAGAAGAAGAAGAAGAATAAGAAGAAGAGAGAAAGAGAAGAAGAAGAAGAAGAAAGAAATGATAATAATATTTCATAAAGATGGAAATAAATATGGAAAAATTACTCTCAAAAACAATACTGTTAAACTCAGGATGCGGAATAATTATGCATGGTCCAGGTCATGTTTTTTTTTAATATACAAATGGAGTCTCTGGTTTCTTTGTTATTTAATTCATTATATATGTATATATAATAATATAATATATATATTATATATATATATATATATATATATATATATATATATATATATATATATATTTATATATATATATATGTCGTGCCGAATATGTAAAACTGGTCAATTAGCAAGAACTCATTTAAAATTAAGTCCTTTCTAAAATTTTCTCTTATACGATTAAAGATATATTTTTTTCATTAATGTTAATGTAAAAATTTTTAATTTTACACCAAAAGAATCTTAGAAAACTTACCTAACCTTATTATAACAAGAGCAATTTATTTTATTATTATTATTATTACAATCAAGGGGGAAGCGCTAAACCCGGAGGATTATACAGCGCAATTTATTTTAGCCTAACCCAACTAAATATATTTTTAATACGTTTACAATAATTTAGTACTAAACAAACAACCAAATATATATTTTTTTCGTTAGGTTCAGAATGATTTTGGTGAAATTATTGCATATACAAATTTTCACTTGTCCTATATGGCAAGATGAGCGTTGCTATTTAAGCCAAGATCGCAAGTTCTGCCTGTTTGGCACGACATATGTATACAGTGGACCCTCAACCAACGGCATTAATCCGTTCCAGAGAGCTTGCTGTTAGTCGAATTAATTTTCCCCATAAGAAATAATGGAAATAGAATTAATCCGTTCCGGACACCCCAAAGTATGAAAAAAAAATTAAGATTAAATTTAAATATACATACAGAAAACAATGACAAATAAATATAAAGCACTAATAAAATGGATAAATGAACATTTAACATCACACTTACCTTTATTGACTTATCTTTACTGACTCGACTTGTGGGTGTATTACAGACACATAGGAGGCAAGAGGAAGACAAGTTTATTATGCTTCAATATGACGCTAATATCATCTCTAGGGCTTATTTATCTATCACAATTCATCTAATATGACATTATAAACAATATTAATAACATAGAAACATGATATATACTTTAGGATGAATAAAATTTGCCATAATGTATGAGAGGAGTAAATGGTGTAAGTGTTATTGTTGGGTTTAAGGGCCGCCACTGAGAGAAGCCATGTTGGTGGCGGTGGAGGATTGTGCCAGCACCACCATCACACTTAAACAATGTATGTAATTTATAAATAAGAAATATTTACATTTTAATTTATAAATAAGAAATATTTACATTTTAATTTATAAATAAGTTTATTCAGGTATACACAAATACAGTTACATAGATTAGCATACAAGCAGCATGTGTAGAGTAGCTAGGATTACCCAAAAAAGTCAAGAGTGACTTACGTATTTCCATTGGGGTCCTTTTATATTTACACTTAAATATTTACTTTTATGCTTACATTTTTTTTTTACACTTATCTTGGAGATGTTAGTTTAATTAGTTAGTTAGATGGAGGAGACGCTGGCAGAGGTTTAGGGTAGTGGAAGATAGGGCTGCCTATGTTCAGTGGATGTACACACATCCAGCAACATTGGAGAGTTACTTTCATGTCGTTTTCTATTGCTTACTCGTTTAACTTACTTACTAAACTTCTACACTTTATCGCTGGCTGGCACTATAGCCTTTATCGATACCTGCTGCTTTAGTATCGTACATATCGTAGAATCACTGAATCAATGCAGAAGGCACATTCTCCCCTCTCTCTTCCTCCTCCACTTTGATACTTTGCTACGAGTTTTTTCTTGAATTTTATTGTGTTTCTTTCCTTCTTTATCACAGGGCTGGCACTAAAATTTTTCTTTGGACCCATGGTGGCTTATATAGCAGTTACAAGCACTAAAGACAATGGAATAATACAAAATGTATCGCAGGAACACTTGGAATCAACCGAAACTGCTTGTAAACACTGGCAAACTGGTTGTACATGGAGTCTTGGAGAGGCTGGGCCAGCTCAGGCCGCGCTCCGGCCCCATGGACAAGTTCGGGACAAACGTTGTTAGATGAGTTTTTTGATGTTGATAGAGCCATTTTTTTTTATGCCAAAGAGCGCCGTTAGACGAATTTGCTGTTACTTAATGCCGCCGTTAGTTGAGGGTCTACTGCACATGTATATATAAGTATATACATACACATATATATATATTATATATATATATATATATATTATATATATATATATATATATATTATATATATATATATATATATATATATATATATATATATATATGTCGTGCCGAATATGTAAAACTGGTCAATTAGCAAGAACTCATTTAAAATTAAGTCCTTTCTAAAATTTTCTCTAATAAGTTTAAAGATATATTTTTTTCATTAATGTTAGTGTAAAAATTTATAATTTTGCACCAAAAGAATCTTAGAAAACTTACCTAACCGTATTATAACAAGAACAATTTATTTTAACCTAACCCAACAAAATATATTTTAGATTTGTTTACAATAATTTAATACTAAACAAACACAGCGAAATATATTTTTTTCGTTAGGTTCAGAATTATTTTGGCGAAATTATTGCATACACAAATTTTCACTTGTCCTATATGGCAGGATGAGCGTTGCTATTATAAGCCAAGATCGCAAGTTCTGCCCATTCGGCACGACATATATATATATATATATATAATATATATATATATTATATATATATATATATATAATATATATATATACTTATATATATATATAAATATACATATATATATATATATATATATATATATATATATATATATATATATATATATATATAGACATATGTCGTGCCGAATAGGCAGAACTTGCGATCTTGGCTTAAATAGCAACGCTCATCCTGCCATATAGGACAAGTGAAAATTTGTGTATGCAATAATGTCGCCAAAATCATTCTGAACCTAATGAAAAAAATATATTTCACTGTGTTTGTTTAGTATTAAATTAATGTAAACAAATCTAAAATATATTTAGTTGGGTTAGGCTAAAATAAATTGCTCTTGTTATAATAAGGTTAGGTAAGTTTTCTAAGTTCCTTTTGTTGCAAAACTAAAATTTTTTACATTAACATTAATCAAAAAAATATATCTTTAAACATATAAGAGAAAATTTTAGAAAGGATTTAATTTTAAATGAGTTCTTGCTAATTGACCAGTTTTACATATTCGGCACGACATATATATATATATATATATATATATATATATATATATATATATATATATATATATATATATATATATATATATATATATATATATATATATATATACAAGGAATTTGCAAGAGCAGGCGAAATATACACAAACACTGATCTCTGGCTGAAGGAGACTCGAACCTACGAACCTTGGAACAAGGTACGCAGTGCTTTACCAATCTACTCACACTGGACCAATACCTTGGAGTCCACTTTGCACTAGACTTTCATCCAAGGCAGCCAACTTTCAGGGAGAAGGCTTACAGCTTTTCATCTCATCCCCTGCATGCATCAGCCTTACTAGAGATATTAACACAACGCAACACTGCACCTCGCTACACAGCACTACACAGCACTTTACTACACACCACTACATTACACAGCACAACACTACACAGCACAACACAGAACTACACATACAGCACAATACTACACAACATAGCACTACACTATACATCACAACATTACTTTATACAACACATCACCTCACTACACATCACTACACTGCACAGCACAGAACCATACACACAACACTACACTACATTACATAGCACTACACTACACACAACACAACACTACACTTTTTAACACAGAACTACACTACACAGCACTTCACTACACAGCACTACACTACACTACACAAGACAATAGTACACTTCTTAACATAGAACTACACTACACAGCAATACACTACACATTTTTTTTCACGGATTTTAAGCATTGCTGACAAACTTGCCACAGCTAAACAGCACCATACGTGTAAAAAATACAGATACAATTCCATGACTGGAAGAATACACAAACAACCCGCACAGGAGAATAAAACCTATAGCAAAGTTTGGTTCTGACTTGCACCATTAACTAGCCACACAAAAGCATGAAGGGAAGGGAGCCAGAATGTACATTACTTGCTCAATGCGCTTCACGTTTCAATAAGCAACACCTCAAAAAATTTTCACGTCACAAATTTTTTTTTAAATTGTTCAAAATGTTCACATTTTTTGAGTGCTGTTGATGAACTGGCAACAATTGAACAGCCTGTATATGCATCAATTGTCTAATTCTGTAATGTGTTTAATTTTTTATGAACAATGGCTAACACATTTTTCCAATAAATAATAGCCTGATGTACTGGGTTAATTTTGACTTTAATTAATATATGTGTATCCCATATTAACTCTAATATATGTGTCGTATATGTGTCCTATATTAACTTTACAATATGTGTTGTATATTAACTATAATAATATATGTGTGTGTTAGAAGAATGTGGTTAAGTGAGAAGAAAGCGGTTGTGGGAGAAGACCATAGTCTTGTGAGAAGAACGTGGTTGTGGAGAGAGTAGTTGCGTGTTGCCACAGACATGACCAGGCTGGCGGGAAGCAGCTGATCAGACTGTGTGTTTTTAAGGCTGCTTGGAAGGATAATTGTTTCCATTAAGGGTGAATTAACTGCTCTTGTTAACGACAGTGTGAGAACAGTTCCACTGGGCCACTGAAGGTTCCACTGGGCCACTGAAGGTTCCACTGGGCCACTGAAGGTTCCATTGGGCCACTGAAGGTTCGCACTGAAGGTTCACCATGAAGGTTCCACTGGGCCACTGAAGGTTCCACTGGGCCACTGAAGGTTCCACTGGGCCACTGAAGATTCCACTGGGCCACTGAAGATTCCACTGGGCCACTGAAGGTTCCACTGGGCCACTGAAGATTCAAGTGGCATATAGGTTCACTTGGGCCCGAAATATCTCTGGGCCACTGAATTTCACCCATGAAGATATGGCATAAAATATTTCCATCCACTTGAATTTCCAGGCCACTAAGGTTTCATGGGCATGAAAGTTTCTAACTGGTAAAAAAAAAATTACTGGCCACTGAAATTCAGGGCCTTCGAAGAAAAACTGGTCCTTAATTAAATCATTCGGATCATGAAGTCCACTGGGCCCTGAAGGTTCACTGGTCCTAATCTTCGGGTCCACGAAGTGCGACAGGGCCAAGAAATCACATTGGGACTGAATTTTCCAGGCCACTGAATCAGGGCACGAACAGTGG